>JAMXBB010000002.1:109084902-109811396 GCA_024138015.1 Lumnitzera littorea | reverse complement strand
GGGGGGGGGGGGGGGGGGGGGGGGGCGTGGAAAGGATCATGGGATTTTGGGTTAGTTAAGGGGAGGAAGAAAATGCAAAAAGGAAAAAACAAAGTGCTAAGCCTTCAGTGGGTTTCAAATCCAAGACTTATCTTATGTACATGCATGCGTTAGCTATTAAAATACAAGGCACTAAGCACTTAGTGGGTTTTGAAACCTAAGACTTCTTTCACATATATGTACACCTTAACCATTAAGCTAATGGGTTTTTCCACAACATGTCATGCATGAAAAATGTATTTATTGATTAGAGCTGCTTAAATTGCTGCTAAACAAAAGAGGTTGATTCAAGCCCAATCGAACTAGTTCTCTAAAATTAAATGAGCTCAATAACCATGTATATGGTGAAAACATTCATGAAATGAACACAATTTGATAAAATTCCAAGCTTTACTTCATTGTTTATCTGGTTAATTCAATATTGAATTTTCTATAACTTAGCCAATTTAAATCTAATTAAGCACCCATCTAAAGCCATAATTAGATAAAATTGAACACTTTCATTATATAAAAATATACTTGGATTTTTGGTGTGAATGAAAAAAAAAATCCAATATTCTCTAGTATAATGTGGTATTTACTAAATTGCACAAGTGCATTTAAATGTTATTCGACCTTAAAAATAAAATGACACTCTTTACGTGACTCTAAGACTCTTAGTTTCCTTAAAAATTGTATTTTTCCTTTATTTTTTAATATATAAATTTTTGTATTTATCTTTTTTGTTTTTCGTATTCTCTCTAAATTTTCTACTTTTTATATTTTTTTCTAAACTTTTTTTTTTTTTTAACTTTTCACATTTAGGACCATTTCTTTTCTTAAAATGGTTGGAGGCCAAAATGGGGTATCTACATTAATAGCTCAAGAGAAAAATAGAATTACAATGGAAATGAAAGTGAGGAAAATTCCAAAGTAATGTCACGTTATCAAAATGTCTTAGTAAATTATATTTGATTTTAGTAAATCATGCTCATTAACTATAAAAACAAAGCTATTGACATTTTTTATTTTACTATTTATGGTATGATTTACTAAAATTTGATAAAAACAAATTTGTTGATATATTTCATTTATTATTCATGGCATGGTATATTGAAATTAGATATAATTTATCATCATGTTACTATAACACGACGCCATTGTAAAAAAACCTAGTGAATATGTTTTTAAATGTGAAGAAAACCATCTCATAAGATCAGTTTAAAAGAAGGAACTGTTTTAAAATTTTATTTAGATAACCATTTTTATTAGAGAGAGAAACTTACAGTAATTTACATTTGGAAAATTCTACACCTACATTATATGAAATAGAAAATGAGAGAATCAAGTTTCTTATTAGAAAAGATTCTTATTATGCCCCTTGATATTTCTTAACTAAATTATTACAATATGCAATTTAATTATTTTTTTTTCAATAAATTTGGAGGTGTATTTCTGATGGAATGATGTGGAATTCTAAAGAAGATTTTTGCTCAATAATATAGATACATAGATTTAATTGATTAATTTAATAAAAATATATAAAAGGAAAAAAATAGCAAATGTTGAAAAATAAAAACAAAACCTTATAATAAATGACCAACCACCTTAAGGTAAGGCTACAAAGTAGTTAGCACTGTGTATAGGAGGGTTTACGCGCTTTGGTGTAGCCAACCATAATCATTGTAACTTGGTGGGTCGTTATGCACTACCTATATTAGTAGGAAAAGAAAAAAGAAATAAGCAAAAGATTGAGTGTACTTAGCTTGCATGACTACATTATGATCAATTAGGTTTTTGAATGATTTTTCTTTCTTTCTCTTTTTTCGTTTTTACATTTGAGGGGCCTTAAGAGACTACTACTCTTGTAAGAAATCCTTAGGATTAGAAGATAATACCAAAATTGCCTAAACCTAGTTTGTCTTAGCAAATAATCCTTTTAAAAGTAATGTCAAGAGAGTTTATATTAGAGAAACAAAAACTTATATTAAGAGTCTAGAGAGTTTTATGAGTTCAAAATACATCACACCAAATGATATATATCAAAATAGAAGTTAGGAAACGACGACTAGAGAATCAATCTTTACTATAAAATTATTGTTGAATTGTTTGCAAAACTCAAGGTTTTCATTAAAATTGCAACTTTAATCAATTTAGTAGAAGATTTAGATAAAACAAAACCATGCCATATGGCAAATGAAATTTAGAGAACAAAGAGGAAGAAGCAGTGAATTAAGATTGCTTTTTAGGAAAAAGAGACAACAAAACCTAGGGTTTCTAGATAATTGTGCTAGATTAAAGAGAAAAGGGTCAAAAGACAATGACGGAGGAGACAAGAACAAAAGACAAAAGCTAAAAGTGTTTTGTTTAAACTTGGAGAACCTTATGTAGAATGGAGAATTTATTCTCAATAGGTTGTTGCAAGCCCAATACACTCACATGAAGCCCAAGTTCCTACATAATTAGGAAGGTTTGGCAGTATATTTCATTAGTTGCAAATATTAAAATAGCTAATAGATAAGTATATGTAACTATAATAGAATGAGAACTGGCGTATATACTCATTACATGGGTACATGGAGTATTCCTTTTAAAAATATGGGGAATGTTGCATATATTTAGACAGTCGTTTATGAGGTAGTATTTGGTTGTAAAAAAAGAACTAGATAAAATAAGTATAAAGAGGATTAGATAGGATAAACTTATTGTATTATATTTGGTTTACACAGTATTAGATACCGAATTTAAAATAAAAAATTAATTATTTATATTATAAAATAAATAATTTTTTGTAACATTTAATAAAAATAAAATTAATTAACTCAATATTATAACATGAATACATATTTTTGAGAATGAAAAATATTTTTTATTTATGTTCAATGAATTTTATTTTTGTATCATAATATAGATATAACAAAATTTAAGCTTTTATTCAGTCTATTAACCTAATCTTTATTCAATCACAAAATAAAGTTGTAAACCAAACATAAAATAAAATTTTTATCTAACTTAATACTATAAAAATTACGTAACTAAACGCTATCTGAATTATACATATTGTAATAAAAAAAAAAAAAGATAGATGAAAAATCCAAAAACAGTGTTTTCCCCAATGTGTCTATGTGTCTATGTGCTTGATGAATACATCAGTTTCTCCGCATTTCGTAGAAACCATAACTTAGCTTTCATAGTCTTACATCCCAACCAGCAACTTGCGATATCGCACATTTATTATTAGCTCGGTCAAAGTTAATACATCATAACCCAAATTACATAACAATTACAGTTAATTCACTTTTGAATTTTACCACGCTTCGAAAACACCATAACGTATTTTCATTCTCCTCATGCAATACTCCTCCACTATCTCTTCTACTAGATGAAGAATTATCACCAGCTTCAGAAAAATTTTAAGAAAATGAATTTTCTCTTTTAGTTTTCTTATCAAAGAAGAAAATAAATCTTCATCTTCCTTAACCTCGCTCACAACAAGAGGATTAGCTCTGCCAAAATTCAAAAGATCATCCACAATATGTTTACAAGAATTTTGGAGGCTTAGTGAAATTTCTATTTTTCCTATTGTTCCTTTCACAATAAAGATGCCGTAAAGTCAAACGCGGTACAAAAACATGAATATGACAGTAAGCATAACATGGTCCAATTTTAGAATGCTAAAATTTTCGCATTATTTCAATCGAGGTAATGCAAGGAATAGACAAAATACTAAACTTTAAAGCAATGCATTCCATACTTTTACATGAAAAAAAAAAAAGAAAAAGAAAAAGACCATCTTGAAAACAAGAAGGATAACGGATACGATATCCTAAGTTGGAATAAGAAAATGAAAAAAATCTCCACATGAAAAAAACAGAACTGTTTCAAAGGTAAAAATGGTTGAGAACCTTTTATTCCTTCATTCTTGGCACTTAAAAGGGAGAAAGAGCCATTATTAGCAAAAAGTAACCGACTAAGTATATCAATACTCAAACAATTGTCCTTTCAGAGCTTAGCAACTGAGGAAAAACAATAGAAATAGATCAGCAGACAAACTGCCTTTAGAATGCCGTTAATCAAACCAAAAACAATTATTAATTGACGTTTCCACAAAGCAGAAAAATTGTGAGTACCAAAGCACGTAACAATTGCATGAGCCCATCTCCACCATCCTTCGACCGTGTGCTCGGTATCATCAACTTTCCTTGCGATTACTTAGATGTCTGCTGTTGAGGCAATTAGGTTTTGATGCCTTCATGATGGAGCACCGTTGAAGAGGCGAATAGGCATATTTCATAAAACTTTTCAATATATATTTATTTAAGTGCTAATTGATTATTTATATTATTGAGACCAAAAGACTTTTAATAGCTATCAAATTTTGGTATTTTATTATTTATCTTTTAATTTTAACTATTATTTTTCTACATCCCATATTTCCATATCATCTATTTTGTCATTAATCAAAGCTAATTTGGTCAGGTTCAAGTTAGAGCTCGAGCTCTAACGAACAATTTCATCCTTTCTTGGTCGTATGTCTCGGTAGCTCGGCTCGAACAGAAATCTTATACTAGTAAGCTCAAAAACTACCTAGATCTTGGTATGAGCTCAACAATACAGACGGTTGCTCAGCTGGTCAGTATGCATGCCGGGCAGATTAGCATGACTACCTAGTAGCTCGAAAATAGTACTAGTTGAAACCAAAAGACTTTAATAGCTATCAAAATTTGGTATTTTATTATTTATATTTTAATTTTAATTATTATTATTCATCATCTCATATTTCCATATTATCTATTTTAATTAGTGTACCATCTACTCATATCATGCCGATTATTTTTTCAACCTACAAAACCTATTTTAAATTCAATTTTTTAAATAGCAACTCTAAGTACGTAATTAGAAAAAAAAAAATTCTCCCTTTTCTTCGTTTTCTCTTAGAAGCTTGTATTAAAGTAAAAAAAAAAAATGAAAAAATGGAAATCAAATATTGTCATTTGTAGTAATTTGGTATGTTGTAAATTGTCAAATACAATTTTATTTTATTTTTGTATAACCAATTAATAACTGCTTTGAATTTTATATGGCGACTTGTCCTACTATCGTGCCATTAATCAGCCAACCGACTCCACTTTTAATATTTAGCCAAAAACCGCTCTCTATTTTCACACCTTTTCTTTTTCCACATGTCATTCACCGTCCAGAGTCCAGACTCTTGGCAAAACTACTCCAACTAAAGAGTAGTTTCCTAAATAACTGATTTTGCTCTTAAGATTTTTATTTTTAGTTTAGTTTTGACCATGAGCCTTTGGGATTTTTAATACAGGGCACTCGTGAGCTTTTCGGTATGCTAAAAAGGTTCATGCAATTCCGTGTAGATTTGAAAATATTACATTTTGATGCATTTCATTGATTTGAGTAATGGTGGCTTAGATCGTCCAAGTTGCAAGGGGTGCTTCCATTTGTTCCAAGTTGTTGGTCTAGACAACTATGTAAAGAAACCCTTCGAAGTGACGTCAAATTTTCATCGTGTAAGTTCGATTTCCACTATTCCTACTCTTTTCCTGAAACCATATGGCTTTTTTCTCTTCAAACCCACAAAACCCTTTTATCTATTCTTTAGTAACTAGCAAAGCTTACATGCGCAATCATTCAGAACAGGTTGCTGTAAGTACTAAAGTCTCTTCCTTTAATGGTAAGAAGAAAATGTACAGGGCAGTTTTACCTTCGATTGTATGATGTCAAATGGTAGGATTCTTTCTATTTGACAAAGATCATCAGTATGTTTAGATATGAAATAGTCTTAGCGAAGTAGACATGAGGGAAGCTAAATGTGGTTCTTTCATGTTGTTTTTTCAATTTTTGGAATATAGTATTTATTGAATGGCCAAAAAGATGCGGTAATTGAACAATGGCCTGAACTTTATTTATTTATTTATTTTTTTCTTATTGTTTGAAATTTCATCGTTAAATAACGTAATTACATCGTTTCATTTCCATTGGCTTATGGAGGAAAAAAAAAAAAAAAGGAGCTTTGAATTCTACAAATACTCAATAACAGAGTCTCCTATAAATTTTAGGATAACTTACATTGAATTTCTTTAAACCATGCATGATTAAAACCCTCTTTAAAATCCCACTAATACATGAAAACTAAACTGATCTCTTAACACTCAAGTTTACTCTTATTGAATATCTCCTACCATCATATCTCACAATCATATTAGTAAACTCAGCACTATCCCAATCTTAATAGTATTAACATAGATTGCTTGATTCATTAGAGTTTGACTATTTATTTAAGCTGATGTAGCCAAATAATAAAGGAATGATCTAATGCTCAGTATGCGAGTACCATAAATACAAGCACATGTCATGCATTATATAGAATACATATAATTATTGCAACAAGAAATCACAATATCCAAAATCAAAACATTCAGTTTAATTATCTTAAGTCAATACATAGCAAAGGGATATTCAAGATCTTAATCACAAGATCTTGGAATTTGACTTACCATTATGGGCCCTAACTAAATTATCGGTACAGGAATTGCCTTAGCAGGCCCTACTAACTTCTTAATTTTACCCTATATCATTTCAAGTGTGACTCCATTGGGGACAACATCACTAAGGGATCATAAGGGCACCATAGGGATCTACTACTTTGACCCTTATGCCAATCTGCATATAAGCAACCAATGAATTGATAGTCGAATACTCGTTAAGTCCACTTTACAATATGTAACCTAACAAGTATAATCATCAAACAAGGTAAAGAGATACTTAACCCCTAAAAAACAATTGAAATAGTCACTTCTGAACTTAAGTCACTTTTTACATTTGAAGTAAACAAAGCACGGTTCCTTTACTATCCTATTCTTGAATTCCGAAACACTAATTCTATCCTTATGTAATTCTACTACACCTTAAATGTGTAGGTTAGATAAATAACTAGGTTGATAGTCATCAACTAAGGTTTGAAGATTGTTATGAATTACTTTAAAATAATTAATTAGGAATTAGATATGTTATAGAAAGATAAAATAAACGGAAAATATATGGAATAGAAATATAAGAAGATCGAGGTGAGAAGCACGACCGTGAGAATCACGACTGTACTACTTGGTCGTGCTTCTCACATTCATGATACCCTTTGGTTCATGACCGAGAGGTTTGCGATCATGCTCTTAGTTATGGATCTACGTCCTTCTAATTCCCAACTAAGGTTCTAAATGAACCAAGTCAATTCACGAGCTAATCAAGCTCGACATAAGTTTTATTTGAATTCAATTTGGTGATAGAAGAATTGAGCTCGAGCTTTTACTTTAAAATACTAGCGAGCTTATTTAAGCTTGGTATAATTTTTAATATACTTTTAATTGAATTTGATATTAGTTAGAAAAAAAATTATAAAAGTTCGAGCTTAATTGAGCTAATCTAGTTGAGCTCGACCTTATCATGCATATTTTGTAGTCGAACTTAAACTTAAAATTTAAAACTCGATCAAACTCGAACCGAACTTGAGCTTTGAGTTGAGCTTAAGTGCAATACTGTTAGGTTCAACTCAATTTAATTACACCCTTATTCCTAACTCTATACACAAAAAAATAAAGGAAAAACATATCCAAGGGGTTTAAGGGTAGGTCATTGCCATGATCTTGCTTATGAACCTACAAATTCCTTGTTTCCTCTCTCCTTCAATTACTACCATCCACAACCCTTCATGAGATTGGACCTAATACACCGTAAGATCCAAAATTCCATTCCTTTTTTATTCTAACATCCTAAACAAAGATTAGAACTCAATTACTTCCTCTATATTTAATCTTTTGCATGAATAATTACACAACATCCTATGTAAATTATAACTCATACCTTGATGGTTTACTTATACTAGATCTGATAATCACCAAGAGATTCCTCCCTGTGAAGCTTCAACCTTCTCATATTACTGCAAAATTCTTACTTAACAGGATCTATGGATAGGGAAAGCATGACTTACCTTTTTTACAATAATCACTTGCTCATGTGTTGTCACTCCAGTGAAAAGGGTTCTAACACAAAGAGATCGCACTTTTTAGAAAGGAGAAAATGATCTAGAGCTTTTACTTACCTTTTTAAATAACTTACTATCCTTTTTACAAAACTACCCTTGCATAATAGGCATAATTACTCTTTTGCCATCTTTTAATACCTTATTTTTATTTTATTTTATTTTGAATTTTGTAGGTTTTACAAAAGGTGTAGGGAAATATAGCAAAAAGAGGAAAATAAAAAAAGGAAAAAGAAAGAAAGAAATATTGAAAAGAAGGAGCCAAATGTAATGGTTGTGGGTGGTTTGATTAAATATAAGTGCATTTTTTGTTTCAAAGATGATGAGCTATCATGTTCGGATATGGTTGTAAGTAGATTAATGGTGTGCGTATTCGATGTATGTGTTTGATCTTACATGAAGGACGGGTATCTTAATGTACTGTACGTGGTCTGTTGTATTGCTTTTAAACCTTAAGTTGTTGCTGAGTATCTCTAACATTGTTTAATCTTTAATAATTAGATAATAAAATGGTTATGATGAAATCTTAATTGAGATATGCATTGCATATACTAAGATACATTAGACTTGTCGACCAAGCACTTACTTTTAGGATAGGGTGATAAGTTACTTTTCTTCACTTTAGTTGAACTAAAGGGTAGAGAAGAGATCATGCTCATATTGAGAACTTATCTTACAAGGTCTTTAGAAGGAGCCAAAGTATCTCCATTGTACAAGTATAAGTCTGTTGATAGTTGCTTACATATTAGGAACCTAATTCCTCAAACTTGGATTGAATGAAGTAGGGTTATTTTTCTTTTAATCTTACATCAAACTAGATAACGATGTCAGAATGACATTTATATGTTCATGTATGGTACTCAACTTAGAGGATAACCATTGTTAATGTTGCATTATGGTGTAATAGTGAGTCTTCTACCACTAACCAAGCCTGTGATTCTTTGTGTTATTCTCCTATAGCCTTTTTGTAAGTCAATATTTCAACATTCCATGTTAACAACTACAAATTTAATGCTAAGATAGATGTTGGAGTTTAATCATTAATCTGTAATTCTTAGGGGTAAATGGGTACAGCATAGGTAAGGTATAACACTTTACCCATATCCTATCTTATAGGTGTAGGTTCTAAATTCTTGTACTTGGAACTTATCCTATACTATCTTGAAACTATCTTGTATCCTATAAATTCTACAAAGTATATGGTACCCTATGGAGCCTATATATATATATATATATATATCTTTTGCTTTATCTTCTTTTGAAATATTGTGCAAACACATATTTAATATCAAACATATAACAAGATTAATGGATCAAATAATAATAATTGAAAAGGTTTTTATATCTGCAACACACTTAATTATAAAATATAAAACTTTTATGGGAATATTCCTGTAATTGGACATGTTCAACCCACAATTGGGTCATGCTAAATTTTCTTCTTAATCTGTTCTTTTTAAATAATTAAAATAAGAGTTTTACCAAATCATAAGATTACTATACGTAGAATTCAAAAACCATATGTTGAATAACTTTAATAAAATATATTAAACAATAAGTTAAAAACTGAGATATTTTTAATACCTTTCTAGATTAACATTAGTAAAAATGATATAGTAAGAAAAGAGAGAAGCTTTTATCGAGAGAGAGAGAGAGAGAGAGAACAGTAGTCACAAGAGTGTGTAGCTTAAGGTTTTATTTTATAAGCTGATTTTTATTATTAATTTCTTTAAGGTTAAAAAAATGTAATATTATTTATTTTTTATTTCTTAGTATTATTCAATTAATATTACAAAGTGAGTATAGGATACCTTAAAATCTATACCTTGTATAGTTCAAAGTATAGATTCTAATGTAAGCATAGAATACCTTGATGTCATTACCCGTACCCTACTCTATAGGAATAAATTCTGAAAAATTAGTATCTAGAACCTATTTTGTGACTTTCTGAACCTACCCGAAACTTGCTCAGTGAAGTAAGTTTTGGGTGTATACATTATACAATAGGGTTATCCACTTACCCTTAGTAATTCCTACCTTAACTACTTAGGAGACAATTAATTCTTCTATGCCTCTTAAATTTAGGGACAATAAAGTAATTACCCATCTTACTATTTGGTGGAGGGCTTTGATTCTTTATAGTCTTAAAGCTCTACATGAGAACAAAGATGCCTCGTATTGTTCTTATTTTTCTTCTAAAGAAGGGCTAAAATCAATCATTAACTTAAAGTTGCTTTGATTCTGGCACGTAAGTGATTGTCATAAGCAAAACGAGATAGCTCATAAGACAAACACTACGAGACCTCAGTTTGAGGCATGAAAGACTCATACATTTAGCGAGTTCTAATAGGATGGCCCATATACTAAGTCTATTATAAGTTTATTTGATTGGCCTAACCTATAAAACCATTTTTATTTTTTACCATCATTTGGTTACTTTTATATGTTACAATAAGAGTTAAGTCTTTATTATATATGACTGTATCTATTGTTTTTATATGGATAGACCATCCAACAATAGCAAATTGGTTCAACTCCAAAAATTGTCTTTAAGGTTTAACACAAATACTTAATGGACCATTTCATTAGATTTGGTTAGAATCACTACTAAAAAAATTAAGATTGAGTCAAATTAGGAATGGATCTACTATAAGTATCTTTATCTTGTAGCGACTCATCTCGCGTTCCTAGGTACCACAATAGTATATTAAGAAACTCTCTTTTTTATTTAAGTAACTCCCTACTTTATTCCTGAGTTCGCTTATTAAAGTTTCTAACTTATTTTTAAATTTTTATGGATCCCACTATTATATTTGTAGCTAATGAGAATTTAAAAAAAAAAAAAAACAAAAAAGAAAAAGAACCTTTTGTTAGAGATACGAGAGACGCCAAGATACTCTATGTCATTAGCTTATATTGTTGTAGAAACAAGTGTTGAGTTGCCTGATCATTGAATGCCATGCTAGGAAACCTCTATTAATCATGCTTTAAGGGTTCAATTCTTTCTAAAATCAATTTTCTTTTTTTTTTTTTAAGGTTTATTTATTGGTAAGCTCACAACCCTAACCCCCCAACAATTGATCTTGTGAATTAAGGTGTAAAATGGTTAGAGCTTGATTCAGTAATTTTACAAAAGTTAGCACTCTTGAGTTTTATCATTCAAATATTTTTTTTACAGAAAGATTAGTTAGGATTAATGTTTGTTAGTGATTGGTTTGTTTTTCTACCAAACTTTAGTAACCTTTAATCAAGGTTGATGAGCTCTAAGGTAGGTAAAAGTAGAAGTTTACTCTATAGGTACATATTCTCTAAAGTCAAGTTATGTCAATTGCTATTAATACATCATATTAATCTTTTAGTCTAGAAAAACCAATTAATTAAGGGGATAACCTAGTCCAACTAACTAGTCTAATTAAAGTACCTTAGTTCTCTAGTTAATTCAATTTGGTTTTAATAACATTTCCTAAAACCAATGCTCAATGCAGGAGCCTACAGGTCAAAAGGTTTCTTGTAGAACTTGAGAATTTTTTATTTGTTCTTTAAACAACTTTACTATATACTCTACTATCATTTGACATAATACTTGAAAGTTATAGCTTGCTTTTGGATCAAAGTTAACAATCTTGATAATATAATTGTATCTTTGACTACAGATAGATTAAATCATAAAATTTAAAATCGATTATACAAACAAGTGCATTGTATAAGCGAACTAATATTTATACTCTTTTTTTTTTTTGTTTTATCCTAACTAGATTGCTGGATATGGTTAAATATTCATCATACGAAAGATATATTTATATTTATTAAAAATATTTTACTTTGTGTAATATATCTTACATGTAATAATAAAATGCAAATACCTTGAAACTTCAAAGTTATAGTATATAGGATAAAGGTTTTGAGTAGATTTTAAGATATATAAAGGTCTTAACATTAGCCTATACTGAGAGAGCATATGATTTAGAGCCAAAATATACTATATAATGTCTAACACTTTGCCCACTTGGAGACTTATTTGATCATGAAGGATCTTTTATGTTTAAGGTCTAATAAACTTTACTAAGAACCTCCAACTCTAAAAGATAAGAACCTAAAACATGTATTGATTTTATCTATTTATTTATTTATATGTTTAGGGTCTAATAGGGTATTGTAAAACATGCACTTTAAAGTGTATATAGGGTTTAAGAACTTGTAGCCTATTTTCTGGGGGCAAGTTTCCATATTTTGAGGAGTAAAACCTATCTTATAACCTTAAATACAAAGCTTCAAACCTACTTCATCATGCAAATTTGACCAAATCCCAAAATTTAGAACCAAGACCTATTATATAACATATAATACCTACCCTAGAATCCATTCATTTATAAGGTTTTTATGGGTTCCAGAATCTTATAGATTATAATAAATATTACTATGAAAAATGAACACATATTGATTATATCATTTACTAGTATTTTTTTTTTCCAACGATGGGTATAAGAAATGGAGTATATAATAGGAAAATGGGGTATCCTTAAACCCATATCCTATGGTATATAAGATATAGATTCTAGGATAGTTTATGAACAACTATTTTATATTCTACTATATGGTTGTATGTCTAAAAATTTAAAGCTAAAACATATTTTATAACCTTAAATAAGGTACTAGAATCTATTCCACTTTATAAGGTTTGAATAGGTTCAAGTTACGTAAATTCCAATTGGAAAACCTAATCTCTAGTGGACTTTACCTTTAATCAATTAATTATTATATGTGCATATGCAAAGAGTAGGAGGCAATGCCTATATGTTGTCTCTCTGATTAATTAAAGGATAGCGGAGGAAGCAAGATGTTGACTTGAAAGAGATTCCTTGCAATGATCCATGTCTCTTTAGTGTTGTCTACGTTGTTGAATAATGGATAATAAGCTTCTTATTGTAGGAGAGCATCATGAGGTAGCCAAATAATCATAAGAAATTAAAATTTAACATAAGACAAAACACATGTTTAAGAAATGCACGCAACATTCAATGGAGAAACGTCGATATATATACATTGTATTTAATATGTACAGGTTTTTAATAAATGCTACTTAGGAAGAAACAATAAACAACCCAACATTAATACCAACTTCTAGTATTTCTCTTATCACATAAACATACATAATGACTAACTAATTTTAATTTATACCTCCTTCACGACCAAACACATCATATACTATAATATATACACCACAAACATGGACAAACAAACTAATAAAAGACTTGTAATACAAATAATGTTTGATAAACAACGTTATAATAATAATAATAATAATAATAATAATAATTACATGAGAACCATCCCATCGTTGTCCACATCGAACCTCATATCTCCTAAGCCAGAGGACATTCCATCGGTAGTACCTAAATTGTTGTGATCATCATCCTCCATATTCATGTCCCAAAGAAACCCTATTTCGTCCATTTTGGAGTTGCTGATTTCCTCGGAAATAGCACCATTATTGGTGGGCTTGTTTTCTTGGGAAAGGTGGAGGAGATGGAACAAAGAGTTTTGGTGGTGGTTTTGGTAAAATGACGTGGGGTTGAGCATCGGTTGATTGTGTGCGTAAGGAAACGTGGTGTGTTGTTGTTTTGGAGGAGAAGAAGAAGCCAAACTTATGGATGGATTAATGCTGGCTGTCCTCTCCAGCGTCATGTATTGCGTGCAGCTCTCTTCCTTGCTCTTGTGAAATACTCGACACAGCACCCAATCCTCCTGTTAATTATACATACATACATTACACACCACTCTTTCCATTAGGCTTGATTAACAAAATACTAAAACAAACATTCGTAACATTATTGCCATATCTATGACGACCAAATTTAAGGATCTGCATGCTTTATCTCGTCCAAACATGTCAACATCATTGAAAAGAAATAAAAAAAAAAATTCATTACAAGATAATAGATATGTCATGTAAAATGTTACCAGTGTGTATTTAGATTAATAATTAACGAATACGGATAGTACTTAAACATATATAAGTGGTAATAAATAGTTTTTAAAAAATTATTATTCATATTTACATATGTGGATTGTACCATCCAAGATTTTCTTGCGTAATATCTCTTCCGTGCGAGATTATGGAGCCAAGTGGCAATGATATATCTACCTACTTTATTATTTTCATGCCACTTTCCGTTGCTTGGGAAACAATTTATCTTTTTGGGGCTTTTATGTATCGTTTATTATGATATTGTATACATGTACATTGAATGTAGCATGTATGAATTAAAAAGTATCTCTCAAAATATTAACTTGTTAAATTAACATCAGTTATCATTTTGAGATTTGATCGGATATTCCCGTATTCCTGTAAAATAAATACCCAACTTAAGGTAAGAGATTCTAAAAATTTTTCTAGGATAGGATTATTATCAAATTTTTTCGAATAAATATAGCTAAGTCAAGTTATAATAATACACTGTTTTCATCGAATGCAGTTAATCATTCGTTGACAGAAACAAATGAATATGCATGTTCTATTTAATCTAGGCTCCTCATTAAGCGTATGCACATGGTACATCGTTGATTATAAAATTTTAAACCTAGCTTTAATCACAATGAGCTGACACGTGGAAATGATCAATCATTACACTTAGCTACATTATAATGGTCAATTTCGTACCCGACATATGATTTGTGCGTGACACTAAATTTTACCGGGAAAGTGAAATGTATACGATAAAGTGTTCCGATCTGATCAATACTGACAAATAAAGCAAAAGAAGCAAATATCAAGTAAAGAAAAGCTTCTACTAGAAAGGTGGAAAGATTTTATATTTAGTAATTTAATAAGTATCTCAAACACTCCCTAATGAAAAAAAAAAAAAAAAGATTGGATAATATTAATACTCAATATATTTAAATAAATGATGAATAAATATCAATAATATTATATAAATTTTTTAAAAATTATAATTTATATTTTTATATATTAAATTTTTTTTTTTAATATTTATATATCATTATGACTTATTATCGTTAAAACTTTTCATCCTAATAGCAGTTTCCAAATTGGAAAAAAGAGCGTACCTTAGGTGGCATATGTGGGGTCTCAAGGCGGAATTCGTGCATGATCCAACCGGTTTTCACACCATTAGGAGCTCTATTCTTATAAAACACTAACGTTTTTCGCATTCCCACGACTTCACGCGTCGTAGGATCATGAACAGTCCGGTCTTTTCCAGTAGCTTTCCAATATCCGGAAATGGTTGCACGATTTGTTCGAAAACCGGTCGCGTACTTGCGATCCCTGAAACTGAAGAAGTACCACTCGTTCGCATTCAGCTTTGCCACTTCTGCAAGCAAATCAATGAAGAAAAGGAAAAAACCCTTTCAATTATTAAAGCAATCATGGCTGTCACTGTGAAACAAAGAAAGAAAGGTATATCTAGGCCCTGATAATTTTGATTTGACAAGCATGCTCCAAAGACTTCTTTCTCGTTCGCTTTATCGTTTAATGACCATGTCTTTACCGGAATAAAAGCATTTTTTGGGCACACGAAGTTACTTTTTTCGTCAAGTAAAGAAAATGGTTTTTTCTCGCTTTAAGGCAGTAATTAAAAGATTTAAAAAGAACTACTTTCACCTTTCTTTAATATTAATTACACACTTAAAATAAGAAGAAACCATTTGAAATATGATAATTTTTCCTTTTTAGCTTATTTAACAGCAAAAAATTTTATCATTAACCCTTTTTTTTATATAAAATTAGCTTTCATAAAAGGATTTTATATATAATTGTTTCGGAACACTAATTGAACACTTAAAAAAGTAACTTTTTTCACTCTATTTAACTTAATTAACCATTATATGAAAAAAAAAACAATTATATAAGAATATTAAAGTTTCCTTATTTGGATTTTTAATAAGTGTCTTTTGAGCACACAATAACATTTTCTTACATATGGTTAGCCACTATATGAAAATGTTTTTTTTTTTTAAATAAAAAACAGCTGTAAGTCCCTTTCCCCATGAATTTAACGTATCCAATTAAATTACATGTTCTTAAGGTAGTATATTGTAAGCGTAACTGTTAGAACTATCCAATTGGACTTACATTGGAGCCATACGTGATGCATAAAAAGAGTTCGAAGAATTGGAAAAGCTTTACGTGGACAAAAATTTTATATAAAATACCTTCGGAAGAATTTGTTTAGCACATAATTAACTTCTACAGCTTCTATAAAAATGGAAAAGCTTTACGTGGATAAAAATTAGGGATAATTGTATAAAAACACCCTACATAATTGACTAGGTATGATATAACCATAAACTTTCAAATAGTGATTTCACCTTTATATGACTTTTGAAAATGTGCCAATCATCCTTAAAACCATTCCTATAACTTTAAAAGTTATGAGAATTTAATGATGTTTTATAATGTATTTGCATATTTTCAAAAGTAATGATGAGGTGTAATCAAATTTTAAAAATTTAAAATACCTATCTATATCTAGCCTATAGTTTAGAGAGTAATTTCCAATGTATCCAACAACTTATGATTCTTCAAAAATTCACATGAATAAATATACATTTTTAAATAAATAACGAGAAAGGACACCTTGGATAAAGTCTAAGTTCTTCCCAATCACCAATAATTATCTAATATATGTAAGAATCTTTTATGAATTCATCTTTTTTTTTTCCATATTTTGATTGTTAATTCATTTTTTTTCCTTAAAAGCACTTTTCTCCCCATGCGTCTCCATCAAATAAAGAAAAATTAAATATGAAACACACTTGGCATCCAAAATTGAGCATACCAACTAAGAATAGGTATTATATTCTATATATTATATACATGTGGTATGTGAATATAAATAAAATATTGACACGAATATTAATGGTGGAAATAATTTTCAAATTTATTATCGTGTATAATTTATACATGACATATATATCAATATCTTATTGATATTTATATACTATTTATACATAACGCGTAGTGTGTATTACTCATCGAATTTTTCTCCCAAGAGCAGTTGTAAAATGATTCAACATTTATGGGTTTGAATGCACATATTCCATGAGTACACAACTCTAATTAGATAGTTTTTTCTCGTGGTTCATTTTATCTTAAGTCCTGTTTAATAAATCGTTGGATATTTTTTCATTTGCATTTCTTTTTCTTCTATATGGTGCGCAGGGTTTGAAGGAAAATGTGGAAATGTCTTTTACTTACTTATCTGTGTCTTGTTTCAGTGACTAAATTAGGGATTTATAATAAGACCAAATAGGTGAAAAAAAGAAGATTTGTTTGTATTTATTTTGCCTTATATATCTTTTTTTTTTTTTAAATAGGATACTTGGTATTTATATATATAATTGAGGATACGTAAAGTTGACAAATGTGGTATAAATATTTCCGACACTGAAATATCCAGACGTTGGTTCTATAGTTGGTTTTTGTATATGATAAAAAAGGGTATTCGTATAAGGATACATTAGGAATTGTATTTAGTATATATGGATATATATATATAGATTTATACTTTTGTCTCTTTAATCTTATTCTAACTAGAAGAGTATGCATCCGTGACACTGTGCTAAAAAATAACGTACTTAGAATATCAATATAGACTTTACTAAGTGGGGAAGTTAATTAAAAAGAAATTGATACACTAAATTTACATTTTCCTAGAGTTTATATATCTTAGAATTCATAAAAAATAAAACATAAAAAAATATGATAAGAATATATATTATGGCATAAAATCAAATGAGGAATTTTGGCTTTATAGTATTGATGATAACATGTACAGTCACACGGACATACCGAGGATAGGATAGCATAGAAGAAAAATGATTATTTATAGTTGTCGACGGAAAGATTTTTTCCATAAAAGAAAGCGAACGGAAAAGATATGAAAGAAATAGCCAATCATTACTTGTAGCCCTTAGTATCAGTCGGATTTTGTAACTTTTTCAAAAGCATTTTAAAGGATTCATAGTTGGTTTTATAATAAATTTACATCCTTCAAGCAAAGTAAATCCTATATATATATACACGTGATCTAACAATTATTTTATTTATGTATAATTTTATTGTATATCTGATACAGACAGATGTGCAAAGACAAGCAAATGGAAACAAAACCACCTTTCGCATAAAAATGCATATATAGATGGAAACAAAGACGCCTTTTGAAATTGCTTCCTGCGAATGTTTTATTCCTATTAACGTAAGAGGTGAAAGATATAGAAATAATTGACCTATAAGCATATGCACTACAAGAAAATTCGCTTTTATCGCCTGAAGAGACATATCGAACAATAAAAAAAAAAGAAAGAAAGAAAGAAAGAAAGAAAGAAAGAAAAATTGATAAACGGTTTTAAATAGTAATAATAAATATAAAATCATAATATAATATTATTAGCTTGAACTTTTTGATGACCAGTCGATTATGGAATCTATGTTAAACAAGATGTTTTTGATTTATTTATAAAGGCAGCATTTATGTCCATAATATTTCATTAGTTTGTGTATATATTTAAAAATTGTTAGTTTATGTGATGTGTTTTCTTTTTTAATCAATCATCTATAGTATATGAGATGTAATCCCTTAATGAGTAGAAGACTATTATATATATATATATATAGTGAAGTATTGATTATAAAGGTTATGTGGCGGATAGTTTGTAGCTATGTCTTTATAAAGGTTATGGGTAGAAATGAAGAGCTCAGCATGAATAAAGAACAAGCCTGCTCTCTAGCCTAGTTTAGTAGTCTCTATTCATTCCGTTATTGATGGACATTTATTATTTTGAATAATATATGCCATTCCTCGATGATTAAATATAAATATAAATATGAGTAAACAAATATATAACTACTATTTGAATATCTATTGTTTATTATAAGACACTTCTATTTCAAATGCTCCCTGAAGATATTTTCACCTTGCCACCTTCCCCCCTCATAAAAAATAATAGCTATGTAAGAATAACTTGTGTTTTTTTTTTCTTACTCAGTGGAAAAAAGACACATGAAAAAACGAATTTCTAAGCCATAAAGGGGGAAAGAAAGATATCTTTTTAATATTAAACTTCTGCAGATTAAACGGCCCTCTTAGAAAACCCGCCTGAAGACGTTTTCTAAACTTAATAGAGTTGAAAAGAAAGATGAAGATGATTTGATGATAAAGGACAACAAACAAAATATTCAGAGTTTTCAAAGGCTAAACTATGAATCACTTAAACTAAACGATAGCAATATCTATATTTGTATTTATATCTATATGCCAAACCATACTGGAGATCGACTTGCCAGATGAGGCACTTACCAGGGAGTTGCCATGGTTCACAAGTGTGGAGATCAATTTCTACGAGCGTCCCCTTATGAACATCCTCGTTTGCAATCTTTTTGAAGAGATAATGACATACCAACTCTTCATCACTTGGAAAGAATTTGAAACCTGGAGGCAGTTCAGCTCCAATATCTCTCAAACCCATTTTTCCAAAACCACAAATCAGAGAGGAAGAAAGCCCTTCTTGTTTATGTATTGGGTTCAACAGAAGGAAGAATATATAAGATTGATATTGAAAAAAAAAAAAGAAAAAAAGTTTAATTATTGAAGAAGGGAATGATGAAAGAATGATACTTTCTTGTATATATATATATATGTATATGTGTGTGTGTGTGTGTCTCAGTTAGATATGTGTGGCATGCTAGGGATGTTAAGGCTCGTGCGGTTAGTTATAAGAACAAGCTTCGAGAAAAACTAAAGTAACAAGAAATCTCTTGGGGGTTGTAATGTTTTGTCGTCTGTCAATAGAAACATTCAATTGTAATTAATAAATGCAACTAATGTACTAAGGCCAAAGCCACGTACACTGTCTAAACCCTTTATTTGTCATTTAGAAAAGAGGGGAAAAAAAAAAAAAAAACAGTACTGCATACGTTACTTCAAGATCATGATGAATCTTTGTGATCTAGTTAACTAATTCTAGTTATCATTCTATAATATTTATTATTGTCTTGTTTCTTAGGGGAAATAGTTAGTTATTATATATAAAAATCCAGCTTTATGGACTCATATAACTATGTACCATGCTTCTTTTTTACTTTTTTTTTTTTTCTTTTTCTTTTGCCAAGTCTTTTCTACTATTTTAAATATAATGTTTTAGCTTTATGGATCCACTAATAGTTAATTTTTCTAGTCAACTCATTACTTTTTTTAGTTTATAGATGGTGATTCTATTGTCTCATTTAAAAATGAAATAGGTATTTTCAATTTATATAAACGAAGTTCAATTTGAGTCTCTTAATTTAGAAAAATGACTCAAGAGAAAATACACGTGACGTATTATATATATATAATATTATATATATAAATATTAATAAAATATTAACATATATATCATATGCAAATCATATGTGATAATAAATTTGGAAGTCGTTTCTATCATTAATATTCATATATTAGTATTTACATGTTACGTATATATAATACATAATATATATTACCTATTTAATCTTTTTTCTTTATTTGATGGTCACATATAATAAATGAAAATTGTCATATTTGATAGCTAAATTTTAGTAGTTTTTCAATTAACAATCTAAACTATAAAAGTATTAATTTTACTATCTAATCCAATTTTTTAAGGTTATTTATACTATTTCAGCTAACTCTATTCACAAATGTTAATCAACATAGAATTTTTTACTAATTGGAGTGTTGTAAATGTTAAAAATCATTAATTTAACAAACATAACCACGTAAGATGTACAAGGAAAGAAAAATGCCATGTGGAGAAAAAGAAAGAAAGAGGAGAAGGCACCAAACCCTGACAAAAAAATTAATTATGCCCAAAATCATTAGACTCTTTGAGTGCTCTCTTCTTTATTAAACCCTCTTAACATGATAACCTTAACTGAATTGAAGATGGGTAAGTTATAGAACAGGTCCATGACTTCAACCTAGTAATCATGAAATTAAGGATGCTACACATTGAAATGAAGGTTTCACATAGAGTTAAGGACTTTCGAAATTAGGGTTTCTTTATCTCTCTCTCATTGTTGTGCTCTACAAGTGAAAGGATTGTAAAATTAGGGTTCCATAATGGTTAAGGAATTGTAAAATTAAAGTTTATTGTATCTCCTTCTCCCTTAATCATGATATTTTCATATTGGGCAGAATGATATGATTGCCTTAATGATATTTAATTTGAGCTAAAGGTACTTGAGTTAGGTTAGTTTACTATAGTTAAATTTGCATTTCCTCTTCATTAATTTTTAACATGGCATGTTTTTTCTTTTTTCCTCATATTTCACCTATACATTCTACTTAGTTTATGTTTATTGTGTTAAATTATTTGATTATGTGAATTAGTATTAATCAATTACTTAGAATGTATTTTTTAAAATATTAATATATTATTCATGAAATTACTATTTAATCATAACTCTTGACCAATATAGACATCATGATTGGGCTTTTAATATGGGTGGCTTATGGTAGGTAAGGATACTCACTTTAATATCTAATGAGAAGTCCTTTCTCTCATGTATCAAGGAATAAAACTGTTTTCCTATAAAACAATTTTTAATATAATGAAAACCCTTTTATCAAATAGAGTGTAGTTTTTCTTTCGTGCTTTTTCACAACCTTAGTCGTTAAACTTTCAAGATGATGTATGGAGGGTTGTTGTTGATGATGGATCACATGTAACCTATGTGCAACTCGATCTTAGAGAAGTTTGACTAATGACACATGGACAAATGATCTTAAAGAAAGGCATAGGGGGAGGAATGGGTAAGCTCGGATTTTTGAATTGTGACGTGTGATAGTAGATTGAAGATGATGTTCTTGATGTGTTCTTAACTCATTCTTGATGAAGTTTAGTGTTTGATCTTTTGGTAAGCTATCTTGACAAAGTAACATCATTTTTCTAAAGCTTGCCAATATTTCAAATATTCCAAATTAAAAGGAGGAGACTCCTATATATAGACTTTTGCCCTTATTCTTCACTGTTGAATGAAGTTGAGATGAATAGATCAAATGAGATATTGAATTAAATCTGGCGATCGATGGTTTGAATTAAAACCTCTAACTCTTATATAATTTATGGGGTTTGAGCTTAGGCTTCGATCAAGCCTAGGCGCCAGTCTTCTTAAGCTTATAAAATCGTGCCCATTTTCTTATAAAATAAGCTCATAAGCTTATTTAAGCCATTTTAATACCAATTAAGGCCAAACAAGACCTTAAATGGACTTTGAAAGACCTTTTTCAAGTCTACTTTTTGCACGCAAGACAATCGAGCATGGCCTAGAGTAAAGAAACCTATTGAATGATTTTTGTTTAGAGCCTACCAAACTATATCCCTCTAAGATATTACTAATTAAGCCCTGTTATTAGCCCACAAAACTAGTCTATGGAGCTAAATTAGGTTAAAACCCAATTACAAAATGACTTACTATAGATGGATCCTTCTCTAATTCTAAGCACACAATCTTACTTTAACACGATAGATAGAACATGATAAACATATTATAATCTTGTATTTACATGTTATTCGAATCTAGATTTATTTTAGATATATTTACATACATATATGTATTGAATTTTTTTCTAGCAATTAGTGTTAGAGCCATTGAAGGTACAGATATGGCTATTGCCTTGTACTTTTTCATAATTTTAGTTAGAACCTATGAACCCTAAATTTTTTTGCTTCAATTTCAACTAGATTAATGAAATAGTTTTACATTTTACTTAATTTTCATTAATCATATGTATGAATATATACAAGAGTGAATTATAATAATTAAGGCAACAAATCAAGGGTCTTAATTAAGACAACTAATACAACTAAGTGAGAAAATTAAGAGAGAGAATCCTATAGATATAGTAAATCATTAAATAAAACTAAATGAGATATTATAGAACATAAACTTTCCTTATTTCTCCCCCTTAGTTGAGAGTGGCTTCATTGTCAACTTGTCTCGAAAAGATTGAAACTTGCCTTTGGATAATGGCTTCTTAGGAGCATCAACTATTTGGTCTTCAATTGAAATATGAAAAACATGAAGCTAGTCTTTTGAGACTAAATCATGGTTAGAATGAAATTCAATCTCAAGATGCTTTGAATGAGAAGAGTTTGAGATGACAAACTTATATCAAGTAGATCGCCAGTTACCTGCCTTTAAAGATTGATAGACTAAATCATAGTTCACCAATTTGGTGAAATATTGATAGGAATTAACTCTACAGGTTAATCACTAAAAGTTGAGCTAGAGGACTATAAGGATTAGTTCGACGAGTATTAGCAAGTGAGCCGATCTAGGAAGAGGATTCCATCAACATTTAGGGCCTTATGCACTTCAATCGACCAAAATATCGAGCTATGGTCATGACTAGGATGACTCCTGACCTTAGCTCAAGCAAGTCAGTAATACGAAGGACATCAAAAGGATTAACTCTACGAGCCTTAATCCTAATCACTATACCTAAGCACTAACCTAAACTAAATTAGGTTGGCTAATTCATCAAGTTCTCTTCCATTTACTACCAAGTTAGCCTCCTCAAACATTAAGCTATTTCAATTATTAGGGACTTCATCTTCTCAAGAGTAGCTTAGCATACCCTACTTTTGTCTTTTACTAGAATCACAAATTACTAGCTGACAAGTGCCTTATATCATGAAATTATAAAATTATTCCTTCTATAAATTGTATAATGTTTCTTACTGTTTTTACACTTTTTAGCATCAGTCTTAGGAATTTTTTGTATACTACTTGTAATTTATCTTTTCTTATATCATGTAACCCTAGAAAGGCCATATAAAAGCCTCATTTCCTTATAATGTAGACAACACTCTTCTAGCATATTGAATACAGATATCTTCCTTTACAAGAGTAACCCTAATATTCTCCCTCAACTCTTATCTATTCTTTTTAGTAAGGAATAGTAGAGAGTGACCCTAATCAATACTTATATGTCACATCAAGTAGAGATTAGGTTCATTGAGCTTGTTGGTGCATCATATCTTGCCAGCTACTTGTAGACTTTGCAAGCCTTTTCTTATTTGTTTTCGTTGTAGTACGGCCTCTGTATGTCTTAATTCAAAAGATGCATCAGCTTCATTGGTACCAGAGCATGGTTCTAATAGAAAGTGTGTAAAGTTGCAATTAAGTTAGTATACGTGTGTTGCTGTTAGTGGCATTGTTTCTTCCATAGATATAGGTGTGTGAGTTAGTATATGTTGTGTTTGAGTGAGTGGTTGAAGTGGTTAAAGTAACGATGTGGTTGTTATAGAGTAGTAGCTAGTGGTGAAGTGTTGGTTGGTGGTTGGGAGTGAGTGTTAAGAATTACTCTATTGAACCCTATTTCAACTCTTGAAAACAAAGTAAGTTAAGTTCCGTGTTTTAGTTTGGAAGTGTTAGAGTGCATTATGGTAGTAAAGGGAGTTAATGCCACTAAATCATGGGATTATAGTTGTGAAGTAAGGTTCCATTGAAGAAGTAGGTTTTATGTTGGTTGAAAATATTAGATTCAAGTGTACGTGGAACTATTGGTGAAAATGAAAATGGTGCTACTTATGGCCAAGGCTAACAAGTTATACCCCGAAGTCAATTGAAGATAAGCTCGATAGGCTCATTGACTTAGTTGAGAGCTTAGAGACTGCCATGTGAGACAACAAGCAGTAACCTAGAGATGAGTTGAACCAGAGCTAAGTAGATGATTGCTTAAGCAAGGGTATGGCTACATTGGCTGACCTAGTTGCCCATATTGATGTCATCAATCTAAAGGAGTAAATAGACCTACTCAACGAAGACTTATGATGGAAGAGATTGAAGAAGTTCATGAGGAGGTTGAAGAAGATGAAGATGAGTATTATAAAGAGGAGTGAGGACACCGAGCTCCTTGAAGACTTGGCAATATCAAAGTCCAAATTCCAACCTTTACCCGTAGTGGAGATGTAGACAAGTACTTGGAGGGTAAAGAGAAGGTGGAAAAGGTGTTCGACTATTACAGGTTACTAAGGACATCAAAGTTCGACTTGCCGCCCTTGAGTTCTCTAGAAACATCACCATATGGTGAAAGAATTTGAATACAGCCAAATACAACATGGTTGACGAGGTGTTCACACTTAGGAAGAAATGAAGAGGTTGTTGAAAGGTAGATTCATCCTTAAGTTGTACCTACAAGACACTTTTGCTAAATTACAAGAGCTTCGTAAAGGAAGCTAAACTATTGATGACTAAGTTAAGGAATTCTAAATGTTGATGAGCTCGAAGTGCTCACCATATTGAGATTTATCTTTTGACTCAAATTTGAAATTTGCAATAAGATTACCTAGACAATCGAGAAATAGAGAAGAAATTTACCATTTTGACCCAGCCTAAGTACTTTCTGAGTTGTTCCCCTGTGCTAAGATAGTTAGGCCAAGCATCAAAGGTCGACTTGGGTAGATGAGGTGAGTGATCAACCAATTGAAGGTTGAGATGACTTGAAGGACTGAGTTGTTGATAATCCAATCGAGAGAGGATATAAGAAGGGGATAGTTCTCTACTTGTAAGATGAGAGAGATTAAGTACTTCAAATGCTTAGGTTATAGACTCATGGTTGCTTAGTGTCTTAGTTACAGTTATGTAAGGTGATAATGTAGATAGTATGGATGAGAGTGACCATGGGAAGGATGGTAAAGATGATGGGAGAATTGTAGAAGAAAGTAGCGAAGAGACATGTATTTTTGCCAACTAAGGAGAGGTCATGACTCTGGTGTTGAGGAGAGCATTGAACTCAATGCCGAGCTCTAATGAAGACCAATGAGAGAACTTGTTCCATACTAAGTGTACAATTAAGGGACGGTTGTACATGATCATAATGAATGGGAGGGGGGGAGCGGAATTGTACAAATGTTGTTATCTAGTCCCTCATACAGAAGTTGGGTCTACCGACCTCTAAGCACCCCTGACCTTACAAGCTGTATTAGTTGCATGATAAAGGTGCTTTGTACATAATTGAATAGGTAACTGTACCATCCTTTGCAGGTAATGTATATAAGGATGAGGTGACTTGTGACGTTGTCCCCATAGGTACCTTACATTTGCTATTGGTTAGATTGTGGTTGCTTGACCAACATGTTATGCACAATAAATATAAGAATGCTTATGCCTTCATGAAGGATGGCAAGAAGATTGTGTTGCAACCAATGACTCTAAGCTAAGTGAATGAGACTCATAATCAGCTCACTTGAGCTAGTAAGCAGAAGACCTTAGTAATGAGTTGCTAAGAGCTTTAAGCTATTGAGAAGACTAATGAGCCTATGCTTTTGTTGATCCGAAGACTATTGAAATTGAGGGATATGGATGATGTGCCTGAAGAACTTAGGAGATTAATAGGTGAATTCTCTAACCTACTTCCAGATGAGTTGCTTAAAGGACTACCCCTAGCTCAAGGCATTGAGCACTACATTGATATGTAGCTTAGCGCTGCCTTATCAAACATACTTGCTTACAAAATGGATGCAAAGCATGCTGTTGAACTAAAAAGACAAGTGGATGAGCCTATAGAGTGAGGTTATGCAAGAGAGACCATGAGCCCCTATATTGTGCCAGCTCTCATCGTTTTAAAGAAGGATGGTTCATGATGCATATGCATCAATAGCTGAAGTATCAATTGTATTACTGTAAAATACAAATATCCCATACCGAGGTTAGATGATATGTTAAACGAGCTTTGTAGTGCTCGAGTATTCTCGATGATTGACCTGAGGAGTATCTACCATTAGATATGTATGAGACCTAGATACGAATGGAAGACTACATTTACGACATAACATTGCCTCTAAGAGTGGTTACTCATGCCATTTGGCCTAAATAATGCACCAAGCATGTTCATGAGGTTAATGAACCATATGATGTAACCTTTAATTAGAAGATGTGTAGTCATATACTTTGATGATATACTTGTATATAGTGCCAATCTAGTTAACCATGTGAAATATCTTAAAGTTTTTTTTGACATACTTTATGTTGAGAAATTGTTTAGGAATTTGAAGAAATGTACTTTCTACCAATGAGAAGTTATTCTTCTTGGTTATGTAGTTTCAAGTGATGGAATCCGAGTTGACAAGGAGAAAATCCGAGCTATCTTGAAGTGGCCTACACCAAAGAGTGTTATTAAAGTCCAAATTTTCCATATATTTGCCTCCTTCTATAGATGATTCATGAAGAACTTCAATACCATCACAGTCCCTTTGACTGAGCTAACAAGAAAGAGCGACGGATTATAATGGAATGAGTAAGTTGAGAAGAGCTTTAGAGAGATTGAAGAGAAGTTAACCATAGCACCTATCTTGGCTTCACTAAACTTTGAGAAACCATTCATGTTAGACTATGATGCCACAGGCGTTAGCATTGGTGCAATCCTAATGCAAGTGCATCGACCTCTAGCCTACTATAGTGAGAAGCTCAATGGTGCTAAGCTAAACAATTTAGTATGTGAAAAGGAGCTCTACTCCCTTTTCTAAGCTCTTACCGTACGATAGCAGTATTTGTTACCCCAAGACTTTATCATTTATACGGACCATCAGTCTTTGAAATATCTAAAGTCAAAACAAGCCTCGAAGAGGTAGGTTAAATGGCTCGAATTCGTGGAAGGTTTTTCCTATGTTATCAAGCACAAGAAGGATAGTGCTAATGTGGTTACAGATGCTCTTTTTCGATAGCAAACTTTGCTCACTACACTACAAACCAAGTTGTTAGGATTTTCTCTCATTGCCAAGCACTACGCTTAGGAACCCCACTTCAGTCTAATTATTAAGAAGTGCAAGGATGGGATTGCAGTTGTAAGCTTCCTAACTAACTTCAGTCTAATTATTAAGAAGACTGTGTATATCAAACTATTCCACTTACAAGTTGTTAGTTAGGAAGCTTACAGTAAAGGCTTATCTGGACACATTGGTGAGACTAAGACAACCGACCTTTTAAAAGAGAACTTCTATTAGCTTAGTATGGCTAAAGATGTCCACAAGGTTTGCAAAATTTGTGACGTATGCACAAGGGCAAAGGGAAGGAGAGAAGCTCATGGAGAGTACATGCCTCTACCAACGTTGACCTCACCTTAGGCTGACCTCAATGTAAACTTCCTCCTAAAATTGCCCTAGACATCCCAAGGACAAGATTCTATCCATATAGTCATAGATCGATTCAGTAAGATGGTACACTTCATCTTGTACCACCGAACTAATAATACTTTATATATTGCTAATTTGTTTTTACAGGAGGTTGTCTGCCTACATGGAGTACTCAAGTTCATTGTATTAGATCGAGACACTAAGTTTCTAAACTACTTTCGGAAAACCTTAAGGAAGAGACTTGGCATAAAGTTCATATTTAGCTCCAATAGCCACCCTTAGACTAACGACTAAACCAAGGTGGTGAATAGGATGCTAAGAACCTTACTTTGAGCTCTTATGGGCAAGAACTTAGGGGATTAGGATTGGGATCGTGATCTATGTTTACCTAGCGTAGAGTTCACTTGCAATCGAACTGTCCACAGTACTATTGGGAAGAGCCCCTTTGAAGTCATCTATAGCTTCAATCCGATCATTCCACTTTATTTGGTTGATACACCAGTAACCCTTAAGGAAGACCAGTCTAAAGTTGATCAATCCTGAAGACTACACGAACTACATTAGCATATGGCCAAAAGATTGCCAAGTTCAATGAATGACATCAAGAGATTGGTAGTCATAGCCACTGAGTGCCTCCTTAAACCCAGGCTAACTAATACAGATCCACCTTAGTTGAGAAAGATTCCCACACTTTAGAAAGAACAAGTTGTCTTCGTAAGCTAATGATCCATTCTAAGTGTTGAAGAAGATCAATTGTAATGCTTATCGAATTTAATTGCTCGAGAACTATGGTGTATCCTACACGTTCAATATGTTTGACCTGATTACGAAGAACCATCGAAAGAAGACTTTATAGATTTGAGGCCAAATCTTCTTGATGCCTAAGAAGATGATAGGAATTGACTCTATAGGCTAATCACTAGAAGCCGAGTTAGAGGACTACAAGGATTAGCTCGATGACTACTAGCTTAAAAGCCAATCAAGGAAGAAGATTCCATCAATATTTAGGGCCTTATGCACTTCAATTGACTAAAATGTCAAACTGTGGTCATGACCAGGATGACCCCCGACCTAAGCTTGAGCAAGTTAGCAGTATTAAAGACATTAGAAGATCAACTTTGCAAGCCTTAATCCCGAGCACTATACCTAAGCACCAACTTGAATTGGATTAAGCTAGTCAATTCATCCAATTCTCTTCCTTTTTAGCCGAGCTACCCTCCTTAGATGCTGGGCTATTTCAGTTACTAGAGAATTCATCTTCTCAGGAGTAGCGGAGCATACCTCACTTCTATCTTTTGTCAAAATCACCAACTGCTAGTTGATACGTGCCGTCTAGCATGAAATTCTAAAACTATTCCTTCTGTAGATTGTACAATTTTTTTTTACCATTTTTACCCTTTTAGCACTAGTCTTAGGAATCATTTATATGTTACTCGTAATTTACCCTTTCTTGTCTTTGTTCATATCATTTAACCTTAAAGAGGCCCATATATAAGCCTCATTTCCTTATAACATAGACAATACTCTTCTAGCAAATTGAATATAGATATCTTCATTTCTAAGAGTAACCCTAGTGATCTCCCTTAACTCTTATTTATTTCCTTTAGCAAAGAGTAGTGGCGAGTGACCTTAATCAATATTTGTGCGTCACATTAAGTAAAGATTAGGGCATGTTGAGCTTGTTGGTGCATCACATCCATCTAGTTGCTCGTAGACTTTGTTGGCCTTTTCTTGTTTTTTTTTGTTATGGTGCAACCTCCATGTGTCCTAATCGCGAAGATGCATCACCTGTGAACCAGTAAGCCTGGGTCGTTTCTAGGGCAATTTAGCTTACATCCCAAGTCTATCAGGGAGTTCAAGTCATAAATGTTTTCTTTAAGAGTTCCATGCAAGAAAGCATTAGAAATGTCTAATTAATTAATACACCATGATTTAGTGACTATAATGCTGAGAATTAAGCAGATAGTGGTAGGTTGAATAATAGAACTAAAAGTATCTATATAATCAATTCTAGGGTGTTGATTGAAACCTTTTGCTATGAGATGAGCCTTGTAGCAAGACACAGTACCATCAAGATTTCGTTTTATATGAAAAGACATAGTTGCAACCAATTATGTTTTTAGCTTGAGAAGCTAGAACTAATTCACATGACCCATTAGTGATCAAGGCATTGAATTCATCATTCATGGCAACTCACCACTTTAGATCTTTGTAAGCTTAAGTGAAAAAAGTAGGTTAGAGCTCTTCTATTTAAGCTTAGAAGTGTTTAAGTAGAGGTAAGGAGTTAGTTTTGGAATGAGTAAGGATTAGGTGATGGGGCCTACATGGGCTTTGGGCATTATAAGATGTATTGTCTAATTCTAAATTAATAGGTGCATGGGTTGAAGAAGGGAGGAAATGATTTATGTGGGGTATTGCTGGTGAAGTTGGTGTAGTGGAATGAATTGTTGGTGAAGAAGAATGTAGTGAGGGAGATAATGTAGGAGGTTGGATAGGAACTGATTATTGGTTGGCTAAGGTAAATGAAGGTAATAAAGTGCTTATAGGAGAAGGCTTTTATGGACTAGAAGATGACTCATCACATGACTTATATAGACACTTAATTTTTACCCCTCTGTAGTTCTAATTTTTATTTTTACAAAAAGGGTCATAATTCAAAAATAAAAATAACAAAAAAATTAATAAAAGATAAAAATAATAAAAATTAACAAATGATGAAAATACCAAAAAATAAGAAAAGAAAAAATTATTAAAAAGACTTTTTAAGATTTTTAGGAAGTAACTCATATTAGGAATAAATAATTTTAGTTTTAGTTTTAGTTTTAGATTAGTACAAATAATTATTTTAGAAAATCGGATAGTTTAAGTGCAATTTAATTGTACTGAATGTCAAGGCGTAGGCCAACAGCCCAACGGAAAAACATTAGAGTATTGGATTGGATGTAATTTGAGGTCTTAGGTTCGAATCTCACTAGACACTTAGGTATATTTTATTTCAATCTTTTTATTTTTATTTTTATTTTTATTTTTACAAAAAAAAGGGTAAAAAAAATAAAAAAAATGAAATAAAATAAAAAACTGAGTTGAACACATAGAATTCATATCTAATCAAAATTATTTGAATCTAGTTTAATTAGATTTGGATTGATATCAAGGATTTGAATATAATTTAATTAGATACAATAAATATGATTTGATATGATCTTATTTAGTTTTTATAAATAAAAAAACTCCCAAAAAGAATGAAGATTCTCTGATCCGTCCAACGAAATCAGTCCTTGTCACACAGCAAGCCATCTCCTTTGTCAAAACAGCAAACACGCGACTTACATAGACATACTACACAAAGGCCGCCATCTCCGTTCCAAGCCGACATCTAAACCAACCCCACGCTGGTTGCCACTGTCCAACGCTGCAGTCCTTGTCGTATAGATCATCGTAACAGCAGCAGCAGCACACATAGGACAGTTCTCACTGAGCATTGATCAGCTTACAACTGCAGCACGACTAAGCAACTGCAGCAGCAACAACAGGCAAACAGCAACAACACCAGGCGAATAACAGCACGATCAAGCAAACAGCAGCACGATCAGGTGAACGGCAACAACATCAGGCGGACAGCGCAACCATGCCAACAGCATACACACAATACTGACCCTCACACCACGCCGACAGCACACACACACATGCTGATCAAGTTCTCTCCTAACAATAGCCCACTGCAGCATCGATCCGCATAACCTACGGCAACAAGACAGCAGCGAACAGAACAGTAGCACAGCAGACAGTAGCGAACAGGATAGCAGCACAGCGGATAGCAGCGAACAGGACAGTAGCATAGTGGACAGCAGCGAATAGGACAGCAGCGAACAGGACAGCAGTAAGGCAGACAGCAGTGAAGCAAACTCAGACAATAATCCGACACCAGTAGCCACACGCAATAGCAACTCCGTTATTCGTCGGCCATTGTCCTTCACTACGTAATCAAGAAGTTCAGGTCCGTTTCTTTCCAATTTCAAAATTGTTTGTTTAATTGTTTATTTATTATTGTTATATTATTATTATTTAGATCTTTAGTTATTGAATATAATATATACGAATATGAACATATTAGTTTTAGGAGATTTTATTCTTAGTCTTTTATATATAGATAATTGTTTAATAATAATAATATATGTATATGTATATATTAATTTAGGTATTCTTCTTTTAACGTTAGTTTTCTTGATTAGATAAATTTAGTATTGATTTAAGTGAATGTATATTTTATTTTAGTTTAGGAGTTATTAGGATTGATTATTTTTGTTAAGATTTGATCTTGTTTAAGGATTTGTTATATAGAAAGTTGTTTTTTTTTTTTATATAAAAGTTAATAAAAAAATCCTTTTTAAATTTTAGGACTTTTAGCGAAATTTTTTTATAAAACAATAACATTCAAGAGTTAGGACCTTTTTAGATTTTTTTTAAATAAATCGAATAAATTAAAAACGTAAACTCGAGCAGTTTTTTAAAATTAAAATAAATCAACACATTAAAGATTTTTTTGAGAGAACTACGATCGTCTGATCCCGGCTAGCGAGTACGTAGGCACCTTTGGGGCTACAATAGAATCTGTGGAAACTTATGTTCTTTTCCTTTTAATTATTTATTTATTTTTTAAATATTATAAATAGAAAAATAATCCTAATTTTGGTAAATAAATAGTTGTATCCGTTAGGGTTTAATAGGTTAGCCCTCGAATTCGGAACCCTCTAATTCTTCATTAAAATTGAAATCAAAGACCGGTAGTTAAATCGTAATCAATCCACCCAATTGACTACGATTTCTTTTCTTTTTCTTTTCCCAACTTTGGTCAGATGGCAACTCCAAAAATTATTTTCAATAAAAAACTGGAATTTCTTAATTTTTTTAGTCAATGATTAATATTAAATGGGGACATATTTGCTAAAATGATCATTAAAGAGGACATATTCTTTGCTACCATCAATAGAATCATGTAGGGAAGGACCCTAAAGATCATTGCAAGTCAACTCAAGAGGAGCATTAACTTTAAGACTTAATAAAGGAAATGGTAACTTATGTATTTTGCTAACACAACAACCATGACAAATGGAAGTAAAGATAAACCCTTATTAGAGAGAGCTTTGTGAACTATTTTATTGTTGGCATGACCAAAATGCTAGTGCCAAATAGAAAACACAACAAAAGCTTGAATTGATCTTGATTTCAAAGAAAGAGACATGGATGAAGTGTAGATCCCATTCTTATTCTCCCCTTGACAAATTAGTTGCCCGATTGCCAAATCCTTAACAAGAAAATGGTTGGCAAAAAATTCAACAAAGAAAAAATTATGTTTGGTTATAGCATGAATAGAAAGTAAATTTTGATGCACATTAGACATGCAAAATATCAGATATAGAGAGAGAAAAATCATTGAGATAAGTAGTAGAGTGAACAATATGAGAAATAGGAAAGATATTACCACCCCTAATGGTGACTTCTTCAAGACCATCATATTTGAAATGAATTGCCACATTGTCTAATTCTATAGTAAGGTGATGAGTTGCTCTTAAGTTAACTATCCAGTTGTTGTTTGAATGCTAAGAGGAGATATTAGCAGCATAAGACATTGGTCCAATTGGATTGTGAAAAAGGGTCTTTTCTTTTAGGCATTGATGAGAGAAGTAACCAACATCATTACAAATATGACAAACAATGGTTGTCATGTTAAGAAGCTGTTTGATAAGGATCGAAGGAAGAGAAACGAAACGACAGCGGATCTAGAAATGAACAGGAATGCGTATTTTAGGAAAATGGGTACAAAGAATAGAAAGGGTTTTGATAGTGAATGTAGATGGATATACTCACCAAGATACAAACACAATCAAGGGTTTGAACTCGAAATAAAGTTTGATACGACTTATGAACACTAAATGTTGCTCGGGGTTTCAAATGAAGGTTAGATGCAACTCACTAACCGATTCAAATGAAGCGGTTCACTACAATCTGATAACAAGATTGATAAGAATGTGGGGATAATTAAAGAGTCTAATCAATACTCGATAATTTGGCAAATACTAACTCAAATATAGCTTCACTCGAAAGAGGAAAGCTTCACTCTCTGTATATATCTTTATATATCTATCTGTCTGTGTCTATCTTTCTATATTAGTACAAATGTTACTATTTATAGCAAGTCTTAAACCTTAGTAGCAACACTATAAATAAAGTATAAGGCCATAAACCCTAAAGAATTGGGCCCATAAATAAAATAAAAGGAAAACGTGTACAAAAATATAAAACTGTGCGTTTTATAGAACTCAACATGTCTTGGGAAGAGTAGTATCTGAACCGGACGGGATTAGCAGTTGAATGTACGGGTTCGGGAAGGGGTCCCTAACGTCTCATGTGGCTTGGCTAAGACACTAGAGAGGTCGGCCCATAATTGTCGAGTTTTGGAATTAGTCGACACTAGTCTCTCGGAGTCATACCGAGTGGTTCTTAAGTTGTGCTGAGTGGTTCTTTGGTCTCGGGTACTCAGCTTTGTGGTTTCTCGACACTTCGGCTGATGACAGAGTTGATGCCGAGTATTTATTTTCCTTCCCCTCGTCCTTTTGGCTGTAGCTTAGCTTCGGCAAGCATTGATAGGTCTTGGCTTGGATATGGTCGAAGGTTGGTTCCCATCATTATCCATCTCTTCAGATATTACAAGAATATGATAAATTGTAGCGAATAAGACTATTATGCAGATGATAAGAGCATTAGTTACCTTGAAAGCTATGACTAGTACCATTTATATCATTCTTACCACGAGATTATCTACTACGGCTATAAGAATTTTGACATGCTCCAAAATTGTGGATGGATTGAGGGAATCAAAAGGACTAGCATCACATTGGAGTAATATTTCTTCGCTAAGAAGAAGACCATTAATGTCATCAAATGAGATAAAATCTAAGCGTACTTCTAAGACACGCATGAATGGTCGATATGCTGACTTTATACCATCCATGATGTGATTCACAAGATCATCATCTGTGAAAGGGCTATTAAGTGCAGTTAACTAATTAGCCATGAGTTTAGCTCGTTAAACATAGACTGTTATCGAATCATTTCCGCATTGAAGACTAGATAACTGATGTTTTAGTTTTCTAACTTATGCTTTAGAGCCAGAAACTTATGTAGGGGTAAGCTTTTGCAATGTTGCATATGCAATATCAGCATTAACAATTTGTTGAAGCAAGGTTTATAGATTGAAATGACAATCCAACTTGAAATCAATTGATCATTACGAAGCCAAAGAAGATATTTTGGACTTAGCTTGTCATTTATCTTTGTTGATGGAGCAAGTAAGGAATTGTCAATCTGTCCCATTAAATTATAGACTTACAATAGTGGACTAAGTCGTATTTTCCACAAAAGATAGTTTGTAGAGTTCGGTTTCAATGGTAATTGGTGGAAAACAATTGGAAGGGTAGAAGGAATAAAGGAGAAAGATGTGCTTGTAAGTTGTGATGGCCAGTACAATGGAAGAAGTGGTGGTGGTTTCGGAAGTTATGACGAAAGAAAAAAATGCATTGCTTGTTCAAGAGGCTTCGGGCAACAAATCAAGGGCCATAATTAAGAAAATTAATACAATTAAGTGAAGGAATTAATAAAGAGGATCCTATAGATATAGTAAATCACCGAATATCATTAGATGAGATATTGTAGAATATAAGCTTTCCTTATCAATTAACAAATAAAATTAGGAGTTTTACTTTATACATTTCTATGTACTAAACTTCTCTTTTCAATATCCTTAGTTCATGTTGTCATCGTTAATCTGTATTCTTGTTTATGGTTGATTTATGAGTGAATGTTAGAATAGATAGGAATTGGATTTTGTGCAATCTAATGTGGTTTAATCCAACTTCCACTTTGTATAGTTGGTTTTCAATAGTATGTAAATTGTTGTGATTGATATTTCTATATATTGAGGTTACAGTTTATCAAATTGCACGTAACATTTATTATATGCCACACCGATTTTAAGAGATTGTGCATTTATGTGAACCTTAATGGACATAATCTTTTATGTAAATGCATAGATTATAATAGATCTATCTGTATTAAATAAGTGATTTCCATAGCTTATGTACAATTCATAATTTCTACTAAAATACAAACATATTTGAGATTAAACCATTTGCCGATGTAGCATTTGATGCTTAACATAATGGCATCATGACTTATAATAGTGTCTATGAAATTATTCTTTCTAAATTCTTTATTTCTTACCTTGCTTTAGAACTTAGACAACCTATCCCTTCATATCTATGATATATTATATTAATTAATATGAGAATAATTTATATTTTTCAATAGTGTACTCTCAAGTTTTGGTCATGAAATCATATATTTCTGGCCTTACCAATAACACCTCGTTATATTAGACTCTCCCTATTAATTATTATGGTTATTGAATTCATTTTTTAGGTCCTTTTATGAATTAAACATTGTATTTTATGTTGATTAAATGCTCTGTTATGCATAATATAAATTTATCATATTTTGTTAAGCATGATTGTTATCATTTTGTATAATTATCATACTGTAAGAATGGTTGAGCAAATGAGCCAAACTACATTGAGCTTTTGAAGGCTTAGTCTTGGTTTGTTTAAAAATTATTGAGCTCGAACCTGGTTGAACTTTTACCAAACCTAAAAATTATAGGTTTAAGCTTAGCTTATTTAGACAAACGAGTTTTATTTTAAGCTTAATTAAAAATTGAACTCCTGCTTGAGTCAAGTTGAGCTTAAAGCAAGTTGAGTTTGAGTTATGAAGTCGTAATGATTTGATCTTTAAGTAATTACCTTGGAGAATCTACATGAAGAATCCATGCATGTGATTCAAATGTAAGATCAAGAGAGTAAATAGCAATTGAAAGTACAAGAAGTTGTTGTGTATTTGTGCAAAAGTTAACTCTGTATTATTGCTATGTAATACACACACACATACACAAATGTCCACGTGTAAAATTTGTAACCCCTCCCCCCCCCCAACCTAAGTTGGAGCTTCCCAAAGCCTGAATAAGAACCTGGTAGTAGTAAGCTGGAAAATAGATGTTAACTTAGGCATGAACAGGAAGAAAGAACCTAAGGGAAACATGATCTCTAAGAAAATGAACACCAACATTGATATATTTTGTTCTATTATGTAAATAAGGATTTTGTGCTATAAGAGTGGTAGATCTATTATCACAAAAACATTAAAAGGAGCTATTACAGGAACATGTAAGTCATAAAGGATGAAAAAGGTTTAGAGAAGGTCCTTGACCACTAAACCGATGCTTCTGTATTTAGCCTCCGTTGAAGATGTGCTAACAGTAGATTATTTTCTTGATTTCCAAGAGACTAGAGCATTACCAAGAGAGATACAATAACCGGTGATAGACTTATGGTTAAATGAAGTGGAAGCCTAGTCTACATCTGCATAATAATGTAGAGTCAATAGATTATTTCGTTGGAGAAACAAACCTAAACCAATAGTACCCTTAAGGTACTTAAGTAAATGAATAACAGTTTACATATGTAGTCTTCATAGTTACAATAGAAACTGAATGAGCTTATTAATTGAGAAACTGATATTTGGCCTTGTCAATGTCAAGTACAAGAGATGAGCAACAAGACGTCCATAAGGCAAATGATAAGTAATAATATCATGACATAAAACTAGACTAAAAGGAAAAGGAAGGGAAGTAGGTTTATAGGCTATTAACCCTATATTAGCAAGAAGATCAACCAAAAACTTCCTTTGATTCAATAAAGTCCAATGATCAATTCAACAAATTTTAACACCCAAGAAAAAACGCACAAGCCCTATAGTAAATTCTGCATCCATGGTTTACTTTAAGGCATTGATTGAAGCAAGATAAGTACTTGTTATCAACATATCATCTACATAGAGAAGAACAACAACAAATTGAACAAAACTATGTTTGATTAAAAATTGTGAGATACTCATGATTCTACTTCCTAAAGGCTTGCTTCAAGCCATACAAAGAGTGTTTAAGATGGCAAACTTGATTAGGGGCTGCCTTAGAATAATGTTAAGGAGGTAACATATAAATCTCTTCATCCAAGAATTCATGCAAGATAGTGTTATTAATATCAACTTGAAAAATAGACCAATAAGAAGTAGTAACTAAAGCAATTGAAATACAAACTATACTTAGCTTTGCTATAGGGGAAAAAGTATCATGATAGTCTACTCCCTTTATTTGAGTATAGCCTTTAGTTACTAATCGAGCTTTAAACTCTTAATGCTACCATTAGGTTTATATTTGATTTTGTAAACCAATTTAAATCCAATTTCTTTCTTGCCATGAGGTAACTCAGTAAGTTTCCAAGTATCATTTAATTCTAATGCATCAAGTTCTATATTCATTGCCTCAACCTATTCAGGGCATTTAGAAGCTTGGGAATAAGAAAAAGGCTCTCTCAAATTCAAAACTTGTGTCGAAGATGACATATAATCAGGAGGAAATTGTGTAAAAATATGTGTGTTAAAGAGTGGATAAGGGACATGTGAAAAAGAGGAGCAATTAGAAGAATCAATAGTACATGCATGAAATGAGTATACATAATCCTTTAGCCAAGATGGTAGTTTATGTTCTCTAGCAGATTTGCATAGACCAGGAGCATTAGAATGTGAGTTAGGTTTGGATGATTATGTAACAACATTAGCACTATAAGAGGATAATGAAATATTAGACTCTAAAGTAGGAGCAACAACATTATTAGGAGGATCAGAAGAAGTCTGAAAGGAAGAGAAAATGTATGTGTTAGAATATGGGAATGAGGAGGATGAAGATGAATGTGTATCAACAAGATTAATGGGAACAATAGAAGACAAAACATTATCTTGGAAAGGGAATATATGCTAAAAAAAGATAGCATCTTTTGTAACCTTAATTCGTCTTGAATAAATGTCATAAACCTTGTATCCTTTCTGCCCAAAAGGATAACCTAAGAAAACATACTTAACTCCCTTTGCATCAAACTTATCCCTTTTATGGGAAAGATCGACAATATAACATAAACAACTCATGGTTTTCAAGTGTGTGTAACTAGGCTTAGCTTTACATAATATTTCATAAGGGGTTTTCTACGCAAGTTTAGACGTAGGCATGAGGTTAATAAGATATGTGGCTATAAGAACACGCTCCCCCTAAAAAGACTTGGGTAAATTTTCATGAATTCTTAATGCTCGAGCTGTTTCAATCAAATGATAATGTTTCCTTTCAACTCTCCTATTTTGTTGTAGTGTATATGGGATGGATTTTTAGTGTATCATTCCTTGGTCATGAAACAAGGTTTGGCAAACATTGGAAAAGAATTTTGCACCATTATTAGTTCTTATTACTTTAGGTCGAGTAGAAGAATGATTTTTAACCATCTTCAAGAATTTATCAAGATAAGATACTACTTGAGATTTATGATGCAAGAGATATGTCCAAGTTGAGCAAGTACAATCATCTAAAATAGTAAGAAAATATCTAACTCCACTTAAAGAAGGAATGGGATAAGGTCCCCATACATCAATGTAAAGTAACTCAAAGTAAGTGGCTAAATGATTCAGACTCCTAGTAAATGGCAATCTATGAGATTTAGCCTTGAGACAAGCATTATAAGCAAAATCCTTCAAATTTACATGTTTGCATTCACAAATCTGTTGAAGCTTGTTCAAAGACAAGTGACTAAGTCTAGTGTGAAACAATTTGATATTGTCTGCTTTATTAGTTGGAACAGATTGTGCTAATGGATTAGCTACAACAAAATCACTAATAACATTACATTTAACAATAGTGTGACTAATACCACTACCTAGATGAGAATGTAAAACATATAACCCATTACAAGCCTTAGTTGATGCAGTAACCTTTTTAGTTTAAGGTCTTGAAAAAGAAATTGATGGATGTCAATTTGTGCAGTTAAGCTAAGGAATGTTACAAGTCTATGAACAGAAAGCAAATTATATTAAAATGTTGGAACATAAAATACATTAGTAAAGGTTAAGGTGTTTATAATGTATATGGACCTAACTACTTAAACTGATTGTATGTGACCATTAGGTATGGCAACTAAAATGAAGCATGGTAAAGTGTATGTATCAAAGAGGAGTGATGTGTAAGGTGTAATATGATTTGAGGAGCCTAAATTAACGATCTAAGAACCAAAATCATAATTACCAAGACTACAACCAATGGATAAATTAAGAGATGAAAGTGACACACCTGCGAAGCTCAAGCAATCCATTCTGTCTGCTTCTCTCACATTATCTTCAACATTTTCTAACATACACTATGAACAAGAGTTGCATTAATCTAATTATTAGAAGAATTATGATTTGAAACATACTCATCCAAAGTTGTTTCACTAGAAACTTGAGCACTATCCTTCAATGAGGCACCGATATGCACTTAGCTTGTTCTAATTTTGGTTGCTAATTTCAGCTAATCCCTTCCTCCTTTTTTATTTTTGAACCAATTACGAAAGCCATGAAGTTCAAAATAGTTATCAATGGTATGACCTTCTTTCTTACAATATTTACAAATAGGTTGAATATTATAGGTACTTTGTCCTTTCTTTTTATCACCAATTCCTTTAGTAATATCAACTCTCCTTGAAACAAAAGCAAATGCATCATAATCCAACAAAGACATTGTCATATACTTTTGTCTTTCAACTTGTTACACTAAATAAAATGTACAATTCACTATAGGTAAAGGATCTATTGAGAGTTTTTAGTTCCATACTAACTCATATACCTCATTTAATCCTATTAAGAACTAAACTAATTGGACTTAAACTCAGCAATCCATTCCTTCAAATGATAAGTACAATTTTCAATGATTCCACAATCACACTTTGGATAGCTATAGAGTACACTTAATTCATCCTAGCATCTTTTTAGCTTGTTATAGTATATCCCCACTAACCGATTCATCTGTTTGTTGTACTTAACTCGTATTAAAGTTGAAAAATCAAAGGTACATTGCCTTAACTATAATGTTCATTGATTTCACTCTAAAACTCTTGAGCCAACTATATATATAGGTAGTTTTAGACAAATCACTTAACATAGAGTTAAGGATCAAACAATGTACCATATAATCACTTTTAATCCATCTCAACAACTCAAGAGCATTTGGATTATGTCTAGGTAAATTACCATCAATGAATCCTGATTTAGTCTTAGCTCCTAATCCTAACTTAATAGATCTACTCCAAGCAAAGAAATTCATACCATTAAAGGTTATATTTCCAATTTCCAACTAGAATGATCCAATCCAGACAAGAAAAATGGATCCTCATTAACATGCTTTAATTGAAGACCTTGTTGCAATAATTGATTATTCATTTCAATTGGAATATGAAAACATGAACATATCAATGCAATTGAATTGTGAAAAGAAACAACAAGAATGGACTTATAGAGCTTGCTTTGATACCATATGAAGTCATAATGATTTGATCTTCAAGTGATTGCCATGGAGAATTCACATGAAGAATCCATGTATGTGATTCAGATGTAAAATCAAGAGAGTGAATAGAAACTAAAAGTGCTAGAAGTTGTTGTGTATTTGAGCAAAAGTTAAGTACGTATTATTGTTGTGTAATACACACACACACACACATAAATGTCCATATGTAAAAATTGTACAAATAAAATAATATCCATTATATTCTACAAGGCCTGCTCAAGAGCCTAAACATATACGGTTAATGAATATATAAATAAATAGAGAATATATTATATATGATATATTACATACTATCTCTTATCATATTATATATTTGCACATGCTATATAAATATAAATTTTTAGATTTTAATTATATATTATATTTATATAATATATAAAACTTGCAAGCTTTCTCACGACATTAAAGAAGTCGGCTCGTTAACCTAAACAAGAGTTCAAGCTTAAATTTGGCTCATTAAGTGGCTCGACTCATTTGCAATTTTAGGTATAGATGATGCTGAATTCCTATCAACCTTATGGGAGTTGGAATAAAATTAGGTTTAGACAAGGTAGCATGTTAAAAGACATAAAAGGTCGGATTAATTCCTTATTTTATTTTAATGTTTCCCCACTATATAACTTAGTGTTTATTAATGTACATGCTATCAATCAAATCTAAAGAATCATATGTAAATGTTATTGAAAAAAATAAAACCTTCTCAATATTTGCACGAATTAAATATAAGACTTGGTATAATATGACCGTGATATAAATATTGCAACTAATACTTGTTAAGTAATGTTTGAGAAATGCTAAAATGTTGAGGTAACCGATTAATTTTACTGGCAAATGGTGATGAAGGACATAGGAAGCAATTGAGAATCTACTGGGTAGGGATTAATTATTGAGGAAAAATAATAATAATTAAAAAGGACAGAAATTAATAAAAGGAAATAGTTTTATCTCATTTTCTATTAACAATTTTTGTGATAGCTATCCCTTGTCCACCGTTAAATCACCCACCGGTTTTTTTTTTTTTCTTTTTTTCGGGTAATGATTCTACAAAAATTTAATAGAAATTGCATTACGTTTTCCATGGATAAATGCATGGCAAGTTAAAAATAATAATAATAAAGAAATAATTGAACGGTTTCTCACAGCGGCTCTTTTCACTCTGTGTGTGCTGATTATAAGCTGATCATGCATTTGGCAATTCGTTTACATAGTTATAATAGGCACACAAAAACAATATATCTCGGGATTTTTCCCTCCCTTTTGGCTGACACATACATATTGGAATTAAATATTCCTAAAGTTTTGATAGATAATCGTCCAATCCAAATGAAACTGGGACGTAGAATGAGGTGACTCCTTTGAGTGAAGCATATGTCTACTATTTATTTTAAAAAAATTATATAAATATAAATTAAATAAAAATTATTATATAAATACAAATCTTAAAATACAATATTGAAAATAATAAAATTGTCACATTTATAAAATGTAATTCAATATTTGGATTTTAAGAGATATGACATATATTAATTATCTTATATACGACATAAACACATGTACTTATATCATATTTAAAAAATGTAATATTAATATAATTAAATGTATATTACATATTTAAAATACAATACAAAACAAATAGTTATATCATATTTAAGAGATGTAAAAGAGACTTGGTAAATAAGTTATATTTATTATATAATTAATAAATACTTAATATTTATTATATATAATATTAAACAAGTAAAATTCTATATTCCTTTTATTCAATCATGGGCATATCATTGGACCACATTATATCTGTCACTTTTGCGTGTGTTTACTTCTGAACAACCCGTGATATGCACACAAAAGAACTTCCTAGTCACATTCGACCATATATCATTAATATTTAATACAAACTCTATTCTTTTGTCTTGTTATTTGAATATAAACATACCTAGATAAAAAATATAGCAAACTTTACTTCGTTGTCTATATCCGCAGGCCCCTATGTTTTAAGCTAAATGTCTGAATTTTTGAGCAACTAGAGCTATGTTTTGACTCCAAATGTTAAACCGCAATATTTAAAAGAAAGAATGCTCACTATAAGGATTCTTTTGTTTTTTTGTTTTTTTGTTTTTTTTTGCCATCTGTTAAAAAGAAAATTGAGAAAATAAAAATTAATGAGAACTCAACTCATTTCGGAGCATTACCTGATTATTATGAAATTATCTCACATGTTCAGAACCTACTCTGTCCTAATCGTACCTTTATTTTTAACATTTAAATTAATTTTATGATGATATCGTATTCCTCAAAACATAGTTGTTTTGGTTTTTTTTTTTCCTTTTTTTTTTTTTTTTTACATCTTTCTATTTTGCAAGTATTTTGTATGGATGCGTATTTCAAATCTTAAATTTAGATAGCATTTATAGCATACCACAAGAAAAACAGTACAGCATAAGTTTCTTATTTTCTGAGCATTGAATGTTATTTTTGTGTTATATGGTGTTTAGTATGCACAAGTATATATTATAGTAACGATTTTGATGATTGTACTACCAATAATATTGCCGAGTATTTATTTTAACTTTATCCATTCTATTATCACCTTATTATTGTTGCCATTCCCACCTTCACCGTTGCGCCATCACTACACCGCCAAGATCGTTGATTCCTTGTCATTGATGTTGTGAAAGTAAAAGTGTTAATAATATGGTGATTATACTGATTACAATAGGTAGCGATGGTAAAGTTATGGCAACAATAATGGTTTTATAATGAAATTTTAGTAATGACATTGATGCAGTATCAAGTTTTTGAGATAGTGATAATAATAGCAATGGTGGTGTAATTATAGTGGTATTAGTGGTAGCAATAGTGGTGCAAGCAATGATAGTGTATAGTGGTAATTATATTAGTAATACTACCGGTGACTTGAAGCTAATTTTAATGATAGCAACAATAGTGTTGGTGGTAATAGAGATAGTAATAGTAGTGAGAATAGTGGTAATAGTGGTGATAATAAAGTTAAGATTGTGAGATAGTGATTATAGTGCAAGTAATAGTAGTAGTGGGCCAAGTTAGATTAGGTTTTACAGATTTTAATTTATCTTATCTCAAGATTTTTGCACCACTAAATAAAAGGGCAAAAATCTTAAAATTTGTCCAATGCTATCTTTATTTTGTAAACAAAACATGGTAAAACGGGTTTTGTCTTATCCAATATCTCAATAAGTTGTGAACCTAGTGCTACTTTAGGTAGCGTTTGGTTTTTAACATAGTTTAGTACAAGTACACGGTACAATACTACATAAGAAGAATATTATAACTATAGCACAGTTTTCTTGTATGATGTTTGGTGAGCTTAATATAGTATTGGATTCCCTTTTCTGTTTTTATGTTATATGTTACTTGTTATACATGATATAATACTTAACAAAAATTTTGATAGGTATACTATTATGTTATTATGTGTTTTTTTTTTTTTTACCATATTTCTCCATTCCATCATCATTTATCAATACCACTGTTGTCACTATCATTGCTCTTACACTACCATCATCACTATAATACACAAACATTGTCTAATAGTAGTGGTGATGAAATGAAACGATACTAGTGGTAATAATGGCATACAACGTTTTGTGGAGGTAATAATGATGGTGAATGAAGTAGAGAGGTGGTAGTGCATGATGGCGGCAGCGGCGGCGATGGCGACAGCAGTATGGTAATAATTATGTGTGATGGTAAATGTTGACATGATGTTAGTGATGTATTGATAATGGAGGTGACAATGGCAATGTGCTAGTGGTGATAAGATAGTTTTGGTAATAGTGATGTTGTTGCTACTTGGTAGTGGTTGTAGTAGTACAAATGAGATGGTGGTAAAATGATGATCGAAAAGAAAACAGATTTTATTTTGTTGTACATGAAGAATATTTTCGTACCATTAGATTTAAAGAAGAAAAATCTTAAAATTTATCAAATATCATAAGGTTAACTTAGTTTACATATTCTATAAACTAAACATATTACAACAGTTTTTATTCCATCCGATATCTTAAAAGAATGCCATTTGTAGTTGCACGTAGCATAAGTCGTCCTCACGTATCTTATAATTAAAACTGCATGTTTCTACGCAATAGCATATTGCCCAGAGCACGTGAATCATTTAATTTAGCAATAATATCCAAATCCATGTAATAAGAATACGAGAGAGAAAGTACTAAATAATTGTGATTTCAAACTAAAAAGCTGATGATCTGTCTGATTTCAGATCACAAGATATGCATCCACATCATTTTAATGGGACCAAGACCAACAACATTTTCCTAAAATTGGGGTCCGCAAACCGTCAAAAAAGAAATTATTAAAAAAATAACAACCTAGTGGATTGCCATGTTTTTTAGTATTTCCTTCCTTTGAGGGACTCATAAAAAGATTTTGGGAATTTTGTTGGCGACAATAATGTTTGGAATAATTCAGAATTAATAATAATGTAGATAGAGACAAATGTACACTTGTCAACATGTCGCATTAAAACCCTAATCTATGGTATCTTTGATGAATATTGTGATTGTGTGATGACTTGGCTGGGGTCTATTAATATTAAGGGACGTGTTAATGTATCAAGATCAAGGCAAATAATTGAAGCAACTCTCTCTCTCTCTCTCCCTGTCCTCCTTCTTCCAATCACGAGAGTGATTGTGAAATCTTGACGTCAACAATGTTGTTCTTATGCTCTTCAATACGGTTGGTGCCAATGCTTTCACTGTATATATGATTGGTCGTTTTCGTTTAGTACTTGAAAACAAGATAAAGATGATCATTTCATAGACAAGCAAATGCCAATCGCATTAAGATTAATTTTAATGGTCGTTTCGGTACTTACATCCATTCTCTCCCTATTGGTTCTTTTTACTAGATACGCTGAAGACAACAGAAGCTATATCTTAGTGATGTTTTTATGTTATAATGCTTTAGAAAGCAAAAATGATTTGCACTTCCAATATGTAGTGTTCCGAACAATTTTACCAAATTAATTTTTCAGGTTGTTTCCTACTATGGATCACAACTCTTACATTAGGGTGAGAAGGAGACCGTTTCGTGCAAACATGGTCATGAACTATCAATTATCATCAATGTTATTAAATTTAGGTTAATTCGCTCGGTTTAGTCTGGTTTAATTTAACCCGTTCATTAAGAAAAAGGATTTAGTGACTAATACATATCATGTGAAAGTACATGGGTATGTAACTACCAATCAGATTTAAATACATAGATTGATAATTGATAGTTATCTAAAATTTCATTACCCATATTGTTAAATATCTAAATATAATTAATAGTTACATATTATGTATATTTATACGTGACGTATGTTACTAATTAAACCTTTTTCTGTTAATGAAACCAAACCAGTCCATCTCCAATTTGACCCCTGACTAAATCCAGTTTAACTTTATTTCTTTAACTTTCAGCTCTCTCACATGTTCGAATTAACCATTCAAAGTAGGTAGGTTTGACAACTTGATTATCACAATAAAAAGAGACGAAAATACATGTTCTTGGACATACTAATCTTTGAATAAAACTTCTCTTTTTATAAGGCGGTGTTCCCATCTGTGTCCTTTCTAATTGCATGTTATCGTGTATCTTTAAAAATATGCATTGAATATACTCTTCCCTGTGGCACCAGATGTTGGAAGGAGATACAGACAGATACCTATCGGGAACATGGAGCTTGTCCCTATTTTTTCCCTTTTGGTGATCTAATTTGGGACCTGAAAATTTTCAAATTGCTATAACTAAACCATACTACTGGGTCAAGTATGCGTTTGATGGGGGAAGAGAGAGAAAATGAGAGAGAAGAGATGCAAGGTACAGCAAATGCCACGGCTAAGGTCATAATGAAGACACATAGAATAAGGTTATCAAATCAACAATCATGGAAGAAGAAGCCAGATTAATTTGAATCAATTCCTCGACAACTTAAGACTAAATAGATGGCACCATCTATTTTAGAGAATTTTGTTTCCTAGGCCTCTATGAGTGTCAATTATTACGTATTTGGTGATAATAACCAAATCTCTAATTGCTTTTTTTTTTTTTTCTTTTTTTGTTGTTTTCCTTTTATGGTTTCAAAATGTAATACGTAATAACAACTAGTAGATATTGTCTTATAGCAGTAAGATTTTAGATTATCGCAAATTATTATATTTTGAAAGTTGAGATAGATACTAGTCAATGAATTTAGCAGCAAAGATATAATAAATTAATGATTATTCTATAAGGCTATCCTATTCCATCTTAATTTGGACTATATATATATACGAGTAGTATTAATTATTCCACTTCATAAGGAATGGACTTTATAATCATGAAACAAATCACTCCTCACTAAAATTACATTTTAATAATATTACTCACATAAATTATATATATACACACACTCCAAAGTATATGTTATAAATTATGAACATTTATATATAAGATAAATTAATACAACCTTCACTACTCTTATGCCACCACCAGAATTCCATCGCTATGGCAATCACACTTGTGCCTACACTTATTACCATCGTCAATGTCACCGCTACAACCATAATGAATGTCATCACTATCTTTATTACCACCATGCTACTACAACCAATGCCACTACCCTCACAAGAGTGACATGATTGTTGTCGCTACCGCATGTTTGTTACTATAGCAACCACCAGGAATATTGGTGCCATCAAACTTCACATTGCTACTTAACAATCATTACCACCACAAAAGTTACATGAGTGGTGATTGTGGTGGTTATAGTAGATGTGGTTGTGGTGGTAAGGTGATAGTGTGAGGTTGGTTAAGGTATGTGTAGGGGTTGCAGATTGAGGGGGGTTTAGTGTTTGTGGTAATAGTCACCATTGTGTTATCTTGGAGGTCATTGCACTAGCACTTAGAGTTAGAATGAGCCAAATCAAGTCAATTTTTTGCTTAGTTCGAAAATTTGAAGCTCAAGCTCAAGCTTGTCAAGGAATTCAAGGCTCGAGCTCGACTCATTTAAGTATATAAACTTAAGCTTGTTTACCTAAATAAGAGTGAGCCCAAACTTGTTCAAATAAATGAACCTAAATAAGCTCAAACTCAAGCTTAAATTTGAATTAAATCTCGTATTGATTCAAAAATTTCAAAATATATTCTTTTTTTATAATTTTTCAATTTATTAGTCTTTTTGTTATATTCTTGTACTATATTTTTTTATTTAATACGATTTTTAATATAATATATAGGCTCTTGAGCTCAACTTGAGGGCTTATTTATAAACCTACTTGCCAACCGATTTATGAGCCTAAACAAGAAATCAAACTCAATTTGGTTTAAATAAGCAAACTTTTTTATGAGTTCAAATTCAACCTGTTTATGAACTATACTCATGTTGACTCAAACTTGAAGCATGCCAAGCTCGAATAACTCGTAAACACTCAACTCATTTATGACATTGGCAATAGATGGTAATGATGGTAGTGCAACATAGTGGCAATGATGTGGTGTGCTAATGGAGGTATTTTTCCATTGTGGTAGGGTATATTGCTATATTTTGTTTTATTCCCTACTTATATGTCCTATAATGATAGTGTCGAATAAATAATTGAATAATTATTCTCTAAAATACAGATTTATATAAAACAAACAACAACATATATGATATATGTGTGTGTATTTCAGGTAATAGTCATTACTTATTCCAAAAAGTAAAGTTCCGTATCCTGTTACTCTATTCTGCAAAAAAGGAACAAATCATGTTAGTACTCCATACCTTTGTTTATGCATTAGTCTTTCCTACTTTTTATCGTGGACATTTTCTCAATCAAATAATCTTCTAGATAATGTCGTGGCAGGTTTTTCAAAATTAAGATATATAACCTACGAAAGTATGACGTGAAAATTGAGCTTATTTATGAAAGTCAAATTTGTCGTGCGAATAACGTGTCCTCGGTGAGGGTCGTGAATGATAAGAGTTTGATTTCATCTCGAAGGACAGAAGAGAAAAGTGTAGCAAATATGTATATATATGAAGTGTTAGTTTATCGAGAGGATGCATGTGAGATGTGGTTACAGCAAAATAATATTGTTAACAAGCGTACCAGAATATCAAACTAATAAAGAGAAAAGGACTTTCTATGTGTCTATATCTGATTAAATAGGATAAACTATCCTATCAGTATATTAAAATTTGTTATTTTCTTATTAAGTAGTCACAAAAAATATATGTACGGTCTCTGTAAAACATTAATTAATAAATGAGAAATTAGTAGCACATGTTTGATAAGGTAAAAATATAGTAAAACTACCTAAGTTTTCCCTAATTTTTATTTTAAAATATAAGTTTTCAACATGCGAGTCAAAACAAGGTTTAAGTCACTTTTCATTGCAAATAATAATAACAATAGATCCAAAAATGAAAAAACTAAAAAACATTAGAAGGAACTATAATTTTCATACTTTTTCGTTTTAAGACCTCTGTCTTTGTTTTTAATTTACCATTTTAGGCAATTTTTTCTCCTTACTTTTTGAAAATTTAGGTCCCGCAATAAACAAAATAGAATCATAAATTCTAAAACGGAGAAAATGAAAAAAAAAAAAGAAAAAGGAAAGGCTCATCATCATTCCAGCGTATTTTTCTTTAATGATAAATAAAGAAAATTTTCGCAACTTTATGTACTTGTATTATTATAAAAAGTATAATTAGTTTTTGAACTTAGAAAAAAATTTCCTAATAGAAATCCAAGAGCATCAATTAATTAATCAACCCTAACCCTAATTTGGTGTGAATTGCATTAACGTAAGATTCCTAAGCTTATATATTCACTATTCTCTCTCCTTGTTCTGGAAGTTTGTGTCGGATAAATGTACACGATTTGGGGAAACTGACAGACGAATTAATAAAAATAAAATTTAATAATATTAATACGTTATATTAATCAATTTATAAAATATAGATATTAATCAATTTAATATANTATAAAACAACACACTTATTCCAATTTTTATATCCCACTTAAGCATGTTTTTATGTGTTTTCATAGGAAAAATTAAAATACATGAAAAAAGTGGCTAATATGGTAAAAAAAGAAAGAATTTGTGGATCAACCCCTCTCAAACTATAAGACCAATGTGGCCTGGGCATCCAGATAACCTCCTACATAAAAGTGTGTAAATAAGTTTTAACCCGTGGATCAGCTCATTTAACTAGCTTTTAAAACAAGTTTGGGTCAATGTTTTTTTGCCTGTTTAAAAATAGGCTAAATGAGCTTGACCTATTTAACCCGCAAGTCAAAGTAGATTAGTTTAAGTCGGTTTGTCTAATACATTTATATCTTTAGCTAACGTGCCGGCTCGTTTAACTTATTTTTTAAATGAGTTAGGGTCAAATTTTTTAACCCGTTTAAAAGTAAGCTGAATGAGCCCGGCTTGTTTAACTCGTGGACTAAAGTGAGTTAGGCTGGATCGGGCCGAATTGACCCGTTTAACCCATTTGCACACCTTTACTTTTACATAGAAAATGTGTTCATTTTGCCACTTTGTTTAGACAACCTTCGTAAACATCTTAGTGAAGTGCCCTATAGTATCTATGAAGGTATAACATGTGTTTGATTGAAAAGAAATTAAACCTTAATTACTCTTTCATTCTTTTCTTTATTTTTCGCTTTTTCCCACAAAAGCTATAGTTCCTCTAGGTCATAAGCAATGGGGAACATCAATATAAGCAGGAGAGAGAGATTAAAAGACATATTGGAGCATATTGAACATTATAAGCGTATTCTTGTCCTTTATATTCTTAATTATAACATTGATTTTGTGTGTTTATATGTTTGTGCTTTTTTTTAAATAGATGAACTAGACTATTTTTGTCAGATTAGGTCATATATTTGGTAGATTATTGCTAATTAATGATCTCATTATAGGCATTTTGATCGTTCCATTTCTCGATTTATGAATTTGTTGACTAACAGTTGATGAGTTTATAAAGTAGAAACTTGAAAAGGAATTTGTGGGTTTATATGAATTAGGGTAAAGTTGATCATGAGTAACATATAGAAATATTGCAGCATCATTAGAAGGTTTCACATTTTTAATACAATTAATATTAGTGATTCCAACATCAACATATGCAAAATAATTGATATTAGTTAGGGTAATTGGATTTTTGAGAGTAATTCTTTTACCGACTCATAAAAACAAGTTAGGCGACTCAAGAGAGAAACCAATATTAAGAATAGGTTTTTCATGTGTCATAAGGGAAGTAAGTCTTAGTGAACTTAATCAAAAGCTGATTAATTAATCTTAATATGTACTAAAACATTAGTTAATTATCTCAAAGATAACTTATTTGTTACCTACATGTTTAATTCAATATATTTTGCCTTATGTATTACTTAGGTAGATTTAGATTTGTTTAATTTATAGTTTGTTTAATCCTCTTTTAAAAGCACATCCTTTCGATTGTCTAACTAAAGGCCAAGTCATAGTAGTTGGTGCTTAATACAAGTCACTGTGAAATACAACATTGTACTCACCAAGCTCTACTATATTGCACAACCTAATATACCTTGTAGTTTTCACTATGTAAAGCTTTATTTCAATTCCAAGAGCTAGTAATATACGAATTCAATTATAAGATATTTTATGTACCTAACTTCCATATTAGAAGATGACATTTTTCTTATAAAATTATGCCTATTTCATTTAACAAGTTTATGCATTTAAATCTTATTTTCTTATACATCAAAATTTGATTTTGTTTCGTAACTTTTTGCTAAAAACAGCTATAGTATAAAATTGAATTATTTGACCAACCATAATAGAAGGGCTTTATAAAAGATCACTTTTCCTTTTTATCAATGAATCGATTTTTACACAGTTGAGTACATTACAATTGCATATAGCATAAGATAAATGAAAAAAAAGTGGTATCTAAAGAGCCAATCTGAAATGGACATATTTTCTAGATAAATATAGGTGATATTAACCAAAAATATTGCTATATAATCACAAAATGAAACATGGAATTCTAATCGAGAAGGATTCCTAAATAACAAAAAGGAAAATAAAAACACTTGGGGAAAAAGGTAAAATTGAAAATATGATTCTTCTGATGCAATCTCTTTTTTATGGATGAAAAAATAATTACGAATCCTCATATTCAAATTAAGATGTTCTTTTGTTTTAGTAGACGCTTTTATTATAGTAGTCACACAATGAAATAGTGGTTGCATAATTAAGAACACACGATCCAATTATAATCACCTTCACCCTAGATTTTTTTAGGGAAAAAACCTAGAAAGAGGGAGAGAGAGAAAAACCAACAACTATTTAAATTTTCAAAAAGGGTCGCTTTACTCAACAAAATATTACGCTTTACCACAATCCAACATGAAAAGTTTATTCCTACCTATATCCTTTCTCTCCACTTTTTTTCTTTTTATTTCCTCTCTCGCGGTAATGGTTTCAAATAGAGTGCCAATGACTAATGTATATGTCACTTTTTGTGTCTTCTCTTTTTGAGGATAGACGCATGTGTCACCCGTCACTTGCTTGCATGGGGACATCGTGTGTTGTACACATGCTGGCACGACGGCCGCGGACCACGGCACATAAATGGGCTCAAATTGTCGACTCTAGTTGCATCCTCGATTATTCTCTATTGTTGAGGCCCATGCCCATAGTGACCAGCACTCAGGCAAAAAGAGAAAAGATTTATTCACATCATACATAAATACATAAATACGTACATATTGTGCAAGCACACCATGTTCGGATACATATAGAAATGATAACTATCACATTTATTTTACAACTACTACTATTACTAGATGTTTAAATATAATTGATACTTATGTACAAAATATATATATATATATATATATATATATGGTACGTTAGGATGAGCCATGCAAACTAAACGGAACTCAATACTTAAAAACTTAGAAAAAAAATAATTATAAAAGAAGAATATACATAGTGTATATATAAATATTATGAAATAAATATTAACATGATTCTATTATATTATATATATTAAAAAAATAAATATCTTTTATGTAATTATCAAAATTTTGAATTAGATTTAAATCCAAAACTGTGACATAGGGGCACAAAGAAGGCAATAGATATATAACGTAATGTTAGGTCCAATGCCAGCATGCAGGAGACAGGAATGGTTCTTAACTTTTAATCCTCCGTGAGTGAAGATAAATGATTAAATATAATCACTCTGCCCATGATGGAATGTTATATATTTCTTCTAGCTTTTTCCGGTGGGGGTAACGGGAAAAATTTCTGCTAGTTGCATGGAATCTTGAAGCATAGTCTATAAATGAATTTAAATTATTTACAGTTTTCCAAATCCAAATATGAGAAATTAACCTAGACTTAACATGATTTAAAAAAAAAAAAAAGTGTATTCAATCCATTGAATGATTCACATTTTACAAAGAAAAAACAAAATAATACTAACTAAACATATGTATATGGCTTTCAAAGTTTTCTCTCGATTTTTTTTTTTTTTTTTTTTTGGTCTTAGATTGATAGGTAACTGTCTAGATGCTCGCTTAGGAGACTCACAAAAGAGAAAACTCCCAAGAATTTTCAACGGCGTTTAGGTATTTGTTTTCATTTTTTTTTTTTTCCCTCCATTAGGGGGTTAGTATGGCAGATATACCTTATTTATGTCGTCCTCCTTTGTTTGGGAGAAATGGGATGATTAACCATAATAATCAAAATTTTCCATGGTGTTCGTTTGATTTCCTTGCTAAAGTAGTAGGTATGACGGCTCAAGAAATATGATTGTCGAATGTTGATTTTCTTCGATCTAAAATTTCAAATTACGAATTTTCAACTCTTTTTTTGCCAAAGGATCAAATTAATTTTAAGGAATATGTATTACAAATGAGCCCCTTTTTAATTAATCCTTTAGGTTATTTTCTTATTTTACAAGCATCTCACCCTATAGGTTCTCACTTTTTTAAAATTATAGCTCTAATACTACCTAAATTGTCATGGCCAAAACCTAAAGCCATGGTCAGTCTACTGCATTTCTTGAATAGTTTCCTATACAATCCAAATCTAAGTTCATAAATTATATGGAAAATATTTTGCTTGTATAAGGTAAGCATCTAACCTAGCAAGATACTATGTTGTAGATAAGATTGTCAAACTTACGATTGTACTTGAAATTGTTAAAGATTCTATAAAATCAAAACGTAAAATTAAAATATAAAAATGTAAATTTTTACAACCAATGTAAAATAGTTTTTAAACATTATAGATAGAAGCTATAAACAAACTTAAAATATATTATGGAAATAAAAAAATAAAGAAATTAAGTTTTTTTTTTCCGTAAAAAGTTCTTAATCTATAAGCAGAGTTGAAACTAATTTTTTTCTATTATCTCTTTTAAGAAAAGTAATAAATTAAAGAGACCTAAATATTTTAACTTATTTTGTGTTATTAGTAATATAAATGTAAGTATATAGTTTTCTTTATAAACATTGCTACTAGACTAGGAATCTAAATGAAAATTATGAACTTCAAATAAGAGATTAGGAGAGAGATAAAAGGAATAAAATTAGAATAAGATACGGGAGACAATATAATACCCTAATATTTGATTTGATTGATAAAAGCTTAGTTGCATTTTTTTTTTTTTAGTTTTTTAATTCATTTAACTCAGATATGTAGAATAGTCAAACATAATTGAAAACATATGTTTCTATTAAGTTTAGCATGTAAACTTAGTTAAAAACATAAACTCTACAAGAGAATGTTTGTACCCAAATTAACTTAAAAAAACCTCCAAAAATTATAAACTCGTACACATGCTAATAAATACTAAATACAACTAGCAACCGATTAATTATCTAATTAATATAAGCCAATCAACCAGCACATTTCTAACAACTAGAATTCAAAATAACACACATTCTACTTTCAAATGGATAATGAATTGAAACTCAATATCATACCAACACGTAAAGTTAGACCACCGCCCATATCAACGTTTACATTTATTACAGTTGGACTGTAGCCCATACAACGAATAAATCAGTTATAGTTGGATCATGACCTACAATAAAAAGCACAAATAACACATCGATTAATTTATTCAAATATTCGATTGTTAAGTTTTATCTAAACTAACATACATGATCATTAAGCATTAGTATAGTACTCACCTTTGAAAGCTTTGAATTTCCAATTCCTTATTTCTCTAATTTCATGATGTATCCTAATTTGTTGATAATGACATAATTACAAATTTGAAACTATTTCATTACATCTGCACAGTCTCTATGTCCCTTGTCTATATGAAATTTATCATTTGAATCTATATTATAGATTTTACTCTAATGAAAAAATTACCGTAGAATATAAATTAAAATGATTAACCAAAAAATAATGGGTCAACTAATATGGGTAATCGACTAGATATGGATGAAAGGCATCAATCAGTTTTTCTTATTCAATCTAATTCTTCCATCTAACTTATTAATGTGCTCATGTTACAATTAGCTAGATTTAACTTTAGGGTTTCCATAAAATTGAAATCCATGTATTTACGTGAATCCTAATTGAAATCTATAAATCTTAAAATATCATAAATGTTTGATTTCACAAGTTCAATAGTTACTGTAGGCATTATTCCATATTTTGATTCTTTCTCATGTAACCAATTTTATAAATCCTAATTTTAACTTTGCTTGATTCCATCAATACCTTTACTAGCAAATTTAGTTCTACTAGCCCATCGATTATATTTGTGTATGCTTAATTGTTGCTAGTTTCATTAAAACTCTAAAGTAGCAAAAGCCCTAACTCTTATAATCTTCAACTATTATAATAATAACAATTATAAACATGTACTTGACTGATTATCATGAATCTATGTTCCACCATAGGCTTTCAAAATATTACTCTAATGCATCTTTTAGCTGTTGATGGAGGAACAATCGTAAACTTTAAGATCTTAATGAAGACATCCTCTTGTTATAATGGTTGCACATAAAAAATATATATATATATAGCTAGTTCACTGAGGAGCAGATGGCTAAAATATACCGAATTAGAAGGAGTGAGAGAAAGAGATAAACTAATAAATATTTAAATTTTCATGAAAGATCACTTCATTGGACAAAAAATGACATTATACCACAATTTCTATTCCTTGCATATCCTAACATGAAAAAAGAAAAAAAAAATTCTTATTTCCTTTCTCTTCACTTTTCTTCATTTTTATTTCCTATATCTCACGGTAATGTTTTCCAAATGGAGAGCTCGTAAGTGTCACTTTTTACTTCCTTCTCTTCTGAAGGTAGACAACCATGACCCCATTTTCTGTTTACCACTTGCTCGCATGGAGACGTTGTATTGTACACATTCTGGCATGACGGACGAGTTGCATCCTCGATTATTCTCCATAGTTGAGGCCCCCGTTGTCATCATTTATCAGCACTCATGCAAAAGATTATGCGACTGTGTCTTAATTATGAGTAGGAGTTCAACTCATGACCGTCAATTATGGGCACGAAGAAGGCAATTGATATATACCTAATGTTCGGGCCAATGCCGACATGAAGGAGACTGGAAATGTTCTAACTTTTATTCTCAGCGCGTGAAGATAAATGATTAAATATAAATACTCTACCTTTGATGGAATGATTTAGCTTTTGATAGTTGAAATAATCCATAGTGAAATTGTGATTTTGAGTTTCATATATTTTTTTTTAATTTTTAGAAGTTAGAAATATGATTTCTTCGAATTAATGATTTCAGCTTTAGGAGATAATTCATTTTCGTCTTTAAAAGGGCGGAATCAATACCATCCCACCTACGTTGATATGATTCTACAAAATAAACTTTTAATATATAATATATATTTGTTTCATCCACAAATTTAGGCATTTTCTACTAATATACTATAATACATGAATATATCAATGATTCCATAAACATTTTTAAACATTGGAATAAATTTATCATTTTGTTTTCCATACAATTATATCTTAATTTGTTTCATTTCTAACCATTTTCTCTATACCAAACGTGATATAAAGAAAATTCTAATAGCTTTCTTCATAAGAACAGAGAACACATTTCTTCCAATTGCATAGAATCTTGACGTATAGTCTATCAATGAATTTAAGTTACTAGTCTTTCAAATTCAAATGAGAGAAATTTACCGGGACTCACATGATTTAAAAGGGAAAAAATTGTATTCAATACATTGAAATCGCAAATAAAAATAAATAAATAAATAACAAACAAAAACTTATGCATATGACTCTTAGGTCATTTGGTTGTGCAAAATTTACGAAACTAAGCTAAATAAAATATTTTATCTAATATTTAGTTTGCAATTTTTGCTTGGTTATTGAACAAAAAAGAGTTTTAAGGATTAGATAAAATGCTCAAAATTTATCATTTATAAAGTACGAAAGAAAAGCTTACTTCACTGGACAAAAACACAAGTTTTTATAAAATCTCAAAATACCCTCTCACAAAGCACTGTCACCTTTTACTAAACAATTTTAGTTTATAATACATATAATTAATTTCTACTACTAGCAAATTTATGGTTTTTTTATTTAATATTATATATAATTTATTTAATTATGTGAATTCAATAATATATTTAAATCGCACTTGTTAAGTAATTTTAAATAATATAAAAATGTAATCAAATATACATTAGACAATATTAAAGGTATGACGGTATGAACGTCATAATATAATAATGAGTTCAAAACTTGTGTATAACAAACAAGAAACATCACAAAAATTTATATCCAATTCTATATAAACAAACTTTATACAATATGGTTGTCTTATAATGTACTCTTTATACTTATAATGTCTAGTTTTCATTATCTTGTCCATATTTAGTAACCAAACACTACCTTAAAGTTTTTCTTTCTTTTTTTTCCTTTTCTAACTTGGTGGACTATTGTTTAGATGCATACAGAAAAGATTTATAAGAAATGAAACTTCCCAAACTAGATCTAAGGAAAAGCGAATAGTCCAGAATTTGGATAAAACAAAATGAGCTACCACTTAATGTTAGTTAGCAATAACCATGCTATTAAATCTTCTTCCTTTATGTGTAGGGGTATTCCCAACATAAGTTCTTCTCCTTGAACATTGGATTCATGTTTACAAACATTTGTAAATACAGTTGAAAGAGATAGAAGATGAGCAATGATGAGCTTGGAAAGATCGACAAGATTATAGAAACGGTTGATTATTTTGGGACTAGCCCATACAAAATTGGCTAATTACCAAAAATGCCTGATTGATGGTGTAGTGTAATCGCCTAAACTAGCTATAGTTTGCTTTTTCATATTGTTTCATACTTTGTTTGGCTTAGTTCCCACCCTAGGTGAGTCTTGCAATGTCTAGGTTTTTCACTTGTTAAATAGCTTAAGGCTTTAGAGTGCTTTGATTTTAGATGAGTCTTTGAGACTTTGCTAAATAATATGTGATAGGGAATAATATTTCTTATATTGTATCGTATCTCGTGTGTAGACTCAATTATAATGTAAGGAGTTTGGCAAGTGGTTATATGAGTGAGACTTGTTATATCCGTTTATACTCTCGTTATGATTATTAATGGATTACATAAGCAAACTAAGTGGACCAACCCGTCCCTACCTAACATTGGCCTGCGAGTTAAGTGAGTTGACCCGCTTGCAAATGCAAGCTAGAATTTCTAACCCAACCTATCCCATTGCGAGTTAAGTAAGCCAACTCGTAAATTATACTACCATTTATTTCTTATGAATGTATCATGTAAAATATTTATAGATCACAAATCATAATTCATAATCTTACTAATTTCAATGTATATATTTAGTTTTTATTTACTATAAAATTTATTTTTTATTTTATTTAAAAAAATAAAGTTCCAATCTTTCTATGAATAATATAAAAAATATACATATAAACATTTACATCGACATAGGAAAGGAAAAAAAATTTATAATTGATAGTATGAATGTATAGGTATATTTATAACAAAATATATTATCAAATTTGTATAGTAATCACACCAATATAATTCCAATTAAAACTATAATGGTTATATAAAAATTACAAGAAAAAACTTTGAGTTATTCATAATGATCTTATAACACAACAACATGATGATCTTGTAACATAATAATAAGATGAGGATGTCATATTTATGAAATTTCAAGTAATATATACATAATATATATATGTCATATTTATTTTTTGGGGGGCACGGGGGTTGGGTAGGATTGCGAGGGTTTAGGGAGGAAAGGTTGTTAGGCTAACCCACCCTACAATAAGTTGGCCCACTTTGACCCATAAGTTAAGACAGTCCAGCTTTAAAAAGCTCGTATTTAAGTGAGTTAAATTTTTTTAGCTCAACTCATATTTCTTTAAGGTTTATGTAGGTTGACTCGCATAACTCGCCCTGGTTTCATAGCTATAGGATTATCTCTTTTTCTTTACCCATGACATTTGACCTAGAGTTTTCTTAATTGAATCATTATGTTAATCTAATTTTTAGAGCCTTTTAAAATCCCATTCATGAAAGTTATGAACTTAAAAAAGTAATTTAATGAAGAGGAAATAATGGATAGATTGACAAAAATCAAGAAAGTTTGTTAAGAATGATGTGGCAATTTCTCTTCAACAAATAACTCCTTTTTCAAACAACTAGAGTTGTTCATCTAATCAAACTGAGAACCAAATAAAACCACGTCGAACTGTAAAATGCGATTCTTTTATACTTCAATTCAGTTCGTGATTTGATTCAAAAAGGGCCCAAATAGTTCACCATTTGGTCAAAGGGTTAAACCAAATTGAAATGCTTAGACTTGAACCAAACCATTTTTTTTATTAGTTTTAAACTTTATTAATATTTTAGTCTGACTCTATTTACATTTTCTCTTTTGTTATTTCTCATTTTACTCTTAACTGCAACAATCCACTCATTTTCCTTTACCATCATCTCTTAACATTAACTGATTCACATATCTTCATTATTATATAAGATGCAATATTACATAATATAATATTGTATGGCTTTAAATTTTATGTAATTTTCCTCAATTTGGACATCATCATTTGTTAAAAACTCTAAAGACTATTAGTATTATAAAAATAAACATGATGCTTTAAAAAAAGGTTTAAACCAAGCCATATTTAAAGAGGGGTTTATTCAAAACCCATAATTGATAGAAGGTGTTCAATTTAATTTAGCCCTTAAACTGAACCATAAACACCCTTACTTGACACAATATCAATAAAAGCAAATGAAAGGCATTATGATCTTTCTATTCACATGGAATGTATATGAATGGTATTACATCCCTTTTATCTCATATGGCTTACCCTTTTCTCTATAGCAAATTAACTTGTCCATTCTCAATTATTAATGGAAAGTGATTCTAAACTTGACAATTCAAGGTCGATATATTAACTTTTATATCAAATCTTTTTGTTCATATTTTCTTTACTCTCTTTTTTTTTTATAATTACTTTACTTTTTTTGTAATATCTTAATTAATATGTATCCTAGATAACATTTGTATACACATATTATCCAATCCCCTTGTTTCATTCTTTTTCCTTTTTAAAACTATATATATTATCTACTGCAATGTTTGATTTCTACGTTACTAATAAAATATGAAAGGCTCATTTTAAACTTGTTAATAACATGCTAGGGAAAAAAGTGAAAGTACATAATTTGGGAGGAAAAAAGGATGAATGGGAAAGTTCAAAATTTTTTTACCATTATCTAAAATAAAAGATGAAATTAATATTCTTAATTAAGGTTAGGTTGGTATTTAGTTCATGAGAAGAAGTTCAAGATTTATTTTGAAAGTATGGTTATCAAATGGTGTGAAAAAAGTTAGTTCGAAAACTAATATTAATGGATTTTCGAGATACTTTTCATTAGCTTATTCTAAATGAGGAAAAAGAGAATGTACTTTTAAAAACTTATTTATCTTAGGCCATCATTTAAATTTAATTATAAAGTTAAGACAAATGTAATTATTGATTGTGATAGAAATTACATCATATCATTTGTTCACTTAGAACACAATTCATTGAGTCCAAAGAAAGTCACAATTTTTAAAATCTCATAATATACTTTATTCTTTTTTAAGGAGAAGATTAAAGTTAAATGACCATAGAAAGATAGCTTTAAACAAGAATTTCCACTCATTAGATGTAGAATCTAGAAAGGGGGATAGAGATTGTTGAAATTATGTTACTGAGATATTAGTGTTTCACATAGATGATGAAGGTCACATGTGTATTATATCTTAAGCTAATATAAGGTTAGGAGTTGCTTATGACTCATTTAGTGAATTTTTTTGTAAATGGTATGTACTTGCAAATAAGTGTGATATGCTATTTGCTCGTTTTGTTAGAGTAAACTACTATGGGCAATTTATGTTGTTTTATTGTGATTTATCATCAAAAGAGGATATAAACACTTGTTTGGTTATTTAGGTCTTAGCCAAATTGTACGAATGCAACTATCCTTTAAAAGGCATAATTACAAACTAGTGTAAAGCAATTCAAGTTGTAGTAGCTAAAGTATATCCAAATTTCAATTTGTTAGTCTCTTACAAGAAATCAAGATGAGGGTGAATTGATTGCTTAATAAGAATTAAAAGTTTTCTGAAATTTAACCACCCCTTCTTATCTCTTATATAATGGCTTAAAGTTTATACAAAATAAGTGTAAACAAATAGATAAACAAGCAAATAAAATCGAGAAAGAGTTTGAAAAGATCAAGGAGAATTTATAGAGGTTTCTCTTTATAAGTCAATCCTCTCTTCCAATTAACACAACTCTACCTTCAAGCTTATCTCTAGCTATCCAGAACTACTGTGGTCTACTTTCTCTAGGTTACAATACTCAAAGTAGTTCAAATGAGTTTTTTATGGAAAACAATTATAACTTCCTAAATTTTTGCACAAGGAATTCGTAAGACAATTCAAAGTATTAGGTTAGCTAAAAAAGAAGAGCTTTTAGATGATCTTTGGAGAGCTTTTTAAGAGAACAATCAAGGGAGTAAGGGACATCAAGATTTCAAGATTTGATCTTTATTATATTTCACAATTTACTCTTTTACTCTTCTCAATTTTGTGATTCAAGATCTTTACTTTATGATGTGTACAAAGTAGATCTTTGGTATTTAGGTCTTGGGGAACCTAGATCTACTTATGTGATACAGATTTTTATTAGATCTAATTAATTCTTTATTTTTTTCTTGATTCAACTATGCATGTTTCATGATTTAGATTGTTATTTCCACAAGTAATGATCTAAACTTTGATATCTTATAAGTGAATCGAAAGATTTCTTATAAAATTAATCTGGGTATAGTTCATAGAGATTATTGCAAGATTAGAAATAATTTATAAGATCTTTTTGGATTCTTAAATTATAGTGTAGAGAATTCATATACAATAATGTGATCTTAGATCATGCTATTAAGAAGAAATTCTAATAAGCGATTTCAAAATTAGGGTTAATTGGCTTGAGAAAGTGATTAACTTTAATAGAGAATTTTTCTAGTCAAGAAAGATTAAAGAAGAATTAGACTATCTTTAAGGAAATCACATGTTAGATCTAGGGAAAATAAAGGTCTAGATACGGTTTTCGAATCTTGAGTTAATCTACACTTTTATTGCTTATTTGTTTAATTTCTTTAATAACCATTAATTAATTTAGTAGTTGCTGCAATTTAATTTAAGTTCTTTAGGTTTCTTGAACTCAAATTCACTAGTTAGAGAATAAAGATCTAGTGAGTATTATTAGTCAAAGTACTTGAGGATTGACATTTAAACTTAATCCGGTTACTACAATTTTGATAAGTGTACTTGCCTCTTATCAATACTCTCCCCCTTCAAAGAACCTTCATCCTTAAAAGTTTCTCAAGTCCTGGACCTTCAATTTTGATTATTCTATAATACTTTGTCTTACTTAACGACTTTTCCTCTCATGTTGCATTCCTATCTAACCTTAGAATTCCACAATCTTACTTCCTGCTTAACTTCTGATCATCTTTACTCCTTCTATGCCTTTTAAATTCTCCTCTTATCCTTAATATTAACAATTACTGTTCTAAATTTTTGGAGCTTATCTTACCTCTTCAGTTACCGTTGTTCCATGTCCTCAATCCAATTCATACTTCTATTCGTTGATTTATGCAATTATAGCTACTTTTCTCTTAACCCCAACAACGAGCTCTTCCTTTCCATAATCTATTTTGGATTATTCTAACTTATTAAATTACTTAAGTTTTTCTTAGGTCTACATGGTTCCCTTACCTAATATTGCTATAAATCTCCCTTCATTATACAATGTTACTTCTTTAGACCTTAAAACACTTGATCATCTTTGCTCATTAAAGTCCATCTTCTCGCAATTGAGTATATGTCCTATTATAAGATTATTCCTATATTGGTTATTAATCTCCTAAACTAAATAACCCTTATATTATTTACATAGTCTACTATTAGTATCCATAATCCTTCAATCACTTAGGGCTTACCCTTTCGCCTCATTTCCTGTTATATTATACTACATATATTTTAATTATGAGGTTCCGATCATCTTACCTATATCTATTCTTCTTTTTTTTTTTTTGCCATCCATATGTATTCTCCTTTATATCTACCACATTGGTCTTTTGATTTGTTTTGACCTAAGTAATTCAAACTTACTTGGGTTATTTCCTAATATTACCACCAAATGATAACTAATATCTCCTCAAAATAACATTTTATATTTATATCCTTTTTAACTTTCATCTACTAAATTTTCTTTACTCTCCCGGTTCCATATACTTTGTAAATTCCTTTTTTGAAGTTAGAGCCTCCAAGATTTTCCACCAATCATTTTCTAGATCCTCAATGAATCTTAGATTTTCTAATTTTATTTTTCGATTCTCACCATATCAAATGCCTAATGGTTAAACTCATCCTATTTATTCAATGAATTCCTACTTTATTACATTTCATAATCTTGAAGTTTTAATTCCCACCATTGATATACTATCACAATCTATTTGACATCACTATAGATCCAACTAAAAGTTCCCACTACTAACTTACTTTAGCTATTACTAACCAATGGAAAGATTATAATTGTTATTGTTGTTCCATAATTATAATTATTTACACTTTGTTGTTACAGCTTAATTTACTTAAGATTATGAGTTATTATCTTTACTTTTTTTTTTATTATTTCAAGGTTTAATAAGTTATGTTATTCACTTATTTTTCATTATTTTACCTTACTACCCTTATTTTTATGTCTAATATAATTATTAGCTTCCTTCATTACAGTTATTGTAGCAAGTATTGCAAGTAGATATTCGGTTGTCTTAATTGCCTTATTTTATATAGTTGGTTTTTTTTTTATTGATTTGTTTGTTCTTTACTTTATTTTTTTCTATTATTATTTTCTTACTGTGTTTATCTGTTGTTGTCTCAACATTACAAAAGTAATATTCCATATCACAAAGCACAATTACTCATATGAGCAAGGTTGGTGAATCGTGACACTTCACTAAATTGGACACGATAAGGGCACAATAAATGACTCAATTGGATTGAACATGATATGGCAAGATAAGATAGATGACTTAAAAGACATAATAGATGTGATATGACATAAACCAGAATAAGGAGGAAATGTAGACTTGCAATTCCTATCTCATATGTATGCTCGCTAAAGTGCATGTAAAATATTCAGTTCTCTCTTCTTCTTTTTTTTTTTTTCTTTCCCTCAAGTTCGTGGAGACTTTTGTAAAAGGTGTATTGTTAATTATAAGTTTTAGAATTTATAACTATTCATGCCCTTTTGGTATTATGTTATTACTCATATTAGAAATTTGGGTGAAATAGCTTCATATGTAGCCTTTTATTATCATAGTTGTTGTCATAGTAATTGTTGTCATTGTTACTATTGTTATTATTAACTATTCATAGTTCGGTTCTTGCAAATTTTCTCTCTATGAGGTATAGTGAGACATTTTTTGCCTATTGACATATACAACAATTAATTAGTATTATTATTTCATTAAATATGTATGCTTATTATTTTTATATGGCAGCACTTCAATCTATGGGGGATAGTCTAGACAGACTATGTATTGAAATTTGGATATCTTATTAATATTTTGGTATCATTGCTTTTAGAAATTTAAATAAATTAGCAAATACATTTAATATTATGGTCAACATGTGTTGTTTTTCATCAAGAATTATTACATGTATTGGTTATCCTTTCATAATCAGTTAAGAAGTCCCTCACTTTTTTTTTTCTTTCTTGATTGGCATTTTGTTAATTTTATGTGTAATTACTTTGTTTATCAATAAAAACTTCATAAAGGCTTTTGAATATATTTTTATTATATAGTATCATGTGGTGTTTTTCTTTAAGAATTATTACATGTATCAGTTATTCTTCCATAGTCAATTAAGAAGGCCCTCACTTTTTCTTCTTTCTTGATTGGCATTTTATTAATTTCATGTGTAATCACTTTGGTTATCATCATTTTTAATTATACCTTAATTTTTATTTATCATCTTACTATTAATTGTTTTATATTTTGATGTACACTAGTCAACATTCTTAGTCAACAAGTTTAATCATGCCATTTAAGATTACTTGTTAATTATTTATTCATTATGAATATTCTTATTTATGTTTATTATATTGACATTTATCTCTTTCCATTTTCATAAATTATTACTCAATGGAAATTTTATATAAACTTGCCGTTGGGGACCTATAACCTTAAATTTATAAGTTTTTAGGTATCTTATAGGGATAAAAGAAATAAACAATCAAAACATTTTAACTACCCCTAAGCAAATGGACCTATTTGTTATTTCTAAAACATTTACTTCAATTTCTCATAATGTTAAATAAAACTAGATCTAAGGGTAGTTATTATCTTCAAATAATTTAATAGAAGTCCAAAGTAAATAATATCTCCAAAACAATTCAATATGTATCTCTAAGTAAATAACATCATTAATAAAATTACACTATATAATTGCAACCTAAAATCATAACTTATTCATAAGGTCATACCTAACTCATTCTCTAACCACCCTTGTCATCTTATACTACATCCTACAAATATGTATGATTCTCTTTACCATTTCAAGTGAATTAATCCTATTTTTCCAACCATTGAGTAAAACTAATTTTTATAGATGTTTATTTTCTCTAAAGAATTTAAATAAATCTCTAAAATAAATATTATCTCCCAAAATAATTGAAATAATAAAACCAAAATAATTAAGGACATCAAATGATATATTTCTATACAATTATAATCGCATATCATAAGCTTACTCATATGGTCAAACATAGCTCGCAATTTTATCCACTCTCGCATTTCACCGTCCTATCAATTATTTTTTTAATTTCTCTAGGAATCATGAACCTATGTTCTGATACCACTTTAATTGTAACACTCAAAAACCTAAAGTGCTACAGTCCACTATATATCTCGATCATCAATTGGTATGTCAAGAGTAAACAATCAACTAAAATCTAATCTTCACATAAAAATTAGGATGATTACTAACTAGGTAAATTTCATAAAACACTAAAACAAGAAATCATCAAGAGTAATATGAAATTTTAACTGCTTAACTTTAAAGCTTTCTTAGATTTGCAATTTTAACCATCACTCACCCCAACTTGGTATTCTAGTAGTGAATATCTTCAAATTAAAACAATTCTAAAATTCTTTGTTAGATACCTGCATTTGAAAACTTTAATACGAAGTGAGCCAAAGCCTAATATAGAACACACAAACACATAAGCATAAACATACAACTTTTAATCACACACGAATATAGAATGCAAAGATGCAACAACCATCCATTTAATTATCTTTATTTTAATCCAACAAGAAACATAGGGGTACTTACGACCTAAGCATACATATATATATAATAATACCTTATAGTATTGGTGCTAAGTCCTCCCCAACACTTTAGAAACCATGAATCATCCTAAATTTATTTGAATCATTTTCATGTGAGACTGTACTTGGGATACTGTTACATGAGGATCATTGGGGTGTCACCTTAAGATCACTAATCCTCCTAGTCTCTTAGGCTCAACCAAGCACAAGCAACACACATTTAATTAATGTCCAATAATTGATTAATTCAATTATGCAACTAGCTTAACAATACAAATAATAAACAAGTATCACGTAGCTAAATTTTAAGAATGAGTGATAGTGTTTACGTAAAAAGCTCTCTCATGATCAACACCTGAGGTACAATGTAAAGATAACAACTTTTAGAAGTTATTTTCGAGTTTTCTTATCCTAGTTAGATTCTCTTATTTAACTTATTAGTTTCTTGAGTCCAAATTTTAGCATAACCTAAGGTTTTAGAACCAACATAGACTCCTAAATAGGTTTGGAATCAATTATGTTATAGTTTAAGAAGGTCAGAAATAAGGAATAGGAAGAAAAAGAGAAGGTCTAAATCTACACCTTGGATTATGACAGTAAACCTTGGCAATGGTCTTCCTTCTTTGAAAACAGTAAAAACATACCCCAAATCACGGCCAAAGACTTAGGTCATGATCCTTTTAACCACTAGTTCCTTCAATTCTCTCACAATTTTACTCCAATATATCAATGAGGATCACGGACAAGATCACACTCATGATCCTAGGTAGTGTTCTTCCTACTTTGAAATCTACTACACTAAAACACCACTCCCTTACACTAAAACTCTATCACCAATTCAAATCCATCTTCTAAATCAAATCCATCAAAATCTCATTCAATCAAATACAATTTCTCTTCACATTTAATATTCAATTACTATCAATTATCAAACTTGTAATTTAACCCTTCTATTTTCAACAACCATAACTAATTCAAAATACCAATTCCACATTAAAATAAAAGAACTAGATCATGATCTTACCTTAAATACCTAAATCTTATGACTATTGAGATGCTTGCTTGATCAATCAATCCAATAATAGTCAATTACATCCAAGATTAATAAAAGTGTTTCTTTATTCTCATTTTAATATGAAAAAGTTTAGCTTACTGATTTAGGAATCCTTTAAGTAAAAGCCCATTGCTTTCTCCTAATGAGAACGACTCCCTTCTTGTAGGATTGCAAAAATACTTAGTTAAAACTGATTTCTACTCATCAAAGCACAAAATAACAACAAGAGTTGTAGATCTCATCTATTCTCTTCCCCTACCTTTAATCTATCAAGAGAGAGATTATAGAAAGCCAAAAGCATAAATGAGGAACTCTCGATTAACAAGGCTTTCTATACTTAGAGTGCAAAATTACTCATTTACCCTTTATCTTTAATCCTTACATAGGGTTGTACAGATTAACTTAAGTTATCTCAAGTTAATGGATGAGTTCAAGGGAAAAATGTATCATTTACCAAATTATTGCAAGTTTATCTTTTTTCTTTTCTTCTTTTCTTTTTTGTGTTACTTATACCATTTATGATACTTACAGTTAAATCTTTTTTGTGGAATCCCAATACAAATGGAATCCCCATTTAATTCCTTGATTAGAATCCATCAGCAAGACATGTTAGTTAAAGAAATATAATGACAAAAACTAAAGCAAAAGCACTTAGGCTTAAATGCCCTAAAAACTAAAAATCTCAACTCTTTCTCTCACTATGTGTATATTTTCTATATGGCAACTCCAAGAAAATGAAATCAGAGAACAAATCCCCTATGTTCAATTTTTTTTTTTTTAGATATATATTATTTCATAGCCTTCTCTTTAATGTTATGGCAATGGGCTTTTTCTTTGGATCAATAGGTTTAATCCTCTTTTTGAATTCTCCTCAATGTTTGACACAATTTCTCCTCTCTTATTTTTTTTTTGTTTGGTAATTGATACTCTCTCTTTGTTTCTTACCAACAAAATCTTAATAATTATCTCTTATTATATGTAACATGTTACTAAAAAAGGCTTGTCAGTATAGACATGGCATAAATTCCTATAAATAGTGGATATCTTTTAAAAAAATACCATTATTTTCTCACATGTTAGAATTTTATTGATAGTTACCTCAAATCCATTCACATGGCTCGATTACTGCACAATGAAGACCAACATTGAAATGAATTATTATCTCATCCTTTTGTACTGTTCCTTTTTTTAAGAATTTAACTATGCAAATTAGTGGAACTCTATTACAGAAAAATATCCAAAGCAAATTGTTGGGTCTTGAGGTTTAGGTTTCATTTCCAACAAAGCAAGCTGGTTGTCCATAATATTTAGTGAAATTGTAGGCCTTGTAAAAAGAAACTTTATGTCTACATTTTCCACCATTACACATTCATAATAAAAAGCAAACATTAGACACAATTAAAATAACATATACTAAATGTCAAAATATATAAAACGCAAGATATGCCATTTAGATTCTAATTTTTAATTCTTTTTCTATATTTGGTGCATTTAACCTACTAAGTGTGTACTTTCATCATTTTAATTGATTTTCATAGTGAAATCTCATTTAAATACACACAAGTGTAGTCCTTAAATTAGAATAACGTGTAATTTTATAAGTTATCACCAAATATCTAGTTCTATTGGTCTCATGAAGGTTTCCATCATGAACTTCCAATATAAAAAGTTAGTTCCATTAAACAAATGTAGGCGTAAGATAGATTAACATTCATGCAAATGAGAGTTGTTAGTTGCCATTTGATTTTTAGCATAAAAAAGTAAGGAACTTTTTGTAAAAACATGAGACTCAACAAAGAATAAAAGAGCATGATAAGTTATCTCAAAGTGAATTGAGGCTTTGAGACCAAGTATAATTCCTAAATTGTAGTATTAGCCATGGAACCTTCAAGAATTAATATCAAAGAAGATGAATATCTCTGATCAATTTGTTGATAAAAGGATATAGAAGTTCGTTAGTTCTTATGCTAAGTATTTATACATGCTACTATTCTATTAACAGAAAACTAAACAAACTAACTATTATACAACTCAGCAACTAAGTCTATGTGTGATGCCAATTAGATAAATAATTACTAACTCGCTTTAGCTCATGATTAGCTAATAATTATAACTTGATATCTTGGCATCCCCCCCTTAAGTGGGACTTCGACAAAGGCTTAACTTGGAACTGATAAAAGACAATCGATCCATAATAGTACTTTTGGTGAAAATGTCAACTAATTGTTGATGGGAAGGAATATGCACAATGCAAAGAAAACCTTAAGAAATATGATATCGAATAAAATGAATATCTATGTTAATGTGTTTTGTACCATCATGTTGATAAGGATTGGAAGCAATAAGTTGAGTAGATCTATTATCACAAAACAAGTGAATAGGAGGAGAAATAAGAATATGTAGGTTTCGGAGAATGTAAGAAAGCTAAAATAGGTCTTTAACAGTAGCAGCCGCACTTCGATACTCTACCTCTATTGTAGAAATACTAATTGTAGGTTGCTTTTTATACTTCTAGGAGACCAACGATTTTCCCAACATGATACAAAAACTAGATATGGATTTACGATCATTAGTAGAACAGCCCCAATTAGCATTAGAAAACACTTATAATTGTAAAGTATTATGGAGAGAAAAAAATAAGCCAATATCATGGTTCCTTTAAGAGATTTGAGAAGATGCATAGCTACTTAAAGGTGAGGAGCACATGTTTGCAAGACAAACTAGCTTAATTTGTGGACAACGGATGAAATGTCTGGTCATGTGATGAATAGGTATAAGAGACGTCTAACTAAGCGTCTATAGACAAGTGGATCAAGTAAAAGATCACCAGATTCCTTTGAAAGAACCAGATCAACTGGTAATGGTGTAGCAATAGGTTTTGCTCCTGTTAAGCCTGCATTTGATAAAATATCTAAGATAATTTTATTTTAATTAATAAAGTGCCTTTAGATGTTCGACAAGTCTCCAGCCCTAAGAAGAATCTAGCAAGCTTGTTTTAACTCATCTATAATAGCAAAATTATTGTCCATGATGATCATATGATCTATATACACTAATATAACCAAACAGCCTTCAACTCCAAATTGAGTAAACATTGAATAATCAACATATGTTGGGTAAATCCTTACTTAAGAAGAAATTGAGACAATTCAATATTCCATTGCCAAGAGACTTGTTTCAGCTCATACAAAAAATGTTTGAGTCTATACACTTGGTTGGGAAGAGCCTTTAAATACTCAGGTGATGGTGTCATATATATCTCCCCATTAAGAAATCTATGGAGAAATGCATTATTTATCAATTTGATAAAGAGGCCAATCAAAAGAAGTAGCAACAGCGATTAAAACTCTTACTGTAGCTAGATTAGCAACTAATGAAAATGTATCATAGTAATCAATACTCTTAACTTGAGTGTAACCTTTGGCAACTAATTTAGCTTTATGTCTTCCTATAGAATCATCTGGCCAATACTTAATTTTGTACATCCATTTACAACTAATGACTTTTTTCCCAAGTGGTAACAAAGTCAACTCCTAAGTATCATTCAATTCTAATAGTTCTAATTCTTCATTCAGATTATCAACCCACTCTTGTCGTTCTAATGCTTGTGAATAACACAATGGTTCATGAGTTGTTAGTACATGTGTTAGTGAAGCAATATCATCATGGGGATAAGTGTTTAATGAATGGGAAGAAAATAAAGGATATATAATATATTGATCATAAGGGAATGATGTCGATACATGTAAAGAACGTATATAATCATCTAACCAAGTAGGATGGTGTTTAGGCCTTGATGACCTATGAAGATCTAGTAAATGAGCAACAGTATTGGAATTATCAAATGCTTGAGAATATGTGGAATGTTACAACATACTAATAGCAATAAATTGGGAATCTCAAGTACTATTTTCTGTTGAAACAAGAATAGCTAGATAAGTTAGACTAAAATCATTTGTAGATGGTATTTGAGAATTATCGCGTGATGTATCAAAAAAATTTAAAGGAGAATGAAATGAAGATGGTGTATGAGAATCAGAATCAGAACAAGACAAACCTGTATTAGTTTTAAAAGGAAAGATAGACTCATAGAAGGAAACATCTTTACTAACAAAGATTTTGTGTCCATACATATCGTAAACCCTATAACCTTTATTTTTGCTTGCAAAACCCAAAAATATTATGCCTCTTTGATCAAACTTGTTTTTAGTAGCACTAGGAGAAGCCACATAACATAAGCAACCAACAACTCGTACATGATCATATGATGGTTTATGTCCTAGCTATCCACATTTCATATGGAGTTTTTTACTTCAACCTAGACATGTGCATTCTATTGATCAAATATGTAACTATAAGTATACATTCTACCTAAAAGAATTTAGGCAATTGAGCATAAAACATTAGTGCTCTTGCTATATCTAAGATATAACTATGCTTCCTCTCAACCTTTCCATTTTGTTAGGGCATATAAGGGACTAACCTCTAATGAATAATTCTAAGATTATTAAAGAGATTTTAACATGCATATGAAAAGAACTCCTATCCTTCTAATCTAATTGCTTTTAGATAAGTAGAGAATTGATTTTTGATAAGTTTAAAAAACATATTAAGAATAAACACAACTTGAGATTTAGAGTTAATCAAATGTGTTTATGTGCAATAAGTGTAATCATCTAACAAAGCATTTTCCACCAGATATTGATGATATGGAGTAAGGATCCCATATATCAACATGAAGCAATTGAAAAGGAAAAGAAGTTTAAGGAACACTCTCATTGAAAGGAAGTCTATAAAATTTAACAAGATTACATGCATCACAAATAAAAGCAAAGGGAATTCAAATGTTTACATGAAACTAAGTGTTGCAATTTAGACAATGAAGCATGTCCAAGATGTGAATGAAACAAATGTATATTGACATTTGAAATTTGAGAAATTGAAGAAAAAGAATTACTTCCAACAACAATTGAAGAAGGAGTTCTCAAAGGATTTGATTCCAAAATGTAGAGACCATTCATTGCCTTTGTTAAAGCAACAATAGAATTATTCTAATCCCAAAACATGAAACAAGAGTGATCAACTCTAACGACCGATTTATTATCAACAAGCACTCAATAAACAACCATCACATTGTGTGAAAATTCAGGGAGGAACAAAATAATTTTAAGAGTTAAAGAATGGATAATGTGAATGGATCCAACCAATTAAACAGTCTTGAAAGTGTTATTAGGTAGTTTAACCAAAATAGGTTAGGGTAAAAGGTATATTTCATGAAATAAGGTGTGGAAATGACTAATATGATCACTAACACTTAAATCAACAATCCATAAACAAAAATTGTTATTGACAACATTAAAGCAAGAACAAGTAAAAGAATTACTAGCATAATGGATCACATTGTTGATCATAAAAGCTTCACAATCAAATCCTTGATGCTGTCCTTTCATCAATTTGTGTACTTCATTACATATTACGTACACCATCACACGATTAAGAGCAACATTTAAAGTTCCAATAATATAATCCTTGGAAATGTTACTCTCTTTTAATAGAGTAACACCAACAAAATCAGAATTCTCAATCATACAATGTGAAACTAATTTGCTAACCTTGAAAGATCTCTTTCCCTTATACCAGTTAGGATATCCAACCAATTGGAAGTAAGATTCAACAGTATGATTTTTACCTTTAAATGTCTACATACTACTTGAGTCTTAGTTTTCTTTTTATGTATTGTGTTTGCACAAGAAACCAAGGATACATTAACATTAAAAATAGCTCCATCTATCGAACTATATGCTAAAGCATTCTTTTTTTTTTTTTTTTTTTCAACCTGCATCACTATGTAATAACCTTTACTCATGGATGGCAATGGATCCATGGATAATTTGTGACTTCTAATGGATTCATAATTCCCGTTTAAACCCATCAAAAATTAAATTAGCTTAATGAGTGAATCAAAATAAGAAATTCTTTCTTTAAGTCTACAAGCGCAATATACTAACAACTCGTTCACTTCATGAAATAAAATGAGAGGGAATGGAATTGGAATTGGAATTGGAATTCCATGAGAAATGAAATGAAGATGTAATACGTATTATTCTGTTTAATTAGATTTATAAGCAATTTAAGAATAAACATGTAATATAACTTTAATGACTAAATTATTTTTGGTTCATTTTCTTTTTTAACTAATCCTAAAGTAGTAGTGGCGATGCTAGTGGTAGTGGTGACGATGGTTAGTGGTGGTAATGGTAGCGATGGCGGTGGTAGTGACGGTGGTGGTTGGCGGTAGTAGTGGTGGTGGTGGTTGGTAATAGTGGTGATGGCGGTGGCGGTGGCGATGGTAGTTAGTGGTAGTAGTGGTGGTGGTTGGTAATAATGGTGATGGTGATGGTAGTGGTGGCGGCGTCGGCGGCAGCAGTTGTAGTGGTGATAGCGACAATAGCAGTAGCGGTGGCGGTGGTGGTGGCGGTGGCGATGTCTATGATGGTCAATAGTAGTAGCAGCGGTGGTAGTGGTGGTCGGTAGCGGTAGTGGCAGTAGTAATGGTAACAGTGGTGAGGAATCGTAATTCTTTGATTAAATGAAATTATGATTCTGTAATAAAAAAAAAATAAAAAAACTAAGTAAACATTGTAATAAAGAATAAAGACGGAATGAAATTCTAATTCCCTCCAAGTAAATAGGCCGTAAACGTTTACATTCATAAGTATGATATGACATTAAAGTTGCTAGTTCACCCTGACACCTTTTTAGCTTGTCGTAATAAACCCTAACCGGCTGATTCAACTGCTTAACATTGCAAATTTTTTGCTATAATTGAAATATAAGAGGACCACTCCCTCATCCATATTGTTCATTTAACTCATTCCAACATTCCATAGTCAATTGGGTATAGAGAAAATTTTGCGAAAGACCATTCACTATTAAATTAAGAATTCAACTTCTAACCATATAATCACACCGTATCCACTTAACATAGTCTGTTGTATTCTCATTCAGTTTAGTAACACTACCATCTATAAACCCTAATTTGAGTTTAGCTCCAAAACCAATTTTAATAGATCGACTCTAAGAATTAAAATTCAATCCATTAAACATGATATTTCCTATAACCATGTTAAGATTATTTGGCTCGAATATATACATTGGATCTAACACTAATTGATCCAATTGATTATTCATGTTTTCAATGAAATTGCAGCAACAATAGAATAGTAGAGGCTACAAGATATGAATAGTAGAAGCTACAGGATAAGACTGAAAGAATCAAAATTGGAAATATATGATCTACATACCATTGAAGCTTTGATACCATATAAAATTACCCATAGAGCCTTCAAGAATTGATATTGAAGGAGATGAATATCTTTGATCAATTTGTTGATGAAAGGATATGAAAGTTCATTAGTTATTTTATATATGAGGACTAAGTTTTCATACCTGCTATTATTCTATTAACAAAAAACTAAAAGAACTAACTATTATACAACTCAACAATTAAGTCTATATGTGATGCCAATTAGATAAATAATTGTCAACTTAGCTCTTAGCTCATTCATCAACTAATAAATATAACTCGATATCTTAATATAGATCGCAACTAACAAGGGGAGGTATAATTAGTCATACAAAAAAACAAAAAAAATTAAGCTCAAATTCAAATTAATCCCTTTTTAACAATTATGTTATAGAAGCACTTTAGATATTATTAGACTTACGCATGTCTACTTAGTAAAATCACTTAGATATACAAGTTATTACAATTATAAACAAGTAAAAGTTAAAGTAAATAAAGTAAAATAAAGAGAATATGTGATAGGAATCTGGTTACTGGACCACTAACCTGCAACTGAGCTCGAGGACTAGAGGAATTGGCAAGACGAATCTCCTATTCCAATCGACTCATGCGGAGGTCGAATATCTCCTTGTTGACCCATTCTGCCTGCCGAGTCGAGTAATTGCCTATTTCTCGTATGTTGTGTACGAAGAAGCAAAAGGCCAAGACAACTGCTTGTCTTCATTCTCAGACATGCTTGGCTAATTACTTATCTAGCCACACCCTTATCAAGATGTCGAGAGAAAGAGTCCAAACTGACCAGGCGATGCTTGCTTAGATAAGCAAGTTATCCGTACTTTTTTTTTCCTTATCTTCTAACGGCATCACTAATATAGCATCACCACATGTACAATATCATGTGCAGTATCCATTGCACCAATGATTACTTTCCTTATGTATTCCTTTTTACCTTTTGATATCTTATACATTATACCTTTAGGAAATGCCCTTTTTGTTTTTTCCCCTTTGGGAAAATTGTCTTAACTTATGGGTGTTAATACCCCTGTACTTATAGCTATAAACATCAAAACTTAGATTACCATTAATATATTTACGTATTTTTCTTCCTTGCATAAACACTACATGTTTACTTTCGATATCACTCTTATCCTCACTCTTAAGTAAAGCTAGGTAGTAAGTAACCTCACCAGATCGATTCGTGCATCATATTAGATTATATCATGGGTCCTTCAAAGTTTCATTAGTGCGTCATATCCTCTAGAACTGTTTGTAGGCTTTGCTTACTTCTTCATTCATATTTGTCTTTTCACACATATCCCATCACTCTCTTTTAAGCTTTCTGCAAGCTTGGACCCATCTAGCGATCAACCTTGGATGTTCTTGGTTACGGTTCGCACTATCTTGGTATTAGAGCGGAGGCTTTGTTTAAGCTGTAGTTGGTTTTTGAAGTTTTGCTTATAGCTTGTCTTATATGTATGAAATAGAGTAAGTTACCGTGTTCATCTTGTTTACTGTATTTGCTAGCTGTTAATTCCCTGAAGTGTTTGTGTGAGCTTTGAATCTATGGAGGAAATGATAAACCCACGTGTGAATGTTGGTATAGGAGATGACAATAGTGGAGTTGTCCACCATAGACGACAGCCTCAAGGAACCTTGAGAAGCACTAACAAGAGACTTGAAGAGGTAGTAAACCTCTTGGTAGATTTGACCCAAGCTGCTCATGCATTGGTTTGCTAACCTACTGAGGCTACACAAAATACCCCATAAGCTACCCAGCCTGTTAAGGTTAAAACCCAGCTCAACAAATTCAAGGTAAAGGAGTAGGCAGACAAGTAAGATAAAGGATAAACTTAAGGGAACTTGATGAAGAGGAAGAGTATTTTAAAGAGGAATAAGCTAGAATCCCTAAAGCACCTAATCATGTGAAGCTTCGGATTCTGAGTTTCAATGGATCTAAGAATGTTGACGAATATCTAGAATAAGAAGAGAAGGTGGAGCGTGTTTTTTTTACTATTATCAATATGAGGACTATGAGAAGGTGAGAACTGCTGCTATTGAGTTCTCTGAATGTGCCATCATGTGGTGAAAGAATTTTCAAGCTATGAGGAGATGAGAAGGCTACTAAGAGATTAATACTTGGCTTAAGATGAAGAGAATACTCAGAAACAAATTCATGCCAGAAACTTATCTTCAAGACACTTTCACTTGGCTTCAAGAGTTGAGATAAGGAGGCCGAACTGTTGACGAATATGTTTAAGAATTTCAAATGCTTATGATCCGTTGCAAAGTGGAGGAACCATCAGCTCGAACAGTCACAAGATTCATCACTGGATTGAGAGGTGATATTCAAGACATTATGGAACTCTAACACTTTATCATAATGGATGAAGCCATCAGAATAGCCCAGCAAGTAAAAAGGCAAAGAAGAAGATGAGTACTAACGAGGATGCCAACCAACCGACCTGGACAAGCAAGTCATCGAGCTCAATTGAGCACAGAACCAAGTCGAAAGATGGATGTCTGAGTCGATCAGAAAGATCAACCAAATGGTGAAGTGCCGACCTAAACTTACAAGAAAAGGCAAGGGTCTAGCAAGAAGGGGCAAGGGTTTGGAAAGAAGACGAGCCAAATTAAGTGCTTCAAATGCTAAGGGTTCAAACATATGGCTGCTCAATGCCCAAACTAAAGGACATTGGTCATCAAGGGAGATGTCCCGAAGTTAGAAGTAGACAATATAAATGAGGAACCCAAGGAAGAGGAGGTCCTTGCCAAGAAAGAAAATGCCGAGAAAGAACTAATTGAGGAGGACATGTTTGCTGACGACTTGGACCAATTACTTATGGTTGTTTGACGCACTATGAACATGGAACCCTCATGAAAGGAAGAGCAGAGAGAGAATTTGTTTGATACCACCAGTAAGGTGAATGATCAAATGTGTGCCCTTATCATAGATAGTGGAAGCTGCATCAATGTAGTATCAGTCGATCTTGTTTCAAAACTGAAGTTGCTGACTATTGAACATTGGAGGTCGTACAAATTGCATTGGTTGAGTGAGAAAGGAGCACTGCTTGTCACTCAACAAAGACTACTACCAATCACTATTAGGAATTACTCAAACCAGATTCTCTACGACATACTGTCCATGTATGCTTCTTACGTGTTGCTAAGTAGACTATAGCTATTTGATAGGAAAGTTATCCACAATGGCTACAAAAATATGTACATGTTCGATAAGGATGACCAGAAGATCACACTGAACCCAATGTCACCAAGAGAAGTTGATAAATTGCAAACAAAACTTACCTACAGATCGAGGAAGGCTTTGGTAATGAGTAAAACTGAGCTTCGAGAGGCCATCAATGTTGACAAGCTGACCCTTATGTTGGTTAGGTGCCTATTAGAAATGAAGGAGCAGGGTGAACTATCCTAGGAAATCATAGAGATGCTTGATGAGTATGCCAACTTGTTCCTAGACCAGTTACCTGAAGGATTGCCCCCAACTCGGGGCATAGAGTACTGTATTAACTTAATACCTGGTGCCGCACTGCCGAACAAGCCAATCTATTGGATGAATCTCGAACAAGCTTCTAAGCTACAATGTTAAGTCAATGCGTTGCCAGAGAGAGGATAGTCTGAAAAAGTCTCAACCCTTACGTTATGCCGGCACTTCTAGTGTCAAAAAAGGATGGAACCTGATGTGTATCGACAGCTAAGCCTTAACCATCAAATCTGTATGAGGTTGGGAGACGAATGGAAGACTATGTTTAAGACTCGGCATGGACTTTATGAGTGGATGGTCATGCCATTCAGCCTGTTGAATGCCCCGAGCACTTTCATGCAATTGATGAACCACGTATTAAGACACCTGATTGGAAAGTGTGTCATGGTGTACTTTGACGACATTTGGTCTACAGTGTTGACATACCAAGCCACTACAAGCATGTCCAAGAAGTATTGAATATCTTCCGTACCGAGAGACTATTCAACAATCTTAAGAAATGTTGGTTCTTCTAAGAGGAAGTGGTATTCTTAGGCTACGTAGTCAATGGAGGAGGCTTACAAGTGGATGGTGAAAAGATCCGAGCAATTGTAAAGTAGCCGACCCTACTACTTGTGCTGACATGAGAAGTTTCCATAGATTGGCTTCATTTTATAGACAATTCATCAAGAATTTCAGCACCTTCGTCGTGCCTCTTACTAAGTTGACAAAGAAAAACACTAACTTCCGATGGAAAGAAAAGGAGGAGAGGAGCTTTGCTGAGGTAAAAGAAAGATTTACCTCCACTTTAGTGTTGGTTCTACATGATTTCGAAAAAATATTTAAGCTGAAATGTGATACATCAAGCATTGGAATAGGTGCTATCCTAATATAAGAAAGCCAACTAATTACCTTCTACAGTAAGAAGCTTAAAGGGTCGCAGTTAAATTACTCCGTGTATGACAAGGAGCTCTGGGCACGGATCCGGGCACTCTAAGTATGGCAACACTATTTACTGCCGAGAGAATTTGTCACATATACTAACCATGAATTATTGAGGTACCTCTAAAGTCAGACGAAGTTATCAAAGCGGCAAGCAAGATGGGTTGAATTCTTTGAAGGATTTAATTTTGTAATAAAATACAAGTAAGGAAAGAGTAACGTAATTGCAAATGCTCTTTCAAAAAGACATGCACTTTTAGCCAAACTGTAAACCAAGCTATTTGGGTTTGCAAGTATCAAAGAATAGTATTTCGGGATCCATACTTTAGACCCATAATCATGCGATGCATTGATGGAAGGATAGTGAATGAGTATCAAGTAGAGGATGTTTACTTGTTTCGAGGTGGAAAACTATAGGTACCAACTTATTCCTCGAGGGAACTGTTGATCAGGAAAGCTCATAGTGGAGGACTCTCCAAATATTTTGGAGAAAGAAGAACTTGTGAACTATTGAATGGTTGATTCTTTTAGCTAAGGATGAAGAGAGATGTGCACCGAGTTGTCAATAGTTGTACCGTATACAAGAGCGCTAAGTGCCGAGTCGAGTAAAGAAAAGCAATGCCTTTAACTATCTCGATGAAGCTATAGACTTAATTGAGCATGGTCTTTATTAGCAGACTACTACAAACTATCTAAGACAAAGATTCTATAATGGTCGTTGTAGATTGTTTTAGTAAAATGGCATACTTCGTGCCTTACTCAAAAACTAATAACGCTTTGGCTATTACTTCTCTTTTATTGTAGGAGATTGTACGGTTACACAATATATCGAGAAGTATAGTCTTCGATAGGGATCTAAAGTTCTTAAGCCATTTCTAGAGGACTTTGTGGTGTTAGATTGAAACCAAACTACTATTCAGTACTTCTTGTGATCCCCAAACTGAAGGCCAAACAGAGGTGGTTAATTGCACTTTAGGATCATTACTCCGAGCTACAGTAGAAAAGAACCTAACTAATTAAGACGTCTACTTACTAGTGATTGAATTCACTTACAACCATATAATGAATGCAAAGTTGTCAAACTCACGATTTTACCTATAATCGTTAGATGTTCTGTAAAATCGAAACGTAGAAATGTAAGTTTCTACAACTTATGTAAAATAGTTTTAAAAAATTATAAATATACTTATAGTAATTATTTAAAACTTGAAATACATAATGGAAATTTAAAAAAAAAATAAAGAAATTAAGTTTTTTTTTTCCATAAAAATTCTTAATATATAATCTAACATGTACGGAAGAAGAATAAATAGAGTTAAAACTAAACTTTTGCCCTTTTTTTTTAAAAGTTGTAAATTAAAAGGAATCAAACATTTCAACTTATTTTAAGTTATTGACTGTATAAAATAAAGTATATAGTTTTCTTTGTAAACTTTATTATTGGAGCTGAAACTTGGATAAAACCTATGAACATAAAATAAGAAATTGGGAGAGAAAGAAAGAGGTAAAAAATTGGAATAAGATAGGATAAACGTTGTAATGTCTTAATAGTTGATGGCTTGTTAAAAGGTTAGTTGTATTTTTTTCCTTTAATTTTTAGTCCATTTAACTAAAATATGTAGAATCGGTAAACTCGGTAAAAAAAACGTAAGTTTTTACCGAGTTTATATGTAAACTCAGTTAAAAATGTAAGTTTATATACAAAAAAAAAAAAAAAAAGATTTTACATTCGAGTTAACTTGAAAGAGCTACCTAAAGTCGTAAACTTATAGAATCGCATGAGTAAAATTGCAATTTTGACAATTATGAGTGCATGACACCACTAAGCAAACACCCTTTGAAGTGATTTATGGTTTTAATCCTAGGTTGCCCCTTGACCATATCCCTATACCTGTGCCTGCATAAGAGGACCTTGATGTAAGAGCTCAAGTATAATCCTTCTAGCACATTTATGATAAAGTCACTCAACACATCGATTAAGCTACTAGAAGAATGTAGGAGAAGACCAAGGGTAGGACGGCTAAATAATTCCAACTAGGAAACTTGGTATGGTTGCACCTCAGTAAAGAATTGTTTCCAAACAAGAGGAGAAACAAATTATCTGTAAGAGTTAAAGGACCTTTCAGAATCCTTTGAAAGATTAATGACAATGCCTACAAATTAGAGTTACTTGAGGACTATGGGGTTTCTGACGCCTTTAATGTTGCTGACCTCAATCCGTGTCACTCTGCGGAGAGCTGAGTGAAGACCATTCGGATTTGATCTTAAATCCAAAACAACTTGGAAGGAATAATGGGAATTAGGCTACTGAACCACTAACCTGCAATTTAGCCCAAGGACTAAAGGAACTGGCAAGATGAATCCTCCTGCTCTAACCGACTCATATGGAAACCAAATATCTCCTTATTGACCCATTTTGCCTGCTAAGCCAAGTAACTACCTATTTCTCACATGTTGTGTGTTGAGAAATAGAAGGCCGAGACAATTGCCAGTCTTTATTCTCATACACGCCTGGCCAATTACTTATCCAGCTGCACCCTTGTCGAGATGCCAAGAGAAAGAGTCCAGATTGACCAGGGCACCTTTGCTTAGACAAGCAAGCTATCCGTACTTTTTTGTCCACATCTTCCAACGGCATTACTAATATAGCATCACCATATATACAGTATCGTATGTAAAATCCGTTGTACTAATGATTGCTTTCTTTGTATATTCATTTTTACCCTTTTGTATCTTGTATATTACTCCCTTAAAATATGCCCTTTTTGTCATTTTTTCTTTTGAGCGAGTTGCCCTAACTTATGGGTATAAATACCATTGTATTTATAGATGTAAACATTAGAACTCAAATTACTAATAATACACTTGCATATTTTTCTTCCTTGCATAAACACTACCTATTTACTCTCAGCATCACTCTTATCCTAACTCTTAAGAAAGGTTAGGTAACGAATAATCTCACCGAACTAATTCGTGCATCATATCGAATTGTGTTATGGGTCTTCGGAAGTTCCATTAATGCGTCATATCCTTTAAAGCTGTTCGTAGGTTTTGCTTACTTTTTCATTCATATTTGTCCTTTCATACATACTCCATCACTCTCTTTCGAGCTTTCTACAAACTCAAACTCATCCAACGATCAGTCTTATCTGTTCTTGGTTACAGTTCGCACTAATATGGAAAGAGAGATAAGTGAAATCGCTTAGATATGCAAATTAGTTACAATATAAGTAAAAGTAAAATTAAAAGAGAGTATAGAAAGAGAGATAAGTTTAGATATATAGAGGTTCAACCTCCTGCTTATGTTCTCTCTACTAGAACTAGTAGCTCAATCACTACTATATCTTATGTTCTTTTACCCTGGGTCTTTGAGTCTAGATCTCCAATTACAACTAAAACATCAATATAGCAGCACTGCACACGAGTGACTTTTTTTGAAAAGATAAGCACAAATACGGTAGATGAATATTCCTAGTGAGCCTTACTAGTAAACATCTCATAAGTTGTTCAATCCCCCAACGCTTCTTGCTAATAATACTTATTCATATACGTTACGTATATGTATTATTTGTTTTTCATCTTCTTATTTATATAAAGTTTAAGCTTGTCTAATATGAAATGATCCCCATATCATAATAGTAAAAGATGGATTCTTCAATGTTTATGAAATCTTTGATTAAATGTCTAATGGCTAAAGAAAAAGGCTTAAGAAAATTTCTTTAATTTAAAAAATATTGTGATAAGTTTATTTGAGAAAGATTTTGAATACAAGCTTAGAAAATATTACATGCTGGCATATGCCCTTTCCTTACATACCTTCTTTGCTTTCTTAATAAGTATAAGACACTTAAATTTTCTTAAATAACAACTCTTTGCTAGCGACAATATAGAAGCTTAATAAAATAATTTCGAAAACTTTCTTTTGTGTCTAATAAATCGATTAAAGATTATATTAGTCTTGGTAAGTTTATTTCAAAACATTATTTGAGCATATATATTTGAAGAATATCAAATTTTAACCATAAGAAGTATGATGAGATCACTTTTGTATCTCTTATCTAATTATATTATCCAAATACACTTTATTGGTATGTGTTGAGTCTTCTAATCTGGTTTTACCAAATTCTCCCTATATGTTTCTACCTTCTCTTGCCAACACTTAACAAGAGCTCATTAGAACAATTAAGTATTTCATAAAAAATCTAGATTATTTACACCATGATAAGAAAAGAGGAATTAAGCCTTAACTTAAATCACAACAAAACTTAATATGGAAGAGCACCACATTACATACCCAAAAAGTTCCAAATTTCACCTGCTTTAGCTAAAAGGTCATGTTAGCTTCCAATTAAAGTGTTTAGAAACACCAAGGGTTAATGTATTCTAAGTGCTACCTTTCACTAACTATGGTTCAGCCTTGAAATAACTACATTGTTGTTAGATTATTCCCTTCTCAATAATCTAATAAGAAATTTACTGCTAAGATATTAAAGCTACCCAATGAACATAAGAGAGAGTAAGGAACATGTGATTTTCTTCCTTTATAGTTGCCTTTTTAATTTAGAAGGATATAATCCTTATTGGGCTAAATTATAAATTAAAAGTACTTCTCCTTTCAAAATATTTTTTTGAGTCATTTTAAATATAAACTTATATTTGTTTCCCTACCTTACTTTTCAAGTGAGATCTTTTCGATAAATTTTAGATTTTTAAAACACCCGTATTTTAAAGCATAAACAAGTTGGTCAATTTATTTAAATATCATGTTCGAAAGATAATTAGATCAAGTACAGATTAAATAATTTTTCAAAAATTTTACTTAAATAAGATTAAAAAACAAATAAGATATGGGAAAAATATAAATAAAACAAAATGATCATCCAAAAAGACCAATAGAGAGAGAGAAAAAAAAAAAGACACTTCAAGAACTTCCAAATTGTAGTAAGTAAGTCAACTAGAGTCAAAACTAATAGTTTGAAAATAGAGGTAATTTCATATCCAATAATTTTACTTTTAGCAAAAATAGCTTCTTCTATATAAATGTCAAAAAAAAAAAAAAAAAAACCTAGCGAAGTACCTATGAAACAGTATATAAGTTAAACCGTATGCGAGTCAACGTCGAAACGGATTTGAATAATTTAGTATTAGGTTTATCCCATTTAGTTTATTAGTAAAAAATAACAAAAGAAAGCAGGCCATCTACTCTTGGAAATTTAATTATATAATAAATAGAAGGTGAAAAACGCTTAGCAAAAGCAAGTATTGTACATGGTGACTAGACCCGGAACTAGGAAGTCAGCAACTAGCATAGTAAATAACACCCGCTCTTTTGGCAGCATGATAGCCTGTGGCAATCTTTTCTCCGGCGGCCTGTCACCTCCTCCAAACAACTCCAACTTCCTCTCTTCCCCACACCGCTTAAACCCAAAACCCAAACCTCCATTTCCTCGAAACCACTCTGTTTCTCTTCACAACCCCAGACGAAGCTCCTGCTCAAATGTCGCCATTCCGTCCCGTGGCTGGAGAACGGCTACGACAAGGGCAAGGGGTATCCAAACGCGTCGTAGTTTCCTTGAGAAGGAAAATTTAGATGACCCAGTTGTTGAAAACGATAAGGGAGGAATAATTGAAGGTGGAGGAGAAGGAAGGGGCTGGACAACCTCAATCCTGTTGTGTGTGTTGTGGGTTGCGCTCATGTTTTATATTTTTAAACTCGCTCCTGATCAGACCCCGGTGTGTATTGCTAAAGTAGTCCATATAACCTGTAATTATTTTCCTCCGTTTTGTTTCTTCTTTTCCGTTTACTTTTTAAGGCTAAACTGACTATTTGGTAAAATTTCAGTAGCCCTAAACTATCGCTAAAGCTTTAAAACTGTCGCTATAACACTCTAAGTAACTATTGTTTTAAGGCTTTGGGAACGGTTTCGAATATATGTGCATATTTCCAAAAGTTACGGGAGGTGAAAGTAGGCCTTACGAGTTTATGGGATGTACCTGCCGGCGCCAATAGTTTTCGAAGCATATTTGCAAGTGTCCCAAATATTAATGAAGGGAAAATGGGAGAGAAGTGAAGAAAGAAAAGAGGGAAGGAAGGAAATCGCTGAAAATATATAGTTTTCAATGGTTGGTTTTGTGGAAATCAGGGAGAAGGTAAATTGAAGGGTAATTGCCCAAATTGCTTCTTAAATTGTTTTTGAATTTTTTACATTTTATTGTAGATTGTGGATGGTTTCATAATTTAAATTGGCTTTTGCTGTAATGGAAAGATCTTCCCTTTTCCTACTTATTACCAAATAATCCACTTCTTCCCACTCCCATTACTTCTCCCAATTCTTTTTTACCTCTAACTTCACAAATTGTTAATCTGGTACATTGTTAGGAAGGTTTGGATGCTGCGAGGCAAGGAAAATTGATTCTTTGTTGTCATTAACTTTGATTAGACACTTAAGTTTCCTGATAACAGGATATTGTGATCTGGACTGTTTACCCTTTTAATTGTTTAGTATCTATTATAGCTGCTAGCCAACTACAAAAACATCATGTACGTTTTAAGTATTGCAAATAGTTCACCAGCACCACATGAGCTGACTGGTCTAAGTAAGAATTAGGATTGATTTGCCTACATGTTTCATGATCTGTGCATTTCCATGTAAGCAAATTTTAGAGAGTTATAATTATGACAGTGAGTAATAACAGAAAAAAAGTTGGACATTTGATTTAACGGAGGCACCCAACAGTTTTATTCATTGAGATACTGAATAGATAAATGAATTATATGCTATTACTTGTACGATGTTCTCTTGTCTCTTGTGGTGAATGTGTGTGAAGTATGTAACATGATGGAAGGTTTAGGCTACCTATTTGCACTACATACAGAGTTGGTGTTCTGCATAAAAATCTATCACAATAGTTTAGGATTAAGTGGAAAAGTTTAGCACGCCATAAAGGAGTAGTTTCAGGTGTACTTTTATTTCTTAGGAGCCTATGTAGGATAAATAACATAGCTGTCTTATCCTGATAAATCTTAGGTTTAATCAATTCTGCTGACATGGTATATTTGTTCTTTAATTTTCTGTAATCCTCATTTTCACAGTCAAGGGACTTGTACTTTCTGAAGAAGCTCATAAACTTGAAAGGAGATGATGGGTTCAGGATGAATCAAGTACTCGTATCTCTCTGGTACATGATGGGTTTATGGCCTGTGGTTTATAGCATGCTCTTGCTCCCCTCCGGAAGAAGGTACATCCCAATCGTTTAATTCTTTATTTTGGATAAATACCTTGGTGATCATGAATGTCTCGAGTCATGTTCAAATAAGTCGTTGAAGTCTGAAATGAGTTAAATAAAGGTTCAACGTTCTAATCTTTGCTTCAAATAGAAAATAAATGTTCCAAATGAGTCAGATAAAGGATAAATGTTTTGTACAATTCAAGTAAGTGATATTGATATAAAGGCCATTACAGTGCCGTTGCTTTTTGAGCACATACAACAGGCGTCTCTGGCGAGTTCTCAAATGGTGTTCTATGATATTACTTATTTGAAGCGTCTCTAAAACTTTGATTCTTTATTTGATTAGGTCTTAGGATTTATTCCTTTCATTTTTACATGTTTTCTATTTATTGTATTCCGAGTTTGCATCTTTGGGTGTTCGGACCTTTTGAGCGGCACCATTTTTTTTCTTTTGCAACCTGATATTTGACTGTTGATAGGAGGGATCTTTTAGGAGATTGATGTTCAAGCAACAATACCGAACAAGATCCCTTTTTCTGCTGACTAAAACTATTTTAGTTCTTGGTTGGTTAGTTTTGTTTTTCCAATAAGATTGCTTTATGCAGCCACAATTTAATGGGATTGACGAAAATGGAATGGCATTTTTTGTATTTGGGATATGTATTTTAATGTGCTGAGTTGTAAAATCCTATATTTTTGCAGCTCAAAGAGTAAAATTCCTGTCTGGCCTTTTCTGGTTCTTTCGTTTGCTGGGGGTGCATATGCTCTTCTTCCTTACTTCATTCTTTGGAACCCCCCTGCACCTCCTGTGGAAGAAACTGAAGTTAGAAGATGGCCTCTCAATTTTCTGGAATCCAAACTGACTTCTGGGGTGAGCAATTCTACTTCATGGCTACAAAATTGTTATCACTTACTTTTTAAAGTTGATTTATTGTTTTTGGAATGTCAAGTGAGGCACTTAAAATAAAATACAAATCTTAGCATTTATGACAAAAAGTGATCAGAAAAGCGACCTGGCAGCTTAGAAGTCCTTTCACTTTTAATATATTACATTAAATTCAAAAGTAACTTGATGAGGACAAACTTGTGTATGCTATTACATTCACCAGGATGATGTTCTTTTTGATATTGTCCCAGCATTGGTACTCGGCTTCTTTTCTTTTCCCATCGTTCTGATGACTAGTTTCTTGAGATGATTAATCTTGCCAAAGTTAAAGTTTTAATAATTTCTTTCCTGAGTTGCATCTCACTTTTAATCAATGAATGCAATTTTAACTCTATTGGAATGCAGTTACTACTTGCTGCAGGAGCAGGAATAATAAGTTATGCTGCTTTAGCTAATGGCAGCAACTGGATGGAGTTCTTCCAGTATTTACGGGAGAGCAGATTTGTAAGCTTTCTTTCTACATGCAGTGGTTAGATTTCATTACGTGCAATTGATTTGACTTGCTAAGTGCTGCCACACATCATCAGAAGAGCTAGAGTTGTCATCTTAAAATTATTGAAAAAAAAATAAACAAAACCTTTGGATTGCAAAAACTAATCCCTATTGAAAAAACCTTGTTGCAGATACATGTGATGTCCCTCGATTTTGCTCTTTGTTCTGCATTTGCTCCATTTTGGGTTTACCATGACATGACCACACGGAAATGGTAAGGCATACATTTTTGTTAATAAGCCACTTAAAGTTGGTTTTCAGCATAAGCCATAATGTAGTGACTTTCGTGAGTGCAGGTTTGACAAAGGCTCTTGGCTACTCCCACTTTCCATAGTGCCCTTCCTGGGTCCTGCTCTATATCTAATTCTGCGACCACCACCACCTACAGAACAGATCTCAGGTCCACCTGAGAACTAATATCTTTAGAAAAGTGATCGAAACAAACAGCTTTAGGGTGGCAGACAACCCCGGAGGAGCTGAGATCGCTTGAATTGATGTCAAAGCCAAGACAATTCGCTGCATGCTCAGAATCCGATCAAGTAGTGATTGTGTCCATACAAGGAACGGTATATCCTGATATTTGAATATCTTCTTCTCTGATAAAATTATTTATTAACAACCAGCAACGAGATCTGATTTTCACGCAATCGGGAGTACATGTTCTTATGGTTATTTAGGCAGTTCTTAACAAGAAACCATATTGTGATCTACGTCATATATATACATATAAACACCGAAGGAACTGATAAAAGTTAGAAAAGTTTCACCAGTTATGACCTGCCTTTTCATAATCTCCGTCAAGTGTTTCTGAGTACAAAAGGAGCAACATCGTTGTGTCATCCAGTTTCTGCACGAAATTTAGATCATGAAAAACAAAACTTGTCTAAACACGCCACTCTGCAATTCTTCCATTTGCTGCATCAGGGGTTCATATTTGCCTATAACAACTTTCACCCGTACAACTGTTGGCGCTCATCTTTGAACCTGGCCTTCAGCTGTTCTCTCTTTATATTAAGAGCTGCAGTGACCAATCCAGACTCTGGTGTCCATGGCTCTGGAAGCCGCTTGATCTTTGCAGGCACCTCGAATTTGTACAATTCTGCAGCTCTTGCTACCTGCTCAATGGAACGCATCAAACATGAAATAACAGTTGTGGTTCAAGCAAAAGAAAATTGAGTTAATGTCCTACTATAACTGCCTAAGAAAGATCCATACAACTAAGGATAATGACTATCCAACAGCGATTTAGTTTGGTTTAGTTGATTTGGAGCCGTTTTCACAAACCCCTAGACCATGTTCAATGGTCCTATCAGTAGCATCGGCAATGGCACCGAAAATTTGGGAAAAATAGAGTTGACTAACTAAATAAAGACAATATAAAATTTTGGTACAATTAAATGGATAATTTCACCTAGATTGCAGATTCGGTGCTTCCCTTATTGTTGTTGAGTGCTAAGATCTTGAAGACTTATTCTATGTGCTACTGCCAAGAGAGGAAGAAAATGATAATGCCCAAGTGGACTATAGGTGTGAGGGTGTGATGGAGAGAAGATAGAAATTGAGAGTTTGGGGTTAGGATTAGGAGTTTAAATGAATCAAATTAGTCATAAGTTACTCGAATTTGATCCAAGATTTACTTGAGGTCGATTCAAGAAAAATTAAGTCAAGTTGGAGCTCGAGTTACTTAAATAATTAATCGAGTCGAGCTTGAGCTTCATAATGCTTAGTTCAATTAATTTGCGAACCTAATGGAGCTCAAGTCGGATATAAATGTTAATCAAGTTTAAGTTGAGTTTAAATACTAATTTTATTATAATTAGAAAAGAAATGTGTTTTTAAATAAATCAAGTTTAATTAAATTAAGCTCAAACTTGTTTAATAATATTTCAAATCAAATTCAAGCTTAAGATTTTAAATTCCATCGAGTTTGAGTTGAGCTCGAGATTTAAAATTTTGAGTTGAGCTCGAACTTGAGTTTAACAATGTATTGTCTCAACTCAAATCAACTCATTTACAGCTCAAGTTAAAATGGGCTAAGAAGTAGAGGTATTAAATTAAATAAATCATAAGAAGTGAGACTCAATTATAGCTTAATGGTTGGACAGTGAAAAAGGGATGGGGGAAAAACAAAATGTCACATTACAAATTCTAACCTTTTTCTAAATATGACATAATTTGGTTTATATTTACCAGTTAGATTTGATTTGATCCCAAAACTAAATCGCTAACTATTTAAATTCTCTTAGAACCAAATAGCGAACTAAATCGTAATATAAAACAGCTACATTTCGCGATTTAGTTTTGGTCAATTCAGTTTGTTAAAGAACGTCACAGAAGTAAGATAAAAGCTAAAGATCAAATCTCGCGCGCATCTTCCAGTAGATTAACCAAACTCAGAGAAGAGGGGAAAGCAGGACTAACCTCGGAAAGAGATTCTTGAACCTCGCGGACAGCTTCAAGTTTATCACAGAGCTCATTAAAATCGTTAGACTTAATGGCATTTTCATGAGCCCACTTCTCCAGTGTCTGATGGACAGGAACAACTAAAGCCACACAGTAGTTATGGAAGGGATCTGCATAAACCATTAAATTATCCACATAATTGCTAGATATCAAAGCTGCTTCTACCTGCACCCAGTTATAAGACTACAATTAGAAAATCCACAAAAGCTACAATTAATCTCTCAAAAATAAAAAAATCCATTCCATTTGGATGTGATTACACCTTCCCGAGAGATATATACTCTCCATGTTGAAGTTTAACAATATCCTTCTTCCTATCGATAATTTCAAGGCATCCATCAGGATGGAATTGCCCAATGTCACCTGTATAAAACCATCGCATACCTTTCTCATCAACCACTAGAATTTCACCAACTTCTTACTTAAAATGCCTGTATTGATTGGTTATGTTTAGACAAAATAGTAAAGAATAGATGTACCTTGAACACCTCTTTAGTTTTCTCATCATTATTAAAGTAACCAGCAGTTACACTAAATCCGCCAACAACAATTTCTCCCCTATGCATTGGCTTGTCTGAAATTTTGTACCCACCTTCTTCCCAAGAAACAAGCTAAAAACAGGAAGAAGAAGAAGAAGTTATTAGATGGAAAGAACTAAAGGGTACAACAAGTACCTGAGAGTACAAGCTATCAACTGCTTCACCAAACTGTAGCAATTAACATGACAAAGACACAGAATATAGTCACATGAAACGTGAACCATATAAGCAAGGTCCCTATGCCAAATAGAGCCCCTCATCGTAAAGTGGTTCTGTTTGCCCACCTACTCTGCAAAGCCATTTAAGTAGGAAACATGGGATACCTTAATGTAGCCGCAAGGAAGGGGTGGACCGACCCGGCCTATACTATCATCATCAGATTCAGTAAAAGCAGCTCCAGCACACATTTCAGTCAACCCATAGGCTTGCCCAATAGGAGCCCTGATATAGAAAAGTAATCAACAAATTAAAAGGATTGATCACACTGAATGACCAAACCATATCTCTAAGCAGATGACACAGATTTAGACAGAATGCAGACAAAGTACTTCGTGGAAGATAAGATCAGAAAGAAAACATCAAGCACAAATGTTCCAACTGAATGTCAGGACCTTCTCAGCTATGATTTAGCCAAAAAGAAAATACCACCGATCAGAGTTACAGGAATCTATCAACATGTCATTTCTGCATGGAAAATAAGAGAACATTACTCTAGAATCTGAAGATTGAAATCATCGAACTCATATTTCACCAAAATTCGACTATGCGCATCACAATATTAGTACAAGTTTGAAAGTACAAGTTGCATAAGAGAACAAAACTATCAACTGTATATGCGATGTAGAGAGGCTAAGATCAGAGGCTTAATCTATTAAAAAAAAAGTCACTACTATCAAAATTGATACTTGTTCAAAATAAAGCCATACCCAATACACACGTTGATAAACCACTGCGTTTCACCAGATGAAGGAGCTGCACCGCAAAGCATAAAGCGAATATTTCCACCTAACAAAGTTCGTATCCGCTTGAAGACAATGACATCCCACAAGATTTTTTCCAGTCCCCATGCTCCAATCCAGCTTCCTTCTACTGCTGCTAAACGCCGCATGTATGCAATGTCAAAAAGTGCTTTGGCAAAACCTCCCTTCTCTTCAACCTAGATGATAAAATAATGACTCAGGGCTGGAAATATCTTCCCTTATGTAATGCGCGGTTTCAGTTTATAACACTATCCCAAGTATCTACAAATATTGACATGCATTTACATTTGGTACCTGCATAGCAAGAGAGGTACCAAGAGTTCTCTCTCACCTTTTTAAAAACTCCATCACGAAAACGATCTAGAATAGCAGGGACTGCAGTCATCAGAGTTGGCTTTAAGGCAGAAGCATCTCCTTGTGTTCCCTTCTTAATTTTATTAGACGTGTCAGTTATTGTAAGTGTTGACCCGTAACCGATTGCACATCCTGCAGTTATCATCACAGTCTGGAAAGGCAAAAGTTATCTGAGCATGTTTTTAGGGGCAGCATTGGCAAGAATGAAGGAATTACAAATACCTCAGCTGCAAGCTCAAAGATATGGGACAGGGGCAAATATGCCAAATAAACATCATTGCTACCAATCCCTGGGATCACAGTCGTAACTGCCGCAGCGGTGGCTACGATGTTGCCATGAGTAATCATTACACCCTAGAAAACAACAATGAAGCCAGTCAATAGTAAGTTCTGTCTCGGCCTTCCAGTAAAATGCAGTCCAACTAGTCATGGAGCTGTTAGCTCACATCACCGCTTATGCAAAAAGTAAACCAACCTTAGGCAGGCCCGTGCTACCGCTCGTGTACATTATAACTGCAATACCGTTCTTGGACGGCATATTGGGAGGGATAGGGCTTTCTTTTCCTAAATTCTCAACTTCGGAAAAGGATTTCAGATTCCAGATTTCAGCACTTCTAGACAAATCCAAATCTCCATCTGATTCATTGTCATCAAAGTAAATGACATTCTGCACTGTAACCAGTTTCGAGTTTATCACTACCAACTTCTTTAACTGCTTTGAATCGCAAACCAGAGTTGACACTTGAGTCTGAAGATGAAAATCGAATTGAAAATGAGCATGATGAATGATGTCACTAAGTTATATATATGAAGACTTTGACTATAAAACAAGTTGATGACGGCATTTGAGAAATTGCTGATACCTTTTAACAGAGATTAACTACCTCGTTAAGAGAGTGGACTAAGGCATCTTAACCCAAAGAAGCATATATGGTAACAACCGTGATACTCTGTCGAAAGAAACCCTGTAAACAGAAAATGATGTTACAGACAGTTCTGCTTACAGAAAACTTGGAAGACAATGTTGATGGACAAAATAAAATAGACCTGACAGGCAAGAAACCATTCTGCTCGAGTTTCCGAGAATATGGCTGCACGACTGTCCTCACTATGACCGAATCTAATGAGTCCAGATGCAAAATTACAAGCACGATCAAATGCCTCACTGTAAGTGATCCACTTGTATTCTCCCAAATGTAATTTCGCGAGCTTCCTACCATCACTAGCTGGGACGATTTCCTTGCTTACGAGCTTCCTAGTACCGAGAAATCTCTTCCGTGAATGCTTTTTACATGATTGCTCAAAAAGAGCTGCCATTGTTGACGTGCCCTCCCAAGGAACTTCAACCAACTCCGAGCATTGTCCATTGCGAACTGCATAACCAGGCTCCCCTCCAACTTCTACAGGAACTCCCCTCTGTTTCACTTTCTTCTTATCAACGAACATAGTGGCAACAAGAATAGGTCTAACTATCGCCAACAGCAAAGCACCTAAAGTACCATAAAGACCACGACTTCTAAAAACTGACAAGTAATGTTCCATGACCCTTTTTTCAGGGGAAATTGAACTAAAGGAATCGGTCTGATCCCTCCGTATGCCACTTGTCGAAGGCCCTCAAGAAAAACTTTTTCATATTTTCCTGAATTAAAATTAAATTTTACAAAAAGGAGTCCTTTCATTTGATCTAACAAGTACAGGACCTATAGCAGCGTGGTATATATGTAAACAAGCACTTACATAAAAAGAGCGTTCTGTTGACGGGTGTCCAAAACTTATAAAGTGCCAACAATGTGGATACCCTCACAACGGAGGACTCATGAATACTGTTATACAAGAGCCCTAGGACATATATAATGATAGCCTTAAAATGAAACTCTTTTTATGCGTTGACTACACGGTTTACCAAAATTGCATCACAAAACGAAAGAGGACCGTCAAACAACCAGGTGATCTGAGGTTTTATAGTGATCAAATTTAAGAAACAAGTGAAAAGAGATTGTTTCCCAAGAATCAATTGGTTATGCTCAATAAATAAATATATATATACATATATACACACACACATATATATATTATATGTGGAATTTTTAATCAAACAACAACCAAAACTCAAATTTTAATATTTAATATTTTTTTTAAGAGTGGAAATCGTTTGAAAAAAAAAGGGTTCAGAAATGCAAATATAAATTAATCAGTTACAGCATATCCAACTAGGGAGAGATAGAGAGAGAGAAAAGAGAGAGAGCTTACGATCAGGAAGCTTGAGTGTTGTGCACTGTGATGGTGGTAAGAGAGAGAAAAAGGTATACTTAAAAATGAAGGAGTAGAAGAAGAAGAAGGAGAAGGAAGATGAAACTCAAACACAAGTCTCGCGGATCAAGCAAGCAATTAAAAAGTCAGCTCTCACTTTTTTTAGCTTTTAACTTGGTTTTTTAGTTGACTAGGACTTAGGATTTATTCCTTCCATTTTTATATGTTTCCTATGTATTGTATTCTGAGTTTGCAACTTTGGGTGTTTGGATCCTTTGTTCCTTTTTCAACCTGATATCTGAATGATGATAGCAGAGATCTTTAAGAGATTGATGTTCAAGAACAAGATCCCTTCTTCTGCTGAAACAAAACTATTTTAATTCTTGGTTGGTTAGTTTTGTTGTTCCAATAACATTGCTTTATGCAGCCACAATTTAATAGGATTGAAGAATATGAAATGGCGTGTTTTCGTACTTGGGATATGTATTTTAATGTTCTGAGTTCTAAAATCCTATATTTTTTGCAGCTGAAAGAGCAAAGTTCCTGTCTGGCCTTTTTCTGGTTCTTTCATTTGCTGGGGGTGCATTTGCTCTTCTTCCTTGCTTCATTCTTTGGAACCCCCTCGCATCTCCTTTGGAAGAAACTGAAGTTAGAAGACGGCCTCTTAATTTTCTAGAATCCAAACTGAATTCTGGGCTAAGCAATTCTACCTCATGGCTACAACATTGTCAATCACTCGCTTTTTAAGTTAATTTATTGTTTTTGAAATGTCAAATAAGGCTTCCAAAGTATATCACAAAACCTAGCATTTATAGCAAGCAGCTTAGAAGTACGTTTACTAGTAATACAATACATTGAATTTAAAGCTCACGATGGAATTAACTTTGATGAGTGGAAACCTGTGTATGCTAGTAGATTCACCATGATGATGTTCTTTTTACATCATTCACCCGGCATTGATACTCGGCTTCTCTTCGTTTCCTATCTTACTGATGACTTGTTTCTTTAGATGATTCATTACCATTATATTTTTTCTTGTCAAAGTTAGAGTTTCAACAATTTCTTTCCTGACTTGCGTCTCACTTTTAATCAATGAATGCAATTTCAACTCTATGAGAATGCAATTACTACTTGCTGCAAGAGCAGGAATGATAACTTTATGTTGCTTTAGCTAATGGCAGCGACTAGATGGAGTTCTTCCGGTATTTTTGTGAGAGCAAATTTGTCAGCCCTCTTTCTTTTAAGAAAGGTTTCAATGATACTAACAAGTTAGACAAATATAAGTAATGTGTAAATATTAATGATATTTAAATATTTGATAATAAAGGAACTTACTTTTTGGAAAGGTACTTATTAAAATTTTATTCATATTTATACATTACTCATTAATTCATGTGGCGTATTAATACTATGGAATCTTTTTTCGTTTCTACATGTAGTGGTTGTTCGATTTCATTAGTCATTTACATATCCTGTAAGTGCAAATGAAATTTCACTCTTATACATCATCATCAGAACTATAGTTGTTATCGTCATAATTTGACACGTCTCTAGGGCCGTACACATAGAAAGGTACCACAACAAGTGAAAACAAAAGGAAAACAAATAAGGTTTAGCATACCTAAGCAACTTCCAGCTAGATATGACACACGAATGTAGTATTAGGTTTGCTCTCTACTAACTCTTACTAAAGACATTAAATAAGAGCTATGAAAGAGAGAGAACATACGAGTTACTCTGCAAAGGAAATTGTAATTCAATAATGAAGTGATAATGCCTCCATACAAGATAAGTAAGGTATTTATATAACCTCAACTAAGGTTACAATAAATAAGGAAAAGACAAAAAAGATAAGATACAAAAGATTCCTAAAATATACTAAAAGGGATAAAAATGCCAACTAGTATACTGTTCAGAAAAAGAAAGAATCCTTTTAGAATGTTACGCTAGAAGATATGTGTCAAGATGGTGTTGGTGATTAGAAAGAAGGTAGAAGTCTTAGCTAACCTAGTTTGGATTAGGTCTAAGCTTGAATACTGTGTACTATCTACAGCTTCTATAGGTCATATAATTGGGCAGCTTGGCTCAAAAGGAAGTTTGATGTTTGTTAACTTAGGAATTGCCTTAATCATGGTAAGAGCTTGGCAATGGGATCAGTAGCTTAGCAACTTGGCAGGTTGGCTCAACATCAAGTCAACTTGGCTGCTATGACAAGATAGCTTCGGTAAGGGTTGTGATCATGCCAGCTCAAAGTCTATGCTAGCATGATCAATGCCTGGTGCTCAAATCAAATAAGGTAGAATAGTTCCTGGTTAATGATGGAATCCTCACCCTTGAGTAGTTCTTAAGCTAGCATTTATCGAGTAAGTCCTATTAATCCTCTAGCTTGACTTTGAGTAATGGGTCCAAAGGGTTGATTCCTATCATCTTCTTAGGGTAAAAGAGATTTTGCCTCAAACCTGTGGGGTCTTCTTTGGTTGAACTTACTTCAGCATCATCAGGTTAGTGGAGAATCAAGTCTGATACATTAAAAGTAGAAGAGACACCATAGTCCTCAAGTAGCTCAATCTGATAGGCATTGCGGTTAATCTTCTTTAAGACCTTGAATGTACCATCAGCCTTAGGTAATAATTTGTTCTTCCTAAGATAGGGAAATATTTCTCGGCTGAGCTGGATCCAAACAAAGTTACTTGGGTTGAAAGAAACAGCTTGGCAACCTTAGCTACTGATCTCATGCTGCTGTTCAATGAACTTGATGATCTTCTTAGTCAGTTGTTGGTGCATTTTATGCAGTTCTTGAGCTCGATATTTTAAGTTGGCTTTCTTCAAGAGCTACGTAGGTGCCAATCATGTCTAAGGGAATGGTTGAGTTAAGGCCATAGATGACCTCAAAGAAAGTCTTCCAATGGTACTGTGGACAATTCGGTTATAAGTGAACTCCATAATAGGTAAACATAGATCCTAATTCTTTAGATCTTTTCCTACAACAGCTTGGAGCAAGATGCCTAGTATTCTATTTACCACTTTTGTTTGGTCATTAGTTTGAGGGTAACTACTTGAATTGAACACAAGTTTGGTGTCAAGTCTCCTTCATAAGATCTTCCATAAGTAGCTTAGAAATTTAGTATCTTGATATGAAATAATGGACTTTCAAACTTTATGTAGCCAGATGATTTCTTGCAAAAAAAAATCAACAACATATAAAGCATTGTTAGTTAGATGGAACAGAATTAAGTGTGCCATTTTACTAAATCGATCCACAACGACAAGGATCAAGTCCTTCCCTTTGGATGTCCAAGGCAACCCTAAGACAAAATCCATGTTGAGTTTAGCCTAAGGTGAGGGTAGCGTAGGTAATGGCATGTATTCTCCATATAGATCCCTTCTCCCTTTTGCTCTCTTACATATTTCATAACTACTGGCAACCTTATAGAGATCCTTAACTATATTAAGCCAATAAAATTTTTCTCTCAACAATTCGACAGTTTTAGTCTCACTAAAATGCCTTGATAATCCACCACTATGAGTTTCTCTAGCCAATAGCTTGCATGTAGACAACTTAGTATGTATAGCCTCTTCTCCTTTAACAGATATATATCTTTTAGGTAATATCCTCCAATAGCAACTCACTCTCTACACTTCTCAAGAATAGGATCAAAGTATGGTTCCTAAGCGTATTACTTGGTGATAAGAGAAAAACCTAATAGTTTTGTTTGTAAGGTGGTCAATAAAGTTTATTGACATGACAAAGTATGAGCAACTAAATTAGCATTATCCTTCTTATGCTTGATCATGTATGGAAAATCTTCTATGAATTCCAACCATTTTATTTACGTTTTAGAAAGTTTGTTTTGACTCCCAAGATGCTTTAAGGACTTATGGTCCGTATAGATTATAAACTCTCTAGGTGACAAGTAATGTTATGATACAGTAAGAGCTCAAAAAAAAAAAAAAAAAAGAATACAACTATTTCTCATATATAGAGTAATTCAATATGGCACTACTAAGCTTCTCGCTATAATAAGTAACAGGTCGGCACTGTTGCATCAATATGGTCCCAATACCAATACCTGACACGTTGCACTTTAGTTTAAAAGGTTTGTCAAAGTCAAGAAGAGCTAATACAGGAGTAGTAGTAAGCTTCTCTTTGAGTTCCCTAAAGCTTTGCCCAACTCATTCGTTCCAATGGAATCCTTCACTTTTCTTAGCAAGCTCAATCAATGGGGTAGCAATGGCACTAAAGTTCCTAATAAGCCTTTTGTAAAGAGAAGTAAGGCCATGAAAGTTTCGAACTTTAGTGATCCTCTTCAGAGTTGGCCACTTTAAGATAGCTGAGACCTTTTCCTCACTAGCTCGCATTCCTTTTCCTAACACTCCGTAACTAAGAAAGACAACCTCATGTTAGCAAAATGTACACTTTTTTAAGTTCCTATATAGTTTCTCAATATGAAGAATATAAAAATAGCTCAGAGATGTTCTACATGGTCGGCACTATACACTAGTATGTCATCGAAGTACATGACTACACATCATCTAATCAAAGGGTACATGGTTCGTGAGTCTTATGAAAGTGCTAAGCAAATTAGTAAGTTCGAATGGTATAACCAACCATTCATAAAGACCATGTCTTGTCTTAAATGCATTCTTCCATTCGTCTCCAAGTTTCATGTGAATTTGATTGTAACCACTTCATAAGTCAATCTTCAAAAATACTTTTGGGGCATTAATACTTGACAGCAATTCTGTTGATAGCTTAGTGTCGATGCATATGCATCATGAACCATCCTTCTTTAGGACGAGCAAAATAGACATAGCGTAAGGACTCATACTCTCTCTCACATATCTTCACTTAAAAAGCTCATCTACTTATCTCTTTAGCTCCGCAACTTGCTCAATGTTCATTCTATAAGTAGGTTAGTTCAACAAAGCTATGCCTAGTTGTAAATCAATGCAAATGCTCAATGCCTTGAACTAAGGATAGTCCTTTAAGCAGCTTGTTTGAGAAAAGGTTGGAAAATTCATCTATTAAGCTTTGGACCTCTCTTGCTATTTTGACCATATCTCTCAACTCCAACAACCCTTTAATGGATAGGAACATAGGTTCCTTGGCTTTCTCAACAACTCGGAGCTCTTGTTGGCTAAGCACTAGTGTCTTCTTTTTACTAGCTTAGGTGAGCTAGTTAAGAGTCCCATTCACTTATGTCACACTCCGAAACGGCAAAATCGTAACAGTCTCGCTATACAAACCATTCTATAATAGAAACTGACCTTATAGCCGCTATCTTAAACTTGATCTACACAAAGCGTTCATGACTAACCCGTTTTAAAGTAAACAATTCATAAATAAACATGTTATTTACCTATGAAATTATAATATATATGTTTACCCTAAGATATTTTAAGTATATTATAGAATTTAAAAGGCTAAACATAATCTACTTGAATAATACATAAATTAATACTAAAAACTATAAAGATAGAATCTAAACTTGAAAGTATAATTTCTCCTCAAGCTATTATCCTCACTCCCCCAAGATCCAACAGTTGCTAGTTTTAGGATAATTTTAAGCAGCTTTCTTACTAGCACCTACAATAATGTTTATAGAGATATGAGTAACCACAGCTTAGTAAGTTAAAACAGAGACTCAAAACCATACAGCAAATACAAATAGGGTTATCAACCAAATTATTAAGTGCAATACATGTTTAAGCAAATGTCATCGCACAACGTTGTCCAGCCTGTTGTGAGATTAGAGAAATTGCGCTTACTCTAATCCAAGTTGAGGAGTTTCTGTTATTGTAATAACTCACGACTAAACCCAAACTTATATAATGGAGACACCATTCCTCCCGCAACTAACTTCAAACCATTGACTTCGCCCTTACTGCGACCTCCTCACCTATCACTTAGTTTGACTAAGGATGAAGAAGGGACTAATTATACCATCCAGCGCTATTCTTTTCGAAGAGATCGATATTTAATTGGAGAATTCTAATTTTCCCTAATGGGTTGCTATATATGTTTGATTTATGTTTACAAGTCATATATTTGATTAAGTCCAATTTAAGATACTCAATCATTTCATACAAGTCATACAATATAAGCTACAGCAGTAAATCAAATCACATCATCAACTCCAAAACAGACACACGCACACAGTTAACTATCTAACAAACACAATCAAGTACAATTTCAAGCCTCCGAGTACTATAAACTAATATTTCGAAATATAGTAACTTATTACTCCCAACTTATCTAGACTCCTTGCTCATTTACTAGAGGTAGAACTCGCTTAGTCCATCGCCAAGAATCCCTATAATACTAACGTTGTTTTAGTTTTCACATAATTGTTATAGATTAGTTTTATCCTATAACACTTATTATTATCTTTGGTTTAGAATTTAATATACCTAATTATCTAGGTTCTCTAGTCTTTTACTATTATTCTTTATTTGGGCTAAGTTCGGGTTCAGTTTTTCGTATTGATTTCTAAATTAAGTTTTAGTTTAGTTTAGTTTAGTTTTTGAGTACGGTTTTATACGCGAATCCTAAAAAATCATTTCAATCCGTAACGTAAAATCAATCACATTATTTCCAAGTTTCCTAAATATCATATTTATCCCTAATTAGTATGTCAATTCATTCAATATACCCCTTGTCTTACTTAATTACCGAATTTACCCCTGATATGAGAAAAATTTACATATTTCATATAAATATCTAAATTTAGGTTTTCTATCAGATTTATTATATATTCTTATTATTAGCATAATATCAATTTTTATTATAATATCTTTTATTTATTATACTTCCAATTTTTATATATTATGTATTATTACCTATTATATACATAATACACCTCTAAAATTTTTATCACTCCAAATATCATTCTCCAACATAAATTAACATCTCAATATATATAAATTCATCCTAAATCAAATTTTACTCTTAATTATCCTAATTTACAAAATTAACTTAAAATACATCATTTTTACCTATTACATATATACTATATAATATCCTAATAATTACATCTAACACCCTAAATGTTACAAATGTCATGCTTCATCAAATTTCAATATCCTAAAACATATAGTTATACACTAAACCGGTAATTATCTATTTAATTACCTAGTTAACCCAAAATTATCCATTTTATGCATCGTTTTAAGGCTTAAAAATTATCTAAAAATTTAGAAAATTAATTTTTAAAAAAGTGCTTCATAGCACTGTTATATAACCCCTAAATAGTCTACACAAAAATTTTGGACACAAAAATTTTGGACTCAAAATTACACTCCTAAGGTCATTTATTTCTAAACCGAAACATACTTAATTTTGCATGATTTCTTAAGTACCATAGATCACAGGATATATTTTTATCAAAATAATATTTTTCTTAAAAACTATATATATAAATATTTCATAATTTTACAAATATTTTTAACAATTTAAGTAAAATCGGATAGAAATTGAAACTTACCGACGTTAGTTACTCCAGCCACCACCAACTACCAAGGCTTTGTCAGTAAGGCTAGGCGTTGTCACCACTGTGTGGTGGTGGTGGCCATCTACTCTCAGGTTATTGTCAGGTTGGGGATCTCTTCTAAAGCCTTATTTGTACAGATTTTTCCTAATTTTTATAAGAAAACCCTAACTCTTTCTTTTTGGTGCTCTCTCAATTTTTCTAGATTCCTAACTACCTAAATGAGCTTTTAAAAAATTTTGGGCATTTATAAAGCCTTAGGAGATTTTTTATGTATTAAATTGACTAGACATGGACCTTATCTTCTTCCAAATGACCTTTTTTGTTATGTTAATTTGATTAGCTAATTTTTTTTCTTTCTTTCTCTAGCTGCCACGACCACTTTCTAGACAATTCCACATTTTTCCATAATCTTCCTGATTTTTCTTTAATTATTCATGCATTAATTAACATTATTTTGGCATATTTCACATAATTTAAGAAATTTCGTGTATTTCTAACTACATGTAAATTTATATATAATACAAATAAATATTCCTAAATATTATTTAAGTTATTTTATAATTTTTAGTATGTATATAATTTATTTTTATCGATTCGTTAGTTATCAGAATTCGTTATAAGTGTTTTTGATAAATAATGAACAATTTTCACAAAATTCAATAGTATATAAATATATAATTTATTTTTATCGATTCGTTAGTTATCAGAATTCGTTATAAGTGTTTTCGATAAATAATGAACAATTTTCACAAAATTCAATAGTATATAAATTAATCATTTTATTGCTTATTTTCCTAAATTCAAACATACGGGATCATTTTTACTAATAATCCTAATTTCATAGCAAAATTTAGGCTAGATCGAATAATTTTGCTCGATCGCCCTAAATTCTATAAACTGAACCTCGAGTAACTAGTTGTATGGCTTACAACTTGGTCCAACATCATGCATTGCAACACAATTTTCTTCTCATCCTTTGAAAAGGCATAGGTGTTCTTAAATCCATTGTGTATAACGCGTCGGTCAAAGAACCATGGTCTTCCCAACAACAAATGTGATGTTCTTATGAGGACAACATCGCACATTACTTCATCATTGTACACATTTCCTACACAAAATGGTACAGTAATTTGTTTGATCACATGTAAGGTACCCTTGTCATGCGACCAATGTAGCTTATAGGGTCGGGAGTGCTTAGAGGTCGACAGACTTAACTTTTACACAAGGGATTGAGTAATTACATTAGTACAACTGCCTCAATCTACTATGATTATGCACAATTGTCCCTTACTGGTACACTTAGTGTGAAACAGATTTTCTCTTTGATCTTCCTTGCAGCTCAGCATTAAGTTCAATATTTATCCCAACACCAAGGTCATCATTTTTCCCTAGTCAGCATAGACATAGGTCTTCACTTTTTCTCTAATATTCTCCTCTTCCTTCTCATGCTCGCTATCATTTGTACTATCCACTTCATCACCTCAAAGAACCATAACACATCGGTTAGGATACTCAGCAGCCATATGTCCATACCTTAGGCACTTGAAGCATTTTATATCACTTGTCTTACGCCCTAAAGTTTGCCCTCTCTCATATGTCTTCTAAGCTACTCTATCTTTGGCTCGGCTCTTCAAGTCTGCTAAGCTATTCTCAAGTCGGTGATTCTTCTCTTTTGCTTCTCAACCATTTGGGTAAGTCAGCGCGATATAGAATTTCACGAAGAGCTCAGACTAGGTTAGATCGGGGTATTCCTTCTCTACTTTTTGAACCTTTATGTGATTTTAATGGCTTCTTCTAGTATGTGAAACCTTTGCACTTCAACAATATTTCAGATCTCATTTCAAAGCCTTGAAATGAACCTCAATACTATATGAGCTTTAAGCTCATCTATGTCAGCTTGAATTGTTAGCATTTGGAACTCCTTGACATAGTCATCAATAGCTCGGTTTCCCTATGGTGTTCTTGCAACTTGGTAAAGGTATCTTACAAATAGGTCTCAAGTATAAATATTCCCCTCATCGACCTCTTCATATCATCCTAACTGCACACTCCTCGTCATCCATCCCTTGCTCTGGTTACATTTAAGTTTTATCCACCACATAGCAACGTACCTAAAAAATTTAAGAGCAACAAGTTCGACTTTATCAACTTCGGCATACCTATAGCAAGCAAACAATCTTTCAACCTTTTCTTCCTACTTGAGGTATTCGTCTCTATTACTACTTTCGGTAAAGGTTTGGACCTCAATATTTTCAAGTCTTCTTGACAGTGAGCATCCCCGTTCCTCTACTTCTTCATATCCTCCATCCTATTCTTCCTCTCCATTAACTACTTGTTCAACTTCCTCGTCTTCTTCTTCAATTTCCTCTATCTCAAGTCTTCATCGAGCAAGTTGGTTTGCCACTCCTCTAGCTCTATGGGGTCGAGCTAGGCAATGAGCTTAGCCACCTTAACCATATCTCCTTTCTGGCATTTCTTCTATTGGACTACGATTAAGAACTTCTTGAGGGTAATGCCTATTGCTTTACATTGCTATGACTATGACTAAGCTCTCAACAAGGTCTATGAGCCTCTTAAGCTTATCATCCACTGATCTTGGTGTAATACTACCATGTTGACTAAGACCATCATGAGTATTACTATCTTGGTCACCAATAGTACCTCACACACTCGAATCCAACATTGTGTAACACTACTTGTTACTACTTTTTTCAACAGGAACAACTTAAACGACACAAACCTAATAGAGCCTTACTAACCACTATTACTCAGCAACACTTTAGAACCACTACTCATACGACTAACTACTATTCACTACCTAGAATTACACTAGTGCACTCTATGCACTTTGTTACTTAACGCAACACAATGTAACATAAAGATCGAACTTGCTTTGTTTCACCATAAGAAAATAGAGTAAAATAAAGTATCACGAGGAACTTCACTTATCTCTCACAAAGCATTACTCGAGAGCTCTAATATATAAGGCAAGTGCACCTATTAATTTATAATATAGTGAATACAAGTTCGAATGTCAATCCCATAAGGACTAACTACTAATGCTCACTAGGTCTTTATTATCTAACCAACAATTTAAATTTTAAGAAACTTAAATGAGTAAATCTAAATTACTACTAAAACTAAATTAAAGATTAACTAAGATGCAGTTCGAGAATTAACAAGAAAGTAATTTAATTGGAAATTAATTCAAGATTCAACATTGTACCTAGATCTTATTTCCCCTAAATCTAATATATAATTTCCCTAAAGATAATCTAATTTATTCTTTAATCTTTTTTAACTGGAAGAATCTTCGACTAAAATTAATCACTTTTTTAAGCCAATTAACCCTAACCCTAAAATCACCTATTAGAATAATTTCTCAATAGCATGATCTAAGATTGCATTATTAAATAATGAATTCTCTGTGCTTAAATTTGAAATTCCAAAAAAATCTTGTAAATTATCTCTAATCTTACAATAATCCTCATTAGCTATGCTTAGATCTAATGTCTTAAGAAATCTCTCGATTCTCCTATAAGATATCAAACTCTATATTACTATCTGTGGAAATAATAATCTAAATCATGAAACATAGATAGTTGAATTAATAAAAAACTAAAAATTAAATTAATTAAATAATAATCATATCACATGAATAGATCTCGATTTCACAAAACCTAGATATTAAATATCTACTCACTACACATCATAAAATAAAACAAAGTATAGAAAATAATAAAAAGAAGCACCATTAAATCCAAATAAAATTAAATCTTGAAATCTTTTTTTCTCCTCACTTTTTGGATTGTTCTTGACTTCAAAAAACTCCTTAAAAGTCGTGCCTAAAAGTTTTTTCCTCAAATAAACCCTAACAAGGCTTTATATATGAAGAGCTAAAAACAAAAATAGATCGGTTGAAAAAGATACAATTAGGGATATAACCGTGTTTTTTAGTTGTGTACTTAACTATACTTTACGTTTGTCTTCTTGAAAAAAAAACTAAAAACGACACGACCGACAACATGATTGTGTCTTTAGTTGTGTCCTAAGATATGTAGAAAATCAACCCCAAATTTGCTTAAAAACAACACAGTCATGTCATTCAACTGTGTTGATTCTCAAACATTCATAACTTATTCATTTTAGCTCTAATTTAAGTGAAATTTATTTCTAACTTTTTCGTTTTCTTTGTAAATCGTTTCAAAATCTAGAAAAGAAAGTTTTACTCAATTAAGTATTATTATCTAAAAATAAACTCAAATATTAAGGAAAATCATCAAAAATCATTAAATAATATATATATAATTGAGAACTCATTAAGCTTACACCTTTAAAACCAACTTCAAACACTCTACTGTAACCATGCAAACCACTTACAGACCATTGTAGCAGCTACAGAAAAACACAATAGCCATCAGCAACAACACAAACAAGAAACACCAACATAACTTCACACATTCATTCTCGAAACTGTGCTTTGATACCAATAAAGTTGATGTATCTTCAAGGTCATACGTACGAAAAGATACCACAACGAATGAAAACAAAAGAAAAACAAAGACAGTTTAGCAAACTTAAGTAGCTATCAACTGGATATAACATATCAACTGATCTCACTCAACCTAATCATAATATTTGATATGATGCACAAATGTAGTTTTGGGGTCACTTGTCAGTAACTCTTGTTAAAGGAGCTAAATAAGAGCTATGAAAGAGAGAGAACACATGGGTTACTCTACAAAGGAAATTGTAATTCAATAATAAAGTAATGATGTTTGCGTATAAGGTAAGTAAGGTATTTATATAATCTCAACTAAGGTTACAATAAATAATGAAAAGACAAAAAGGATAAGATACAAAAGATTCATTAAATATACTAAAAAGGGTAAAAATAACAAATAGTATACTGTACGAGAGAAGAAAGAATCCTTATAAAATGTTATATCAGAAAACACATGTTAAGCTAGTGTTGGTAATTGGATGTTTTGCCTCTCTTGTGGGCGAATGTTCTTTGGCAGCTTGGTATTTATTGGGATAAACTCAAAAGCGGTTGGAAAGAGGGTAGAAGTCTTAACCAACCTAATCTAGATTAGGTTTAAGCTTGGATACTATGTATTATTTGAGGCTTTTTCAAGTCCTATAACTGGATAGCTTGGTTCGAAAGGAAGTTTGATGTTTGTCAACGATAGGATAGCTTAGACAAGGGTTGTGATCGTGCCTACTTAGAGTCTATGCTAGTCATGATCCATGCTGGTCACTTAGATCAAATAAGGTGGAATAGTTCCTAATTGATGATAGAACCCTCACCGTTGAGTGATTCTCGAGCTAGTATTAATTGACTAATTCCCATTAATCCTTTAGCTCAATTTCAGGTAATGCATCTGAAAGGTTGATTCCTATCATAATTATTGAAGATATAAACAAAATATTTAATGGTGAAAACTACTCCCCGGAGAAAAATACCTTGTCGCAGATACATGTTATGTCTCTCGATTTCGCTGTATTCCGCATTTGTTCCATTTTGGGTTTACGATGACATGAGTACACTGAAATCGTTAAGGCATATCTTTTTTTCTTCAATAAGCCACATTAAGTTGGTTTTGAGCACTTGCCTACTCCCACTTTCTTTAGTGCCCTTCCTGTGTCCTGCTTTCTACCTAACTCTGCCACCACCACCCACAAAACAAAACTCAATCCACCTGAGAACTAGTATCTTTACAAAAGAGGGCAAAACAAACAGCTTCGGGGTGGCAGGCAACCGCAGAGGAGCCAAGATCGCTCAAATTGATGTCAAAGCCGAGTCAATTCTCTACATTAGGAGCCAGTTTTGATCAATAAGATGTTAAAAATATTTATTAACCAGCAACAAAATCTGATTCTCATGCATTCGGCAGTACATGTATTTTACGCAATTATTAACATAAAACGATATTGCAATCTACATCATATATATAATCACCAAAAGAACTGATAAAAAGGTACAAAAGTTTCCCAGTTTCGACCTGGATTATCATAATCTCCGCCAAATGTTTCAAGCACAAAAGGAGCAACATCCTTGTTTCATCTGGTTTCCGCTTGAAAGTTTGGGTCACGAAAAACAAAACTTGTCTAAACCTGCTGCTCTGCAATCCTTCCATTTTCTGCATCAAGGGTCCTTGTCAGAGCATGCCAAAACATGAGTACATAGTTGCCTATGACAACTTTCACTCGTAAAACTTTTGGAGCTCATCTTTGAACTTGGCCTTCAGCTGTTCTCTCTTTATCTTAAGAGCTGCAGTAACTAATCCAGACTCCGGTGTCCATGGCTCTGGAAGCAACATGATCTTTGCAGGCACCTCGAATTTGTCCAGTTTTGCAGCTCTTGCTACCTGCACAATTGACTGCATCAAACAAAAAATAACAGTGTGCAAATGCAGATCAAGCAAAAGAGAATGTATCGATAAGCTACTGCAATTGCCTAAGGAAGATCCATATAACTATGCACTATCCAATAAAATGCAAGTTTCTTAAAATAAATAAGTATAAAGCCTGCACTATATTTACAAGCCTAAGCTTTTAGTAGATGGTTGAAGCAAGATAACAAATGTAAAGCAAGAACTATGTCTACAAGCTTAAAGTTTTTTCATTAGAAGATTGTAATGCTAACTTAACACAAATAAAATACAAATTCAACTTAATGATTCTCCACACATTGAAATTAGGAAAAGGATGATGCCTAGAGTGAACATACCATAACAACTTATTTATTTATTTATTCAAGTGACTAGTCTCCACTCTTGAATATATATAGGCATTCATGGTTCAGTTTGGTTTAGTCTGAATTGAACCAAATTCAAAGTGGTTGGTTAAGACCCTTGGTGAAATGAACCGCTTTGAATAGTTTAATTTTTTAGACCAAGCTATGACAATTCCAATTCAGTTTGCTTCTCTTCAGTTTGAACCACTTTTTAAAGCACCTAATCATTATCTATTAGTATTTCAATGGTCCTTCCGATAGTATATGACTAGAAATTTGTCGAAAATAGAGTAGCCAAACCAAAATGGAGACGATATAAAGTTGCACAACAACTATATGTATAATTTCCTCTCAATTGCCGATTCAATGCTTCTGTTGTTGCTGTTGAATGCTGGGTAGAACAGGTGTGGAAGATGTGTTGGTGTCAAAGATTGGTTGGGATAAGCTCACCACTAGAGTTAGAGGAGAAGGGTGTTAGTAATTCACCCGTTCTAAATTTTCTTTTTTTCTTTTTTTTTTAATGAAGTATGAAGCAACTTGGTTCAGGTTTGACAATTCATTGGTTCAGCTTTAATGATTCGATTCAATTTGACTCCTAAAACCAAATCACAAAACATTTGCACCCATCCCAAACCTATATGGGAATTGGATTGTAATATAACTGCATTTTACAAATTAACTCGATTTTGGATTTGGTTGAGCTCAATTTGGTGAATAGCTATAGAACATAGCAGGTATAAGATGAAAGCTGAAGATAAAATCTTGCATGCATCTTCCAGCACTTTGACCAATTCAAAGAAAAGGAGGAAACCAAATGACTAACCTCGGAAAGAGATTTTTGAACCTCGCAGACAGCTTCAGGTTTGTCGCAGAGCTCATTAAAATCATTAAACTTAATGCCATTTCCATGGGCCCACTTCTCCAGTGTCTGGTGAACAGGAACCACTAAAGCCACACAGTAATTATGGAATGGATCTGCATAAACCATTAAATTATCCACATAATTGCTAGACATCAATGCAGCTTCAACCTGCACCCAGTTATAAGACTACAATTAGAAAATCCACAAAAACTACAGTTGATCTCTCAAAAAGCCATCCTATTTGGATGTGATTAGCTCTTGAGTTAAGATTACACCTTCCCAAGAGATATGTACTCTCCATGTTGAAGTTTAACAATGTCCTTCTTCCTATCGATAACTTCAAGGCATCCATCAGGATGGAATTGCCCGATGTCACCTGTATAAAACCATCGCATGCCTTTCTCATCAACCTGTAAAATTTTGCAAATTTCTTACTTAAAATGCTCTAAATAAAATTTTTTTTTAGGTTAGCAGAAAATTACATCAAATAAAAGTACCTTGTACACCTCTTTAGTTTTCTCATCATTATTGAAGTAACCAGCAGTTACACTAAATCCCCCAATAACTACTTCTCCCCTAGGCATTGGCTTGTCTGAAATTCTGTAACCACCTTCTTCCCAAGAAACAAGCTAGAAGCAGGTCAAAGTATTAGATGCCAAGATTTAGAGGATACAGCAACAACCTGAGTCTGAGCTATCAAATGCTTCACCAAAACACCAAAACACTGGCGATTTATTTGGCAAAGATGCAAGAACAGTCGTATGAATTGTGAACCACAGAGACAAGGACCCGATGCCCAAATAATGCAACTTGTAATGGTTCTTGTTCAGTTTACTCTGCAAGCCATCAATGTAGGAAATAGGTCATACCTTAATATAGCCACAGGGAAGGGGTGGACCCACTCGCCCTACACTATCATCATCAGACTCAGTAAAAGCAGCTCCAGCAAATGTTTCAGTCAACCCATAGCCTTGACCAATAGGAGCCCTGATATACAAATGAAAGCAACAAGTGAATAGGATTAATTACATTGCATATCTCAAGCAAATAATGCATACTTTAACAAATGCACAAAAAGTACTAAACTAAACATAAAACCAGAAAGAAAATATCAAGCACTAATAATCTAAACTGAATGTCAGGACCTTCTCAGCTATAATTTAGTGACAAAGGAAAATATCACCCAATGGAGTTACAGGAATCTATCGATATGTCATTTCTGTCGGAAAAATAAGAGGACATTTCTTCCAGAATCTCAAGATTCAAGTCATAAAAGTCATATTTCAGCAAAATTCCACTTTCAGGGATCAAATTATTGGCATGATTCTAAAAGTTTGAGTGACAAAACACAATCAAACTACTGATCTTATGATGTTGAGTGACTAAGATCAAAGATTTTATCTCTTCATAAAAATAAAATCACTACTATCAATTTGATAATTATGTCAAAGTGGGGAACCATACCCAATACACACATTGATAAACCGCTGTGTGTCACCTGATAAAGGAGCTCCACCACAAAGCATGAACCGAATATTTCCACCTAACACAGTTTGAATTTTTTTGAAAACAATGTCATCCCAAAAGACCGTTTCCAGTCCCCATGCTCCAATCCAGCTTCCTTCTACTGCCGCTAAACGGCGCTTGTATGCAATGTCAAAAAGTCTTTTGGCAAAACCTCCCTTCTCTTCAACCTGGATGATAACATAATGACTTAGGGATAGAAATATCTTTCCTTCTCTAATATGCAGTTTCAATTTATAACACTACCCCAATATCTCAAAAATGACCATGCATATATATTTTGATACATGCATAGCATGAGAGAGAACAAGAGTTCTCACCTTTTTCAAAACTCCATCTCGAACACGATCTAGAATAGCAGGAACTGCAGTCATGAGAGTTGGCTTTAAGGCAGAAGCATCTCCTTGTGTTCCCTTCTTGATTTTATTAGACATATCGGTCACTGTAAGTGTTGACCCGTAACCAATTGCACATCCTGCAGTTAACATCACAGTCTGGAAAGGCATAGTCATCTGAGCATGTTTTCTAGGGGCAGCATTAATAAGAAGAAAGCAATGACAATCACCTCAGCTGCAAGCTCAAAAACATGGGCTAGAGGCAAATATGCCAAATAAATATCACTGCTACCAATCCCTGGAATCACAGTCATAACTGCAGCAGCAGTGGCTACAATGTTACCATGAGTAATCATTACACCCTACAAAACAGCAACTAAGACAGTCAACAGAATGTTTAATTGCAGCTCTCCTGTAAAATAAATCCAACTAGTCACCGAGCTACTGGATCACGAGCTTTTACCATTACCAATAATGGAAACGTAGACCAACCTTTGGCAGGCCTGTGCTGCCGCTGGTGTACATTACGACAGCAATACTGTTCTTGGACGGCATACTGGGACGAACTGGGCTTTCTTTTCCTAAATTCTCAACCTCTGAGAAGGATTTCAGATTCCAGATTTCGGCACTTCTAGACAAATCCAAATCTCCCTCTGGGTCATTTTCATCAAAATAAATGACATTCTGTAGCATAATCAATTTTGAGCTTAATGCTACCAACTTCTTTAACTGCTTTGAGTCGCAAACCAGAGTTGACACTTGAGTCTAAAGATGAAAATCAAATTGAAAATAAGTATATAGCACAATGTCATCAACTTTATATATGAACAATATGACTATAAAACAAGTTAATGACTCTGTTTTAGAGGTTGCTTATATCATTAACAGAGAATAACTACCTCGTTAAGAGAGTGGACTAGGGCATCTTCACCCAAAGAAGCATATATGGTAACTATGGTGATACTCTGTCGAAAGAAACCCTGTAAACAGAAAGTGATGTTATAGTTATGCTCACAGAAACCTTGGAGGATAATGTTATGGGATGCAAATAAAGGTACCTGCATGGCAAGAAACCATTCTGCTCGAGTTTCCGAGAATATGGCCGCACGACTATCCTCACTATGACCCAATCTAATGAGTCCAGATGCAAAGTTACAAGCACGATCAAATGCCTCACTGTAAGTGATCCACTTGTATTCTCCCAAATGTAATTTCTCAAACTTTCTACCATCACTAGCTGGGATAATTTCCTTGCTTATAAGCTTCCTGGTACCAAGAAATCTCTGCCGTGAATGCTTTCTACACGATTGCTCAAAAAGAGCTGCCATTGTTGATGCGCCCTTCCAAGGAACTTCAACCAACTCCGAGCATCGTGCATTGCGAACTGCATAACCAGGCTCCCCTCCAACTTGTACAGGAACTCCCCTCTGTTTCACTTTCTTCTTATCAACAAACATAGTGGCAACAAGAATAGGTATAGCTATCGCCAAAAGCAAAGCACCTAAGGTACCATAAGGACCATAGCTTTTAAGAACTGACAAGTAATGCTCCATGTCCCTTTTTCAGACAATAATGAACTAAAGGAATCGGTCTGACCCCTCTCTATTGCCTTCTTGGTTCTAATAAAAATGCAGAACTTTCCAATCTGACTGAACTGATGATGAACACCAAATAGAAAATTTAGTCAACCAAAACCATCTAGTCTTAAACACATATCAATCATATACTCATCACATCACGAAGTTGCAAAATAAACAAATGACATTTGCATCAATCTTGGAAGAAGCTAGCTACATAACTTGAATTATAGTTGATCAAGATTACTTCTTTTTACAGGACCCTGTTAGCCATAGTCCGCACCTGTTAAATGCCCTCAAGAAAAACCTTCTCACATTTTCCCGAATTAAATCAAACTTTACAAAAAAGAGTCCCTTTATTTGATCTTAACAAGTAAAGGACCTCTTCTGGCATGGTATATAGGTTAACAAGCACTTCGGTAAAAAGGGCTCCATTAACGGACGTCCGAAACTTATTAAGTGCCTTAAAAAGAAACTCCTTTTATGCGTTGATTACACGCTATTCCAAAATTGCATCACAGAACAAAAGAGGACCACCGAACAATCAGGTGATCAGAGGTGTCATCGTGATCAAATTTTAGAGAACTGAAAAGTGATTGTTCCACAAGACTGAATTGGTTATGCTATATACATATATAGAGGGATAGATAGATAGATATAATGGAACTGCGTATCAAACAACAACCAAAACTCATATATAATTTATTTATTTTTATAATTACTTAAAAATTGCTTCTTGCAGTACAACGTTGAAGGAAAGGAAGATAAAGGTGATATGCAAGAGCAGGACACTTCAAGAGTGTGAAATCATATGAAAAAAGTTGTTCAGAAATGCAAATATATATTAATCAGTAACAGCATATCCAACTAGAGAGAGAGAGAGAGAGAGAGAGCTTACGATCAGGAAGCTTGAGTGTTGAGCTTTGCCATGGTGGTAAGAGAGAGAAAAATGTGTGCTTAAAAATGAAGAAGAAAAAGAAGATAAAAGATCAAGCAGGAATAAAGGCGGATAAAGCAAGCAAGCAAGCAATTAAAGAAAAAGCCAGGTTTCACTTTTTTATTTTTTTACTTTGTTCCTTTGGGAGACCAAGAAACCCTTGGAAACTGCAAGAAAGAAGACTAATATGCATTAATGGACGGAAAGTTTTCGGTAATATTAATACGTGTTTTAATAAAGAATAGATATATATTAATAAAATTATAATATAAAAAATATAAATTAAATAGTATATAAATATTAATGATTTTTAATATATAATAATAAAGATATTATTTTTCAGAAAAATATTAATTATATTTTTTTATATATAATTTTTTTAATATTTATATACTTTTTATAAATTTACGTAATATATTAATAATGATAAAGTTATTTTAATTTTTTATATTTATTTAAAACCTATTAAAATACGTAATATCTTAATAATAATAAATCTTTTCTGAATATTTTCTGTCTTTTTCTTTTTGGAATGCGTGTTTTGTGACGAGATGGTAGAATAGGTGGTGTCAAATGATGTAGTCTTTTTTAATGTTACAAGTTACAAAGAGGCGATGAAGATTATACAAAATGGCATATTCAATGGAATAATGTAATTTTAATTTAACTAGATGATACAAATGAACTTTTTTTTTTTTTTACCCGTTTATTACCTGTTTAGTGTTTATGTTATTAAAAATATCTGTAAACTTTTTATTAAGCTTTTCGAAATATTTTACTGCTTTGAACTGCTAGAAGTGTATAAACTTTGACGGAACATATGCTTCGTGTATTAAAAACTTTGGGCTCTATAATATTTTGCATTTTGGCATTAGTTATGTACACACTATATCAACCGTATGCAACATCCTTAGTAAATATAAATAAGTGAAATAATAAAAACAAAAATAACTTGATCTAAATTAGGAGAAAAGATTTAATGATATGTTATATAGATTTATAAGTGATATATAAATATTAATAAAATTTTAACACATAATAATAAAAAAAATATGTATTTTGAAAAAAAATTTACCTATCAAAATTTTATTGATATTTATACGAAACTCATTAATTCATACAACACATTAATATTATTGAAGCATTTCTCATAAATTAAATTACCTAATAATAGTGTAAAAAATTAACTTTTTATTGGAAAAAAATGGTAGAAAAATTAAAAAATCAGCTTATTTCAATAACTTACTCATTCTGTCATTCAAATAGTCGAGAATAAAATCCTTATTACTTTAGTATGCTAGCGTCGAAATTTGAGTTCTCATTTATTTGTAGTCAACATTTGACTTTCACTTCAAACATTATTAATACTTGGACATAAATCCTGCAGTAATATTCAAGCAGTTTTAATAGGAACCGGATTTACTCCGCTATCAACTGATCAAGGATTTCGGACCTAGTGTTTTCAAACCAACAATAAAGGATGCTGCGTTTGGGTAGTTTTGGATAATTTGAATAACTGGAAATTGATATGTGGATGAATGATGCAGTGCACTGATATTAACAAGAATTCGGTTTAAATTAAATAGATGATTGATATGGTACACGTTTAAGAAAATAAATTAAGGTGTTAAATAAATACCGATACGGCGTACGAAATATAAATAATTAGTTCATTACAAGTTAAATTAGATAAATAAAGATTCGATAGAACAAAGTGGACATAATCTAAGATATTAAATTATGTATTGTTTGAACAAGTTAAAGAAAAAAGGGGACCCAGCCCCCATACCCAAGTTAATTATAAAAATTTTATAAAAAAGAGGAATTATAAATGTTAGATATATAATTTAAGAGTGTAATTTAATAAGATGTTATATGTAGATTAATGATTAGGTAAATATTTTGGTAAAGAAGAGATCATGGTTCAATTCCCATGATAGTCATTTGACCTTTTTTTTTTTTCTTTTCCAAGAAGCATTTATATTATATTTTTTAATTTTTTTATTTCTTTTTTCTTCACAATAACCAATAAAAATTCATTTCAAAAGTAACTAAATTGAGTTTCTATTTGTTTAATAATTTTACACCATAAATGATAATTACATTATACATATTATAAATTTTTTAGTCTTATTGCATAATTTATTTTTTTGATAAATCCAATATATTATATATTGTCTAATGTATTAGTAAATAGTAACAATATATTATTTGATGTACTTTTCTTGCAATTATTATTATAAAAATGAATATATATTATTCAATGACTTACCAATTACTTATATTAAAATTAATAGTTTTTGTAGCATTATTAATGATATAATCTTATAAAGTCATCATTAAAAAAAAAGGGGGAAAAATAAAGGATGGATCCAAGTTTGGTGAGGATGGGCTAAAGGAGGTCTAACCCCAATGCTCAGGAAAAAAAAATAATTATAAAAATTTTATAAAAATAAGAAATTATTTATGTTGTATGTAAATTTAAGAGTTTAATTTTATAAATTGTTATATATAGTTTAGTGGTTAAGTAAATATTTTGATAAATAAGAGATCATTGATTCAATTCACATGACAGTGATTTTATCTTTTTCTTTTTTCAAGAATGTATTCATTATTATATTATTATATTGTTTGAGTGAATCCCACAAATTTTATGAATAGAACTCAAGAAACCGAGTGTCAATAGATATTCCCTAAAATTAACAAGATCAAATAAACTTAGGATTGAAAAACTTGGACCCAAAACCCTAAATGTATGATTCGAAAACCCTAATGTACTACTCAAAAACTCTAACCTAGATCCTTAAGTGCGAAACCCCAAATTTGAAACCATAAATTTAAAAAAATAAATAAAAAGCCTAATTAAACTATAAAATCTTATATTACTCCAATTTACATAATACCAAAGAGTTAATTGAATTATTAAATAATGTCAATTAGTTAGATTAAGCTGATTAATATACCTAATTGAGCAAAACTAAAGGTACTCTAAGACAACCCCTATTTATGGTGCCACATGTATATGTATTTATATATGTACACTACTCCATACACTACACTACACCATGCTTTGTATTATACATGATGTATACTCTATACGTAACCCTATATTACAAAACTTAACTTATCACATCAAGAGATAGATGATTCCATTTATAGTAAAGTTAAAATTATCCCCTTTAATCTCTTACCAAAATATGCAAGAGTTACCTGGTGAGATTTGAGACAAGACATCCTTTTTTCCTCATCTTAAGGTTGACACTTCACTTCCTCATAGGCCCATACCTTAACTTGTTTTCTACTCTACAAAATTAATTAAAGAGGTTTAAGATCATCACACAAAAGCTACTTCAAACCCTCATTTTCTCTCCTTTGTGCCGATACACAACAAACCTACGCCATACTTCATTTTCTTCATTTCGCACAAACAACAAACAAAACTATCTCCACAATACCGTAGCCCCTTCATTCCTCAACATTTCCTTCACCAAACATTACAAAGGAACCATCCATCACCTATACCAACAACTTCACCCGAAACCCCTATAAACCAAGCCCACCACTACCTCCTTGCAACACCACTCTTAGCCTCTTCACACTACTTGCAAGTCACAATTCTAATCGCCACTAAGAGAAAGCTAAAGGAGTGACTTAGAAGATCTTTGGTGATATGGGTGCTAGTCGTAGATGAACACACAACTAAAGATATCACGTGAATTAAGGGATGAGTCCAAACTACTAGATGGCTTGAAAAAAGAATGGAGGTCAGAGATTGAGTAGGGGTTCTTGTGCACTAACATAGGATATGACACACTAACTTACATGTGCTTGAGCTACACTTGATGCGACACACTAACACCTCACACAAGCTAGAGCTACACTTAATATAACATATAAGTGTAATCATAAATCACTCACCACTAGTCAACACTCAGAATGACTTAGATAAGAGTAAAGAGAGCAAATAAAAGACACTTAGCTCAAAAGGAAAAATTCTGTATCTAATATTTCAGATGACGATTATGTTGCAGTTGATACAAAATACAGGTACTTATATAGTCCAATCAGGGCAAGTTGTAGGTTATTGCAAATCACTCAAAAGATTCCTACTAAAATAGGAAAAGTGCATATTGTGCAAGGGCAATTCAGTAATCAAAACAGAAAGGAATATCCTTTTCAAAGGACAGTATGGATGTCAAAGAGTAGGATACATATCCGCTTCTCAATTTAGTGGTCTAAATATATGTTAGTTGCTAAGCAGAGTAGAGCTGGCTGAGTTAGCTTTAGGTCGGCAGCTCAACAAGTCAAGGGTCTGTGGAGCACTTTCTCTAAAAGTGGGAACTTAGCAACTTAGGCACAGCAGGTCAGCTCGCTAATGGGTCAACTTGAGTTCAAACATCTATTAGCTCAAAAGTAAGTAAGTTTAATGATCGACTTTGATTGGGATTAGCAACATCAGTAGGTTCTTCTTCTTTTACTTATAAAATATCGAGCAAATTGGGGAAGCTCATAAGTTATGTTAGGTTGGCTTGGAGAAACTTCTCTTCTTCTAGGGTTAGGTTCATTTGGGCAACTCAGCAAATTAGGGAGGCAAGTCCTTGAGCTCAGGATCTCATGATCAATCCTTAATTCCTATCATTTCCTCTAGGCTGTTCGAGATTTGGGATCAAATCTTAATTTGCTTTGCGTAGCTCATCTTCAAGGAAGTATGAGTGAAAATCAACAACATTGAAGGTGTTAAAGACTCTATATTCTTCAAGTTGGTCTACCTTATAGGCATTAGGGTTGATATGCTCGATCACTCTAAAAGGTCCATCTACTCTTTAAGACAACTAGTTCTTCTTTAGGTTGGGAAACCTATCCTTGCTGGGGTAAATTTACACCTAATCACTAGGCTAGAACTCTCTAGCTTTTCTTCCTTGACCTTTTTGTTCAAGCTTGGTAGCAACTCAAGTGAGATGGTCTGTAACCTTCTAGTGCATTGCTCAGATGGCTTCTGATCTGTCCATAGCTTACTAATCTTCAGGCTGGCTAAGTTGGGAAATCTAATCCAGTAGGAGCTTAAGATTATATCCATATGTAACCTCGAAGGGTGACTTCTTAGTGACTCTATGGCCAATCCTATTGTAAGCGAACTCAATGATTGGTAAGCACATGTCCCAATCAACTGGGTTTCTTCCAACTGCAACTTATAATAAGGTTTCTAAGGTCCTATTGACGACCTTAGTTTGTCCATTTGTTTACATGTGGCAGGATGTACTAAATAACAGCTTAGTCCCCAATCGCTTCCAAAATGTCTTTTAGAAATGGCTTAAGAACTTGGGGTATTGATCAGACGTGATGGCTCTTGGTATTCCATGCATCTTGGCCACTTCTTGTAAAAAAAGAAAAGAGATAATCAAAGCATCATTAGTTTGATTACACGGCACAATGTGTGCCATCTTACTAAAACGATCCACGACTACTATGATGGAGTCCTTCCTATGAGGCGTCTTTAGTAAACATAATTCAAAGTCCATACTCAACTTGGACCATGGTTTAGTCAAGATACATAATGGCAGATAAGGTGCTTGTCCAGCTCGGTGATAGGTTGCACATCTCTTTAAAATAGACTACACGTCCTTCATCATCTTTAGCCAAAATAATCTTGAGCTAATCACCTCATGAGTTCGAGCATTTCCAAAATGACCAGATAATCCTCCTCCATGTGTTTCTGCACCAGTAACTCTCTTATGGAACAAGTTGAGATACATACTTTCCCTTTTTGAATAGGTATCCATCCTCCTTATGATTATCATCAATAGTTTTGCCATCCTTGCATTGAGCATAGATTAGACTAAAGTGTGGGTGTTCGACATACAAACCCTTAATAACTAAAAATCTAAGAAGCCTTGTCCTCCCTATGATAATCATCAATAGTTTTGCCATCCTTGCATTAAGCATAGATTAGACTAAGGTATGAGTCTTCAGCATACAAACCCTTAATAATTGAAAATCTAAGAAGCCTTGTCCTCCCTATGATAATCATCCATAGTTTTGCCATCCTTGCATTCAGCATAGATTAGACTAAAGTGTGGGTCTTTACCATACAAACCTTTAATAACTAAAAATCTAATAAGTCTTATATGAAGCTCGATCAAGAGTGTATGTTGTCATGATAGGGCATTAGCTACTACGTTGTTCTTGCCAGTCTTGTTTTTAACGACATAACAAAATCCCTCCATGAACTTGATTTACTTGGTTGTCTCTTTGATAACTTTGGTTCGCTCTTTAAATATCTCAACGATTCATGGTCAATATAGATCACAAATTCTCTAGGTAACAAGTAGTACTGCCAAACAGTTAGAGCTTAGATCAAGGAGTAGAACTCCTTGTCATATACAAAATAATTTTGTGATACTCCTCGAAGCTTTTCACTAAAGTAGGCCCTTAGTCAACCTTCTTACATTAGCACGGTACTTATACCCAATCCAGACGCATCACACTCTACTTTGAACACCTTGTCAAAGCTTTGAAGAGCTAAGACAATAGCAGTTGTCAACTTTCTCTTCACCTCCTCAAAACTCTGTTACTCATTCTCTTCCCATTGGAATTCAATGTTTTTCGATAGCTCTATAAGTGAGGCTATAATAGTACTGAAATTCCTTATGAAATGGCAATGAAATTATGCCAAGCCATAATACTTCACACATCGGTAAAATAAGTCGATATAGGCCACTCAATAATTGCCTTCGCCTTCTCTTCATCAACTCATATATTACCTCCACTCACAACAAATCCTAAGAAGATTACTTTAGGTTAGCAAAAGTCACATTTTTTTAGATTGGCATACAATTTTTCAGCTCAGAGCTTGTCAAAAACAACTCAGAGATGTTTGTAGTATGTCTCTAAGTTAGGGCTATAAACAAGAATATCGTTAAAGTAAACAATAACAAATTTTCCAATCTATTCTCGTAGTATATGGTTCATTAGGCTCATAAATGTGCTTGAGACATTTCATAGTCCAAAGGACATAACTAGCCACTCATACAACCCATATTGAGTCTTGAATGTAATTTTCCACTCATCTTCTTCTCGCATTCTAATCTGATGATACCCAGACTTGAGATCAATCTTAGAAAAGATCCTTGCTCCATTTAGTTCATCAAGTATGTTAATAAGTCGAGAAATGGGATACTTATATTTGATTATAATTTAGTTGATGGCTCAATTTTCCATGCTCATTTGCCATGTGACATCTTTATTTGGCACCAGTAAGGACAGTACAACGCATAGGCTTAAGGAGTCCCTCACATACCCTTTCTTCATCAGTTCATCCACTTGCCTTTAGAGCTCGAAAACTTGTTTAGGGTTCAACCTATATGTTAGCTTGTTCAATAATGTGACTCCAGGCTGTAGATCTATCACATGCTCGATCCTTTTGATCAAAGACAGACCTTCTAGCAGTTAGTCAAGGAATAGGTCGGCGAACTCCTTCAATAGGTCTTTCAACTTAGTAGTTAGTTCAACATTCAGATCCCTTAATTCAAGTATCCTTTTGATCAATAGAAAGGTTAGCTCTTCAAACTTCATCTCTCTTAACGAGTTGGCATGTGTCCTTACTAAGGTTTCCTTCTTCAAAGCTTAATTAAGTTGAGACTACATAGTCTTGACTTGTTCAACAGACATAGGACTTAATTTCACCTTCTTCCATCATGTTGAAAAGAACAAGTATTCTTCTTTCCATCGTAGATTACATGTCGATCACAGATCTATGGTCTTCCAAAAAGTATATGTGAAGTGCTCATAGGCAACACATCACAAAGAACTTTATCGTGGTATTTCCTTATATGGATCAACACTGCTACTTACTTGGTCACCTGTAAGGCTCTTTTCTTACTAAGCCAATGTAGCTTATAAGGTTTAGGATGTAGTATAGTAGGTAGTTTCAATTGTTGGACCATAAAAGCAAATACTGCATTAGTGCAGTTGTTACTATCAATGACAAGAGTACAAAACGTCCCATTAACCTTACAACTAATGTAGAACAAGTTCTCACGCTGTTTATCATCAAGTATTAGGCTTACACTAATCACTCACCTAAGTACCATGGTTTTTGGCATAAAGTTACCCTCTTCAATATAGATAACTTCCTCCTCTTTGGTTAAATTGGTTTGTATGGATTCTTACAGCTCTTCAACTTCCTTGTCAGTATTATCGACCTTGATGATCAACATTTCTCCCTTTATCACCATTGTCCTTTTGTTCGAGCATTAAGTTGTCATATCTCCGATCTCTTGACACTTAAAGCACTTAACCTCACTCATCTTTTAACCAAAACTCTACCCTTTCTCAAACTTCCTCAAAACTTCTTTCTCCTCTACTCGGGTAGTTGAAATAGGTTAGACATCACTAGTTTTACTTGGTTTCGATTGCACAAGTTTGCTCAAAACAGGCTAGCTAGGGGTAATTCAACTAATTGGAGCTCAGAATCTGCTCATTTGTCATCACTTTATCCTTTAAGTAGCTCATATTGCCTTGTCTAAGGACCCAATATCTCTTATTTCAAGAATATTACCTAATTCATACTTCAACCCACTAATGAACCTAGAGATAGTTTAGTCTTCTAGCTCTACAACTTCACATTAGATCGTCAACATTTGGAACTCCTTCACATAAGTATCAACACTTGATCCTCCTTGCCTCAACTCTTGTAAGCCCTATAATCAGAAATTCATAGTCGATATGTAAAATTTAGGACAATGAAGTAAATTGTTTGATCGAGCTCAAATTTTACGATAAAGTTAAGAATATTAGTAAAAGTAATCCTATGAGTTTGAATTTAAGATAATAATCATTAAAACAATTAAATATTATAATTATAACTGTATTACTTGCTATTTATCATAAATATATAAAATGAGTTTTGATAACTAACAAATCAATTTAGATAAATTATATGTACACTAAAAATTATAAAATGACATAAATAATATTTAGGAATATTTATTTGTACCATATATGTATTTATATATAGGTAAAAATACTCAAAATCACTTAAAATATCTAAAATAAGCTAAAAAACACTAAATAATTAAAAAAATTCATAAAAAATAAAGAAAATGCTATAAAAATGAGAAAATGTATAGAATTGAGGCGTGACATGCTAAGATTAAGAAGAACACAATTAACCAATTAAATTTAACCCACTAAAAATAAAAAAGGAAGAAGATAAAGGACATTTATCACTTAAAAAATTAAAGAAAAACCTAAACCAACCCTATAAATTCACCAAGCTTCAACTGGAGCTCATTTTGGTCAGTTATGAGAATAGAAAAAATGGAGAGAGACCAAAAAGAGAGAGTTAAGAATTTTGAGAAAAAATTACAAAATTAGTGTATAATTAGGGTTTCTAAAGGAAACCCATGACCAACGGCTACTTGGAACAAATTGGGCACCACCACTACACCTTAGCACCACCGCCCCTCTATCGACATACTTAAAGCTACCACTAGTGGTTGGAAGCTGATCAAATAAGCATGTCCAATTTTCTACTCGATTTTTTTTTAATTTATTGAAAATATCAATTAATGTAGAAAATTATGAAATTTTCTATTTTGAGGTATTTATGTATTTGATGAAATTAAGTTTTGAAATATATAGTGTTTAAGAAATCCCAAACCTTAAGCTTGTTTTCGACTTAGATTTAAATAGCTTTAATAGTATAGTTTAAAGCCCAAAATTTTTATGTAAACTATTTAAAGTATTTAAAACAGTGCTATGAAGAGACTTTCGAAAAACTAATTTTAGATAATTTTTAGGTTTTAAAATGATATATAAAAGAGTAAATTTTGGTAATTTAATGACAAATTGATAAAAATACTAATTTAGTGTATAATTAGGTGTTTTAAAATGTTAATTTCTTATCTAGTATGATGTTGGTGGTGTTTGAGGTGTTATATGTATATATTATGTACATTATGTGATAAATATGTATATAGGAATAATATGTGAAATTGGAAATATAATAAGTAAAAAATATTAGGTTAAAATTGATAATAATAATAATAATAATAATAATAATAATAATAATAATAATATGAAACTTAAATTTAGGTAATTATATGAAAAATATAAATTTTTCTTACATTGGGGAGAACATTCGGTAGTTAAATTAAAAATAAGGTATACTATACAAACTAAAATACTAGTTAAGGTTAAATTCAAGATTTAAGATTTAAGATTTAAGATACTCAAGTGTAATGTAATAAATTTCACATAATGATTCGAAATGAATTCCTAGGGTTTATGTATAAAACCCATAATAAAAACTTGAATTAGAACATAAATAAAAAACAAATTCAAAAACGAAACCAGAAATTAGCCTAGAATAGATCAATAATAAGTAATATATATATATATATACTTGGATAATCAATTAAAATCATAATTTAAAGCCTATATGTTATAAGGGTACGAATACTAAAAGAGTATTTATATTATAGGATAAGAGGAGACGACCTACAACAAGTTAAGTAAGCAAATTGGGATTTTAAGTAAGTTGAGTTTAATACACAACTGTATTTTGGAGTACTATATTAAAGTACTCACAGGCTCATGATTGTGTTGGTTGTGCTTATGGGTAGATGTTTGTGTATATGCTTGTGTGTCTCTAGTTTTTGAACTATATTTTGGTGCCTTGTCATGTTAAGTTGTTGTGACTTGTATGGAGTGGAATTTGTTGATCAACCTAAACCAAATTTAATCATATTTAACTTAATACCTTAATTACGCATGCATTTCAACCCTTTAGAGGATGGTTAGGATTCTTTAACCAAATATCGACACCTTCGAAAAGAATAATGCTGGATAGTATAATGGTTTCATCCTTAGTCAAACTAAGTGACAGGAGAGGAGGTCATGGTAAGGATGAAGGTAGTGGTTTGAAAGATAATCATGGGTAGAGCAATGCCTCTATTGTACAAACGTAGGTTTAATTATGAGCTATTACATAAATATTGAAACTCCTTAACCTGAATTAAAGTAAGTGAAATTTTTTTTATTTCACAACGGACTAAACCTACGATGTGATGGCATTTGCTTCTTGCATTACATTTAATTAATTGTTTGAATGCCTTATTTATGTATGTTATGCATTCTTAAGTCTCAATTCCGACTTACTGAGCTGTTGGTTGCTTATACCCTTATAAATTTTCTTGGAGATATTGATTGAGATGCTACGCTATAATTATCCTAAGGTTATTTATTTATTTATTTTATAAGTGCCTCGGGGGAGTAAGGATCAAACTAGCTGATCAATCCAATCTTTAGAGTTTTCTTATTAACTCTTAAGTCTATGTGATGGTCATGTAACATTTACTTACCAGACTATCATAGCATGTAAATATTTCCTAAGATTATAAGACATTATAGGTAATCTATATAAATATGACTTAAAGTTGTTGGTTATATATATAAATTTTATCAGTAATCTTAAATGAGTTGTTTATTTTAAAGCGAGGAGTCGTGGATGCTTTATATAAATCGTATCTACGATAACAATTATGAGGTTGGCTACTATTATTGGTTGGTTTATACGATAAGACTGTTGTAACTCCATTGCTTCGTAGTGTAATAATTCCTACAACCTTTTGAACATGTCCTCAAGATAGTAGCTAGAAACAAATCTCCTCTTCATCACTCTCTTCATTTCTTCCTAATCTCTAACTTCTCTCTCTCTATCTCTTCAACCTAGTCAAGGTAGTCACCACTAACAAAGAAACTTAGAATTTGTAATCTTAGTCCTTCTACCCTAGGAGCTCATACATTTCTTTCTTTAGGTTTACAATACTCTTCTTCCTCATCGCCTAACTCCTCATCCTTTTCTTCTATCTCCTCCAATGTAAGCCTTTGTCAAGCGATTCTATCCATTCCTCTAGCTTATGGTTGTTAGACTGGGAAATTAGCTTAGCTAGGTTAACCATTACCTTTCTTAGGTAGTTCATTGACTCGATCACTATTTAGGTCATCTCAACTTATTGCCTATCTTCATTTATAGTAGTCATCAGGTTGGTGAGCTTGTCCATCTCTCATTTGTGAATTAGGGTATATAACTTCTTTATCGTCTAAGCCCATTACGAGCATCGTTCTCTTGGTTTTCAAGAGTTCCTTAAACACTAGAGCTTGACATTGTCTAATACTTTCAATATACTAACTCCTCTAATTAAAACAACCAATTCACACTCTAAAACTTCTTCTTCGGATAATTAACTCAATATATTACACTCTAACTACTAGTAGAACATCACCAATAATGCTCAATATGGTTGCAAACCAATAAACACCACACACTTTATTTTGTGAGTACTAGAATGGGGGAAAGTAGAGTATTTACTTCCACAACCTAGAACACTACTCCAATACTCACTACAGCTATGAACAACTTCTTCAACGCTTCTCAAGTCTCAACCTACTAACTACACACGATGCATTACATCAAAACATTTAAGAAGATAAAGTACCAAAAACTTATTCGAACGTAGCCTAACTCTGATACGAAGATGATACAAGTGTGGTTGTAGATGAATACCCAACCGAAGGTATCAGTGAATCAGGGAATGGGTTTGAACTGCAAGATGGCTCAAAAGAAAGAATGGAGATTAGAGATTAAGCAAGGGTTTTCATGCACCGATGCTAGATATGATGCACTAATGCCTCACACGAGTTTGAGTTATACTTGATATAATGCACAAGTGTAACCAAAGATTACTCGCTACTAGTTGACACTCAAATGACCTAGATAAGAGTAAGGAGAGCAAGTAGAGCAAATAGAAAACACTTAGCTCAAAAGGAAAAGTTTTGTATTCAATGTTTTGGATAATGATTCCATTGTAGCTGATATAAATACAGGTATTTATATGGTCTAATTAGGGTAAGTTTTAGATTACTACAAATTAATAGAAAGATTCTTACTATAAAAGGATGAGTACATATTATACAAGGGCAATTTGGTAATCAAAACGAAAAGGAATATCCTTCTCAAAGGATAGTACGGATGTCAAAGGGTAAGACATGTATTCGCTTTTCAATCTAGTGGTCCAAATAGTTACTGGTTGCTGAGTAGAGCAAAGGTGGCTAAGTTAGCTTTAGGTTGGTAGCTCGAAAGGCTAAGGGTCTATAAAGCATTTGCTCTAAAAGTGGGAACCAATTAGCTTAGGCACAGTAGATTAGCTCGGCAATGGGTTAGCTTAAGCTCAGACATCTGTTAGCTTGGGAGTAGGCGAGTTCAATGATCAACTCTGATTAGGGTTGGCAACGTTAATGGGTTCATCTTCTTTTACTTGTGAAATAGTGAGCGGATTAGAGAAGCTCGAAAGATATGCTAAGTTGGCTTGGAGAAACTTCTCTTCTTCTAGGGTTAGGTCCATTCGGGTAACTTGACATATTAGCGAGGCAAGTCCTTGGCATTAGGATCTCATGATGGGTCCTTGATTCCTATCACTTAGAGTGCAAGAAGAGCCCTCAACCTAAAGCTAGCTAAGAGCACACACGAGAAGTAAGTTGTTTCTCTCTTATAATTAGAAGTTGTTTTATTTTCTTAGCACTTATAGCATTTGGTGGTAGATTTTAGAACTGTACTATGTGAGTTTCTTATAGTAGACCTTTAGTTTCCTCTTATAAATGTAAAAATAAGAAGTGGTATCATGTAAGAATGTGAAGGTTTTACACTTGGAGTTTCAATATGGACGTAAGCTTATAATCAAGAAGAAATGGGTCAAAAACCTTCTTATCCTAAAATACATGTATGGTCGAAAAACATACAAGCAATTTCCTAAATACTTTCCAACTTGTAATTTTAGCTCACCCTTACTTATAATATCACTTAGACGTAGTTAATGATGTGTCAACATAAACTTTGCACAAAATCTCCTTAAAACATCCTGTGAAAGCCATGGCTTTAGGGATGTACAAGCTATCCATGTTACATTTTTCATGTGAAATCATGTTTAAAGACTAATTACAATAGTCTAAGTCTTAATTAATTTATCTAGTTAGTGATTTAGGACCTTAGATTAGAGATTAAGCTAAGAAATGTGACCAAATCTGACCCTCGAGGAAAACACCTCCATTCAATTAGCTTAGTTGGGTCAAGAAAACACTGCATTCAATTGGTTTAGTTAAGCTTTAGGGCTAATCCAATGATTTAGACCTATACATTAAGTCCGAAGGTGAGAAAATGGAGCAAAACATGCAAACCAAGCCCAAAACCTACCCATTTGACCCAAGAATAATATGATGCAACTGTAATTGATAAAATAGAAGGTTAATTTAAAGGAACTAATAAATTTCAAGAGCCCACTAGGAAATTAAGAAGGCCTAATTTAGTCTTGAGCCTAAATAGAAACCATAATGCCCATTAATTAAGTCTTAAGTTTAAAGGACTTTAATTAACCTAAGTTATAAATATAACTTCTAATTTCCTAGCTCACATGTAAAACAAGCCTAATATAAGACAAAAAGTTGGCAAGTATTAGGAGTTACACAATTGGGCCCATAAATGTATTAAGAGGAAATAAAAACGCCCATAAACACAAAAGTTTGTAACCTATCCAGCCCATATCGAAAAATTGTAAGTTCTACCTCACAAATAGACCCCATTACATGAAAGTATTCCAAAAGCGATGGAAATCAACTATAAGAATAAGAAAATTCTAAGTTAAAATGAAGAAGTTATAATAAAACAAGAATTAGCTAGTTGACCCATCCTATTAGTGTTTTTATTTGCTATTATCAATTGACCCTCTTCCTAATACCAACTTTCTAGTTGATTACTACGATCCATAGGACAACATGGCAAAGTGAATTTTTTTATGACTACTGTACTTCTATTGGTCTATAATATAGCTATACATAAATCTAGATTAATAAATTGCATGTTTGGGGAACTTAGGTTTTATGTATGTGTTTGAACTCAATGATATGTTAAGATACTATAAAATATAAGAATTATATTGTTTGTTATATCTCGATTTTGATATGTGATTGTTTGTGATTCCCATTGATCACTCAAGTAATTTGGACTTAATAATAATTTTCCTGATAATCAAATGGGCATGCATATCATGAGAATGCATATACATTATATTGACTGTCATATCATGCAAGTGAATATTGTAAGACTTAAAAGTGAATAGACTACATGTGCTACTCATAGTTACTCCTTCAGCTTTAAGATTCGAGAATTAAGAAAAGAAAAGAAAATGAGTGAGTAAAAGAACAAGAGTGAATATGAAAATATTGTGAGACTTAGAAGATAGGGAGTAAGGTGAATGGAACTCAAGCCTAATGGTTTAATTAACTTTGACCCTAGTTATGGTGGGCGAGTTCCTAAGCTATATATAGTTGTTGGATTAGCTATATGTATTGTGTGAGCATATGCTTGTACTACATTCATATTTGTTTTTAATAAATTGTTTGTATCTTGTTTATTGGTATGATATAGGGAATATTCACTAAGCTAATTGCAGCTTACACTCCCTTAACCCTTTGATGCAAAAGGAACTTTACTTAGTATCGAGGTGAATGTTGCCTAATGTTAGCTGCTAGGACACTGAGAATATTGTAGGAAAGATTAAGACCAAGAGATGACTATTTATTATTTAGACTCTATTTATGTATATTATTTTCAATAATAATTAAAGACTACCATTAATGTCATTATAATTTTGCTTGTATCAACTCAACATATTTTGTGGGAAGTATGTTCATTGCGATTGTATGACCTATGACCCTGTTATCAATTTTTAGTTTAATTTTTGTTATGATACTAATTAGGATTGACACCTTAAGGATTACTTGGGATTTAGAATTTGCCTTTATATGTTACGTCCAGTGTTTCTAATTAATAAGGGAGTTAATCTTAGATCTTTGTGTCATATACAATGGGTTACCACGATAAGAGTACCCTAGGGTATAATATATATTTTATTTTTATATCTTTTTCCCCTCGCAATAACTAATACCACAAGTTTACATTCATTATAAAAATAACTAAATTGAGCCTCTAGTTGTTTAATAATTTTGCACGATAAAAGATAATGTAACTTATGTTATAAATTTTTCAGCCTTATCGCATAAGGTATTAGTAATAACAATATATTACTTGATGTATTTTTCTTGCAATTATTATTATGAAAATGAATATAGATTACAGAATGACCAATTAACTATTACTTATATTGAAATTGATAGTCTTTGTAGCATTGCTAGTGCATAACCTTATAGAGTTATCATTTAAAAAAACAAATAATGCTTATATTTATATCATATTGCTTTTTCGCTCTAGTAATTTGCTATTCAAATATTTTTGTGTTAAATTTTTAGTTTATGACAGAAATTAATAAGTTTTATGCATTAGTTTAATTTCTTCACAAGTTATGGGTGAATTTCAATTAAAATTTAGCATAATGAAAAGGTAAGTAGTTTGTTCTTTTAATCATTGACAAAGTGCACCATGTGCCCTTAATTATTTTCTTGTTAAATTTAAAATTTCCTTAATACTAAGTATTAGAAAGCATTATGGGTACACTTGTTTACAAAATCTCTTTAATGTATATGAGGTGTATATAAGTGATTCTAACAGTGACCTAAATATGGTAAACCCCTTACCCTAAGTGACTACTAAGGTTTTCTTAGGGTGAAACTTTGGTTAGTCTTATTTTGATTGACCTAGAGCTAATTGAAGATTAGGACAAGATTGATTTAGAGCTTAAACCTCATCTCATCCTATCATAAGGTAAATGACAGCATGAGTCCTTCGACTCATCACTAGAGGTGCCTCCTTTTAGGTATCTCAAGAAGACACTTAATTAGGTGAGACTTAGGTCCTAGAATATCATGTTTTTTGTCAATAAGGAATTTTCGGTAGACTATAGAACAAATGTTATGAAAGCCCTTCTTTAGTAGGAGACTAGGTAGATTCCAATGGTAGTATGCATACTCACTATCATTGTCCATAATCCTACGAGTGGGAAAGTTTGAAGCATTAATAACTATAACAATGAAAGTCTTATTTGATGTGTTATATTAACTTTCTGCTCCTAAGTGGTAAAGAATCTTCTAAGATTCTTGAACAAATTAGTTCAATCCATTCTTGGGGTCAAATAAAGATAGAGGATATGTCAGTGACCTAGCACGACAAAGCTTGCATCCACCCTAGCTTGGTCGGTCTTAATTTTTGTCTGGTCTTAGACCCATCAATTCACAAGTCCAATTCTTATACTCGTAGACTGTGACACCTTATTTTTTTTTTTTTAAGCTAAATTTTAGACTTAAAAAATTGAGTTTGAGAACCACATAGCCTTTAACTCATTTTAAAATAATTGTTGAGGGTGTGTATTTATTTATATATAATCACATCTAACTTGATTTATAACATTAATAATCTAGGTTAAAAATATAGAGGTTATAAAAAGACATTAAAAAAAAAAACAAAAGTTAATCCTACACTAAGAATGAGTTTTTTTTTTTTTAGATAAAAGTCTGCATTTACTATAAATAGTATGCTTTTTAGGTATATATATTCCTTGTGTTGTTAATAGTAATACATTAAATACTATGAATTATTGACATAGATTTAGTTTAAATTGTCAATGATATTTAATTTTTCAATTTTTAGTTTTATTTTTTATTTTATTCGGCCTATTTTAGTTCTTTTTTCTTCTGAATTTATTCTTTATATTGGTGGGACGCCACCTGCGAGTTCACGGTTTTTGCTTGCCGGCCCGGTTTGGACCCTCCACCTCGACAGGTCCCATCCATGGGTTTAGCACATGCTGCGGGAACTAGGTTTGGTTCCAAACTCGACAGACCCGACCTGTACTCAGGTATAGGTCGAACAAGTTAATTGAACCTTCAAAACTGGGTCAAGATTGGTCTTGATTGCACCTCGATCGTTAAAACGATCAACAAGGGCCAATCAGCACCTGGCTCTTCATTACGTCCCTCTCTAGATGACCTACTCTTCGCCTTTCCTTATTCCATATTCACATGATCCCTCTTTTCTTATGAAGAGATTCATCCTCATATATTGTTTAGTTCTCCCAAATTAAAAATTAATATACAAAAGCTATACTAAAATCAAAACATCACTTAAATCGTCCGTAAAATTTTACAATTCATTTAGGATCTATTCATACGTTGTGTATCCTATTAACAAAACTCACTAAAATTAGATAACTCTAAAAAAATCGTACTGACTTATTAGAAGCCATTATACTCATACTATATAACATTTGAATCATAATGATTTTGCAAGTGGTAACCCAATAGTACAGCACTCTCTCCCCGTAGACTTCTATCTATCCATCCGCGGAATGCGATCTTTTAATAATTCTACATCTTATTACATTTTGCTTCTTGATTCATGAACACGTAAGCAATTTTTCTTCCTTTTGTGAAATAGTTTTGATTCCTTTATAGTGCAAGTGGCTTAAATAACCTCAACTTGCTTAAACCAAAGAATTTAACGGCCATTCTATTGCTTGTCACTTAATAAGTTAGTTAGAATTTTAGGTTTAACTTACTTTGCCGTTGGTTGATAAGTTAAATTGGCCCATCCACTAACCCGTCGCAATTCACCCACTTATACTAGTTTTATATGGATCCTCCATATAAAAGGACTAAAAATATATAACGATATTATTAAAGTTGATCATTAAACCGAATTAAATCGAGAATCGAATCAAATAACATTAAACCGAAAAATGTGATTCTTTGGTATTTAGCTTAGTTTTTGGTTTGATTTAGGGAGGGTTCAAAAGATTCGTGGTTTGCCCAATCGCTTCTTATTAAAATATAAAAAAATATGTGATATTTTTTTATTTTAAACCCTATTGATATTTCAATTCAACTCAATTTAGCTTTTTTTTTTGTCTTTTTTTTTTTATTTTACTTTTAGTCTCTACATTCAATTCAATTTTGTACAATAATATTATTACGCACCTTTATTATCATTGAAGATGAAATGTTATTGTCATATAATATTATGTAATTTTAATTCTTATACAATATTTCTCAATTTGAATATTAATGTTGGTTGAAAACTCTAATAGCTATTGTTATTATTAAAAAGAAAATCATACTTTCAAAAAATAATTCAAATCGAACCAAATCGGACTATATTTAGAATAATTCTGTTTAAGTTTGGTTCAAAACCTTGAACCATTAAAGCGGTTTAGTTAATTAAGAGTTTAAACCTAATCGTTTAAATATAGTACTATTTGTTTTGATTTAGTCCTTAAATCGAACCAAATTGAATCGAACCATCAATATCTTTAGGCATTATGGAGGAGTTAAAAATGGCAACAATAAATCACCCAAAATAGTAAAATTTATTTTTATTAACTAGTTAAACATTATTTTATTTAAGTTAATAATATTTTATCTACTCAACAAAAGAACTTGTAGAATGAATTTAAATATTAATAACAAATCAAGACCATCGATTTCTAATATGTATGAATCCTTGATAGTGGATTCCTAGTATAACAGTAAATTTCATAAATTGAAATTTATTATTTATTTAAACAACTTTGTTTAGGGGAAACTTTCCGTACAATTACACAGATTAAGGACATCCTGTACAAATGCAGACCATAAGTTATTTCTTTTATGTTTCATCGATCCATAATGGAGCACCTCAACCTTCACAAAATTACTCCAGCTAGAGCCGGGCATTTTTAGATTAAAGTATATTACAACGCCGTTTAATGTTATCATTCTTTAAGAGAAAACTCATGTAACGTAAAGCAAAACTTGTAATTGAATGAAATGTTCAACCATTAACCACTTGAAATGTAATTACCAAGACCAAAGTTAGTAAAGTTTGAAAGCCCCAAAAAGATAATAAAGTCCTTTTTTTTTTTTAAATACAATTACAATAACTATGATAAAGAGAGAATTGAACATAGTTTATCCTTTTAAAAGGTCAGTATTTATATCATTTGACTATAAAGATTTTTTTTTTTTAATGAATGTTTAAAAATTTTAAATTAATAACAAAATTAGATAGCTTTTCCCCAACATTTCTTTTTCTATTTTAATTTTAATGGGTAGCTTACTCTAATGGGATGGGTCCAGCAACCTATATCTTAAAGTGATTAAAATGTATTGACCTTAACACACTTTTTTTAACAAGTTAAACAAGTTGATCCATTAGATCTTGCTCCCTTACAAAATTATTATTTATTGATTTTTTTTCATATCTCTTATGTTTTAACTACCATAACTTTATCGTTTCTTAACGAATTTTATTAATTTTTATATTCATTAAAAGTAAACGTATATAAAGTGGATATGATATGAGAAACTATCTATATCTTATCCTATAAGATATATGTTCTCAAATTCTAGAATTAAAAACTATCATATAGTACTTTAGAACTATTTTAAAACCTGTATTTTATAAAACCTATAAGATACATGAGGTACATAATACTTTATAAAAGCTATAAATTTTATCTTTCTTCTTATAAATTTTAAGTTTATGTAATATAGAAAAATATAATCTATATGTGATGCAAATTCTTCACTTGTAAAACCTATGAAATTTTTAGCAAAACCCCCTAAATAAAAAAAAAAAAAAAAGAGGATAATTTTTCTTCATTTTTTTTATTTCAAGTTTATGTGATTTTACTATTTAATAAATGTGAAAAAATAAGAGGGAAAAAGTAAAAAACATAAAATTTGAGAGGATATGAGGAAGAGCGAGGGAAAGAATTAAAAACTTAAAAGCATTTATTAACTTATGATCTTAAACTCTTTTATTTCTTTTTACTAATTGGCCAGAAAATATAATATTATCATTTATTATCCTTTTCTTAATATTATTTAATATTTTTTTATAGGATAGATATTAGATACGTTGGAAACTACATCCATTGCACCTTAGGATAAAAAGACCTTATAACCATACTTTACCTTATAGGAAGAGATTCCAAAAGATTTGAATCCCAAACCTACACTATCACTCTTAATATTTGTTTCAATTTTATGTAATTAGACTGGAATACATTCAGTACTCAAATATTTATTATAATTTCCCTATAAATCTTGAGCTGTCTAGCAAGCTATTCCTATCAACTATTAAATAATCAACAATCGGACCATCACTAGTGATACAAAATTAATCTCTAATTCCAAATCGAGCCATCAAACCCCTAAATACAAGTTGTTTATGCAATAATTAACATACTGACTAAATAATTCTCGAAAATTACTATAAGTCAAGAAAATCATATATTTTAATTTTGAAAATGTTGACACATAAACCAGTTCATTGCCTAGATTTATTAAATTATGTTTTGACCCCTTAATAACCATATATTACATAAATAGCACAATCTAACTACATAATCGTAATCAAATGTTACTAATATCAGTATCATGTCCTAAAAACACCCTAATTTCAGGACAAGTATCTCAAACAAAGGCTACTAAAATCATAATACAGGAGTAATGTCCTACAGTATCCCATGTCAATGGGCTAATAAATACGTAGACAAACAAATTACGAAAGAATCGCATTGCTAATAAATACTGGACATATTAGCCTCCTTTCCACCATATCAGGAATATACAGGTACACAATCTAGAGGCCAGCTGAGACCAATCCATGCAACGTAACAATGCCTATTAAGGTGTTTTGTTCATCAACCACAGGCAAAAATTGTACTGGGGACGGTGGCGATTCCATCTTCTCCATGCCTTCCACTGCCATTGCGTCTGGACCGATGGTTCTTGGCTTCCTGATAGAGTCAAACATAAAGTAAGTACTTGTAATAACTTCCAGGGCTCATGCATATGCTTGTTTCCATCACGAAAACAAAGTTCAAGAATGGAAAAGCTTAATCCCAACTGATCTTTTAAGACTTTCATGGAATTCGATTATGTTGATAACTTCAGACAGTGAATATCTGTAAGCACGAATTATCAAATCATATCTCAATTCCTTACGTACTTGTTGCACATTTCTCCAACCGTGAGTTTGAAGATTCCCTCCCCACTGGCCTTTAGTGTCCGCCGAAGGTCACCATCGGTGAATGTCCCAATCAAGTGATAAGATTCATCTATGACGAGCAGGCATCCACATCCTTTACTTGTCAGCTCCACAAGCTGATCCATTATGAGGTCATGTTCTCTGCAAACTGGAAGTTCATCTTGCTTCTTCATAAGGTCCTTTACCTGAAATTGAATGCACAGTACTTGTAAGAAATGACCAAATAAAAGGACACGTCTGACCTTCAAAGTTCATTTCTCTGAGAATATGCTAATGTTAGGGGGACAACAAGAAAATAAGAAGTTATGGCTTGTGTCTACACCAGGGCCAAGCAAGAACAGAAGTTCCAGCAAAGTGAAAATCCCACGCCACTATAAGCACAGCTCTGATAAAGACGTCTCAATCAATAATCACTGACTAGCAAAACATGCATATACAAGCAAGAACACACCAGGGCTGCTCGATCACATACAATCAAATACTGAACTCCAACGTTAGAATTGAAAGAGTGTCTTCTCAAGTTCCTTTTTTCCACATTTTTTAAAGTGCACAAAGACCAGCAAGTAAACAAACTTAGGAGCACATATGTTAACTGTGAGAAGCTGGAATGACAAGCTGACTGCTGCTTCAAAGTTCCCATATTTTGGCATATTAGGGTCCGTCAAGGCCTCGATTCAGTACATTATATGTGAAATGACAAGGCTGAAGCCTAAGTAGAAATGACTCAATTGACCGAGAAGGCAAGGAATGACCATGAACTAGCCAAGGCAGATCTCAAGATGACCGCCAAACTAGATCCACTATGTGTCTCCCCATTCAAATGTAGGGCTGCAGGAAGGACATTACAGATGTGTAAAGGCTACTATACATTTGCTAAGTGAACAAATCACCTCTAACACGGCTGGTGCTCTTTCCTAGTCTACAATTCGCATATATGCATGCATTTACTCCTTCACTTCTTTGATGTGGAATTAAAAACAAGCTTGGAGGACATCACATGCTCACCAAAAGTACCACCAGCCTACCACAAAATTAGACATGGGGAGATCAAATACACATCAAGCAAAAAAGTTCAGTACAATTGCATAAAAGCTACTACCCAATTGCTCCGTAAGCAACCCAGTACAGGCTATGCTCTTTCCTGATCTGTAATTGGCTTATACAAAAGAAGTTAACCTTTAACTTGTCTAATGTATGACTAACATACACACATCCACGAAGAGGAATTCCAAGGTTGGACAAATCTCACACTTGGAGGGTGACATCTTAATGAACTAACAATAGAATGTGACTACCGGGATTAGATAGAACAAAAATCATGCAAATACCAAAGCACCATTGCAGCATTTCGTCAAACAATACTAGCAACATTGTAAAATATGTGATATAGCTGTAAAGCTGGAAAAAAACTGTACCTTGAAAATGAGTGTTTTGCCGATTCTGCCGGCAGGATGATTCGCTGCATAGGCTTCTTTACTTAAATTCTTGGCACCCATCAACGCAATCGCCACTGTATCCCCGAAAACCATCTGAATAGCAGTAGACGTGACCGGTGCAAGATCGAACGGGCACAATTCCCTCTCCAACGGCAAATACACATTCAAATCACAAGAATTCTTCAGCAAATTCTCCTTGGCAGACGTAACCCCAATCAAGAAAACACCTTTGGCCTTGGCACAGGGCACGAGCCTCAGGAGCTCTTCAGTATTACCCGATTTGCTGAAAAGAACGAGTACATCACGTTCGGTTAGAATGCCGATGTCGCCGTGAAGGGCGTCGAGAGGAGAGAGGAATGCGGATCGGATGCCAAGAGAGACTAGGGTCTGGGAGATCTTTTGGGCGACGAAACCGGATTTGCCGACGCCGGAGAAGAAGATGATGGCGTTGGAAGCGGATTTTCGCAAGAGGGTCTGGGTGAAGGAGAGGGCTTGAGGGAGGTCGAGGTTTTGGAAGAAGTAATTGAGGTGGTTCTGCTGGGATTTGAAGAGATTTGTTAAGGTGGTCTCGTCGATTTTGGGGTCTTCTGGCGTGGGAATGTCGGGGGAGAATGCGGGCAGAGAACCCATGTTTGGGGTTTGCGTGTATTGTTTTTTTAGGTTTTGAGATCTGGAAGAGACTCCAGATTGACTGTAAGAGAGAGAGAAGGGGAGAGGGAGAGGGAGAGGGAGGGGGAGAGAGAGAGGCCGTTAATTTTGTTAATTGCGCGGGGTTATTTGAAGGAACGAATCCGCGTGGGAGTGTCGGCGGCGTAAATGGAATTCATAGATGGTCCCCAAAAAAAGATTTCGTTGGATATTTTGTTCTGCCTCTAGCAGGGTATTGTCCCCCGGCGAGTAATGATAACCAATGGTATCGTGACATTCTTATTTTATGTTGTGTTCAGTTGGATAGAAATCGAAGAAATCAAGTAAAAATTGACAGAAAAGAGTAGAAATTTTGTATTTGGTAATTAAAGAGAGAAATATAAACATGTGGAAAACAAAGCAAAACAGTGGAAAGTTTTCCACTTCTAAAACTGATAATATTTGAAAAAAAAAATTAATAATATGTTTCACTTCAAAATTAGAGAAAAAAATGATGAAAAAATGTAAAACACTTAAAAGCTGAAAAATACTCCTGACAATTAAATTTGCTAAACAAAAAGAAGGTGATGTTGTCTTTTAAACAAATTTTTTCTTTAATTTCCTTTATATAATGTAAACCAAACAATAGAATTAGAAAATTTTCTCTTGTTTTCCTTCCATTTCCTTTACAAAATGAAAATTATATTTTCTTTTTTTTTTTCCTTTATCCTAATCTTTACTTATTTCCACTTATTAATTTTCTTTATAGATTTACCAAGTGTTAAGCCTATGAAGGACATTAGATAGACAAAGATTTAATTTAGAATGGATCGGAAAAATTAAGATTTGTTTTGACACGCCTTAAATGAAGAAGTCACAACAATCATGTTATGCGAACTATCCCAAAATAAGAGTTAACCTCACAATTGTTAGCATATATTTAGTTCGCACAAAACGTATTTGACTTAACTATTTTGTAGCATTCGGCTTGATACTTAGTAAATCTACAACCTATGATATAATTTTTTGAAAATTATTTTTCACTAAATACTTGTAGAATAAAATCTTAAGATTAAATTTATGTTTACAAGTAATATGTTTACATAACAAAGTTGCATTTTCAATAGAGACATTTAAGACTACTAGGTTAGGTTAATTATAATACCAACTAAGGGTTGAAGCTACTAAGCCGCCAGGGGATACCAAATTAGTTTTCCCAAAAAATTACAACAATCGACAATAGAAAATGTAGGTTTAGCTATTTCTTCTTGATCCTCAATTCCTAACCCTATTCACCATTATTATTAAGTTAATTGAAGTACTGCATCATATTCTAGACCTATAGAGGAATCTTTAGGCAAGTCAACAACAACTTACTCAGTAAGTGGAATGAAGATAATAGTATATATTCAGCATAAACAACCAAAGTTTTCAATTTAGTTAGTTAGATACAATATATGAATAAACAAGTGTCATCGCATAATGTTATATAGTTCATCGTAAGATTAGAGAGCTTTTGCCTACTTTAATTAAAGTTAAAAAGTTTGACGTCACATACTCATGAATTGAAGCTAGATTGAAGCTTGTGTAATGGAGAACACCTTCTCAAACTATCTTCGAACTATAGTCTCCGACTTTACTGCGACCTTCTCTCTTATCACTTAGTTTGATTAAGAGTAAGGAAATAATCATTTTAACTATTCTCATTGAAAGGTCTGTATCTAGCCCAATAATCATAGCCCTTTCCCATAGTGGGTAACGATGCATGTTAGATGAGAAAATTAGGTAAAGTTTAAATTGGTTTATTTTTGCGGTGATCAACCAATATGAAACAATCCAAATAATATTGTATATGCAAAATAAACAGACCAAGGAGCTCAGCAACCCACAATAGTAGATCAACATTTAAGCACATGTGCGATATAGACATAAACAACTAAATTACAACCACAAGTAAAAAACATACCAAAGCCTTTTAAGTATTTTAAAATAATACTCCAAAATGCCGTAAAGTATTGATCTTACTTAGCTAGACTTCGATTACTCATCTTATCTTAACGGTCATTCTTATCCACTTCAATTATCCCCATATATTCAATATATTCACTTTAATTTTTATCAAAATCATGAAATAAGAGTCCAATTAAAAAAAATATTAGCGTTTTCCATTTTAGTTAACTAAAGTTTTTAAGCCAATTATTAAGCATGATTCTTATGTTGCACATTTTGGCCTAGATTTTGAGTTTGATCCATTTAGAATGGTATGATCCTTGTATCATAGATTATGACCCAGATTTTGGTTTTGTTTGTTACCATATATTCTAAACATGGTACATTCAGAGGTAGGTTCTGCGGTAAGTTTTGAGTTCCCACCAAGTATCCTAAGCAAGGTACGTTTTGAAATAAGTTTTGAGGTAGGTTCTGAGTTCCTAAGGTATGCTATTTTGAGCTAGATACCTTCTAAATTACCTTGTGTCTCACATTTTGACTTGTAATTTCCTCTAAGAAACTCATTAAATCTTCACTTGTTGACTATAGGTCAAATTCTACAACAACAAAACATGTCCATTCTCTACACTAACTATCCTTCCCCTATCAAGCATAAACATTTCGGTTTTTCATTTTCCTTAACTTAATTTAAACTAAATCCTATGCCCATTTAGTTGGATGTAGTTTAAACCATTGACTAAAGTTAAAAAAAAAAAACTTAGTTCCTTTTTCTAAGAAATCGGAGTTGCCATTCGGTAAAACTAGAAAAAAAAAAAAAGAAGTAAATTAGGATCAATTAGGCAAATTGATTCTAATTTAGACACTAATTTACGTTTTTGAAAAATTTTCAAGAAACTAAATATCTTAAGTTTAGGAGCTACTCTATTAAACCCTATATGGGTATCGATATAACCTTACAAATTTAATTTAATTTTTTAGAATACCTTTCTAATTCATATTTACAAGTGAATTAATAAATAAGGCCATCTCTACTTACAAATGTAGAAATTTGAAAATCATTTACAAAAGGGGAAAAATAAATTTTTACATATTTTAAGTCATCGCAGAGTTTTCTATAGGTACTTACGTACTCGCTATTTGAGATTAGACTTCCATAGTTTATTTCCAAAAACTTTAGTGTGTTAGTTAATTTTAATCTAAAAAATTGATTGGGTTTATGTTTTTAACCTATTTATTTTCTTTTGTGAAAATTTCTAAAAGTGTCTTAATTTTTTCAACGTTTATTTATTTGGAAATTCTATTTTTAGAAAAGGGTTTATTAGTTGGATCTTTATTATTTAAAAAAAAAAATTCTTCTAAGTGATAAGACACATTTTTTTTTTTAATTTTTAGCTAAAATGTGCTTTATTCTAAAATAAAAAAAATAAAAGGAAAATACTAAAAGAAAAGGAAGACTTTCCTTTCTTTTTTCGTCTTCTTTTTTTTTTTTTTCTATGAGACAACCCTTATTCTTATTTCTTTCCACACCCCCCCCCCCCCCCCCCCCCTTTTTTAGTGTAAATATAAAAAACAAGAAAGAAGAGAAAAAAAAATACAATAAAAAAAAGAAAATGAAAAGAGAAGAGGGTCGAACCAAGCTCAATTTAGAAGGGCACGAATCGGAACTGGATCTAGTTTAATTTGTTGGGTTAAATTCGAGTCAGGTTTGGGTGCAATCCAAGTCACACCTAGAGATGAAGGTAGTAGCTAAGAAGGTGATCCAAGGGGTTTTCCAATAGGTAAAACAAGAGGGAAATTACACTTTCATATGATTCTTATTGGTAAAAAGGAGTTTAGCATAAATGCCTTGGCCAATAATGGCCGTTTAGTAGTGGTTGAAAACTACTTGTGGCAGTAGTAAAGTGTAGGTGCTTGTTAATAGTAATAGTTGCGATCGAGGTTTTAGGTTGAAACCTTTAGGTGGTGAAGCTCGGCCTATAACACATGGCAAGAGATATTGGTGGTAGCTTTAGAAAGCTCAAGGTTCGAACAAATTGTTGGTGTTGTTAGACCTACTCGAAGAGCTTTGACTCGAAGCTCAAGCTAGAGAGAGAGGGTGGTTGTGCCTAAAGAGAGTGCGAGCTCAAGGATGATGGTGAGAAGGAATTAGGAAGGAAGTTAATGCCAAAATTAGGATGAGGAGGTTGAATTTATACTAATTGAAGCTTAAACAAGCTTGGGAACTCCATTAATGGCAAATTGGGCATCTTAGATTTCACTTGAATGGGCGATCTTTTGGGGCTGACTTGGTCTTTGATTCAAGTGAATTTAGACATGTTTTGGCATTAATTCAAAAATATGCCATATAATCTATACGATTTCACCATTAATTTAGTAAAATCGTGTAAAAAAAGCAGTAAAAAATAACCTCAAAGTGATTAAATAGAAGAGAGAAATAAGTTGAGAATTTGGTTCAAAATGAAGGAGAAGATATTGTGGTATGCGCCACATGAGTGATTAGTGCATCATGTTGGAAAAAAAATAAGGCACTCGAGCGCCTTGACTAAGCCTGGGTAAGCAGATGAATGGATTAGGCATTGTTCGATCCATAAATTGTCCTTTCTCATTTATTAATTGAAAATTATTCTTTTTTTTAAATTTACCCACACTAATTGGCCAAATAAATTTATCCACACTAAATCTAGTTCCTAACAAAAAAATTAACCTGAATTGACTAACTCCAAAATTAAGTTTTGTACACACATGTTAAAAAAAATTGATTTTATTTTCTAATCAAACCAAATTCTAATGGTTTTTGTAAACACTCGATTTTTGCTCCTTAATAGTTATAGTTTTAATTTTTTTTAATAAGGTCTTAATTCAAAAATAAAAAAATTAAATTAAAATAAATAAATAAATAAAATGAAAAAATTGAAAAATGATGAAAATAAAAAAAAATAAGAAAAGAAAAAAATTATAAAAATTTTTAGATTCTTAAGAAATAAATTATTTTACAGTCAATTAGTTTAGTTTTAATCCAATTCAAGTTATCTAGAGAGTTATGTGATTTAAGTAAAATTCAACTGTACTAAAAACCAAGATACAAGCCAACGGCTTAACGGATAAGTATTGAAGTATTTGATATAGAGTTAGTTTTAGATCATGAGTTCAAGTTTCGCTGGTATCTGTGTTTTTATTTTTCTATCCTTTCTATTTTTACAAAAAACAAATTGAGCATATGGGATCACATCTAATCAAATCTTTTTTATTCAGATTTAAATCAATATAAATGATTTGAATTTAGTTTAATTTTTATTAAATTAGATTTGAATTAATATAAATGATTCGGATTTAATTTAATTTTTATCAAATTAGACTAAAATCAATATAATGGATTCGATTTGATACGATTCGTTTCGTACTTTACAAATATAAAGCGCGTAGCATAAAAGAAAAGGATTCAATTCACAATTACATACACACTTCCAATCAGCTCACTCCACAACCATGACTAACACCAATCTACCTTCCTTTGTCGACAATTCACTACTACGCATTGCTGCAACAAAATTGCACGTGCCCCATCATCAAATTGCACCATACACGATTAGCCATTAACCGAACATAATTCTCCTCACACAACTCCACAGTTCGCCAATTGAACTACATAGATCTATACAACAAAGCACTATACAGCCAAGCTACATGAGTCACTCACATACGTAGAAATCGCAAGACACCAACATAGCACTGTAGCATTGATCCACAGCAGAGTACCCCAAGTTACGTCCTCTACTACTACAGTGAGCCCCTCTACGACACACATTGGATCAACATCCTTTTCGACTACATAACAGCAACATGTACACAACACCACAACACTTGATTCATTGCCGCTACACAACTCCATTATCACTCATGACTTGCAACAAACGTCCACTGCAGCAGTGAAATTAATCCCAACGTTGACCACCTCACTTATGAACGCTAGTATCGCAACAGCTAACACTCGCCATCTCCAACATTATAGTTCCTTGATCTACAACATGGCTAAGCACAACTGATCAACACTCCATCACTGTTGAACATCGATATACACTGGTAAGCATGTGATAGTTGCATTTGTCTCCACTTTGCACGTAATAGCACGTGTACGGCAACACCGCTGCTTTGTCCACACTTCACTGCACTTGTCAGACATGCATACATACAAAATCAACTTCTTGCCGCCATTCCCTACACCAATTGGTTGCTAAGACAATAGGCCTCGACGCCAAGCAAGTGAACATAGACACACACTCCATGACAGCAACAACACAAGTATACACAGTCACCATACACGCGACCATGAGTCACAAGTCGTAACTCCATGCTACTGTACAAACGTTTATGGCACACATACGAACTATTGACCGCACGCCTCTACTCCTTTATTGAATAACCTAAAATAGGTTTGATTACTAATGATTTTTATTTATTTATTATTCTTTTATTATTATATTGTTATTATTATTAGTTTGTTATTATTGATGACATAATTTATTAGAATATGAGATTTTATTCTTAGTATTAGTCTTTTATATATAGGTAGTTGTTTAATAATAATGATATATGTATATATATTAGCTTAGGTGTATTTTTAGGATTGGTTTTTTAGGATTTCTTACTTAGAAAATCAATTTTTTTAGAAGTAAAAATTAATAAAAAAAGTTAATAAGATTTTTACGATGTTTTAGAGAATTGTTTAATCACTCACGAGTTAGGACCCTATGGATTTTTTAAATAAACCAAATCAATTAACAACGTAAACTCGGCCAGCTTTCAAAATTAAAATAAATCAATACATTAAAGTTTTTGAAAAAAACTATGATCGTCTGATCTCGATTAGTAGGTACATAAGCACCTTTAAGGTGATGATAAAAACTGTAGAAACTTAGGTTTTCTTTTCTTTTCAATTTTTATTTTTTTCTTAAAAACATTAAAAAATATTATAATTTGAAGAATAAACCTAATTTCGGTAAATAAATAGTAATATCCGTTAGGGTTTAATAGGTTAGCCTCCGAATTCGAAATCTTTTGGTTTGTATTAAATTGAAATCGAAGACCGGTAACCAAATCGTAGTCAATTCGCCCAATTGATTACGGTTTCATTTCTTTTCCTAACTTCAGTCGGGTGGCGACTTCAAATTTTTTAAAAAAATCGAAATTTCTCAATTTGTCCAGTCGAGGATTAATACTGAATGGGTTAAGATTTAATATTAATTAGCAATTAGGAAATCAAATTAAAATGAAAGAAACCGAAAATTTAAGCTCGATAGTTTTTCAATCTTCAGTCCAAAAGTTAATTTAATTCCAAATGGGTTCTAGATATTAAATTTTCAAAAATTTTAATACTCTTAAATATAACCCAAAACCATCAAATCGCATATGTTGACTTTGATTCTATCCGATCTAACAACGAAACGACTTGCTCCATGGCTCTATAACTTAAAACTCTTACTTCCCTAAACATTCTATTCTTTTGAATTTTTCTTTGTATATTTTTCATTTTTTTTTTGCATTTTTCTAAATTTTCTATTTTTTTATATTGTTTTAAATTAGAACCATTTTCTTTTATTCTAAAAGAAGCTCTAAAATATGGGGAGTAAAAATGGGGTGTCTATAGTAGCTCTTCTACGTAGTGAGGTTAAAGTAAAACTTTACTACAAAAATAAAAGAGATACCAGTTTTGATTTAAGGATAAACTTACCTTAAAAAGTATTGCAAATGGCTAACTATCTTCTGACTAATTTATTGGAGATTTGGTGAAAGGTGAATAATATTTTGAAAGAGAGAAAGGGTACTCTAAGAGTTAGCTGAGACATAATAATATGTTTTTTGGAGGGGTACAATGCCTTAGGAGTTAGTGTAAACACTCCATTTTTGCTCCTTTATATTAGAATATAGAAAAAAGGTCTTAATTTAGAAAAAATAAAAATAAAAAATATATAAAAAATAGAAGAATATAAAAAATAGAAAATTTAGAAAAATACAAAAAAATAGAAAATTAAAAAAGAAGAAGAAGAAGTAGATAATTTAAAATAGAATAAGATAATTTGAAATAGCTTTAATATTTAAAATACTATTTGGGTCAAGTCTTGCGTAAAAAATATTTGTAAAGGATGTTGAGTATAGGTTGGAAATTAATCTAATCTAAGTTATTTGGTCCATATATGCAATTTGATTATATATATGAATAAAGTATGGGCTATTGCCCTATTAGTAAAGCATACATATACATACATGGGAGACCTAAGTTCAAGTTCTACAAGAGCCTGTGTGAGCTTTATTTTTGCATAGCTAAAAAACGTATGTCCAAGACACGTTTTTTTTTTTGTCTTCTTCAACATCTAAATCCTATGAATCCAGCACCTTCCTCAGCTTGTTGGATCGAGTTTGTGGCCGTGGCCTTATCTACATGATTTTACCAATTAATGGTAAAATCGTATCGATTACATGGGATTCTATTGAATCCAACTCGAAATCCAACAACATACATCCAATGCGAGAATCAAATTAGCCTTGAAAATCACAGTTAAGCTTGAGATCCTAGATACTTAATTCTCCATTAATGGAGTTTTCCTTGCTCGTTCAAGCTTAATTCAATATAAACATGAGCTCTAACCTTTGTTCCGAACACGAATAATCATCCTAAACCACTAGAAAACACTCATTTGCTCAAGCTCGAATCTCTCTTAAACTTCTGCACCCTCCCCCCCCATCCCACCCCTCTCTCTGTCTGTCTTTATGCTGAGCTTCAAATCAAAGATCTTAGTGTCAATTAACCACCATAACCAACACCTCGAAGTTCCAAGCTTTTTGATGCTACCAGTCCTAAGCTCAACCGTAACCTCCATAGCTATTACCAATTAAACCCTCATAGCAATCTTACATTACCACTTGAAACCACTACATGCAACCATTATTGAACGGAACTAACACCACTATGCAACTTGCCACATCCAAAAACCCAAGACCTAACCACTCACTTGCTCACTCACTCACTCCTAACAATCCCTATGAAGCTCCACCACCACCACTCGCGATCGCTGCCTTACACTATCGCCTAAAACACCACCATTGGCCATGGCATTTTGCCTACCCCCCATATCCCTAATAAGTTCCTCATAAATCTACCCTCACCCATTCATTTCGGCCACTACATTGCCTGAAAGTGCTTCATCTCAACCATTGTCTTCTTTACAAATCGCAACCTAAGCGCAACCTGCAACTAACCTAAATCTAACTTGAGACTATACTCGGTTCACCCTGACTTGCGTGCTATTTGCTCTTGGTTTAACCTTACTACATTGCTTTTGTATTGATTCATTTTTTTTCTCTATTTAATTTTATCTTGTATTGTAATAATTCATATGTAAAGAAAAAAAATGAAAAAAGAAAAAGAAAAAGAGAGTGAGGGAAAGGAAAAATAAAAAAAAAAGAGGAAAAAAAATGAAGGCTTTGTTGTGTTTTTTTTTTCTTACTTTTTTTTTTGGTTTTTAAAAAAATAATAAATAAATAATAAAAAAGGTATATAATAAAATGAGTTTTTATCACTTAAAGAAAATTATTTTCAAAATAACAAAATTAACCTTTTTTAAAACCAGGACTTCTTTTAGAATTTTCTAGAAAGGGATAAATTACCAAAAATTAGGACCATTTTAGAGTTTTTCTTTAAATAAAATTGAATTGACAAAAAATGTAAACCAGGTTGTTTTCTAAAATTAAAAAGAGACTAACCCACTAGTGTTTTCAGAAAATGAATTACCGAAAGTCTGATCTTTACTAGAAGGTACGCAGGTGTTTATGAGGTGATTTAAAATAAGAAAACTTTTTTTCTTTGTGTAAGTAGAATTAATCTTATTTTTTATTTTTCGCTAATAATCAGTATCTTAAAAATAAATTGAAGTTTAGAAAGTTAAAAGTGGTACTCGATTAGTGTTTAATAGATTAGTCTCTGAACTCAATATCTGGCTTTCAAAAACCATTTTCTAAAATTGGTTTTCACGTGGTGCAATGTCTAGGTTAAAATCAATCTACCCAATTGGTTTTATTCTAAACCTTTTTCCAACCCCAGTTGAGTGGTGACCTCGAGTATTTTTTAAAAGATATTTAAAAACTTAAATTTTCTTTAATTCTTAGTCAAGGGTTGATATTAAACTGGTAGGGTTTAATATTGATCAGTTAAGGAAAATAATAAAAACTGGAAAAAATCCAGGCTTAATAGCTTAGCGACTCCACTGGGGACGTCAAGGGGGTTACTCACTTAAAAACCTTTCAAAATTAAATTTACATTTCTAATACCCATGTTATTTATTTATTCATTTTGTGTAAATATATTTTTTGTTTTAGATTGCTATATTCACCTGTAGCATGCATCATAATTGGGGCTTTTTGGAAGGAATGATTGCATCAAAGATGCAGGGTAAATACAGTCAGACTTAGGCCATCTTAGGACTCTAGGAGGGGGGCCATTTTGTATGTTTTGCGTGTTGTAAGGCAACCACCATTTAGGGTTAATTAGGCTACCTCACTTAAACTTTTATGTGACCAAGGAACCATTTTTCGAAAACGTGTGAAGTCATAGAGTTTAAGGACCTTTAGAACCCACCAAAATTGCATACACTTGAAACATGAGTTAATACACTATTCCTAAAAGCTTTAACCCTACTAATGTTTTGTGATCAATTTTTGTACATACTCTTTTATAAACACTAAATCAAATAGTAGGGTTGAAACTTAAAGAATAATGTACTAACCCAAATGGTTCTAGAATATGCATGTTTCCGCGTACATTCCTTTGTTTTATTGATAAATGGTTCTTATTCGTGAAATGTCTTGGACTATAGATAATGGTAGGTGACCAAATGGACAATCAGAGAATTGATAGGCTACAAGACTTCCTTAGGATTCACAAGTAGTTGTAAAAAGCTGAGATTGCTTATCTGAAAGAGAAGTTCGAATGCTCTAAAGTTCACAACCAGGCCGTCAAAGCTCTCCTTAGACAAATCATTGGAGAAACTCATGAAATGCTGGAAGACCTTAGAGCTCGTTTACAATACTTAGTTTAAGGTTTTTCAAATTTTAGCTAAGGGGTCTAGAATAAATGTCAAGTTTTGTTCAATTAAAATCAAGAGTAAATGTTAGGACCTCTTCCTTTGTTTTTTGTACTCCAATTTTCCAAAATAGTAAAAGATCCCTTTAGCATATTATTCTTTATTCTTTAGTTTTTCACTCTTTGTAGATAGTCTTTCAATAAGCAATCATCTAACCATTGTTCCCTCTTATTTAGGGAAATGAAAATAAATTCTATAAACTTATAAATAAAACCCTAAAATCACCATTCTTATTTGTATTTAGATTTCTCAGTTTCTATAAAATAAACCTCTATCTTTCTCTCTCACAAAAAATAAATAAATGAATAAATTTGATAACAGTTACAAATTCTTATGGGCTCAATCCAAACATAAACTAGTTGTCCTGTTATGGCAACAATCCTAAACACAATCTCTTAGCCTGTTAAGGCAGCCTAAAATCCTTAGCCCATTTAAGCAACCAACTTAAATACTAACCCGTAGGCCATCAAGGCAGTTGGCCAAACATACACTATAGCCCATCAAGGCAACTAAACCAAATATAAACCCTGGCCCATTAAAGTAGCTGAACTAAGCCAAAATCATTGGTATATTGACAAACAAAAGCCTAACCATAAACCAAGTCAAAATACCATTCAATGAAAAGCATTGTTTCACATTGGGGCAAAGTCAATCTCTACCTTAAGACAAATAAATATAGATTCCTTCCTAAGGAATTGGTAAGTCACTTTTAAAAGGTTTAGGATAAAAAGTGGCAAATTATATCCTACACACAAACACTTAAACACTTTGAGAGTTGAGTAATATCATGGTTAGGATACTTTGGACTCATTCTTTAAAGAAGGTCTATTTCGAATTTGATACGTAGATTAAAATGAAGTTAGGTATTCATTTTTAAATCCCAAACGCAATTATCCTTTGTTAACCTTGTTGGACCAACTTGAGAGTATTTTCAAATTTAAACCTAGCCAAGAACTAGGTTAGGGTCATGGATTAGGAGAGAAGGATAAAATTGGTTTGTGCTTACTTTAGTAACATTAATTTTAAGACAACTTTTATTTTTGATAAGTTATTTTCTTTAAAATGAAGAAGAGCCGATTCCTTTTCAAACACTTTAAGCTTATAAATACCTCACCTAAGCTCATATACTAGGAATTCGTGGATTTAAGGCCTTGAATCTCTTTAAGACAAAAACTCCGCAATAGAGATAATCACCTTTGGGCCAAAGAAAAGAGAGAAGAGTAAAAAATAATGGGGCAAATTAATAATTAGAAAATAAAAAGACAAGTGAAAGAAAAAAAAAAAAAAAAGAAAAGCTGGAAAACCATGCTTATATGTAAGAGAAAAGTCCTAATCAAAGAAGGCCTATAAAACGCAAGGCCTTAAATCATGTTCTTAGCCCAAAAACACAAAACTTCCATATCTACTTTGAATCGCACTTCAAAATCACAAATAGAAAATCTTCTTACCTATCTTAAATTGCATAAGGCCTTTCTACCTACAATACCTTCCATAATCGATAAGAACTTTTCTAATCTTAAAGGATAATTTATTTTTAATAAAAATTATTTTTGAAACTATGACAAGCACATTTCTAGTTTTCCCCTAAGGTTTCTTAACTTGTATACTCGAGTTGAATAAGTAAATCCTTTAAAATAGGCCTTTCATTAATCCCTTTTGAAACCATTTGACCCAAAGTCTAAATTCATAATGTTGAATTGAAAAAGACCTAACAAATTAATCAAAGCGTCTCACTTGCAAACTGGACTATAATTTTTGGAACAATACTTAAGAGTGTGATTTAGATCGATAGTAAACAACGAAGTGCTCCTTGACTAGACTAATCATGAGTTACCTTTTCCTTGGGAAAGGAATGACAAAGCCCAATTGAGAAGCTCAATATCAGGGTTAAAAGACATTGAGATACCCCGCATGGTTACCAAGGAAGGGGATATTTATAGCATTTGCTCTTTAAATAAGAATTTATATCAATTAGCAAAATTTCAAGAGAGAGAGAGAGAGAGAGAGGCAAAAAGAAAAAGACAAAAGAAGAAAGAAAAAAAAAAAGAGAGAGAGAAAAGCAAAGGCTTGTTACATGTTTTTTATCCATTTTCAAGTACATGTCCGCCCAAGTGGCTAAGCTTTCAACCCATGTCATCTGCTTCCTTTTCAGTATGATCACACCTTTTAAGTTGACCATATTGGTTTAAGTCATTTTTCCTGAGGTAATTTTTTGATGTTTGTTAACTCTTTTTCAAATCAAGGGGCTCTAACCCTATTGCCTTTTTTCGTCATAAGTGGCTTTCACCAAATTCCACATTTGTAAAGTCAAGAAGAGTTTCCAATTGGTTATATTCCATCCTTTACTTCTTCAATCAATTTCTTTTAGAGTTTTGGTGAGCCCATAGGGCACTTCTCTTTCTTAACCTCTCTTTAATGTTTTAGCAAACCCATAGGGTGCTTCTTATCACCAAGCTCTCTTTAATGTTTTAGCAAGCCCATAGGGTGCTTTCCTTCATCAATTTCTCTTAGGGCTTTAGCATGCCCATAGGGCGCTTCTCTTTACTAATCTCTTTAGGGTTCTAGCCAACTCAAGGAGTGTTGACCTGTCTTAAATCTCTTTAGTGTTTAGCCAGCTTAAGGAACGCTGACCCATCTCATATCTCTTTAGGGTTTTAGTCGCCAAGGAGCATTATCCCGACTTATTATCTTTTTAGGGTTCTAATTAACTCAAGGAGCATTGTCTCGTCTCATCTTTTTAAGGTTCTAGGCATCCTAAGGAGCATTGTCCCATCTTATAATCTTTTTAGGGATCTAGCCAGTTTAAGGAGCGCTGTCCCATTTCACAACCTTTCTAAGGTTCTAGCCAGCTCAAGGAGCGTTGACTCATCTCGTCTCGTCTCTTTTAAGGTTTTAACCAGCTTAAAAAGCACTGACTTGTCCCACAATCTCTTTTAGGGTTTTAGTCAGCTTAAGGAGCATTGCCCCATCTCTTTCTCTTTAGGGTCTTAGCTAGCACAAGGAGCAGTTTTCCCATTTATCTAGGTTAGTTAACTCATAGGGGCACGACTAGGTTTCAATTTGTCATTTAGGGTTTTAGCCAGCTCAAAGAGTATCGACTCATCTTGTAATCTCTTTAGGATTTTAGCCAACTTAAGGAGCTAATTCGTTCTACAATCTCTTTTAAGGTTTTAGCTAGCTTAAGGAGTGTTGCCCTATCTCCTTTTATTTAGGGTCTTAGCTAACTTAAGGAGCGCTTTACTCGTTCACTAAGGTTAGTCAACTTATAGGGGCACGACTAGGTTTTAATTTGTTATTTAGGGTCTTGGCTAGCTCAAGGAGTGCTTTGTTTGTTTACCTAGGTTAGTTGGCTCAAGGGCATGACTAAGTTTCAATTTGTCATTTAAGGTTTTAACTAACTCGAGGAGTTCTTTGCCTGTTTACCTAGGTTAGTTAGCTTAGAGGAGCACAACTAAGTTTCATTCATCTTCAGGGTTCTAGCTAGCTTAAGGAGCGCTTTATCTGTTCACCTAGGTTAGTTAACTTAGAAGAGCATAACTAAGTTCTTTTTAGGGCTTTAGGAAGCTTAAGGAGCGCTACCCCATCTTACATTTCTTCTTAGGGTTCTTATCGACCCATAAGGGCACTACCCTCCTTAAGTATCATTCTAGGGTGCTTACCAACTCATAAGGGTACTACCCTTCTCTTAGTATCTTTAGGATTCTAGCCAGTTCCTAAGGTGTTAAACCCTTCAAAAACTTACTTTAAGGTCTCAATTAGCTCGTAAAGCACCATCTTATTTCTTTCAATGAATCCCCAAAGGATTGGACTTAGGTTAGCTAGCTAGTTGTAGTGTTATTTAGGGTGATTTCATTCCTAAAGTAAAAATGGTGTCTTTTTTTGTCTTTGTGGTGAAGTTTGAGTAACTAGTTGTAGTGTTGTTTAAGGTAAATTTCACCACAAAGAGGGGCAATTGTAGATATCCTATTTTTATCTTGTTATAATTTTCAAAATTTTTAGAATATAAAGAAAAGATCCTAATTTAGAAAAAAATAAAAAATATATATATAAAATGATAGAAAATTTAGAAAAATACAAAAAATAGAAAATTTAGAAAAAAATACAAAAATTGAAAATTTAGAAAAAAATACAAAAATTGAAAATTTAGAAAAATATACAAAAATAGAAAATTAAAAAAAAAAAAGAGAGAAAAGAAGAAGTAGATAATTTAAAATAGAATAGGATAATTTGAAATAGCTTTAGTATTTAAAATACTATTTGGATTAGGTCTTAAGTAAAAAATATTCATAAAGGGTGTTAAGCTTAGGCTGGAAATTAATCTAGTTTAGGCTACTTGGTCTATATGTGCAATTTGATCATCTATATAAACAAGGCATAAGCCATTGGCCTGTTGGTAAAGCATACACATATACACATGGAAGACTGAAGTTCAAGTCTCACAAGAGGCCACATGGGCTTTATTTTTGCATAGCTCAAAAACATGTATCTAAGATACATTTTCTCTATCTTCTTTAACATCTAAATCCCATGAATCTAGCACCTTCCTCAACTTATTGGATTAAGTTTGTGGCCATATTTAATGGCCTTATCTACATGATTTTACCAATTTAATGGTAAAATTGTGTCAATCACATAGGATTCTATTGAATCCAACTTGAAATCCAACCAAATACATCCAACTCAAGAATCAAATTGGCCTTGAAAACCACCTTTAAGCTTGAGATCCGAAATACTTAATTCTCTATTAATGGAGTTTTCCTTGCTTATTCAAGCCTAATTCAGTATAAATATGAGCTCCAATCTTTGTTTTAAACACAAACAATCATCCCAAACTACTGAAAAACACTCATTCGCTCAAGCTTGAATCTCTCTCAGTCCCTCTCTCTCTCTCTTTAAGCTAAGCTTTGAATCAAACCTCCTTGTGTTAATCTACCACCACAGCCAACATAGTAAAGTTCTAAGCTTTCCAATGCTATCAATTCCAAGCTTAATTGTGACCTCCATAGCTATTACCAACCAAACTCTTATCGTCGCCTTATGCTACCATTCGAAACCATTATATCTAACCACCGCTGAGCAAAACTAACACCATTATGCAACTCACTGCACCTAAAAACTTAAGACCTAACCACTCACTCACTCCCAGTAATCCTTACAAAGCTCCACCACCACCACCACCACTCATGATCACCGCCTTACACTACTGCCCAAAACACCACCATTAGCTACGACGCTTCATTGACCCCCCATATCCCTAATAAGATCTTCATAAATCCACCTTCATCCATTTGTTTCGAACGCCCCATTGCCTAGAAGTGCCTTGATGGAAATCAATCTCCGACCATATCTATGCTAAGGCAAACCTATCCGAAGCTAAGGCCTATTAATGCTTGCCGAGGCCGACCTGATTACAGAAGACCAAGGGGAAGAAAAGGAGACACTCGATACCAAGTCTGTTGTCAGTCAAGGTGTCGAGATACTACAAGGCTGAGGACACGAGAGCAAAGAACCATTCGACATGGCACTGAGAGACTCGTATTGACTGAATCTAGAATTCAGTAATTGTGGGTTGACCTCTCTGGTGTTTCGGCTAAGCCACACGAGAGTTTAAGGAGTCTTTCCCGAACCAGTACATCAAATTGCCAACCCCATCTGATTCAAATATTACTATTCCTAAGACATACTGAGTGACTGTATGTCGACTTCTATAAAACGCATAGTTTTGTATTCTTGTATATGTTTTTCCTTATTTTATTTGTGGGCCTGATTCTTTAGGGTTTAAAGCCTTATATGTTATTTACAGTTTTGTTACTGAGGCTTAGGACTTGCTATAAATAGCAACATTTGTACTAACATACGGAATACATAAAGATATATAGACATATACAGAAGAATATACAAAGAGTGAAACTTTCCTCTTTTAAGCAAGGCTGTACTTAATCTAGTAGAGTTTGCGTTTGCTAGATTATTGAGTGTTAATTACTCTCTTTAATCTCTCCCATGTTCTTATCAATCTTATTCTTAGGATTGTAGTGAATCCATTCATTTGAACCGGTTAATGAAGTTATATCCAAACCTCATTTGAATCTTAAGCAATATTTAGTGTTCATGAGTTATATCGAACTTTATTTTGAGCTCAAGCCCCCTAATTGTGTTTATGTCTTGGTGAGTTATATCCACCCACATTCACCATCAAAACATTCCTATTCTTTATACTCATTTTCTTTTAAATACCCATTCTAAATTACTGACTCGTTGCTATCCTGTTGTTCCTTTGATCCTTATCATGCCTCATCTCAACATTAGTCTTCTCCCCAATTTACGACTCGAGTACGCCCCATAATCAACCTAAATTCGACCCAAGATTGTATTCGGTTTACCCCGACCCACATGCTACTTGCTTTTGGTTCGACCCTATTGCATTGCTTTTGTATTAGTTCATTTTTTTTTTCTCTATTTTATTTTATCTTGTATTATAATAATTTATATGTAAAGAAAGAAAACAAAAAAAAAAGAAAAAGAGGGTGAAGGAAAGGAAAAATAAAAGAAGAAGAAGAAGAAAAAAGAGGAAAAAAAGGGAAAGCTTTGTTATGTTATTTTTTTAATTTTTTTAGGTTTAAAAAAATAATAAAAAAAGATATATAACAAAATGAGTTTTTATCACTTAGAAAAAATTATTTTCAAAATAACAAAATCAATCTTTTTCAAAATCAGGACTTCTTTTAGAATTTTCTAAAAAGGGATAAATTACCAAAAATTAGGACCCTTATAAAGCTTTTCTTTAAATAAAATTGAATTGACAAAAAATGTAAACTCGATTGTTTTTTGAAATTAAAAAGAGACCAACCCACTAATGTTTTTGGAAAACAAATTACGGAAAGTATGATCCCTATTAGTGAGTACGTAAGCATTTACTGGGTGAGTTAAAATAAGGCTACCTTTCTTCTTTATGTAAGTAGAATTAATCTTATTTTTTATTTTTGGCTAACAATCGGTATCATGAAAATAAATTTAAGTTCAGAAAGTTAAAAGTGGTACTTGATTAGGGTTTAATAGATTAACTGCTTAGACTCGATATCTGGTTTTCAAAAACTATTTTCCAAAATTGGTTTTCATGTGGTCTAATGTTTAGATTAAAATCAATTTACTCAATTGGTTTTAATCTAAACCTTTTCTCAAACTTGGTTGAGTAGTTACTCTAAGTATTTTTTAAAAGATATTTAAAAACCTAAATTTTCCTTAATTCTTAGTTGAGGGTTAATATTAAATAGATAAAGTTTAATATTGATCGGATTAAGGAAAATAATAAAAATTGAAAAAAATTCAAGCTCGACAACTAGCTATAACCTTAAAAAGTCTCAAAGGAAGGTAAGCGCTTTCAGAGTTAGTAAGACCCTAAAATTAATATCAAGTGAAGGGTACCTCCTTAAGAGTTGGTAAGAATCTTAAAATGACCAAATAAAGGGTAGTGTCCCATGAGCTAGCAAGAACCCTAAAATGGTGGCACTCTACAAGCTAGCTAGACTAGTAACCCTAGAGGTACCTTTCTAAGCTAACCAACCTTAGCGGGAGTGTCTTTAAGGGATTAGCAACTCTAAATAGGAAATTGATTTAAAACCTAGTTGTGCTTTTCTAAGTTTACCAACTTAGACAGGAGTGTCTCTAAGGTTCTAGCAACCCTAAACGAGAAAGTGATTTGGAACTTAGTTGTGCTCTTCTAAGCTAATTAACCTAGGTAGGAGTGTCTCTAGGGGACTAGTAATCTTAAGTAAGAAATTGATTTAGAACTTGGTTGTGCTCATTTGAGTTGACTAACCTAGGCGGAAGTGTCTCTATGAAACTAGCAATCCTAAACAAGAAAGTGATTTGAAACCTAATTGTGCTCTTCTAAGCTAACTAACCTAAGCAAGAGTGGTTTTAGGGGATTAGCAACCTTAAGTAAGAAATTAATTTAGAACTTGGTTGTGCTTCTCTGAGTTGACTAACCTAAATAGGAGTATCTTTAAGGAACTAACTACCTTAAACAAGAAAGTGATTTGAAACCTAGTTTGCTCTTCTAAGTTAACTAACCTAGGTGGGAGAATCTCTATTGTAATAGCAACCCTAAGCAAGAAATTGATTTAGAATTTGGTCGTGCTTTCCTGAGCTGATTAACCTAAGCAAGAGTATCTCTAGGGGACTAGTAACCCTAAACAAGAAAGTGATTTGAAACTTAGTTGTGCCCTTCTAAGCTAACTAACCTAGGCAGGAGCATCTTTGGGAGACTAACAACCCTAAACAAGAAAGTGATTTGAAACTTAGTTGTGCTCTTTTGAGTTGACTAACCTCAGCAAGAGCATCTCTAGGGGACTAGTGACCCTAAGTAAGAAATTGATTTAGAAACTAGTTATGCTCCTTTGAGTTGACTAACGTAGGTGGGAGTATCTCTAAGGGACTAGTAATCCTAAGAAACAAATTGATTTAGAACTTAGTCGTGCTCCTTTAAGCTAACTAACCTAAGCAGGAGTGTTTCTAGGGAATTAGTAACTTTAAGCAAAAAATTAATTTGAAACCTAGTTGTGTTCTTTTAAGCTAACTAACCTATGCAAGAAAAGTGCTTTTTGAGTTTGCTAAATCCTAAAAGCTAGTTCGAATGGGGGAAAGTGCCTTATAGGGTAATTAAGACCTTAAGAGAGATTGGTGAAAGTGAAGTGCCCTACGAACTGGCTAAGAAAGATTGGTAAAAGAGGCTAACAGAGGGAAGGCACCTCATGAGTTGGCTAATACCTTAAAGGAGGTTAATAGAGGAAATATAAGACGACGACAATGCTTTATGAGCTAGCTAAGATCTTAAGAGAGATTGGTGAAAGAGAAGTGCACTATGGGCTAACTAAGACCTTAAGAGAGATTGGTGAAATGAAAGCGCCTTATGGGCTAGCTATGAGAGACTGTGAGTTAGGATAGTGCTCTTTAGCTGGCTAGAACTCGAAAGAAGATGTAGATTGAGACAATGCTTAATGAGCTAGATAGGACTCTAAAGGAGATGTGAGTTAGGACGACGCTTTTTGAGTTAGCTAAAACCCTAAAAGAGATATATGATAGGACAACACTTTATGAGTTGTGATAGGAATCAAACAATTAGACCTTTAACCTGAGCTCGAGCTTGAGGTCTTGAGGAACTAACAAAACGGATCCTATTGCTTTGGCCAACTCCTGTTGAGGCCGAGGTGATCTTCATTGCCGACCAACTCCACGTAATGAGCTGAGTAACTTCTCGTTTATCAATAATCAAGTTCCAACCTGAAATATGCTCCATTGATAGCTCAACCCTTTTCATATGTTTGCTCGGCCATGATCGTACTAACTAGCTATTTGGCAATGCTAGTGTTAAGAACCCTAAAGTGCATCTGAACCTACATATCTTAGAAGGACCCTTATATCTACTCAGCACCTCTACTTAGTAATCCACATCCTGATTGTGCCAATTGTCTGTTTCTAAGCACCCTCAATGATCGAATGCCATGTGTCTAGATTATTAGGCTTGACAAATTATTTCTATAGGAGATCTCAAAGTTCCAACCGTTATCACAATAAATGATGATATTACTAAAGCCGAACTCAATTCAAAGGCAAAGAATTTACTTTTGAGTACTATTGCATGTTCAGATTTTTATCTAATTGCTTCATATGTAATAGCTAAAGATATTTGGAATACTTTGGTGCAAATCTATGAAGAGACGAATACAATCAAGGACATTAGAATCAACTCGCTGGTTTAACAATACAAAACTTCTTGATTTCTTCCTAGTGAAGAAATCAAGAACTCATTAAGTAGGTTCACTACTATAACTAATTAATTGTTTTCTCTTAGCAAAATAATTAGTGATGCAAATATGGTATACAAGATGCTAAGGATCCTTCTGAAAATCCAAAATGCAAAGAAAACTACCATAGAAGAAGCTTGTGACCTGAAAACATTAACCCTAAGTCAACTGTGTAGCAAGCTCATAGCATATGAAACTGATTTTCTTAAATCAGAAAGTACTTCAAAGGATACAAAGTACTTCAGAGGATACAAATAAAAGAGCCATAGCCTTTAAAGCTAAAGAAACAGATGTTAACTCTGAAGAAGAAGATTCATCTAAAGAAGAAGATGAAGTTGTGATGCTTCTAGCTAGAAAGCTCAACAAATGGCTAAAGAAAAAAGGTAAAAAAACTTTCACCAGAAGATTTTCTACTAATAAGAACCGATCTAATTATAAAGGAAAGGCAATTAAGGAAAAGGAAGAAAACAAGTTCAAAAAGGAAATTATTTGCTATGAATGTAAAAAGTTAAGGCATATCAAGTATGAATGTCTAGTGTTAATCAAGAAAATGGAGAAATTTAAGAAGAAACACAACTCTCTGATGGCTTTGGAAGATTCAGAAACTGAGTCAAAAAGTTCAGAAGAATGCGAGAAAGCAAATCTGTGTCTTATGACACTTTTTAAGGTAGATTCTAAAACTGATTATAATTTTGACTTAGAAGTATCTGAAGATATATGTGTTGAAATCAATAAACTACTCAAAGCTCTTTTCAAGTCAAGTAATAAGATATCTAAGCTTAAATCAGAAGTAAAGACATTAAAAAATGAAAAGCATGCTCTTAGTCAAACTAATCAATTGCTAGTAGATGAAAATGATTTCGAAGGACTACATGTTTCTTGTGAAACGGTAGTCAATGAAAATTTTATTCTAAAAGAAGATATTAAAAATTTGAAAAATCATGTGGAGGATTTATTTGAATCAATCAAAAACATGTTCCGAAAGTTTGATGAAAGTGATAAGAAGTTGTAAATGTTAATTTCTAGTCAAAAGATGGATAATTCAAAATTTGGACTTAGTTTTGAATTTGAAGAAACATCTAAAATGAAGAAAGAAATAGTGTTTGTTAAATCAAAAGATGAAAATCAAGAAACGATCAAAGGAAGTGAAAACAACAAAGCATTTGAAGATGTTAGAAAGTACAACATGAAGCACTCTCAAAACAACAAAAAGTATCCTTTCAGAGGGTATAACAGAAGGTTGAACAAAGGGTATTTTAGAAAGAATCCGAGTCAAAGGAAAGTGGTAAGTAACAAATATATTGAGTAGAAACCTTATGCTTATTTTCTATGTAATAAACTAAGTCATATAGAGAAACATTGTTTTTACCAAAAATACAAGCTCAGCAATAATCAAGGTCCAATTCCAAAGATGCGCTTGAATTTTCATGAACCTAAGCCCCGTTGGGTTCTTAAACAAACTTGATTATGCTGTGATGTATGCAGGAATACGAAGCCATGATAAAAGGAACACGGTATCTTGACAGCGAATGCATAAGACACTTGATAGGTGATGCTTTGTTGTTCACAAATTTAGAATGGAAGGAAGATAATTATGTAAAATTTGATGATAATGGTAAAAGTAAAATAATTGCGATTGATTCAATTGGTTTGACATCTCAATCAACTAAAAACGTATTATTGGTTAAAGGATTGAAACATAACTTACTAAGCATAAGTCAGTTGTGTGATAAAGGTCATAAAATAATTTTTAAACATGATAAACGTATTGGTTTTAATAAGGATGGACTTAAGTTGTTTGAAGGATTTAGAAAGAAGAATGCTTATTTAATTAAACTATCGGAAGTGTCATTTGAAAGCTGCTTCATTTTAGTAAATGACAATACTATACTTTGGCATAAAAGACTAAGACACGTGAACTTTTAACAACTTACGAATTTATCTAAAAAAAACTTAATTCAAGGCTTACCAAAATTGCATACTCTTGAGTATATTTGTTGTACTCCTTGTCTTAAGAATAAGATGAGTAAATCATCACATAAGAGTAAGAAAGTAATCTCCACTCAAAGACCTTTAAAGTAATTACACTTTGATCTATTTGATCTAACCCGCACTTTAAATCTTGGAAGAAATAAGTATGAACTTGTCATAGTAGATGACTTTTCTAGATTTACTTGGAACTTGGATGTTGTTCTTATGTTATAAAAGTGATGCTTTTAAAAGTTTTAATTTTTTTTTTTCAAAAAGAGCTGAGATTGAAAAAGGCCTCTTCATCATTAATCTACAAACTCATCATGGAAAGGAATTTGAAAACTCATATTCTATTTTGTTTTGTGAAGAAAAGGACATCACTTATAATTTTTTTGTACTTTGTACTCTACAACAAAATAGAGTAGCTAAATGCAAAAACATGACTATCCAAGAAATGATGAAAACTTTACTTAATGAAAGTAATATAGCGGATTATTTTTGGGCAGAAGTAGCATCAACTTGTTACATCATAAATCATGTATATATAAGACCTTTAACAAATAAAACTCCTTATAAGATTTACAAAGGTAGAAAACATACTTTTTCATATTTTCATACTTTTGTTTGCAAGTATTTCATAAAGAAAACAAGAAAAGTATTAGGAAAATTTGTAGAGAGAGCTCATGAAGCCATTTTCTAGGCTACTCTTTGAACTTGAAGACATACTAAGTCTACAATAAAGAAACAAAAGTGGTAGAAAAATTAATAAACATCAAGTTTATTGAAGAAACAGGTAATGAAGAATCGGATGATGAATCTCCAATTGTCTTAAATAAAAAGAATACATTACGTCTTGATTTGGAAGAAAGTAAGTTAGAACCTCCTTTACACAAAACAACAAAGACTTCAAGAATGCTTGATGTATCTAAAACAAAACCAGGATCAGAAGATTATTCATAAACTAATATTAGGTTTGTTGAAACACGTCTAGAAGGTAAGTCAGAAGGTTCTGAACATTTTTATACTCCACCGTCATCTCTTAAATTTAAAACTGATCATCATGCTAAACTTATAATTAGTAATGCTGGATCTGGAATAAGAAGAAGATCAAGCTTACAAAACTTTGAAAATCATTTTACCTTAATATCTGAAGTTGAACCTTACTCAATTGATGAAGCTTTAAATGATAATAATAGAATCTTAGCTATGTAAGAAGAACTCAGTTAATTTCAGAGAAATTAGATTTGGAGCTTAATTTCAAGTCCCAAAAATAAGTCAATCATAGGAACTAAATGGGTTTTTAAGAATAAGCTAGATGAACATAGAAAAATAGTAAGAAAAATGGGTTTTTAAGAATAAGCTAGATGAACATAGAAAAATAGTAAGAAACAAAGCACACTTAGTAGCTAAAGGTTACATTCAAGAAGAAGGAATAGACTATGATGAAACTTATGTTTCTGTTGATAGGTTAGAAGCTATAAAATTACTTCTAACATTTGCTTGCTTGAAAATTTTTAAATTTTTATTAGATGGATGCAAAAAGTGCTTTTTTAAATGGCTTTATTAAAGAAGAAGTTTATGTTGATCAACCTTTTAGATTAGAAGATCCCTTCAAATTAGATTATGTGTATAAGTTGAAAAAGGCTTTGTATGGACTCAAACAGGCTTCTTCTACTTAGTATGAAAGACTAAGTCAATTTTTAAATAAAAATGACTTTCAGAGGGGAAAAGTAAATACTACACTCTTCATGAAACATCACAAAAAAGATATGTTAGTTGTACACGTTTATGTTGATGATATTGTTTTTGGTGCAACTAATGAGAAGTATTGTTAAGAGTTTTCAAGCTTGATGTGGGCAGGATTTGAGATATCACTCATAGGAGAATTAAACTTCTTGGGATTATAAATCAAACAATTAGAAAATGGAATATTTATTCACCAAGAGAAGTATACTAGACAAATTTTGAAGAAATTTGTTTTTGATAATACTGTCTCGAAGTTCTTGCTGGTAATTTTTGGGCTTTGCACGTACAGGGCCTGCAAAACAATACACAATGAGGGGATGCTAGGGGGTTATTGGCGTGGCCACTCCGATGCTTAAGTTAGCAGTGGGCTCTTTGAAGTAGGAAGTGATGTAAGAAAGTGTGCAAGCTTAATGTGCAAAGTTTAGAGAGGTTTATTATTGGATAGTGACCCGGTATTTATAGTGGAGTAGAGTCAACAGTTGAAAGTTAGTTGGTGAGAGTGATCTTCTCCCGCAAGTGTAGGAGAGTGGAGTCATTATGCCCAACGTATCCCACTTATTCAGGATATAGCTGTTTCATCCTTATCCTGTGCATTCTAGCCGTTGCAGGGCTTATCGGGCTTAATCTATATAAGCTTAAGGCTTAGGCCCATAAGGGTGAGCCTTAAGCCACGAGACGTGTTGGATACAGTCGGGCCTAAGAGGCTTATGTTCAAAGTACCTTATCAACACCAAGGATTCTTCAACTCTTATGAGTACCTCAATAGAGCTTGATATTACAGGTAATGGTAAAAAGGTAAATGAAAAATTATATCGAAGCTTAATTGGATCTTTGCTATATCTAATAGCTTCATATCTTGATATTTTGTTTAGTACTTGTGTGTGTGCTAGATTTCAAAGTTCACCAACAGAAACACACTTAACTGCAGTTAAAAAGATTTTTAAATATATAAAAAGCATTGCAAAATTAGGAATTTAGTATCTTAAGAGTCAAAATTTTAATCTCATAGGATATTTGGATGCTAATTATACAGGTTGCAAAGTGGATAGTAAGAGTACTTTATGTACTTGTCAATTCTTAAGAGATAAGTTAGTTTCTTGGTCTTCCAAGAAACAAAACTTTGTTACTCTTTCAACTATAGAAGCTGAATGTATATCTATTAGAAATTGTTGTGCTCAAATACTTTGGTTAAAACAACAATTGAATTACTATGGGATAAGTTATAAAAATATACCCATAAAATGTGATAATACTAGTACTATTAATCTGACAAAAAATCTAATTCATCACTCAAGGTCAAAACAAATAATTAAGGCACCATTTCATTCATGATCATGTTGCAAATAATGATGTGAGTGTTGATTTTATTCCAACTGAATATCAATTTGCTGATATATTTACAAAGCCCTTAGATAAATTAAGGTTTGAATTTATTTGTAATGAAATTGGTGAGTGTAACCCTTTTTGTTAGCATAGAGAATATTTAATTAATTCCCCTATGCTAAAATTATTAAATACGTGTAGATTTGTCTTTGCATATTTTTTTTAATCATAAGATTTCCTTATTCTTGTGTGTTGCACATGAAAAAGTGTTTTGTAGTTCTTAGCATATTCGTAGTGGGTCTAATAAATCAACCCACATGGATACAAATAAGGACCAACAAATCTTGTAGTTATTTTCTTTCCTCCTACATGTAAAAGCCCTTATTCTCTTTATCCTTCCTACTTCTTTAGACTTCATATTTCCTTGTAATTTCTCTCTCTCAACCAAAATCATGGCTCTTAGAAAATCAACCCGTATTGCTACAAAAGGAACCAAATCCAAAGTTCAAAACAATCCTAATAATCCTATTGTTCTAGATGAACAAGAAACCAACACCACCATTCCTATAGATTCTCAACCTAATCTACTCTCTAAAATGCATCAATAATCACTTGAAAAAAAACTCAAACCTTAGAACTACATGATGAGCCAACGGAAGAAATTGCTCAGGAAGTGAACTAAAAGAATGATTTTGAGGGACATTCTAAACCTATCTAGGAAGTTAATTAGAAGGATGCTCAGGATGTGTAAAGGTCCAATTCATCTAAAGAAGTTGCTGAATCTGAAGGTACTGGTTCTCCAAATAAGCCATCCGAGGAAAATTTTAAAAGGAATCCTGTTGAATAACTCCCTATATCGAAACCTAAGAAGTCTCCATGAAAGATCAAGACTGCAACCCTTGTGAAGAAAACCTCAAAAACTTCTAAAGTAGTATAGAAATCTCCAAAAGCAATGATCACAAAACCTTCCTCTAAGTCAAAAGACAAACCCAAGAAATGATATACAGTAAAGGGTAAAAATCTTCTATTAAAGATTCTTTTTACTTAGATTTAGAATTCTTTGAAAAGATTGGTTTTTACTGGAAGGAGTATATGAATGGGTTAGGTCTAAATAGCTTAGTTAATATGAGAGGAGTTATATATGGGGAACTTGTTGATGAATTTTACAGAAAACTTGATAACAATGATCAATAAGTGTGGAAGTTAGTAGTACTGGGTCAAAAAATTGAAATATCGAAGAAGGATATCCTGAAATGTTTTGGCATTAAGGAAATCCAAGAAGATGAAAACCTAATATAAGTGACTAAAGAGAATGTGTTTAAAGAGTTGAATGATGAAGTAGAGCTAGGTGTAGGCAGCGATATTTTCAACACTGAGTTTGAACTGTTAATTAGAATCTTGCACAAGTTTGTCAACACATTTGTGTTACTTGGAAGGGGCAGTGCAACCTCTATAACAAGAGAAGATGCTTTAGTTATTTTAGCAATGTTAGGGAAAAGTAAGGTAGATGTAGTAAAGCTAATGATGAGACACATATGGCAACACTTAGACGTTCGGCCATATGTGAATTTATTGACGACCCTCTTCAATTTCAAAAAATTGAAAATACTAAGTGAAGCAACTTGCTCTTTCTATCTTATTAAGTTAGGACAAAGAATCTTTAAGCAAATGGGGATTTATATGAATGACAAACTTTGGCATTCACATAATGGAAGAATTTTTGTTCACCCTTCAAATATTGGAAGAAGAGTGATCATTATTGAAGAGAAAAGGAAACGAGGAAAGGAACTTGCTGACAAGAAACAAAACAAGAAAGCAAAATTAGTAAAAAGATTTGGTGGGATAGAATTTAGGGAAGCCATTGGATCCACCTTAGCTTTATTACATCCACCTTTCTTTTTACTACATCTACTTTTCTTTTCCCTAACATTGCCAAAATAACTAAAGCATCTTCTCTTCTTCCTCTACCTAAACTAACTCTTCCTGTTCTAGCTTCTAACAAAACTCTTATCATCTCCCTACAATCTTTAAATCCTAAATTTTTGTTACCTTACATTACTACTCCTGATAGACACCTTCGGAAGGAAACACAGAAGCTCTTTCTATTGATTCCAACAAAAAGGCTATTGCACCAATTCTAACTTAGACCATACTTACTTTTGTGAAGAATAAAGGACCAACCTCTTCTGTGAACAAACCATCTAACGTTACTACTACTCCTAGTAAGGTGATTCCATTATATTTTGGAAGATTCAAGCTTTATGCTAGGAAGAAAACAAAAAGATCTCAGAAGTAACTTTTCTCATTCCAGAATTTTGCCTGTGTTAAGATCTTTTGTTTCAATCAAACTCTATTATGGTATTAGTTTCTTTTGTTTTCTAATAAAAAGCCTTTCTATGTGCTTAGTTATGTGTATTTTGTTAATCAATGAAGTCTTTTTGATTTGCATACATTGTTTGTTTCTAAATATTAAGGGGGAGTTAATCAATAATCTTTTATGATAACAAAAAAAAGTGAGAGAAACCAAAAATGGTTAAATTTTGCACTATATGTTGCTTGTATGAGTTGTGTGAATTTTCATTGGTTGTTCTTTTTTACTATTTGTTGGATATTAATTCAGTTTGCTTTATATTTTTAGATCTATAAAGTGTTTTTGCTATCATCAAAAAGGGGGAGAATGCTAGTTATTTCTTATGAATTTTAACGATAACAAAAGGAGAAGAATGCTAATGAATCATCAAATATGCAAGTATTTAAATAGTTTCTCAGAAAGTCTAAATTTACAATTTGAGAATGATTTAAAAAGTTGTTCAGAAGGTCTAATTAAATTAAAAAGAGACAATTTTGAAAGTATTCATAAGAGGCTTTAGAAGCTTTGTGATAAGAAGAATTGGTATAGTATTACGGAAACTTGTTCAAAGACTTCGAAGGAAAGAAGCCTAATACTCTTCAGAAGGTTATTCAGATAGTTAATCTGGAAGAGTAATGTTGAAATTTAATTAGATTCAACATAAACAAGGCCTAACTCCACTAAGTTAAGTGTATTAGGGAAATATATTTAATCCTATTCTACTCAAGATGAAATTAATAATCCATGGGGATTATTTAAGCAAAAATATCTGTAGATAAATCAAGATATATAAGAATGGATAAGGATAAGATTGGTTCCAGATCTTGTGGGATTTAATTTTCTTTAAAAACTGAAGCTTATCTAGAAATTGCTAATCAAGCATATCGTACTATAAATATTCAAATATGAAGTTTATTTGGAAGTTGCTGATTAAGCATATCCCACCAATCTTAAAGGATTGGATTTAAAATTCAATTTACCAAGATCTACTAAAAAATATCTATGGATTATCTAAACGTTAAAAAGGATAAACATGATTTGAAGATAATTCCCATCATCTTTTAGCCATTAGAAGACTTAAGTATAAAAGAAAAAGTGATTCAAAATTTTACATACGAATCTAAGAAGCAAAAGATTACATGTACATTATACTTAAAACGAGAGCTATTTCTACTATTTGAAAGAGCACAGAATGTATTTTAGATTCTTCTTTAGAAAGTTGAATTGAAGTGAGTCTTTTATCAATCATTATTTATGTTTTTATCTAAAATCTTTTTGAGATTCATATTGTTATTCTCACCTGTTTCTCTTATAAAATTTTGTTTGTTGTTTGGGTTAGATTATACTTTGTAAATATGTATTAGCTTATTTTGAAGAAAGGCTAGATATGCAGAACAAAGTGTAGTAAAGCCTATATATGGCAGTTGCTTGTAAACCTCTTATAATTTTGTTAAAGTGGATCAAGTGGAACAACATTGGTGAAGTAGACCAAATCCCTGACAGTGCAATTGGAAGAGAGTAGTAGGTAGAAGGTCGAAACTCTATAAATCTTCGGCTTGATATTCTCCTTCCTTATCTTTTTAATTTGCATTATTTAATTTTGTTATTTGTGTTGAATTATTAAAGTACCACTATTAACCAATTTAAGTTATTAAGAGGGGTATTTTTTTTCTTGTATCGAAAATGTTTTCAAAAAATTTAAAGATATTAATTCACCTCCCTCCCCCTCTTGATATTTAATATGGGACCAACAAAATATAATACGATAATATTCATTATAGGTATGTATAAGTATATTAGAAACTCAAACTACCCTTTAAAAGTTATCTCTCGAAATAGAACCTGTAATATGTGTCATTAGGTATGTACGAACCCAATGATACTATTTTTACTAAAATCAAACAATCTTAGGTAATATAACTTATATCTTAATAATTTATATATATATGTGATCTTCTTGTGATTAGAGCATTGAAGACATGACTCTTCTATAATGAGCATTTGGATAGGTAAGTTGGGATTGTAGTTTTACCGCTTGTTGGGATACTGTATTAAAGTATCTAGAAGCTTCAGAGTACTTTGTTTGTGATTGTAACTTGTTGTTTGTGCGCATGCCATGCATATGATTGGTATTTTGTTGTAATAGGAGTTGAACGCATTGGCATGTTGTTCTGTTGTAATAGCACTCATTAAGGGAATGATTAGGAGTATTAGACAAAATACCGATCTCCTTCGATGAGGATGGTTGAGATGGTCTTTTCTTCATCCTTAGTCGAACTAAGTGATAGGGAAAGAGGTCGCAGTAAGGGTGAGGGCAGTGGTTCAAAGGTAGTCATAAGAGGAGGGTGTTATCTATTGCACAAGCTCAGGTTTAGTCTGATTTGAGTGACGATAAAAATCCTTAATTTGGGTTAGAGTGGATGTAATTTCTCTTACCTCACAATAGGTTAGATAACATTGTGGATGTTTTAAGTGATTGATTGCATTGCATTTCATCATAATTAAAAATCTTGTTTGTGATTGTATGGTACTCTTTTGACTCCATCTCACTTACTGAGATAGTTGTGCTCACATCTATTACGCCCTAAAGCAGTAAAGTCGTAACAGTCTCATTGTGCAAACCATTTTAGAATAAAAGCTAACCTTACAACCGCTATCTTATACCTAATTTACACAAGGCGTTCATGACTAACCCTCTTTGAAGTAAACAGGTCATAAATTAAACATGTTATTTAATTGTATAATTATGAAAAATACATATTTACACTAAATAACTTAAGTATGTTTATAAAATTTAGTAGCTTAATCATAATCTACTTGAGTAATACATAAATTAATATTAAAAACTTTATAGATAAAATCCAAACTTGATAGTGTATTTGATCTTTAGTTTTATATCTTAGTGGCTAGCTTTAGGGTAGTTATATGATCGATTTTTAGCTAACACCTATAATAACATTTATAAGGATGTGAGCAATCAACAGCTTAGTAAGTCAAGAAGGAGACTTAAAACTATACATTAAATACAAACAAGTTATTAACCAAATTAATTAAATGCAATGTATGTTTAGGTAAATGCCATCGTACGATGTTATTCGGTTCGTCATAAGATTAGAGAAATTACACTCACTCTAATCCGGGTTGAGGAGTTTCCATGTTTATGCAACAGCTCACGACCAAACCCAAGCTTATGTAATGGAAACACTGCTCCTCTCGCAACTATTTTCGAACTATTGACTTCACTTTCACCGTAACCTCTTCACCTGTTACTTAGTTTGACTAAGGATAAAGAAGGGACCCATTATGTTATCTAATGCTATCCTTTTCGAAAGGGTCAGTATTTGGCCTGAGAACTCTAAGTTTCCCCTAATAGGTTGCTATGCAAGTCCGATTTAGAATTACAAGTCATATATTTAATTAGATTTGGTTTAAAGTGTTTAATCATTTCGAACAAATCATACAAATACAAGCCAGAGTAGTAAACTATAATCATATCATCAAACTCAGAAATAAACACATACATACAGGCGCACAGTCAACTATCTAACAATCACAACCAAGTATAATCTCAAGCTTTTGAGTATTATCAATTAGTACTCCGAAATATAGTAATATATTAATCCTAACTTACCTAGACTCCTCTCTTACTCATACAAGGTGCAACTCGCACATGCCATTGCCAATAATTCCTGTAATACAAATATTGTTTTGGTTTCCATATAACTACCATAGATATATTTTGTTATGTAATTTAGATTATGATTATCTTTGGTTTATGATCTTCTTATATTTAGTGATTTAGGTTTAAGTCTCTTAGAATTACTTCTCTTATTCAACCAAGTTTCAAATTTGTTTTTTATTCCAATTACGGTTTTGGCTTCTGAATTAGGTTTTAGTTTACCTTTTTCTTTCTATTACTTTTTGTTTGTAAGTCTTTTAAATGCCTTTTAACCTTTGTCTTATGATTTATCTAATAAGTATAGCCTTTAATTTAGGTTTTTAACTTATTATCTAATATACTTATATTAATCTTAATTCAGATTCTACTTCTAAATTAGATTCTGATTTAGCAATAATCTACATTTAATGTAACCACTTATACATATGTGTATATATACATATAAGTATTAAGTCATTAGTTTTTAGTTTAAGATTATGATTTTATTCAATTATTCAAATTCTATATCTCCTATAATTGAACTAGTTCTAAATTAATTTATGATTTAATTTCTAAATCAAGTTTTGTTTTAACTTTTGATTATTGTTTTTATTTGTGAACTAAAATGTGAGATTCATCTAACTATACTTAGGTATCCTAAATCAACGTTTTAACTCCTAATCAGTATTTCGATCAATATGATACACTACATTTCTAAATTAACAGTTGAATTAGCTCCTAATGTAAGAATAACCTATATTTTCACATAATTTCTTAAATTTACCTTTCAAACCAGATTTATAATGTTCTCCTATTATCAAAATATTATCAATTTAACTTAATATTCTTCACTTATTTAATTTTCCTATTTCACATATTACTTATTACTACTTAATCTACATATAAAGCATACATCTAACCTCTCCAATACCATAATTTATATCTCTCATCATCAACTAACATTCCAAGACATCTAAATTCATGTTAAATCAAAATATAAACCAAACTAACTTTAAATCATAAAATTAACTTAATTATTTACTTTTATCTATTGTTCATTTATTATTATTTCCTAATATGCATAGTATACACAATTAACACTCTGACTCCCTAAATATCATCCTACATTTGTAATTAACATCTAAGGATATCTATTAACATACTAAATTAGAATTTTCAATAAATTAACCTTAAATGAAAAATTAAGCCCACAATTACCTTTTATGCATGATTTTGGGGCCTAAAAATTAAATAAAAATTTAGAAAATTAATTTTAAGAAAAACTCTTCATAGCATTATAATATATATCCCAAATGGTCTACACAAAAATTTTGAAGTCAAAATTACACTATTAGGGTTATTTTAATCAGTATTGGAAACCGGTTCGGGTTTAGGGATTTCTTAAGCACCGTATATCTAGGGACTTAATTTTATCAATCTAACATTTTTTCCTAAATCTACATACAAAAATAATTCATAATAACAAATTTCATAATTTTCCACAATCATTTGATATTTTAATTAAATTAAACCAAATTAGAAGAAAATTTGGACTTACCAGTGTTGCCAGCTTCGACCATTACTGACCACCTTGGCCTTGTCGATGGGTTTGGGCATTGCCGCCACCATCCAGTGTTGGTGGCTGTCCACTCTCAAGTTGTCATTAGGTGTTGGTTCCCTTTTAAAGCCCTAATTGAACATTAATTTTCTAATTTTTCGTAAATTTGGTTTTTCCTCTCTTCTCTCCTTTCCCTAAATTGTTCCTGATTTTAAACTGACCAAAATGAGTTTTAATGAAGGGTTTCTGAATTTATAGGGCTACCTTGATTATTTGGTGAATTAATTATTGCCATTTTTCTCTTATCATCTTTCAATTTCACTTTCTATTTGTTTAAATTTTATTGGTTGCTTTTCTTTCTTCCATTTCCAAGTTACCACGCCCTAAATTTGGACAATCTCACATGTTTTTATAATTTTCTTGATTTTTCCTAATTTTTTAAATAAATTTTCTTTAATTATTTAGTATTATTTTAACATATTTCAAGTATTTTATGTAATTTGTGTATTTTTATTTATATGTAAATACATATATAGTACAAATAAATATTATTTAAGTTATTTTATGATTTTTAGTGTACATATAATTCATCTTTATTAATTCGTTAGTTATCAAAACTCGTTTTATGCGTTTTCGATAAATAACGGATAATATATATATATAATTCAAAATTATATTTTTCAATTATTTTATTATTCATTTTCCTAAATCCAAACTTACAGGATCACTTTTATTAATATTTCTAACTTCGTTGTAAAATTTAAACTTAATTAGATAACTTACTCGATCGCTTTAAATTTTACGGATTGAATCTTGAATACTTGATTGCGAGACTTATAACATCCCTATAGACTTTTTTTGTAGGTGATGAGTAAAGGTCGGAGTGTTCAAATACCATTAACCTCAGGTTAGTGTACTAATAGTTAGGAAAGTAAAGAAAGGAATAATCCATCGAATCTAGACTTTTGATTTTTCTTTTAAATTTTGAGAAAACGAATTAGGAATTTTCTAAGATACCCACTAGTTTCCTATCTTATTATAAATGGACTTCAAGACTTGTGGCTTTTGGTAAACTTTGATTATAAATTATAACTCTAGATGTGAAACGTTTATGTAAATATTATTGTATTATGAGACAACAAGTTATATAGAATAGGTATTTTGATCATTCACATGGTATCAGAATAGATGCTTTAAGCTAGTTGAGTCATGTACGCCTTGTGTAAACTATATTTATGGTAGTAACTATGAGATCAACTTTTATCTTAAGTTAGTTTACAAGGCGGGATTGTTACAACTTCTCTTGTGCGGGGTGTGATATATTATTAAGATAATATCTTCTTTTTTTTTTTTACTCTACATTTTTCAATCACAATTATACCTTAAGTTTATTAAAAAAATGCAATTAAATCATGAGTTTTGATAATCTAGTTAAAAAATATTTAAGGGCAAAACCAAAAGCTTTTGTAAGTCATATGGGAATCAGGCTACCGGACCTCTTACCCGCAACCGAGCTCAAGGATTAGAGTGGCTAGCACAATGAATCCTCCTGTTCTAACCAACTCCTATCAAGGCCAAGTACTTTCTTACCAAGTCACCTTTAATGCTGTATTGTTTGACCACCCATTGCTCTATAGTATGCTAAGTTGATGAATGCTCTCCAGTGTCGAGCCGACTAATTACTTGGCATCTTTCTTGCCAAGAAGCCGAGAGAGAAAAAGATCGAATTGATTAAGCCATCTCTACTTGAAGAAACCCATATATCTGTACTTTTTGTCTGCATCTCCTAACAACCTTGCCAATGCAGCATCACCACGTATACAATATTATATATAGAATCTATAGCACCAATAATCATTTTCCTTGTATATTCATTTTTACCTTTTTATATCATGTACATTTTTTCTTTAGGAAATGTCCTTTTTGTCTTTTCCTTTTTGGGCAAGTTGCCTTGACTTACAAGTGTAAATACCCTTGTGCTTATAGTTGTGGGAGATTAGATTACCTTTAATACAATTGAGTACTTTTCTTTCTTGTGTAAACACTGTTCTTTACTCTTGGCATAACTCTTATCCTTTTCCTTAAGTAAGGTTAGGTAATGAGTAACCTTATTGGACCAATTTGTGCGTCATATTGAATTGAGCTGTAAGTCCTCGGAAGTTCCATTAGTACGTTATATCCTCTGGAGTTGTTCATGGGTTTTACTTACCGTTTTCATTCTTCATTTCTTTATCCTTTCGTACCTTTCCCTATTAATTCTTTCTGAGCTTTCTGCCAGCTTGGACCCATTTAGCGACCGACCTTGTCTGTTCTTAGTCATAATTCACATTATCTTGGTATTAGAGCGGAGGTTTTGTGTGAGCCGTAGTTAGTTTTTTTTTTTTTTAATTCTGTTGTGTTATGTTTTGCGTGTGTGAAATAAAGTCAGTTACTATGTTCATTTGACTGTTGTGTTATTAGCTGTTCACTTTTTAAAGTGTTTGTTTGAATTTTGAATCTGAGAGAAAATGACAGACCCAAGTATGAATGTTAATGGTGGTGATGACAGTAGCATTGTCCACCATGAATGACAATCTTAGGAAACTCCTAGAAATATTGACGAAAGACTTAATGAGGTAAAATCTGACTTGAGCTATTTATGTCCTATCTTACCGACCTATTAAAGCCGTACAAAACACTCCACAAGCTGCCCAAACTGTTAGAGGTCAGAACTCAGCTCAACTAGTTTGAGGTGGAGGAGTTGGTGGATGAGTAAGGCGAAGAATAGACATGAGAGAGCTAAATGAGGAGGAAGAAGATTATTTTGAAGAGGAGCATGTACAAGTCCCCAGAGCATCTGACCATGTCAAGCTTCGGATTCTGAGTTTCAATGGATCTAGGAATGCTGACGAGTATCTTGATCGAAAAGAGAAGGTAGAGTGTGTATTTGATTACTATCAATATGATGATTATGAGAAAGTGAGGACTGCTGCTATTGAATTTTTCAGATATGCCGCCATGTGGTGGAAGAATTTTCAGGCCATGAGAAGAAGATAGGGGTACCAAGAGATTAACACTTGGCCTGAAATGAAGAGGGTGCTTAGAAATACATTTGTGCTGGAAACTTATCTCTAAGATACTTTCATTCGTCTTCAGAAGTTGAGACAAGGAGGCTGAATAGTTGATGAATATGTTTAAGAATTCCAGATGCTTATGATAAGATGCGAAGTGGAGGAACCATCAGTCCGAACAGTCTCAAGGTTTGTCATTAGGTTGAGAGGAGACATCCGAGACATTGTGGAGCTCCAACAATTTGACCCAATAGACAAAGCTGTTAGGATTGCCTAGTGAGTGGAGAGACAAAGAAAGAGCCAAGTAACAACAAAAATGCCGACTAGCTGACCAGGACAGGCAAATCACTGAGCTCAGTTTAGTAACGAGCTGAGCAGAAGAGTTAATGTTAGAGCTGAGCAGAAAGGCTAACTTGAAGATGTAGTGCCAACCTAAATGTGTGAGAAGGGGCAAGGGTCTAGCAAGAAGACCATCTAGATCAAATGCTTCAAGTGTTAAGGGTTTGGACACATGGCTGCTTAGTGCTTGAACTGAAGGGCAATGGTCATTAAGGGAGACATCCCGAAGTTAGAAGTAAAGAGCACGGATGGGGAACCCAAGCATAAGGAGGTTCCTATCGAGAAGGAAAATGCCGAGAAAGAATTTATTGAGGAGGACGTGTTTCCTAAAGACTTAGACCAATTACTCATGGTTGCCCAACGCACCAAGAGCGTAGAACTCTCACAAGAGGAGGAGTAGAGGGAGAATTTGTTTCATACTACTTACAAGGTAAATGGTCGGATGTTCGCTTTCATTGTAGATAGTGGAAGCTGCACCAATGTGGCATCGACTAATCTTGTTTCAAAACTAAAGCTACCGATTGTTGCACATCCTAGGTAATACAAGTTTCACTAGTTGAGTAAGAAAGGAGAATTACATGTCACTCGATAAATACTGCTGCCGATCACTATAAGGAATTACTCTGACCAGATCCTCTACGATGTACTGCCTATGTGTGCTTCCCACGTATTGTTGGGTAAGCCGTGGTTGTTTAATAGGAAAGTTATATATGACAGTTATAGGAATACGTATATGTTGGAAAACGATGACCAGAAGATTACGTTGAATTCGATGCTATCGAAAGAAGTTCACATGCTACAGATGAAACTTACTCGCGGATCAAAGAAAGCCTTGGTCATGAGTAGAGCCGAGCTTCGAGAAGCCATCAATGCTAACAAGCAACCCTATTATTGGTCAGGCGACTATTGGAAATGAAGGAGTAGGGTAAGCTTCCCCAGGAAATCAAGGAGTTGCTAGATGATTGTATCGACCTGTTGCCGGGATAGTTACTTGAAGGTTTGCCCCCAACTCGAGGCATAGAGTACTGCATTGACTTAGTACTTGGTATTGCACTACCGAATAAGCCAGCTTATCGAATGAATCCTAAGTAGGCTTCTAAACTTCAACATTAAGTCAATGAGTTGCTAAAGAGAGGTTATGTGACAGAGAGTCTTAGCCCTTATGCTATGCTTGCACTTCTAGTGTCGAAGAAGGATAGAACCTGGCGGATGTGTATTGACAGCTAAGCCATGAACAAAATCATGATCAAATACAGGTATCTGATCTCGAGGCTAGAAGACATGTTGGATAAGATAAGTGGAGCTAAGATTTTCAACAGGATTGATCTTAAATCTGGCTACCATCAAATCCGCATAAGACCAGGAGATGAGTGGAAGACTGCATTCAAGACTCAATATGGACTTTACGAGTAGATGGTCATGCCCTTCGGCTTATCGAATGCCCCGAGCACTTTCATGAGGCTTATGAACCATTTATTGAGACATCTCACAAGAAAGTGTGTCGCGGTGTACTTTGACGACATCCTGGTCCATAGTGCGGATATGTCGAGTTACTGTGAACATCTCAGAGCAGTCCTAGATATCCTTCGTGTAGAGAGACTATTCGGCAATTTGAGGAAATGTTGTTTCTACTAGGAGGAAGTAGTATTCTTGGGGTATGTAGTTAGTGGAGGAGGCCTACAAGTTGATGATGAGAAGATCGAGGCAATTGTCGAGTGGCCGAATCCTACTACTTTTGTGGACATAGGAAGTTTCCATAGACTGGCTTCATTTTACAAAAGATTTATCAGGAATTTCAGCATTATCACCATGCCACTTACCGAGCTAACAAAGAAGAACACCGACTTCCGCTAGGGAGAAAGGGAAGAGAGGAGTTTTGCCGACATAAAGGAAAGATTGACCTCCATCTCAGTGTTAGTACTACTTGACTTCAACAAAATTTTTGAACTGGAATGCAATGTATCGAGCGTTGGAATAAGCAGTGTCCTAATGCAGAAAGGTCGACCAATTGCCTTCCACAGTGAGAAGCTTTGAGGACTACAACTGAACTACTCCATGTTTGACAAGGAACTTCTGACACTGATTCGAGCAATGTAAGTGTGGCAACATTACTTACTATTGAGAGAATTTGTCATATATACTGACCATGAATCATTGAGGTACCTCTAAAGTGAGACAAAGTTGTTGAAGCGGCAGGCGAGATGGGTTAAATTCCTTGAGAGGTTCAATTTGTAATTAAATACAAGCAGGGAAAGAGCAACATAGTTGCATATGCTCTTTCGAGGAGACATGTGCTTTTATCAGAACTGCATTGGTTTCGCAAGTATCGAAGAAAAGTAGTCCGGGGATCCACACATTGGACCAATAATTTCGCGATGCATAGATGGAAGGATAGTGGATGAGTATTATGTAGAGGATGGCTATCTGTTTCTAAGAGGGAAACTGTGCATGCCAACTTGTTCCCTACAGAAATTATTAATTAAGGAAGCTTATAGTGAAGGACTCTCTAGATACTTTGGAGAGAAGAGGACTTGTGAACTATTGAATGGCCGATTCTTTTGATCAAGAATGTGAAGAGATGTGCATCAAGTTGTCGAAAGCTGTACCGTGTGCAAAAAAGCCAAGTGCTAAGCCGAATAAGGGAAAGTAATGCCCCTACTCATTCCAATGAAGCTATGGATTGAACTGAGTATAGACTTTGTTCTCAAATTGCCACGAAATGCTCGAGGAAAAGATTTTGTAATGGTCGTCATGGATCGGTTCAGAAAGATAGCATACTTTGTATCCTACACCAAAACTAACGACGCTTTGGTTATTGCTTCTCTTTTCTTACAAGAGATTGTGTGGATACACAGCGTCCTAAGAATCGTAATCTCCGATAGAGACCCGAAGTTCTTATGCCATTTCTAGAGAATGCTGTAGCATTGGTTGGGAACCAAATTATTATTCAGTTCCTCATGTCACCCCCAAACTGATGGTTAAACAAAGGTGGTTAATCATACTTTGGGGTTACTACTCTGAGTTGCAGTAGATAAGAACTTGGTTGATTGGGACGTCTACCTACCGGTAGTCGAGTTCACCTATAACTAAACCATACATGATGCCATTAAGTAGACTCCCTTCAAGGTGGTTTATAGATTCAATCCCGAATTGCCCTTCGACCATACCCCTATACCAGTACCCGTACAAGAGGACCCAAACGCCTCGGCCAGAGCACAATCTATTCGGTGTATCTATGATAAGGTCACTCGGCACATCGATTAAGCTGCTGGAAGAATGTAAGAAAAGTCCAAGGGTAAGTTCACCAAACAATTTCAACAGAGAGACTTGGTATGGCTATAACTCAATAAGGAATGGCTCCCGAACAAAAGGAAGAACAAATTTTCTGCAAGAGCGGAAGGACTATTCAAAATCCTCTAGAAAATCAGTGACAACGCCAATAAGCTGGAACTGCTTGAGGACTATGGGGTTTTTAACACCTTCAACTTTGCTAACCTTAGTCTATATCACCTTGATGGAGAACTAAGCAAACACCATTCGGATTTGATCCTAAATCCAAAACAACCCAGAGGGACTGATAAGAATTAGGCAACCAGACCTCTTACCCACAACCGAGCCCGTAGATTAAAAAGGCTAACATGACGAATTCTCCTGTTTAAACCAACCCCTGCCAAGGCCAAGTACTTCCTTGCCGAGTGACCTTTAATGCCGTAACGTTTGACCACCCATTACTCTATGATATGTCAAGTTGATGAATACTCTCCAGCACTAAGCTGACTAATTACTTGGTATCTTCCTTGCTGAGAAGCTGAGAGAGAGAGGCCAGACTGATTAAGCCATCTATGCTTGGATAAGCCCATCTGTTCGTGCTTTTTATTCGCATCTCCTAACAACCTTACTAATGCAGCATCGCTACGTATACATTATCATGTGTAGAATCTATAGCACCAATGATTGTTTTCATTGTATATTCATTTTTACCATTTTGTATTGTGTACATTGCTTCTTTAGGAAATGTCCTTTTTGTCTTTTCCCTTTTGGGCAAGTTGCCTTGACTTACGAGTATAAATATCCTTGTACTTATAGTTGTAGGAGATTAGATTACCTTTAATACAATTGAGTACTTTTCTTCTTTACGTAAACACTATTCTTTACTCTTCGCATAACTCTTATCCTTTTCCTTAAGCAAGATTAGGTGACAAGTAACCTCATTAGACTAATTTGTGCGTCATATCAAATTGAGTCATAAGTTCTCAAAAGTTCCATTGGTGCATCATATCCTTTGAAGTTATTCGTGGGTTTTGCTTACCATTTTCATTCTTCATTTCTTTATCTTTTCATACTTTTCCCCATTAATTCTTTTCGACTTTCTACAAACTTGGATCTATTCAGAGACCGACTTTAGTTGTTCTTGGTCACGGTTTGCATCACATTTTTATCATGGGTACTTGACACATGTTCCTATAGTAAGTATCCTACTTTCATTGTGTGACGCTTGTAAACCAATGGGCGCCATATCCTATTGTATGTCCTTAGTCTTTTAATGATAATCTTTTTATTTTTTTGGGCTAGAAAATAAACATTGCTAGATTCAAATGAAAAAGTCTAAGTATAAGAGATTATATCAGTAGACAAAAGACAAGATAAAATAAGTAGAGGAGAGAAAATCATAATATCAAGATTCTTCCCTTTTCTACCTTGTGATGTAACCTAGTTCGCACACTTATAAGCTTCACAAGAAACATGAAAAAACAAGATAGAATTAAATAAGGAACAAGAGGATCTAATTTGTAGAACAACAGGATGAATCCTCTACAAACAAGATTCTAAACTTAGAATGCTTTCAATCATCACCTTATAATCACATTCAATGATTATTGATTTCCAACACTTTTCAAGAGCAAGGTATGTACTTTTATGAATAGCATGTTCTTCAACATGTTTTGCATCATCTACTTCAATATCTTTTATGATCGCAGCTAAATGATCTCTATTGGAGTTCTTGATAATTATGCCAATATTTGTAGATTTGTTTGAAGGTAAAAAGGAAGCATCACAATTACATTTAAGAATTCCTATAGCTAGTGACGTCCATGTTTGCATAGAGAAAGGATGAGAAGCAACTTACTCAACATCTTTGAAGTGCAACTGATAATGTTGTGCATGCATAAAATCAATGTTTGTTTCTTTATTGTGAAAAAGACCCAAAATTTCTTGGTTAGGAGACAGCATGTTAACATTTTTAGAAATAGCAAGCAACTCAACAATACTATTTTTTTGACAATAGATAGTGTTGCTCTTGAATATTTACTTCAATCCTACATAAAGTAGCTTTTGAACTAAGCAATACATGATCGATAGAACAAGAGCTTCTCTCTATCCACACTTGCCAGAGGATAATAGCAATTTTACACAGAAAGAATTCTGTTTGATCTTGGTCTTCATATTACTACTTTAAATCTACTAACCAATCGTTGATCCTGTGTACATTATGAAAGTCAATATGATAGCTAGAGCACATAAGGTTCTAGGACTAACTATAATCTCTAAAGCCATTTATAATAATCACCATTAATACAATAAAAGCAATTCTCTACAATTTAAACAAATTATATGACTCATAGGTGAGTCAATACAACCATAACATAATCCAAAGCAATAATTCTAACTCTTACAACAATTATACTTGCCAACAGTCATCTTAACACTAATTCTACAATTCCATAGTTCATCATCTTCCTTAGTATAATACAAAACTAATTGCCTCTCATTCCAAATGCAATGATAGTAATTCTTGTACATGTCCCAACCAAAAAACTTATTGAATCAACCATCAATTGTAAAAATTATAAAAGAATAAGATAAAGCCTAGTACATAATGTACACGCACATATGGATGCCAAACCAGTAACATGCATACATTTAACATAAGTAACAACACAAGAGTAACAGTAAACAATCAGTTAAATTATCTTGAATTTAAGTTAGAAACTAATAAATGGGTACTAATGATCTCGCCACATTGTTTATATATATCTATATATGTATAAGTCTTTTATTTTACTACAATATAAATACGATGTTGGGAACTATCATTGTAAGCCTTGCCACCCAAAGTCATTTATGTCAAAAGTCCTAATTTTAGTTGCATCATCTCAACTTGCAAGTCCATTAGGGAAACTTCACATGAAGATTAGCATTTTCCCTTAGGGATCTACTACTATGAGCCCTTAGGATAAGTTAAGCATAAACAGTACTCAATTCTTAAAGTTTGATATAGATTAGTTTGATTTGCACCTAACCTAATAAGCTCATTCATCAAACACCCATCATGTACCTGAAAAGCTGAATCTAGATCACTTACAATGCTCAAATCAACCATGAAACCTGAATCTAACTACTTAACAGTTAGAACATTAAACTTATCTCAATCTTTCATTTAATTGATCTAATTCAAGCTTTGAAGTAAACCCCCCAACCCAATTAAACTCAACACTTCCTAAGGCATCCTATGACCTTAATCAATCAAGGCTTCTATGTTTTGATATAACTAGGAAAATATTAGGTTTTAAAGGACTAAACACTTGGACAAGTAAAGTTTATAAAAAGTACAGCTTGAGAAACAATAATTACTACATTAGATTTGTAAAATAGGGTAATAGTACATTAAAATTGGTTAAAATGACATTCAAGAGTAAAAGTATTTAAAACTAATAAAAAAAGTTAAATTAACTTAAAGAACTTGAGAATCCTTCGTAAAGGTTAGAACTTTTACAAAAGAAAGCTAATTGGAACTCAAGATTAAGGTTAGGAAAAGGTTTGATTAAGTTTGGTTAGGAAAAACAATGGGAAAAGAAGAAATTGGAAAACTATAGCTTGATATGGTCAATAACATGATCATGTCGCTGGTTACGTAACTTATTGACCCCTCGCGACACTTAACACATGGGGTAAGGTTACTTGATACGGTTGTGTTGTAGGTCATGTACCCCCTGCAAAGCAAAAATCCACCTTTGACAGCACTCCTAACCCACTCCTTCCCTTCCATTCTTCAACCCAACCTTAAATACACCTCAAAATACTTTTCAACCCATTATTGAAACATGTTTTTAACTCAACCAAATTACACAATTCAACTTAAATCAACCCAAAACATTCTGGTTTCATCAAAACCCAACAACCAACTAAAGTAAAAAAGGAGAGAACTTACTTAGGAATGAATGAAACTTCTTGTAATATGATTAAGAAGGAAAACCCAACAAAGGGTTGTAAATAATAACTAACCTAAATTTGGATTTCTTAAGAAATGTTAATAAACTCCATGAAGGTAAGGGTGGTAGGGGTAGGGTGGGGTATTTTACCAAGATAACTAATAAAAATGGGTTGAATACTTAAAATCACCTTAAACTTGATTTAATCTGAATTACTCTTGAGTTTTTGAGACCTTAAAACTTGGCTTCAACTGAGAGTAAGAGAAAGTAGAGAGAATAGAAGAAATGAGAGGGTTAGGAAGGGTTTTGCTAGTGTTTAAGGTAACGAATAGAGTGAATGGTTTTTAGGGTAAAAAAGGGGTTTAAGGCCATGAAGCCAGTATGTGCTCCATTCTAAAAACATTTTCTTAAATTTTCTTGGGCATTACATACTAACAAATGGTAAGAAACTTACGGTGCTTAACTCGTGTGAGTTCCTTCTACAAGCACCAAAGCTTAGCACTTAGTTTTTTTTTTTTTTTTGTGCAATTGTAACATACAATGGTCTTGTATAATTTTCTTTCTTTCTTTCTTTCTTTCTTTTTTTTTAATTTTCCTTTAAAGCATTAATTAGGTACCCCATTGATAAAGTAAAGAGTTGATTAGAAATGAGAGTTACTTAGGATATTGATATTATATCCTAAACAACTCTCTAAGCATGCCACTAAGAAACATGTCCTTATATAAAACTTTTTGTCCTGCTCTCTTTCTCTTATAATGATAAGTGACTTATTTTCTAAAAACAAACTAGTCTTGAGTTTTTCTCTCTAATTGGTAGTAGTTATCCAAAGAAAATTAAAAAACAATTCCCTTTTTATGTTCATTTTCATTTTTACTATAGTTTTATTTTCTCCTAACGTTTCATGATGTAAAATTGTACAATATTTCTCTCTATACTTTTCTTTTTGATATAATAAAAGTATAGCCTTTTCTCTTGTTTCTTGTTTCTTGTTTCTTATTTCTTTTAGATGGTTATGGTAAAGGCATAAAAGTGCACTTCACAACATTTTTACTGTTGATGATGAAAAACTATAAAACCTAATCAAAGATTCTCTTTTCAACATAAGTTGATTTTGAGTTTACAAATGTTCCCTTTTTAATAAATAAGTTAATTTTATGTTGATATGGTATTTTGAATTTTATTTGATTTTTTTTATTGTTTGAGAAAAAAAAAACAAGTTAATTGATTTATAATTTGATAAAGAATCTAAAATGTGGCTTAATGGAATTTCTTCTTTTTTAAAAATAGAATTAGTTAAAGAGCATGTACAATGCATGGGTAAAAGTTTGAATAATGATTATAATTTTAAAAAAATGTAAATGCATATAAAATTTTATGTATTATAGAAAAAAAAACACATTAAAGAATTATTTAAGGGTTTATGTTGCAATTGGTACTTGAACTTTTCCTAAATATGCAATTTACTACTTAAACTTTGAAAAATTCAATTTAATACCTAATTGAAGTTTTCGTTTTCATTTATACTAACTTATCTAACTCTGTTAATGTCTGTTTGCTCACGAATTGACATGTGACACCTTTTTTAATACCTAGCCTAACTTGTCCCCTTAGTTGACATAGCATGACATGTGGCACAGTTTCGCTGACATGGTACGATACATGGCACAAGTATGAACTGACATGTTGTACCTTTTTTTAGAGAAAAATACTTTTACTAATTATCGACTTATATCCATTGATAGTTCACACTATACCCTCTAACACCTTTCTACTCAACAGTATTTGAGACAATGTATAATATATAAAGGTTTTTTTCATGTAGCATTCCACGTAGGACAATGTATGATGGTATAGGGTTTTGAATTGCAAATTGTAGTTTTCACAAGAAGGAGTTGATTTTGAACTCAATTTTCTCACTTGATTCAACTTTTAACTTAGAAAAAAAAAAGGTTTAATTCTTAATCTACTCTATGACTATTTTTAATTCATACAAAAATTTTTACAAAAAACACTTCTAAAACATACTAGAAATCTATGTCAAAGTAGACTTTTCAACTGTAAAATGTCCTTAAAGATCCCACTTTGACATGAATTTTCAAGTATATTTTATATGTGTTCTTATGGAAACTTTTGTATAATTTAAAAGTAGTCATGCAATAGATTGAGAATTAAGTATTTTTCAAAAATTAAAGTTGAATAAAGTGAATAGTTATGTGAAGATTTGTGTTTATGAGTATAATGTGATTTTTGCTTCAATTCTTGAGTGAAAAACTGCATGTTTGTACTTGAAAACCTCCTTTTCCCTCTTTCACAAGTCTCACTTGGAATGTTGGATGAAAAATTCTTATATATATGTAAGTTATCCTAAATAGTCATGTGAAGATTCATGTTTATGAGTATAATGTGATCTTTGCTTAGTTGAGATGAAAAAATACATTTTCCTTTAAAAAAATTTGTTCCATGTGGCAATAGCTCCAACTAATGTCAAGTTGTCGCGTATATACTACGTCAGCAAATGTAAACTAACAAAAAACAAAAGTGCCATGTATCAGTTTAAGTCATTACTATGTGTCAACTCATACTACATTAGTAAACGAAAGTTAACAGAATTTGGTCAAGTAGTATAAATAACCATAAAAACTTCAATTAAGTATTAAATTGTTTTTTTTTTTTTTTGAAGTTTAGGTAATAAATTGCACATTTCAATAAAGTTCAGATATCAAATACAACATTAACCCATTATTTAAACGGTATAAGAACCTAAAAACGAATGACTCCTTATATGTAATTTGTTGAATATTCAATTGGAAAAAGAACATATAGAAACTCTTTCTCTCTCTTATACACACACATACACATACATTGACATGCTTTATTACCAAATTATATGTAAGATATAATGACTTAAAATGAACTATTGAACAATATCTAATTTTGAAATTATTTAAACATTTTGGAATAATTTGCTACAATAGAATATAAAAGGAAAGACCTTTGGAAATTATATTAAAAAAGATGATAAAAAATTATGGAAATACATTAATAATAACATAAATTGATGAGATATCAAAAGAAAAGGGCTTTAGAAACTATACATTATGATATGAAATGTTATAATTTGAAAAAAAAAAAAGTATACAAGTGCATTAATGATACCAAAAAAGAAAATATAAAAAAGGAAAAAACTTCTAAAATTATATATTAATATGAGATGATAAGATTGGACAAAAATTTTATGGAAATGTATTAACGATATCATAAAAAGGTAGAATACATAATAGGAAAGAATTTTCTAAATTATATATTATAATATGATTTTTAAAAAAAAAAAACTTATGTTTCAGTAAAGGATGAGAATTTTTTTTCTTTTTGGAGCTAAAGATGAAATGTGTTTTGATAAGTGTATTTTACATTTTATTTATTTTATAGAAATTTTCTAATAAAACTTATGATTGGTATAGGTTAGAGAATTAATAAATCAATATCACCCTTAAGGTAAAATCATTTTGCTGGTTAATTTGACGAGAAGTAAAAGTTAGATCACTAAAAGAAAATCTCTTTTGTTAGAGTGCTGATGGATGAGCAGTGAGATATATTTTACTTAAGGACATGAGTTACAAGAAATCAATTCTCAAAATTTAGGGGAATTTCAAGTTTAATCCTCTTCAATGCTACAAAGTGATAACAATATCTGGCATACTTGAACTCTTCCTTAATTTGATTATTGTCTCCCTTTTACAAGTTGCTATTGTCATGTCATTTTACATTCTTCCACATTTAACTCAAATTGATTTACTAAATCATTCTTCTAAAATTGACATGTTAGTGTTATTAGTACTATTTCTTTATTCTTCTTATGTAAAAGGTCAAATAGTTGTTTATTTCTTTTAGTATTTTTCTATAATTAACTTTCATCTTTCCATATTGGTAAATTACTGTTTATAAAATCTTAAAAGTTTGTGGGATTTAAAATTATGTTTTTATGACTCAATTTCCATAATAACCTTTACTTAGTCTTTACACAAGCATTGTGAATTGATCGTTTAGTTAGTTATTATGACTTAGTTGTTTATTTCATGTGACTGACTTATTAAAAATAATCAAAATCACATTACAACTATAGTCCAACTAAATCATTTAGCTTTATGTGCTATATAAGACTATAACGTACAATCATTCTTACCAAAAGAAAAATATAAGTTCTTTGATCTATTAGGGAGGATAAGAACATTTTTCTTTTACCTTTCAAAATAAAAGCACTTATACTTAATCGATCAACTTGTAAGTCTAAGAATATAGCATTTATGTCAAGAAATTTAGATAATGTGCAATATAAGATTTGTAAATGTTTTTTTCTTACTCAAGTTAAGATTTGAGATTATCGTTCTTCTTGTTCATCTAGATAATCAAGAATTACATAATTTGAAACCATTTAGATAAATGTATTTTGGGACAAAAAAGGGTGCAAGATCTTTTCACCCCAACTTAGATCAAAGGGGCACTTGATGCATTAGATCTTTGGTTGGTTATTGTTGGTAATATCCAATCAAAATTGATTCCTTAGATAGTTTTGGTTTGGTTAAACCATTTAAAAAATGGAGAAATATTTGTGTGTATAAAAAATGACTACCACCATCTTTAAACATTGGTTCCAAATCACTTAGGTATTCAATGAGTCATGAGACTATACAATAATCAATCTCTCTCTCTTTAAGTTTATTTTTGGAAAGAGAGAGTTAATGAAAAACTTAAAAGCGTGTAGGGGAGTCTTCTTTAGCATTTTACATTCGGATTTCAAAATTCAATCTTAATTTTCCTAATCCATCTTACATTAAACCTATGTGTATTTAATATCATCTTTCCTAATAAGTTTAAAGAGGTTAATCTGCCACTAGTTATTTCCAACCATTACACAATCATAGTGGCGTCTAATACACAATAAATCTTTTCTTGATAGTCTAAGTCTATTTCTTTGTACATTTTTTTATTATTTATATATAATAGTATGTAGTTAAAGAATATGTATGAAATTTTATTATATATATACATATATATTGTTGTTGATTTGAAGATTTCCTTGAGTTTGACCATTAAGCTAGGACTTAAGCTTAGACCTGTAAAGAGAATATGTAAGCTTGGACACTTAAGTTAGTAAAGTGACCTAAGGAGAAAAGAGAATCTCCAATATCAACACTTAAGAGAGTTTTTATGACATAGAAAGTACACATGAATCAATATGGAGATTTAAGTCAGAAGGGACCTATTCTTGTCCATAGAGGCATCCATGTGGTTTTATAGGCTACAAATAGATTCCAACATCTACTCATGTAGACAGTGATACTCTTTTGCTAGTAGTTGTTCACTTCGGATGGAGAATCTCCTTTGATAAGTATAGGACCTCTAGAAAGTATGAGAATCATTTAGATAAAGTCATGGGGCAAGGGATCCTTACTTCTACAAGTTGTCTATAGGGTTCTACGGGGTTGCTAAGACATATTATGTCATCTTGTATCCTATGAAATTTTTTTCCTTGATGGGTAAGCTTAGTTAGGGCTTGTGGGTTGTAGAGATTTACAGAGGCTTAAGGAGTAAAATCCATAGAAAATACTTGCCTCCCCCCCCCACTTACATTGTCAGTTGGTCGACAACGAAATGTAAGCTAATCTTGATCTTTTAGTTAGCACATAAGGACATTAAAGACACTATATTGATCTTCTCTATCTATAGGACTTTAGTATAGGCTAAGCTATTGTGGAGTCAAGCAAGAGTGGCATGAGTAGTCAGTGTTTAGGGGAAGGGTAAACTTACTCGAGCAATTAAGTAAGTGGGTTTGAACCTTACTTTGTCTCCCTTGATTGAGGTGAGATTATGTAGCACATCGAGGGGGTTATGCTTAATGTAGAGGTTAGCATTCAGAACCTTACTTCTTCGCCCCGTCTAAGCTAAAGGAAAAGTCATATTCTCTATTGTGATTGTTGGGCTTCTCCAAGCAAATGGCGTTAGGTGTTGTGGAAATTGGTCCCCTCCTCTTGCATTGTAAAGGGTCTTTCATCTGTTAATGGGTATTTTTGCCTTATGTAAGTGCATGTTTCCAAATTTTAGATGCCGTTGGCTGTTGTCATGTATGTCACTTGTAAAGAGAATGTAGGAATTTAGGGCATTATCTTTAGTTATATCTTCTAATTGACTTGACTTGTCTAACATAGCACTTTACTATGTGTACAGTTGAGGGATGATTTATGCCTTCAAAAGCTTTACGGTCATAGGGATCTTCTACCACTTTATAGGGATTCTCTAGCACCCCTCTTAAATGTCATATATTACTTTCGAATGTTCTGGAGGATCTTAAACACTATAAATGAGGGCTTTTGGCTTCTTCATAAGCATCCCTTATTTGAGTTTATTCCTTACCAAAATACCCTTGATAAATTTTCTCCTTTTTCCATGTGCTAATCCGTTTTTTTTTTTTTGAAAAAAATCATTTTTTTATTCTTTTTTTCAGAGTTTTTGTAGTCTTTGACAAAACCTCTTATTTCATTAAGAGTTGATAGCAAATATCCGCCCTTCATCTCTTTCTTTCTTTTCAAAATGTAAGAAGTATAATGTTATTCTTTTTCTCTCTTCTCATTGTTTGCTATTGATGAAAAATCCTAAGGGTGCTACTCTCTCTCTCTCATCCCTCTTCTCCTCTTTGAGGTGGGGACTTTGGTGGTGCCTTGGTTTTTGGAATCTCCTTCTCTTTTTATTGTAAAACTGGGAGAGTTGTAGTGGTGGTTGAAGATGGTCCTACGTAAAGGTGGATGGATGATGGAAAATCTCACGCTCCTCTCAATTCTTGCATTTATAACTTATGTAAGGAGCTCAAGCGCTAGCTTATTACTATTCTTCTTTGCTTAATTCTCTAGTGCCTATGGTCTAAACTCTCTTATTAGGGGCATGTCAAATGCTAAGGATAGTAGGCTAAGTAATCCTTCAAGCCACCCAACTTAGGAGTGGCATACCATATCCTTCCTAACACCTTATGGTAGGCACTAAAATGTTAATGGTTTAAAATTTTCCTTGAGTTCAACTATCTAACTTAGGCTCAAGCTTGAGCTTGGTGGGTTCGAACTCACAAATGAGAGCATGTGAGATAAAAGAGTGCTAGAGATGGTTACGAAGCATACACTCTGACACTTAAGCCAGTAGTGTAGCCTAAGGAGAAGAGAGAATCTCCAATATAAATATCTAAGAAGGCTTCAAGGACTTAGAAAGTGTATGGGAATTAATATGGAGGTTTGGGTCACAATGGTTTGATTCTTATCCATGGAGGGATTGATATGGTTTCATAGGTTGGAAACAAATGTTAGGATTAACTACATGGATGGTGATCCTCCTTAGCTAGTACCTATTCCTATAAGATTAAGATAGGTAGATGTTAGATCTCTTATAGTAGATATGGGTCCTTCAGGTAATACAGGAACCGTCCATATCAGGATATGTTGTAGGAGATACTTGCTTTTGTAGCACACCTCTCGGCTTCTACAAGGCTTCTAAGGCATGTTGAGCGTTAGCTTATGTTGCTTAAGAGTTTTCTTGCTTAGCGAGCAAGTTGAGCTTAAGCGTTGTAAGCCATGAAGATGTACGAAGACCTAAGGGGAAAAATTTGTATATAACATATATAGTTCTAAAAACTTTATTTTATAATACCTTTTCATTATTAATGAATTTTAGTTATTTGTACACTTATGTTAAAACATTTGAATACTAGCATTTAACATTTTCTGAAAGATCATTTGGAAAAGATTCATTAGGTATTGTATGTCACGTCCAAAAAAACATGGTAATGGAACGACAAATGAGTAACTTCTAAAACAACTATTGCTTGTATTTTGTATACATTGCATATATCAAAATTCTGTTGATATTTACACTCACTTGATATATAAAATACGATGTATAATATCTAATGAATCTTCTGTTAGGTCATCTTTCCCCCTCTCTCTATAAATACGTGTATATATATACATTTATATCTTAGGTTCTGCCTTTTCATTACAATACCTTTTATTATTATTATTATTATTATGGATACTCTATTCACCATAAAGTGAAAATAAAAAGGAGTCATAGACCATTAAGCAGTTTTGGCATGAAATCAACAAATAAAAGAGTAACTAAAGGACTTAGAGGGATCAATATCCATAAAATACATATAAAAGCTCCCTTTTCCTTAAGATATAACCTAACTAGCAAAAGTGTTTGCTTTCTTGTTAATAAAAAAGAAAAACTTAATTGTAAAATTATATTGTAGCTTCTACATGTCTTTAATAATGCCATATACCTTCCAATTTTTGCATTTTACCAATGATGCACTAAAATATTGTAGAAAAATCTATTTTAATAATAACCCTCGATCATTTCTTCGTAAATGCCAATAGCAATGCTTCTCTTATAACCATAGCTTTAGTAGCTTCTAAAAAACTCCATATAAACCCTAAGTAAGACATTTTTGTTTTGATTTCACCCAATAATGCCAATCCCACCTATGTCATATTGTACACACCACCCACCACTAGAGTTTAGCTTAACGATACTCGTAGGAGGTACTATCCATAGAGAGTAATTGGTGATTGCATTATTTAAATGTAGGACATGCTTTCCATCTATTAGGGTTGACCATATCTTAGAAGTGTAAACCTTTATTTAATAAGTAAACTTCTTAGGATTAAGTTCCATGTCACTTTCACAATAATGTTTCCAAATTTACTGTAAATACACTATTATCTCATTAAGAAGATCCTTAAGCTTTGTTTGGTGGCTAACAAGTAACACCATAAGCTTTATAGCCAATCCTTAAAAGTAAAAATCAATGCTATGTCTATCTTGTACCTAAGAATTTCAAACCAAATTAAATAAGTCCATTGTACAAATTAGCGTTGCAAAGACTTGCCTAAGTTACAGAATTATGATACGGTGTAGCTCAATGTTTCCTTTTAAATAAATTGAGATATGTACTTATAGAGTTCAAACATATGCGTTGGAGAAAGTGTTTCATCTTGGCATATAACCTAAGCCCCATATTATTTTCCTTACATCCTTATTAACTTCATGTGCAGAATAGGGGCTATCCAAGTTTAGGTACTGTTGATAATGTTTTTTAGTAAAATAGGCTGAAGGACTATTATAATAATATCAAGGCTTAAGCCCAACTCCTTCGGCCTATCTGTATACGTGTGTTCAATCACCAATTATAAATAATAAACAAGACCTCAAGGTAAGGGGACTCTCTTCCATTAGTTCTCACTCTTCATATTATGCTATAAGTTTACTCTCATGATAGGGGATTGACTTAAGTATTAGAGTAGTCACATTGAAGCATCCTCCGGTACTCTTCGTAGTCGTTTTCTTGTTTTATAAGTGTTTATGCACCTTAACGAAAATCACCTATTAACAATTGGCACCGTCTGTAGGAATGAGTAATATAACCCTATGGTTTTTTATGGTTTATTGCGGTTTTGCTCTTCCCCTTTGGTTTTAAATTTGCATTAACCTCTCTTTTCTTTGTGTTCTCATACTTAAGGACGTATCGATTTGCATACTTGGAATTTTTCAATAGCTTATTGCTGTTCATAATTTGTTTGTGCTATTGAAGTTCAAAAACTACCATAGCTATGGCTTTATGTGTTTTACACTTTGGTTTTGGATCATTGGGGCATATATTTTACAAGAGGAATGTGTTGTTTTCCTTGGAGAATTTGTGGGACCAAAAGCAAGGGAACATGATACTATTCCTCTTACGCGTAACAGTTTTCTTTTTGCGCGCAGCGGTTTCCCTCTTACGTATAGTGGTTTTCCTCTTGTATACAATAGTTTCCTTTTTGCGCAAGACTGTTTCCTTCTTTAAAAAGTCTGACAATGACAACTATAGTTGGTAGGTAGCCGACTCCCTGAAGTGTGACCACCATGACTTTGAAAATACTGTTATAAGGAAGACTATGCCGAAGCCTTAGTCAACTTAGCATCACTCATATACGTAACAACAAATTCATTTTATTAGAGTTCAGTTGAAGTTGATTCCGAGTAAGGGAGTAGTTATTTAACTATCAAACTTTGTTTTCAAGGTAGTCGATTCTAAGCACTACACTTTTCTTCCAAGTGTCGAGCCTTTGAAAACACAATAGTAAGCCGAGTTAAGTGCCATGACTTCTTTTTGGATTTTTGTGCTAAATGTTAACCTAACACTGAGTTAAGCTTTAAATTGTGAAAATACAAGAAATGCTGATTTGTTCATCCATAGTATGAAGAGTTGAACTGTGCCAAGTTACCAAGTGAGTGTTGTTGACCAACATAGAGCCGATATGTCGAGTTTGTCCTAGTCAACAAGTTGCTAAGCTCAATGCCAAGTTGCCGAAGAACTTACATTGAGCCTTTGATAACGATTTATTTCTATCAGCCCATAACGATCGCTAAGAAGCCGATTACTCAAGGGCCAAGCTCAACACACACACTGATAAAATAGAGTACATGCTGAACAAAACAAAGTCCAATTTTCCATCCATTGTACAAAGTTGCTCAAATCCATACATTATACTTTGAGAAGGTTGAGCAAATCCAAGGCATTGATTCTAAGTTAAGTTTCCTAGCCACCAACCTAGCTTCTTTACTTACCGAGTGTCGAGCCATCAACATTGGTTGGATCATTATAGTGTATTAGCTTAGCAATTAGTTTCTCGTCCCCTTAGATCACTACACAGCTCGGCCTCTTATTGAATCATAAAGCTCGATTTTTGGAGTTGGCTCAGAACTTATCAAAAATCATAACTTGGAGATGTTACGTAAGGATTTCCCAAATTGCCCCATGTTAATACGTGTTGGATTTATGATATGCTATAAATTAGGTTAAGCAAGTGAAATTTTGTATTCATGCTACTATCGTACATCTTGGATTATCTAATAAAGTATCAACTAGACTTATAATCGAATTGAGCTCTTGTAAGTGGTAGAATCAAGTTTCTCGAAATAATAGCAGATGCGGATTGTTCATTTAAAATTGTAAGGCTAGTGATACAATGATGCCGAGTTGAACAACTATCGTACCCTATCATGCTATTATATGTCGAGCTAATTTTCTAAGCTATCATGCATACAGCATTCCCTTTTGAGCTTTTGAGTTTTGAACAAGATTTTAGCTCTTGTTGAGTTGTGCATTTGGGCTTCAACTGTGTCGTGCAAGTACACTAGACTTACAAAATGCCTTGCTGAGCCATACCCTTTAGCATACAAGTGTCGTGTGTTTGAGGAGAAATACTTAAGGAATATTTGAATGTAATATGTTCAATCTTGGGGTTTACTCTAAAGCAATTCCAAGTGTTAAATATTCTTTTGGAGTAAGTATAGAAATTGAGTTCAATGCCAACTAAGTCCCATGGTTGAATTGTAAACTGATTTCCATGGCCGAATTACTAACTTGCCTTCTTCACTTGCTAAGTTAAACACTGCAGTAGCTCTACTTAAACGTAGTTGTGCATGGCACAATATTTTTGAATGTCAAACATACCTCTTGGTTCACTAACTGAATTGGAACTAAGCCATTTTTGAGTTTCCATTGACGATTGAGTTGCAATGATAGTCAAGAAGCTAAGCTGTTCATCGACGTAACCTAAGTGAACTAGATTAAAAGATGGAATAGTCGAAACAGAAGTCCATTAATTCTACAATTTGAGTACTTTCTCTACAATAGATCACTCTAACAATTGATTAGAATTTGAGCTATATAATATGAGTAGCAGCTGTAATTCTTGGCTTTATGAGATCTACTAGTCTACATTATTTTTCGAGAAGGAAAATGTTCATCAATAAATACATGGGCAACTCCAGAAACAGAAAAGGAGTATGACCATCGTGTTTATGATACATTAGCATCACATTTCACATTGACCCAATTTACAAAGTGTTGAGCAAGTTACTGCAATATATAAAGATTAAACAATGCGCCAAGCTTCGTACTGTACATTGCCGAACCAATCGGTTGCACATTGAAACCTCATGGTGCTTATTTGATAGTGGCTAAACATATTGAAGCTGAATTGAATTTCTATCCACAATTAAAGTAGCTAAACTCCTTTCTCATGCAAACCTAAGTTCTTTTGGTCTAACTAGTATTCCTATCTTACGGCCACTTGCCAAAGTATCAAGTTCAAGTGAAGATGTATGAGTAGATACTCATGAAAACTTCAAGGATGACAGTGCTTTGTCTATTCAAATGTTAAGCGTTGAAGAAATGCAAAATTTCTTACTCGTTATGCAGAGCAACATGCTATCAACAAGTAAAAGCTACAAATTATGCATAATGAGCCTTTAAAGATAGTACCCATACAATAATTAAAGCACTTCAGTCAACAATTGTTAAGCAACCATGCTGAGTACATGATACCAAAGCTATTATGCTTTGAGCCAGCATTACATGTCAACTCTTGATTGATAAAAGATAAGTGAACACTTCATCACCCTTATTTTTTATTTACCCACTATTTGCTTTCCAATACATGTGCTCTAAATTATGCTCATACTAATCTGTTATTGATGTTCATATTCAATTCTTAGTTCCTACACCAAGTTATATTTGAACATTTGTGACAATTTATTTAACTCTTATTGAGTTCATTCAACTCTCCATTGGTACGAGTACAATAACTTGAAAACAAATTGAGGCTAAATAAATGCCCTCCATTTTGAACCTATGTAAACAAAATCTGCTAACAGGATGCTCCCTTTAGGTCTTACAATCGATATGGACAACGAGTAAGTGAGCCAAAGTCCTATATATTAACGGACTAGGGGTTAATTAGCCTATTTTATAGCTCTACATGAGCCTTTGTCTCTTCAGGCATATTAACCTCTTTAGGTGCTTTGGCCTCAATAGGCCTTTGTCTCTTTAGGTGCTTTAGCCTCTTTAGGCACTCTAACCTCATCAAGTGCTTTATCCTCTTCAGACCCTCGCTTTTAAAAATGCCAATATTTATAAGTGCTTTGGCCACTCCCGCCTCTCGCCTCCTTAGGCCCTTACACCATCTTGGTCTTGCTATACCTTCTCCATCACAAACTTTTACAAAATTTCAACAAAATTGATCTCTTTGAATACTTTCTTTGTCTAACCAATCATTAAGGAGAGTGGGTGGGGGTAAGCAAATGTTGATAGTGTGTTTTAGTAAAATAGGTCGAAGGCCTATTACGGTAATATCAAGGCCTAAGCCCAACTCCTTTAGCTTATCCTTATATGTGTATCTAATCACCTACTATAAATACCGAAGAAGACCCTAAGGTAAGGGGACTCTCTTTTATTTGCTCTTGCTTTTCATATTATGCTACAAGTTTACTCTTATAATAAGAGACTGACTTAAATATCGAAGTGACTGCGCTAAAGCACTCTCTAGTATCCTTCGTAGTTGTTTTCTTATTTTACAGGTGTTTGCACATCGAGACAAATATCACCTATCAACAGGTATAAGTGCGGCTTAAAAGTTCAATGATAATTAGATTTTAGAGTAAGTCCCATCCTTTTTGCTATAGCAATTTATCAAATGTAAGAAAAATATTAAGTGGTAGTTTATAGATTGATGAAGCTACATGTTCAAGGAAGATGGAGAAAACTTTCTCATAACCAAATTCTACTAACAAGAGAAATTAATTCTTTAACAAATTAAGCTTAATAACGTAATTATCTATGAAAATTGGACAACGAAGAAGGAGATATGTTCAATATCTAAGGATCTTCCCATAATTGGGATCCTCACTTGAACTAGCCTATGAGAACATACTATTACCAAATAACACCCCATCTTGTCAACAAACTTTGCTAGACCTAAGATTTAAGGCCACCCAATTTTGTGTGAACAAAGTCACTTGTTGGAAAATAAATTCCCTTTAAAACCAAAAAGATGGTTAGGGTTATGTATAACTTTCCAAGCTAGTTTCCCAAGCAAAAAATCATTAAAAAATTCAAGATCTCTTTAGCACAATCCTCTTCGATCCTTTGATATGGTACTTAAGTCCATTTCTTTTAATGAATTTTAGGTTTTTCTTGAACTTCTCCCTACCAAAACTTTGCAATCGATAATGACACTTTAGAGCACTACTTCTTTTGGAATTCTAGCATAGGCATGAAATATTTCACTATGGCATGTGCAATGGATTTGATTAGGTTTTTCTTTCCACCTTGTAATAAGAGAGAATATTTCCAACTTTTAGATTTAATGCAATCTTTTCTTTAAAAAAAAAAAGAGGTGGATCTCTATACCAAATAGTGAGGAGTATTAAATAGTCGTTAGGATTATTATGAGAAGGAATATTTAGGATGTTATTGTGAAACTTTTATTTTATTTTATTTTTCAAGGTATTCTTAATAAAGAAAACAGATGATAAGTGGAAATTAATGAATTGACCAAAAGCTTGACATGTTTTTTTGTCAATTGTGTTGATTAATTTCAGCAAAGAAGAAAGAGTCCTTTAGAAAAAGCAAATCAATTATGGGAATGTGTGTTTAATTCAACATCATAAGCTCTCACATTCATGCACATGCACATACTTCATTGTAGGTAACCGATGCATATCTTAACAGGTACTCTTTCATGAAATCACCAATCAATCTATTCGCAATTTTCAATTCATCATGTCCACTTTTATAGCACACATTATTTCTAACACCTCCCTTTAAGATTTTAAGTGACTAGTGATGTGACCCGTTAAAGGTTTCAATCTTTTTTTTTTCTTTTTCTTTTTTTTTTTTAAGATTTTAGAAATTATTTTGATAGAAAAGTTACATAATGACACAATCAAGGGCCTATGCTGTTAATCAAAGAGTTAAAGGGTGAGCTGGAGCTCATGAAGCCATTGATTGGACTGTCTAAAGGAGTGAGAAATCAGGAAGTTGTCACATAAAGTGCATCGTCTAGACAATGGGTAGTCACCATCCAAACAATGGACACAAGGAGGGTAGTGCCATCTGGATGCCTATTAGAGCCCATTCTACTGTTGAGTTTGAATTTAAATACCATTCAAATGTCACGAGGACTTCCATTCGGACGGTATTATTGGTTGACATGGAAATAAAGGCTAAGCGGTAAGGTTACTGTTAAATCAACCTATGACTTCTTGTGATTAGGAGGTGACTCTTTTAATGGGGATGGAAAATTATGATTGCATCTAGAAGTTACCTACCAACCTAAGGATCCAAATGTTCCCATAGAATCTAATACTTAATAATGTTCTAACATAAACTAGCTTATATACAAGGGGAATAAATGTGAATTCCATCTACCTTCTATGCAATAATGTAGAAGAAACGAATCTTTTGGATTGGCCTATCATAAACAAGTCTAAGGGATTTTCTAAGTTCCTTTCTTCAATCCTTTAATAGTTGGCTTGAGACCAATGGTTGCATTAATAGGAATCCCAGAACCTAGTCAAGAGGACCTTTATCTTGTACCTTCCTCTTTTTTGCTTGAAGGATTTAGATTTTAGAATGAACGAAACGAAAGAATTCATAACCCGAATTGGTTGAGCTAGTCTTTGATTTGTGCTGCTGAATTCTGGATTACTTATAGGGCTTGTAAATTGAAGATTAGCCCCAGATGTTTCATTACACATTAGATACACCACTCAGGATTTTTTTAAAGAACTTGGCGTTGACCTCAGTGCTCGAAGTTAAGTCATGGAGCATTCTCTAGGGCTCAATAAAGGCCATAATTTAACTTGTAGAACATAATTGTTCACATTGACTTAACTAATATTATGTTATTCAGTTGTTGCAAAACAGCGAAGCTAACCCTTTATTTCTTCCTCCTGTGATCACATTTTGCGACAAAAAAAAATCTTAAGTTTTAAAGCTATAATCCATTTCTACGTAACAAACTTGTGTAACATAAATGAGTTGATGAACTAACAATCCTCTTGGAGACCGTCTTTATATTTTAATTTTGGACTTGTAAGACCTTATATTAAGAGGCCTAAGTTGCTCATTTTGCTAAACTACTATGTCCATTTTCTCTTATCCTAGTCTCCTCGAAATTTGGAACCCAACTTTTTATTTTTTTACTTATTGTAATGGAAATTTCTAATTGTAAAAAAAAAAAAAAATAAATAAAGAAAGAAATCTTGCATCATTCCATACATTTGTTTTTTCTTTTTAATAAAATCTGCAATTAACTATAGAAATAATAATTTTTTTAATACATTTTACATGTTGCCACTTTATTTGTTAAGAATCCTTTTTTATATCATACTTCACCTTTCTAAAAAAAATTAAAAGAAGTGCAACTACCATGTGATTGAACAGATTTATACGTCTACTGTACAGTTTGTTGACTATGCAGTAAAAGGATGTCGTTTTGTTGCAGGTGCTCCAGTAAGCAGTCCCCAACGGAAAAGAACGTGTTCATTTAAAAATTCAAACCGACACGGGCACCAACGCTGCCAAGCTGAACTTGAACCCAACCTACTGAGAGAGAGAGAGAGAGAGAGAGAGAGAGAGAGAGATGTCGAGAACTCAGATCCATCGTTTTCAAACCAAACCAATCAGAACATAACTTGTAACCTTATCATAAAAAATGAAAATGAAAGCGCTTCTTTCAGTTGTCTAGAATAAGTCTAAGGAGACTGATAAGATGTTAATGGCTAGGGTTTCTCGTGTACCTGAACTAATCCTTCTTTTCACATTTCTTCTTGCGTTTTCAGGCATTTTCACTCCGGCGACTTCAGACTCATCGGTGACCCTGTTCAGGGAAATAAAACTCGGCTTTTTCTACACCAGAACCAAAGGGAAATGTACTCCCCAGTAATACTCTCTCTCTCTGCTTTTATTTTTTTTTTTTAAAAAGTAATTACTCAGGTTTGGTGTGAAGGTTCTTCAAGTTAAAGTTCTTATGAAGGTTTGGCAAAAAAAAAATCTTCTGCAGGTGATCTAGAGAAGATTTCTCTTATTTGTTGTAAAAGAAAAAGATATTTTATGGCCAAAATGATGGATATCATTTTAAAATATTATTGCTGGTGTGAAGTAATAAAATTTTTTATATCTAATTTTTACATAAAAGATCAACTTCTTTTCTTCTAGCTGAAAAATAAACATCCATTACTTATTTACTACCACTAGCCCCATTCCCAAAAAATAAAAAAAAAAATTATTCTAAGTGACAACGATTTTACGCAAGGGTGAAGCCCAATGTAAGTATGAATGTAGGATATCTTAACGTTCGTGTTCGAGTCATTTTGTTTAGACATTAAACAAAATTTTTTATCATTTCATTTAATTGACACTAAATAATATAGGATATTTATTTAATTCAAAGTGGATGGACATGGACCATTTGGTGTTTGTATTCTCTTTTTTAAATTACATATAATAATTTTTTATACTTTTAATAAATTAAAGGATAAATTGTGAAAACTACACTTAAAATCTTTTATAATTGCACAAATATCTCAAAATTTTAAAATTGAGTAAAGTATTTAAAATTAAGTTCTTTTCCCTCTAAACACATATGAAATGGTAGCACATGTGGCAAACATTTTAACTTAGAGTTTTCACATAAAAAATATTGGCTTAAAAAATAAAGAGAAACAAAAATATTATATTATATCATTATATTTATTCATATTATAATAGTTGTATTTATTTATATCTAGTTGATTTTTCATATTGAATGTCATGTGAGGTTTTTTTCTTTTTTTATATAATCATATTGCATTGGTATATGTGTTATTATATCATGTTAAATATTAGTACTCTTAGCAACTTGCGTACCGTTATAGAAATTGAATATCTCATGAAAATTTTCTACCTTGAATTTTCGATATGCACTCAGTTGACTACTACATATTTATTTATTTATAATGATGCTTAATGGAGTTTAGAAGATTTTGAGCAGGAAAGTAATATTCATGAAAAGAAAATCTAAACAGCTATTCTCTTTGCCTCAAAAGAAGTGAAAAAAAAAAGATACACTAGAGGTTATGATATTTATATTGAAATCTAATTAAATCATTTAAATTTAAATTCAAATCTTTCAAATCTTTTATATATATATATATATATATATATATATGCAGAATTAAGTTATGAATACTGTAAATGGATAGTTAAATCCAATATACAATATTATTCCTTTTATTCTTTTGAAAGGAGTAAAATAATAAGTTGCTTATCATATATAATATATCCTTTAATTCTTTTAAGATAAATAAAATAATATAAAAATAAGAAGAAAGAATAAAATATTTTTGTTTATTTTATCCTCTTATTTGCCTTTTATTCTTGTTCTTATTTTAATTGTATGTTGTTTAGGTTTTTTTTTTTGCTCTTTATTTTTTTAAGCCAATATTTTTTATGTGAAAATTCCAAGTTAAGGTTCTTGTCATATGTACTATCATGTGAGCAAAATTTATAAGTCTCATATGCGTTTGAGGGGGAAAAGTATCATTTTTTTAAATCTTGGAATGTTTGTATAACTATAAAAGTTTTTAGGGATGGTCTCTATAATTTATCTTAAATTAAATATAATATAAAATAATATCTTTTATTTTGATGAAACGGTCGTTTGATTGTTGTATTTTTTCTCTCTATCATTAGGCTAGCTTTACTTTAAAAACTCGTATTTAAAAATTCTAATGAAAAATTAGATTAATTTTTCCACCCACGCGAAATGGCCAAGCATTTTGTTCAAATTCGTTGAATTATTCCATGAATATTGGAAATGCAGGTACTGGAGCAGCAGGAGAGAGGCATGGCCAAGAATGGTCCCGCATACATCCACGGTATCGAAGGTGTTCGGGTCAAGGGCTTCCGAACGGTACAGATTCGATCTCACTCTCTTCGAATCGACGGCTAGGGTGGACGATGACGATGCGTTCAGTAGGCTGCTAAAGCAGGCAACCGCAGCCTTGCTGAATTCCTATTGTAGAGAAGGGTATGCCTACTCGGCTTGGGAAGTGAAAACGTTGTTAATCCAAGCAATGGTGTCTAAAGGAGCTGCTGCCCGACAAGCTCAGGAGTTTGCTGTGGCTAATGAAGCTTGCAATGACTACTAAAAGCAAATTAGTTGTGGCGTTTTCATTTTTCAGTGGTTATTTACTAGTACTAAAGTTGTCTCGTTGAGTTGGTTGTGAGTTAACACGGATATTTTTGAGTTGGATTTTTGTGTAAATGGGTGTCTTTTATGGCATTCTGAAATCTGATCCTTCCAGATCCACTGCAAGGAGGGGTGGACGTGGTTCAATGCGCTCCTCTGGACCGAGCCGAAACGTATGTAAAGTTTTGGTTTTTTCAAGCTTTTGAGCTAAATTATATGCCTTTGGTTAAAATAAAAAAAAAAAAAACTAAATTATATGCTTCAGTTCATGAATGTTTTGAACAATAAAAAATCGGTTCGAATTTATCTAGAAATTAATAAAATTAAAACGTTCATTTTCAATTTGTTGAAATAATTTTTTAAAAATACTAAGAAAAGACGACGTATTCTCCCGATAAATTTTATTCATATTCATTCCCAATGCTGTTCATCACCATTTAAGATTTTAAAAATAACATGCTTTTGCTTAACCATTCAAACCATACAAGAAAAGATATATATATATTTCCCTTTTTCTTCTTGCCGTAAAAGAAAAACGCCAATGTTATTAGTGCAAAGACAACTGAACCACGGGAGGAAAAATGAAGGTGCAAAGACGTTTCTGGGTTTCTTTCCAAAACCCCCACTTTAGCTAAAATTACTCAGGAAGTTTCAATCTTTTAAGGATTTCAATATAATTCCAGTGGTGATTAGTAGTGATAGCCAAATCATGCTTGAGAAGACGAGATAGGAGTCAACATCCATTGCTTCAGATCGATTCGAACTAATGGATTCGGTTCGTTTCTTTGAGTTGAACTACATTGAAAAGAAAATAGAATTTTTGGTTTATGATAGGAAAATTTATACTTCAGCCATGCTAAAAGAAAAGGGTCGGTAATAGTAATAGTGATCATTGCATGGGTTGGGTGTGCTAGGGCATAGCCTAATTAGGCGCTTCTTCTTTTTTTTGTTTTTTTCTCCCCTCCCAGCCAAGTAGTTTGTAACCCCTCCTAAGCTTGTCTATTGGGTCTACAATTTTTAACTAAGCTTGCCAGGGGGGTCTTGTAAAGCATAATTGAGCTTATGACGCCCGATTCCCTTTTTTTTTTTTTTTTTTAAATCTATATTTTTAAATTAGAATTTCTTGGTATTTGTGATAAAAGTTATTCACTATTATTGCTAAACTGAATTTTAAACAACTTATTTACATATTCGCATCCTCCATAACTACTCAAAATTTGCATGAAATTACTTTTGATAAGAAAATTGGGTAAAAGTGTCAACTTTGTATTTCATTATTAAACAAACAAAATTTTACAATTATATTATATAACTGTCCATTATATTCTATATCCATTACATAAAAACCAAAGTAATGCTGTATCCTTCCTCTAAAATTGCTATTAAAATAATGAATACATTTTAATTTATATATTTGGTTGGCTATGGCAGGCCCTTATGGGCTTTTCCTATATACTCAAGCCTGATCCAAAAATTGAATCAGGCCTGGTTTTACTGATCAAGCCTGAAATTATTGTTCAAGCCCTAGGGCTTCCACTCCCAGTTTGTTGATCACCTCTAATAATCAGTTTGCAGACATGTTTTGGTTTTGCAATTAGCCACTATTAGATAATAATAATAATAATAACCATCGCTATGGCATTTAGTTGAACTCAGATAATGAAAGGACACAATGTTGTGCAACAATTTATGAATTAAGTTGAGAATTTAAGCGCTAAAGTCATTCAACTATTTAAAAAATTAGGTTCATTACATCAATTTAGAATATTCAATTTATTAGATTCAGCCAACATTGGTTTGAAATTTTTTGGATTGAAAACTTTGATGAATTATCACAAACTTGGCTAAAAGCGGAAAAGAATTGTAAAAGCAAATAGATACGCCGGAATGAGCAAAGAAGTCACCAAATGGGGGTTTGTTAAGTTAAAAAGACACAAAAATTTAAAGCTTCAATTAATTGAGTTTAGATTTTATGAATTGAGCTTGCATGAAATACTATCTAAAATGCTTAAACTTACAATTATCTCCGATAGACTAGTGTATTTTGAAAACTTATATTCTTTTTACCTAACTCATATTAAAGTTTCAACAAAACTTAGAAACTAATTTATTACTTGATATAGACACTTAATTTTTGTTCCTCTATAACCTTAATTTTTTATCTTTATTTTTACAAAAAGAGCCTTAATTCAAAAATAAAAAATAAAAAAATAAAATAAAAGATAAAAATAATAAAAAAATTAAAAAATGATGAAAATGCCAAAAAAATAATAAAAGGAAAAATTATAAATTTTTTTTGTAAATTAGGAACAAATAATTTTAGTTTTAGTTTAATAAAAACAATTATTTTAGAAAATCGAGTAGTTTAAGTACAATTTAAATGTACTGAATGTCAAGGCGCGAGTTAATGGCTTAACGGATAAGTATTGAAATATTGAATTGGATTTAATTTGAGGTTTTTGGTTCGAATCATGCTAGGCACTTATGTTTTTTATTTTTCTATATTTTACAAGAGTGAGAGAAATAAATGGGATTCATATCTAATTAAAAACATTTGAATCTAATTTGATTTTATTAAATCGGATTTGAATTAATTTAGATCTAGTTTAATTGTTATCAAATCAGATACAATAGATATGATTTAGTTTAGGTTTCATAAATAAACACACTCGTCAAATAGGGAAGAATCCAATTTTTTTACTCTGTTCACGGAAAAATACTGCACCTTGCATTAACGCACAGCTTCCTCATCCGAACAATCTACGTCGCATTGTACGCCACGTCCTCCACTACTGTAATGAGGCCCCCCCTCGAATGTACGTTGGATCAGTATATGCTCTAATTCCCCTTCCTCATCATCATGCTTACAAACTCACAAATTACGACGAACCCATCGATACACCGATTGCACGAATTCGCAAATCTAAGCCCCTTTCTTCTTGAACTCTTTTGTGATAGTGACAGCAGCAATAATACAGTCCACTACGCAATCCCACACTACGACCACAATCAGCAACCTAAACATAGCTCTTCTTCCTCACTCGCGTAACCTACAACCAGCGCCTATCCTCTTCGTCCAGCAGTGCATGTGGATACGATTAAGTTCAGCATCAAACTCTACGGACAGCCCTTGTCCAACCTCACCAAGCAGCAACAGCGGCCTCACATCCACGCTTCACTGACGAAGTCTAGCTTGTTATTGCACACACGATCAATGCACGCTTAACCCAAGTTTCATCGATTGAACAGCATATGTCTATGTCATTCACCGAACATATTGCTCGCATGTCCAGCACATCAGCAGTGTCCACAATAGCGCCGTTCGTTGCAGTACTCTTCATCATTGCAGAAGCTAACAGCCCATCTTCCACTTCACTACGTTAAACACGCATAGTAGCACTCTACGTCCACTTCACTACACTAAACACGCATAGTAGCAGTCCATGCCAACACACACACACTTCTGATCAACCATACGCTGCAGTTGATAGTTGCTCCGTCGTCCATCCTATGCCACAACGTCATTACGGATTACTATCCATCGTCACTAATTCATTGAACAACAACCAGGTTTGGCCTTTTTCGGTTCTTTCAAAAAAAATTTTATTATATTTATTTATTTATTATTATTGTTATTATTATATCATGATTATTATTATTTTATTAGATCCTTATTTGCTGGTGTTAATAACATAATATATAAGTAGTTATGTATATATTAGCCTAATGGATTCCTTTAGTATTAGTGTATCTATATGTATATTGAGTATGTCATATTTTATTTATTTTGATAGATAGTCGTATATATTAGTTTAGGGATTGTTAGGATTGGTCATCTCTTAAGATTTGGTTTATCACATAGAAAGTTGTTTTTTTTTTTCTTTAAATAAAGATTAATAAAAGACCCTTTTTTTTTTAAAATAGGATTGTTAGAGTATTTTTTTATAAAATAAAAATACTCAAGAGTTAGGGCTCTTTTAGATTTTATTTGAATAAACTAAATTATTAATAACGTAAATTCGATTGGTTTTCGAAAATTAAAATAAATCAACACATTAAAGATTTTTTAAAAAGAACTACGATCGTCTTATCCCGGCTAGCGGGTACGTAGGCACCTTTGGGGTAACGATAAAATATGTAGAAACTTAGGTTCTTTTTCTTTTGATTTTATTTATTTATTTATTCTTAAAAATATTATAATTAGAAGAATAATCCTAATTTCAGTAAATAGATAGTGGTACCCATTAGGGTTTAATAGGTTAGCCCCCGAACTCGAAAACCTTTGATTCTTCATTCAAATTGAAATTAAAGACCGGTAGTCAAATCGTAATTAATCCACCCAATTGATTACGTTTTTTTTTTCGTTTCCCGACTTCGGTCAAGTGGCGACTCTAAAAAATTATTTAGAGCTTAGTATTAATCGGAAATGGGGAATTTAATTTTAAATAGAAAACCGAAAAATCAGGCTCAACAGTTTAGAGACTCCATTGGGGAACGCTAGAGGGCTAACCATTAGAAGTTGTCGAAAATAGGATTATTTTTCAAAAAATAGAAATAAGAAAAATAAAAAGATGAAATAATAAAAATAATAAAAAAAGAACTTAGGTATGTTATTCTATGTATTTGTTTATTTTATTTATTTATTTTTACTAACATTTTTTTGTTGTTGTTCTAGTTATTTAAAGGGCGAATTTTGGGGAGGTTTACTTCTATTTTGTTTTTCTGCATCATAAATGCATGGTAGATACGGTCAGAACTAGGTCATCATAGGACCTTAGGAAGGGAGTCGTTGTGTAAGCTTCGGATGTTGTAGGGTAACCACCTTCCAAGGCCGATCAGGCTACCCTACTCAAGTTTAAATGTGACTATAGAATCGTTGCTTTGAAAAAAACGTAGTGGTTACAGAACTTAAGAATCTTTAGAACCCTACCCTTTTGCATTATACAAAATCTCTTTTCAAAAAAATTACAAGAACCTATGATGTGGTAAACCTAAATGGATAAAGACAGTTGTGAAGTTGTGATTATAGTTGTAATATTTCCTTGTAAATAATTTGTAATAATTTTTATGTGAAGTTTAGATTACGTTGTAATTGTAATTTTGATTTTGATTTTGATTTTAATTAGTTATGGCTAGATCTAGTTAAGAGCCTTTTGAAGACATTCATGTCCACGTACCGCATTAACCTCAAAAACTGCTTCAAACGTAGTTTCGACTCTTCAGCCCAGGTAAGCAGGAGTTTATCAAGAATAAGATATAACCTATCCTCTCTCTACAGAAGATCCCTGTGAACATCACTCTAGTACGGGCCTTAGTCCACCTTTGAGAGCCCGAATCCACCAGTTTCTATATAGGCCTACATCAACTAAGCCTAACTTTAGAAGAATACTCCCAATTGTTGTGGGCTCTTATAATCACTGATGATATCTATGTCCCAGACTTGGAAGCTGTAGCACCAAAGATCTTCAGCAAGTTGTTGGGAATTAGAAAAGCAAAAATAAATTGGGTTCTAAATCAAGGAAAGACCATTCGATTAGAGGATGTCATGGATTGGTTTTCTATTGAATTGAAGCATAGAGAGAAACGCGAGGTTTTTTGTGCAAATTTAGAAGCATGGCACCAGTACCGGGTCAATGCTTTTATATTGGTGGTCTTCGATACTGTCTTGTTCCTTGATGAAAGACGTCGAGTCCATTTTAGAATTACAGAACTCGTAACCGAATTCTTTGAAGGGAAATCATATGTCCCGGCCCTTCTGGCCGAACAGATCCGGTTACTAAACCATCTCAAGAAAAAGAAATGAGGAGATCTGAAAACTAATATGCTCTTATTGGTAGTTTGGTTCGTTAGCCACATGAGAAGTTACTAACTTGATTTCAATCGGGTCGGGTTTACTCAACAATACGACCTTATCAAATCTTTTGAAGAAAGAGTTGAGTTACCAGTAAATATAGCTAGTCGCTACTAGGTCCAGTACTTCCAGAATATGAAAGCGGAAGAGTTATTGTTGATACCCAGGTGGTTTGCAAGCAAGGAAATGATAAGAGGGTGTGAAGACTTCAAGGCGGTCCCTCTGATCGGCTTCAACCTTTGCACCGCATACGTCCCAGCCAATGGACTCATTGACGACATGATCCCCAGACCATCATTAGAAGCTGTCTCATTAGACTTCCTTAACCCCGGCATGACAGTGGCTAACAAAGCAGCCAAGCTTCAGAGCATCCATGCTCTTTGGCACATAAGAAAGACCACCCCTACTACTAAAGGGTTAACAGCCAAGAGCTAGACAACCAAATGATTTCTTTATCACCAGTTAAAAGGGCTGAAAGATATGGAAGACAACAAAGAGAAGGGGGAAGTTCAAGTTGAAGCTGAACCTGAGAGGACGAGTAAAAGAGAGCAGGAGTTGGAAAACCGTTGCAAGGAGTATCATCAGAAGATAAAGGCATTGGAAGCACAATTGAAAAGGACCAAGGGCAAAGAAGAGCAAGCTCCCATGATTCGAAAGTGGAGAAAGACGCAGGATAAGCTTACTAGCCACTAGGAGATTAGATTTTTTTTTTTATGTTTTCTTTAGAATTCTTTTTTGTGAACAGAATAAGAGGTGTAAAGCTTCACCATTGCAAAAAATTAGTAAAAGTTAGTTAGGTTTTGCCACATCAAAGGTTTCTTCCCAATTCTTGATTTTTCATTGCACTCGTGTGACATGCATCTTGCATTTATACGATTAATAACTCTTTCTTAGGAAAATGTAATATGTACTAACCCTTTGTTGAGTTGGTCTTCACAACTAGGTAAAATTTCAAGATAGCTCCTAAACGTCAAGTTTTTCAGAGAAGTCCGATTAAAACACGTTCCCAGACCAGGATGGCCACCACTTAAGGAAATGACGGAGACCTTGAGATTAATGATCCCTCCGAGTTGAGGTTCCGTTCCATAGAAAGGGCTATGGAGAAGATGGTAGAACAAATGAGCTTCTTAGTAGACAGCATTGCTTTACTACAAGCTATAGCATCGGCTAATGAAGAAAGTTCCAAAACCCGTTATGGGAAGAATATATAAGCTCCTGAAGTAGAACATAAATATCAAAAAGACCCATTCGAATCAAAAGGAGTTTACCCGAAAGACAACCCGACCTTCGAACCTGATACGTATGCGGCCCCGAGACTTGTTGACCAAAGGCCTAGTACGGACAGCTTGAAAGAACTAGAAAAGAAATTGACACAACAAATAACTGAGAAGATGAAGGTGCTCGTAGGGTGTGATGGATTTAAGTAGGCGGGGATTACAGAGTTTTCCGTATATGACATGGGATCATACTCTAAGAAGTTTAAGGTACTAGAATTTGAAAAGTATAACGGGACGGGTTGCCCCAAGCTCTACACCAGGTTGTATATCAGGAAGATGGGTAAATATGTTCAGTATGATCCACTCATAGTACAGACATTCCAAGATAGTCTGACTGGACCAGCCCTAACTTGGTATGCCCAACTTGATTTGAATCAGATAAATACATGGGAGAAACTTGCTCGAGCATTTTATGAACAATATAAATTCAACGCAAAAGTAGCCCCAACTATGATGGACTTGGTTGCCTTACGGAAGAAGAATAATGAATCGTTCAAAGAATACGCTCAAAGATGGAGGTCCTTAGCTGCAAGAATCTCTACCCCTACGACCGAAAAGGAGCTCACATCAGCTTTCATTAATACCTTGGAGAAGCTCTATTTCTCCCATCTCATCGGGTAGGCCTCGTCTAGTTTTGCTGAAGTAGTAGCGACTGGGTGTAGGACTGAAAGTGTCGTCTCTTCTGGTAAGCTGCAAGAGCCAGCAGATAGAAGACCACCAGTGTCATCAACTGGTCCTAGACCAGCCGACAGCAAGCCCAAAGAATCTACGGTTGGTATGGCAAATTCAAATGCCAAACCAAACGCTTAAGTCGCTTTTAGGGTGAATCCACTTTCCACTCAGCAACAGTTTAGAGACCAGTTTCAAACCAAGAGGACTTATAGACAATTTACCAAGATACCAGTCCCTTTAAGTCAAGTCTTCGAGAAGTTGCGAAGGGATAATTTGATACGGTACGAACTACCTAGCGATTGATACCGACCGAGAATCTTTGACCCTACAGTAAAGTGTGAATACCACTGTGGACAAGTAGGACATTCGACTGATACATACTAGAGATTGAGGAACAAGATTCAGGACTTAATAGATGAAGGGACAGTGCAGTTGGATTTTGTGGAAGGCTCAGTTCCTAACGTTAACAATAATCTCTTACCTAACCACGGGCTGATGATTGGTATGATTTTTGATGACCGCGCTGTCAATGTCATTGATTCAGATAAGAAGCCTAAGGTTTTTGAGTTTTATACTAACAACCAGACTCTAGAAGTGAAGAAGTACACATTCCATGTACCGTTGCCACCTGAAAATTACAAGACTGCTCCATTTAACTATCACTTAGTAAATCAGGAAAAACCAAGTCCTCTAGTAGGGGGCATTAGTTGATTGGGAAACATTTATCACCTGAGAGAGGAGCATTGGAGGAAGGTCACATTGGGAAAATCAAATGATAAGACAACCGCCGAATGCATTGAGGGGCTATCGACCTTTACCAGAATGATCAAGTTGAGTGAGTATAAGATCATGGATCAACTTAGTAAGACTCCTGTGCAAATATCGTTGATGAGCTTGTTAATCGCATCTGAACCACACAGGGAGGCTTTGTTTCGCACTTTAAATGAGGTGAAGGTCCCTCGGGAAATTCCAACTGAGAAGATGGGATTGGTTACTAATTCTGTCCTTGTAATGGATCGGGTTTCTTTTTTAGCTGAAGAATTAGGTGAGGAAGGGAACAAACATATAAAGCCACTCTTTATCATGGTAAGGAGTAATGACATAATTATCACCAGGGTGCTCATTGACAATGGATCATTGCTGAACGTCTACCCACTCGCCACCTTAGATTTGCTGAGCATCGACATGTCTGCAATTAAGCCTTCTTTCACAACAGTTAGGACCTTTGATGGTTCTAGAAGAGAGATTATAGGGGAGATTGATTTATTCGTGAATATTGGTCCACAGCACTTTACTATTCAATTCCAAGTCATGGACATTCTAAGATCTTTCAATCTACTCTTGGGAAGACCTTAGATTCATGCAGCAGAGGCCATACCCTCAAGCTTGCACCAAAAGTTGAAGCTTATCTCAAATGGCCAGGTGATTACAATTCTGGGAGATTAAGATTATGAAATCTACAAGGAAACGGCTATACCCTACATAGGAAGTGAGGGATAAGAAGAGCTGGGTTTGAAGAAGTGAACATGGTTACCGGTCCCGATAGAGAAGACAATAGAAGAATGGGATTCAAGGAAGGCTAGATCGGTACCCACGACCTTGGTTACAATCCTACCCCGGCAGAAGAATTTCAGAAGAAATAAGTGAGGGGCAAGAGAGGTAACAGATTATACTATGCCTCAATGACCTTTCCACCGCTAGTTGAGACGTTTATACAGGAAGAGACTCAAGCCCGGGAATCTAGCTAAGAAGGATCAACGAACTCGCCCCACAAGTTCCAGCATCATTTGAATAACTGTTTCTCCATCCCGGCAAATAGCAACAGGTCTTCCCTAGGGTAAAGGGGTGACTCATAGTTAGTATTTTCTGAATTTTTATTTTCAATTGTCATCGTTTTAAATGTATCGTTGAACCTTTCGTTCAAAATTAGTTAGGCCTTTATCTCATTTGAGACCCACTTCCATTTATTCAATGAAATCTTAGTTCATTTCTTTCCTATGTTGCATTTTAGTTCTCTTTTGCTTACATACACTTTTCTTCATGCATTCTCATTCAGATCCAATGAACCAAGTGAAAACCAGGAATACCTTGTGCAGGTAGAAAATGAGAATATCGATATCGCTTTTAGCCCTACTGTGTTAGTCGTTGGGAGCAATGTCGATGACTACAGTAATATATAAGAGGAATGGCGAAGACATGAATTGGGTAGAATTACTATTGATGAACCGATTGAGACAATTAATGTAGGGAATGAAGAAAATCTTAAGAATCTAAAAATTAGGATAAGTTTAAAAGAGAAACAGAAAACAGAAATGATTTCGTTATTAACTGAATATCATGATGTGTTTGCTTGGTCGTATAAAGACATGCTTGGGTTGGACCCGTCGATTGTAGTCTACCGTTTACCCACACGTGAAGACGCCAAACCAAAAAAGCAAAAGTTAAGGAGATTTCGACCTGACATCTTGCTGAAAATTAAAGAAGATGTGAAGAAACTCCTGGAAGTTGGATTCATTGAAGTATCATATTACCCAGAATGGGTAGCTAATATTGTTCCAGTAATGAAGAAGAATGAGACAGTTAGAGTGTATGTAGACTTTCGAGATCTTAATCAGGCAACGCCTAAAAATAATTTTTCTTTGCCTCACATTGATGTCTTGGTGGATAACACAGCCGGAAATCATCTATTCTCTTTCATGGATGGTTTTTCGGGATATAATCAGATTCGGATGTCCGAAGAAGATAAGACAAAAACGACTTTCATTATAACTTGGGTAATGTTTTGCTATAAGGTGATGCCGTTTGGGCTTAAGAATGCAGGTGCAACATATCAGAAGGCCATGGTTGCAATTTTTCATGACATAATGCATAAAGAAATAGAAGTGTATGTTGATGATATAATAACGAAATCCAAAGAGGAGGAAGATCATTTAGAAAACCTGAGGAAGCTATTTGATAGACTGAAGAAGTACCACTTGAAATTGAATTCAAAGAAATGTACCTTTGGTGTGACGTCAGGAAAATTGTTGGGATTCATAGTTAGCCAAAGAGGTATTGAAGTCGATCCTGATAAGGCCAAAGCTATAATTGACATACCTCCTCCACAAACGCTTAAGGAAGTGCGAGGATTGCTTGGGCGTTTAAACTACATAGCCCGATTGATATTACAATTAACGGACAAATACCACCCTCTTTTTAAGCTATTAAAGAAGAACGCGAATATTAACTAGACTGAGGAATGCAAAGAGACTTTCATGAAAATCAAAGAATACCTCATGAAACCTCCAATGTTAGTAGCTCCTAAACCTGGAAAGCCATTGTTTTTATATCTGACCATAATGCCCAAATCCATGGGATCTGTGTTTGGCCAGAAGGATGAAGAAGGGAAAAAGCGAGTCGTTCACTATTTAAGCAAGAAGTTTACAAAAGGGGAGCAGAAATACTCAAAAGCCGAAAGAACCTGTTATGCATTGGTCTGGGTTTTGCATCGGCTCAGACAATATACACTTTATTATCAAATTGAGTTGATAACACAACATGATCCTTTAAAATACTTGGTTAAAAAATCGGCACTCATTGGTAGAGTTTCAAAGTGGCAGATGCTGCTGACAGAATTTGACATTAAGTATATGAGCTAAAGTTCAATCAAAGGGCAAGCTTTGGCGAATCAATTAGCGGAAGATCGTTTTGAGAAGATTCCTCAAGAAGCACGGGTTGAGTTTCCCGATGAAAGTATCCTGGTAGTGGGAAAAGTTTCTAATTGTGAAGTAGTTGAAAAATCTTCAGGGTGGAAAATGTTCTTTGACGGAGTAGCTAATGTGTTTGGATGTGGAGTAAGGGCAATTCTGGTATTGCCTGAAGGTACATAATTTCCAATGGCTGTGAGACTGGCTTTTCCATGTACCAATAATATTGCAGAATATGAGGCGTGTATTTTGGGACTCAAAATCGCATTGTTTAAGGAGATACGGGAATTATAAGTATATGGAGATTCTTCATTGATCATAGGCTAAGCTCGAGGAGAGTATAAGACGAAAGACCTCAAATTAGTACCTTACCGCCAACACCTAGCCGAATTGATAACCAAGTTTGAAAAAATTACATTCGTATACGTACTAAGGGTTCAAAACCAATTCGCTGATGCTCTTGTTACTTTGGCATCAATGATTCAGATATCAAGAGGAGTGGAGATTCAGCCACTTAAAATTAAAATTGAAGAAAAGCCTGCTTTTTGTTTGCCAATGGAAAGTTCATGTGACAAAAAGCCTTGGTATCATGATATCAAAATGTTTCTACAACATAGTACATACCTTGAAGGAGCAGTGAAGAAGGACAAAAAAATAATTAGAAGATTGGCAGCTTAGTACTTGATGAGTGATTCTACGCTGTACTGATGATCGTTTGATGGTACGCTTTTACATTATGTAGAGGGGAAAGAGGTAAAGATGCTAATGAAAGAAGTGTACGAGGGAGTATATGGTCCCCACATAAATGGCTACATGCTTGCTAAGAAGATCATGAGGATGGGATATTACTGTTTAATTGTAGAAGTGGATTGTATCGAACATGTTAGATGCTACCATTTGTGCCAGGTCTATGTGAACAAGATAAATGCTCAACCTCAAGAATTGCATACATTCTTAGCACCATGGCCTTTTTCGATGTGGGGAATAGATATCATTGGCCCGATCACTCCAAAGGCATCTAACGGGCATCGATTTACATTGGTAACTATTGATTATTTCACTAAGTGGGTTGAAGCCTCATCCTAATCTAGTGTGACGAAGGGAATAGTGGTCAAGTTCATCAGGAGAGACATATTGGCTTGGTATGGTATACCAGAGACAATTATTACTGATAACGGTACGAATCTGAATAATAAATTGATGTCTAAGTTATGCCAACACTTTAAGATCATTCATAGAAATTCTACTCCTTATTGGCCCCAAATGAATGGAGTCATGGAAGTAGCCAATAAGAACATCAAAAGAATTATTGAGAAGATGGCCATTACGTATCGAGATTGGCATGAGATGTTACCATTTGCACTTATGGCCTATCGAACTTCTATTAGAACATTAACAGGGGCAACCCCTTACTTGTTAGTATACGGAATGGAGGCTGTACTACTAGTGGAGGTCGAGATTCCAATATTGTCGGAAACTCAATTAGATGAGGCTGATTGGGTAAAGAAGTGTGTTGAGCAGTTAAACTAAATTGATGAAAAGAGGCTGGCAGCTTTATGCTACAACATCTGCTATCAGCAACGAATGGCCAAGGCTTTCAACAAAAAAGTACGACCCCGAAGTTTTGAGCAAGGAGATATGGTGCTGAGGAAGTCGTTGCCTAACACAACTGATTCGAGAGGGAAGTTTGCTCCAAACTATAAAGGGCCTTACATTGTAAAGAAAGTATTGCCTGGAGGAGCTATTATCTTGTCTCAAATGGATGGTCCGGACTTGAAGGATCCAGTAAATGCTGATGCATTGAAGATATACTATCCTTGAGCATCAATGATATTTTTGCAAACAATCTTACTAGTATTGTGGTCTCATTTTCATTTTCTACATGTAAAGATTGGTATTCCTGGTAGTCGTTAGTATTAGATAATATCCTTAGCCCTTTTCTTATCCTACTAAATGACCCTACTTCTTGCTTTGTCTTCTACCCAAATAAACCTTACACACAAGAAGCACAAGAAAAAATAAACACTTAACTTGAAGCGATGACTATTGATAAAAATTCTTTTAATACTTTATTATGGTTAACCCCCCAAGAAAGGGAGACTTGTTTCCTATTTTTCAAGATAAGGCCATGTTTAGAAAGAGTAACGTGTGGCGTATAAGTAGAAAATCGCTTAAGAACAGATGCTTACACGAAAAGCCAATGTTTGGACCGGAAGTTCAATACAGGACCTCTTTGTTTGAGAAATGAATATGTTTTACATTCGTTTCAGGTTTAAGTTGCTTTTACATAAAAAAAAAAAAAGAAAGAAAGAAAAGAAAAAAGAAGAAAAAAAGAAAAAAAAAAAAGAGAAAAAAGAAAAAAGAGAAGAGAAGAAAAAAAGGGGAGGTTAGAAAGAGACAGAAGAAGAAAGAAGAAGAGTAAGAACAAGAAAAGACAATGGTAAGGGTCAGAATCGTTGGTTCTAATCGGACTGCTCAATAAGACATTAGACTACTTAGGAGCTATCATTAAAACCAAGTAAGTATTTCTAAGCCTGATAAAACATTGCATTGGCAATTGGTTTTCTCCTAAGAATGACAGCTTGTTTTCCAAAAAACAATTCCTTAGCAAATTAGCCAGCTCGTAGAGCATGGTCTCCATCCAGAGTTCCTTAGACTCCTAGTCGTCTAACTCACAGAACGTTACCTGACTTAAAATTTATTTAAAGGATTTAGCAAGCTTAGGAAGCGCTATCCCAATTCAAGTTTTCCTTAATGTTTTTAGGTCTTGGTCAGCTCAAAGGGCGCTTTGACCGCCTTGGTTATTCAGCTCATTAGGGCATGACCAAGTTTTCCTTATTTTTAAGTCTTAGTCAACTCAATGGGCGCTTTGACCGCCTTGGTTAGTCAACTCATTAGGAAATAACCAAGTTTCTTCATTTTTGGGTCTTAGTCAACTCAAAGGGCGCTTTAACTGCCTTGGTTAGTCAGATCATTAGGGCACGACCAAGTTTCTTCATTCTTTAGGTCTTAACCAGCTCAAAGGGCGCTTTGACCACCTTGGTTAATCAACTCATCAGGGCACGACCAAGTTTCCTCACTTTTAGGTCTTAGCCAACTCAAAGGGAACTTTGACCGCCTTGGTTAGTCAGCTCATTATGGCACGACCAAGTTTCTTCATTCTTTGGGTCTTAGCCAGCTCAAAGGGCACTTTGACCACCTTGGTTAGTTAGCTCATTAGGGCACGACTGAGTTTTTTCCTTCATTTTTTAAGTTTTAGTCAACTCAAAGGGCGCTTTGACTGTTTTGGTTAGTCAGCTTATCAAGACACAACCAAGTTCTCATTATTCTTTTAGGGATTTTTGCCAACCCACAAAAGCGCTACCCCTCGCTATTCTACATTTTAAACTAATCCTTACTCCTTAGGATATAATTGTCCCGAGGCAAAAATGGTGTCGCTTTTGTTTTTATGGCAAAGTTTTGCTCGAACTTCACCACAAAGAGGGGCAGTTGTAGACACTTAATTTTTACTCCTCTATAGTCCTAATTTTTTATTTTTATTTTTACAAAAAAGGGTCTTAATTCAAAAATAAAAAATAAAATAAAAGATAAAAAAAATTAAAAATTAAAAAAATGATGAAAATACCAAAAAAATAATAAAAGGAAAAATTAGAATTTTTTTTTATAGATTAGGTACAAATAGTTTTAGTTTTAATTTAGTAAAAATAATTATTTTAGGGAATTAGGCAGTTTAAATACAATTTAATTATACTGAATATCAAGGCGCAGGCCAACGGCCTAACAGATAAGTATTGAAATATTGAATTGGATTTAATTTGAAGTCTTGGGTTCGAATCTCGCTAGGTACCTATGTCTTTTATTTTTCTATATTTTACAAGAGTGAGAAATAAACGAGATTCATATCTAATTAAAAACATTTGAATCTAATTTGATTTTATTAAATCGGATTTGAATTAATTTAGATCTAGTTTAATTGTTATCAAATCAGATACAATAGATATGATTTAGTTTAGGTTTCATAAATAAACACACTCGTCAAATAGGGAAGAATCCAATTTTTTTACTCTGTTCACGGAAAAATACTGCACCTTGCATTAACGCACAGCTTCCTCATCCGAACAATCTACGTCGCATTGTACGCCACGTCCTCCACTACTGTAATGAGGCCCCCCCTCGAATGTACGTTGGATCAGTATATGCTCTAATTCCCCTTCCTCATCATCATGCTTACAAACTCACAAATTACGACGAACCCATCGATACACCGATTGCACGAATTCGCAAATCTAAGCCCCTTTCTTCTTGAACTCTTTTGTGATAGTGACAGCAGCAATAATACAGTCCACTACGCAATCCCACACTACGACCACAATCAGCAACCTAAACATAGCTCTTCTTCCTCACTCGCGTAACCTACAACCAGCGCCTATCCTCTTCGTCCAGCAGTGCATGTGGATACGATTAAGTTCAGCATCAAACTCTACGGACAGCCCTTGTCCAACCTCACCAAGCAGCAACAGCGGCCTCACATCCACGCTTCACTGACGAAGTCTAGCTTGTTATTGCACACACGATCAATGCACGCTTAACCCAAGTTTCATCGATTGAACAGCATATGTCTATGTCATTCACCGAACATATTGCTCGCATGTCCAGCACATCAGCAGTGTCCACAATAGCGCCGTTCGTTGCAGTACTCTTCATCATTGCAGAAGCTAACAGCCCATCTTCCACTTCACTACGTTAAACACGCATAGTAGCACTCTACGTCCACTTCACTACACTAAACACGCATAGTAGCAGTCCATGCCAACACACACACACTTCTGATCAACCATACGCTGCAGTTGATAGTTGCTCCGTCGTCCATCCTATGCCACAACGTCATTACGGATTACTATCCATCGTCACTAATTCATTGAACAACAACCAGGTTTGGCCTTTTTCGGTTCTTTCAAAAAAAATTTTATTATATTTATTTATTTATTATTATTGTTATTATTATATCATGATTATTATTATTTTATTAGATCCTTATTTGCTGGTGTTAATAACATAATATATAAGTAGTTATGTATATATTAGCTTAATGGAGTCCTTTAGTATTAGTGTATCTATATGTATATTGAGTATGTCATATTTTATTTATTTTGATAGATAGTCGTATATATTAGTTTAGGGATTGTTAGGATTGGTCATATCTTAAGATTTGATTTATCACATAGAAAGTTGTTTTTTTTTTCTTTAAATAAAGATTAATAAAAGACCCTTTTTTAAAAATAGGATTGTTAGAGTATTTTTTTATAAAATAAAAACATTCAAGAGTTAGGGCTCTTTTAGATTTTATTTGAATAAACTAAATTGTTAACAACGTAAATTTGATCGGTTTTCGAAAATTAAAATAAATTAACACATTAAAGATTTTTTGAAAAGAACTACGATCGTCTCATCCCGATGAGCGGGTACGTAGATACCTTCGGGGCAACGATAAAATATGTAGAAACTTAGGTTCTTTTTCTTTTGATTTTATTTATTTATTTTTTCTTAAAAATATTATAATTAAAAGAATAATCCTAATTTCAGTAAATAAATAGTGGTACCCGTTAGGGTTTAATAGGTCAGCTCCTGAATTCGGAAATCTTTGGTTCTTCATTCAAATTAAAATCAAAGATCGGTAGTCAAATTGTAATCAATTCACCCAATTGATTACGGTTTTTTTTTTTTTTTCCTGACTTTGGTTGGGTGGTGACTCAAAAAACTTATTTTCAATAAAAAATCAGAATTTCTCAATTTTTTTAGTCGAGAATTAATATTAAATGAGTTAGTGTTTAGTATTAATCGAAAATAGGGAATTCAATTTTAAATAGAAAACGGAAAAATCAGGTTCAACACTTGGGTTTGATAAATGTAAAAGTTTCCGAGATCAAACTAAATATCTAAAGCTAAATTGAGTTCTATCCACTTAACTGTTCGAATAACTTGATCTCAATTTAACCTATTATAATTACATCGCATTCTGGTTCGGCCATTTTGCACACCATAGGGAGCCTTCAAAACTCTAGATTTAGGAACATGACCAAGCACTTTGCATTTATAGCCTCCTTTTATATTCCCTTTGCTTCTAGTTTCCGGTCAAGTTATTGCATGATTGGAATGATGACTAAAATTAATGGAGCATCAAAGTATCCAATCATTACACGACTTCTTTGGTTAATTTTTATAATACCATTTATTTTTGCTTTTTATATAATTAAAATATAGAGACTATGAATCTCTTTCTTTATAAAAAAAGAAAAAAAGAAGAAGGTACTTTTAGTTTGCCTTGCTACGGAAAAAAGAAGTTATTCTTAAGTAAATATGTATTTATCTAATGAAAATATTAAATATCTTACATATCTTTGTGTAAAATTGGGTCGACATGTTAGATTTCATCGATATATTAGATTTCAACCTCTTTCATTCCATATAAAAATATATGATTGATTTAGAAAAAAAGGTATTATAACACCTAATACTTGGATGAAAATTATTATGGATGGAATATTTATGAACCTGATGACAAACTATATATCTAATAAATGAATCAACAATTATGGCTGGCATTTTGCAGTCTGTTGATAACTTACTAATTACATATCATATGGTTTATAGGGGAGTCTATAAAGGTTGTATAGGTATTTTTGATACAAGTTCTTTCCAGCTTAAAGAATTCACTTTAGAAAATCTAAATACTGTATTTTCCAACTTTTATTTCCTTCATTAATATATATCTATATCTTTAACATATTACTCCAATGCCATCAAAATAGAGTTGCTGCTCGTTCTAATGCTCTCCTCTCAGTTTTCTGCCCCTCTATAGTCCCACTTTACCTTAGTTGCCGTGTCAAGAAGTGCAATATTGATCACCATGCTAAGTAAAATCTCAAATAGCCCTATTTCCAGAGGAACGTGGAAGACATAATTCGTTACCTTTCATGGTGATCAAGTTTTCTCTGGTCACGTTGTCATCTTTCATTCTATCACAAGATGAGTCATATCACTTTAGTAAATAGAAATAAATCTCGCTGGTAGCGTCCATTGAATCGTAAGCCCAAGGCTGAAAAGTAAAACCTATAGAAAATGGCTTTTCACAAGACTAAGAATTTCAATCCTCGCTGGGAAAAAAAGGACCTAAGACATTATTTTTACAAGATTGACAAGCTTATGATAAATAAGGGAGCCTATTTCTTATAGATATATAAAAGAGAAAAAAAAAAAAAAATCTCAATACCTAAGCAAATAAGGACGTAGATAAATTAATATGTAAAGGTAAATTAGATTTGTATATAAAAGTAATAATGAAATAAAAGGTATCTCACGATCACATGGTTCTCGTTTTTATCGGTATTAGTTGATCCCTAGATTTCCTTTTCTTGGTCCATTGATAAAACTTAGTCTTATATTTAATATTTTTGTTTGTTCATAAAATCAATATTTTTATGTATTAATTTCGATTGTATCAAACTATGCTAGTATCTTATTATTCATAACTGTAACAGTTGATAAAGAAACTACTTGAAATTTAATATGAAATGACACTTTTGGTCGAGCTAATAGAGGTTGGACCAATCTTGAGAGTTTAGTCTGGTTGGAATTGGGAATTGGTTTATAATTGGAGATATCCTTTTCAGTAAGTGGGTCAAGGGCCTCTTTGGATTGTCTTTGTTATGTCCCTTACATGCACAAGTTCTATGACTGATCCACCTTTGTTTGAAATATGATGATGTTTGACTATATACGTAAATTGTCTCTGCTTAACAAAAGTTACATATTAGAAAATCAATAATTCACGACAAATTCAAATAAAGATAAAACCTTTTAATAGTTTAAATAGAGAATAAATGTTATTAAAATCCTGTAAATAGAGAATGGGCATTATTAAAGTTGTATAAATAAAGAATAACTTTATGTTTAAATAGAGGATGAAAATTTTACAGTAGAGAATGAATATTTTGTGTTTCTAACATGCCACATAAAGTCATAGTAGTAGAGCTCTAATATTATCTTGTATAGCCTTCTATCCTCTATTTGAATAGTAAAAAGTTTCTATTTGAATAGTAAAAAGTTTCATATTTTATTTGAACCACTTTAAAATCTAAAACTCTATAAATGTTCGCAAAAGAGGGGAAAAAAAAGAAAAAAACTTAAACCATATTTGAACTTAATTATTAACATTCACTGTATAATATGAAATTTTTTCATTTACTTGTTTTATTTTGACATGATTTATCATATAATTATGATATGAAAATTGTGATGGGAAATGGCTGAAGGTGAAGCTAAAAAATTTGTGTATTCCAAGGTAGAAAGTCAAGGAACACGGGCTTGAAAAAGAAAATCTTCTATTTCTTTTCAAAGATATATAAATCGATGAGAGCAGTACACGTGTATTTGTACATTGAATCATATTATATTTGCCAAATAGTCAGCATAAAACAGTCACAAAAGATGCCGAAAGCACAAGAAAAAAGATAAATCAAATGACTCCAAAATCAACTTTCCATGACATATTATTAATGAATTATGAGGTAAAAGTTATGAGGCGACAAACTGAATGCAATCTCCATCGGTCCAACTAATGAATAAACTTTCCTCTATTTTTTCCATGCCAATCCCCTTCGTACGAGAAAAAAATCCACCCATATCAAAAGTTCAGAAGAACAAATTATTAATTCATGTCTGCTTCATACATATGTGCATTCGGATTTCGTGATCATGTGTCTTTAATTCTACCTTTATGCAAAGGGGCACAAACAATCTTAGGACTTTGAGATTATCACATTATTCTATTCACGGATTTTTGTCTTTGGATACCATCATAATGGAGTATACATGATAAGTGAGATTGAATCAAAATGGGATTTATCACTTTTTTAGAGTAGATGGTTAATATTTTTTATCTCTTAGTGGAGATGATAGTGATTTAAACGGATCATTGTCGTGGTGATGATTTGCCATTAAAGAGATCATGGTCATGGAGATGATTTGCCATCTAGTTTGGTTCTAATTTCCTGACGTAGCCATACAAAAAAGACCAGCTAGATTTAGACGATGATGGATCATGCATTATTTGCTCTACGTAAATATCAGAATAATGAAGAGATTGGATTATGTAATGATCCTTTATTAGCGGTATGTGGTGCACCAACCTTCTCAATCACGTTTTGTGACCATAAAGTCTAAAAGGCTTTGGAATCGCATTGGAGTGATTTAGAACTAGAATAATTAGGTAAATCGATTTATTTCGAAGTTAAATTTTTGTTTGGAAAGATAAGTAAAGTCTAAAACTTTTATACCATTGCCATTGTTGTTATTACCACTTTGAAAATTTAATACAATACTACTACTACTAATACCATTTTATTATATTACTACCATTACCACATAATATCACCACCACCACCACTATTACCACAATTGGTATGATCAATGCATTACAAATGCGTCCAACATACTACAATCATCATCATCATCATCATCATTGTTGCCTTCACATAGCTACCATCCTTCAATCATTATTTCTATTAACTATTTTTAATGGACCATTACTAAGATTGACAATTGTTAACGTGACACAATAATGCAGACTTCAAATACAAGATGATTATGAAGTTGACTATTGAAAGAAAAACATGAGACACAATATGATACATGATATGAAGACATGATTATAACACGTAGAAACATAATTACTTTACAACTTAATTATTTATGATCTCTATTCAATTTCACACACTTTTTCATATTCTTTTGCTAATGAACATAAATTTGACACAAAATAAAGACACATGCTAACTTGTTAACATGTATTGTGTACCGTAACCATTATACTGACTCTCACCACTTTAGTGCTACATATGTTGGTGGTGAGGAGTCAACGATGTAGGTGATATCATTAAAATAACTATTTTGATGTAGTATTTTTATCCAACAAACAACATGTAGTACCAAAAAAAAAAAATTCTTGTTTTGAATTAGTACACCAACATGGTGTAAGAAACTCATGCTATACTATATTCATCATATTATGATAAACCTCCGAGAAAAGAACAATAAACCAAAAAAGAATATGAAAAACGTTAACTTAGGTGTTAGTAATCCTTAAGTGAATAAAAGAAACACAGCCCTCGCATCTAATCTCTATTTGTCAAGACAGACTCATGAGAATATCGATTGTCCACCAGAGCTGCCTTAATATGTTAGAAATAAAATTCTTTTTTGAATATACATGTGATAAAGAGGTGTACTTTGGAAATCTTTTGACTTATTTACATCAAGATCGTTAATTAGTTATGGAGTTGTTTCTTTAATCTTTATGTATTCCTATGTTTGTTTCTCTGCAGAACCTAACATCATTACCTCCTCGATCCGACACTTCTTGTTGCAGGGAAATGGTTAGTTCAACCATGCATTCTTAATGAAGAAGTTAACACCTAATAATTCAAATTTTATAAAAACAAAAGTTTCGTGTAGCAGAACAGAGTGAGCCGTTAGCTAGGGTTATCCATGATTCTCTTTGGTTCAAGTTAGAGGTTAAAACAAAAGAAACGATAATTGAAACAATTTGGTTTAGACCCTTAATGAATCGAGCCATTTGTAATAATAAATTGAACTACGGTGTTGAAATGCTTCAATTACAATTTTGTTCGATTTGGTACGACTCGATTTGGCTTAATTAACTACATTAAGAAACACGTAGATCATACTATCACCTTACCTAGAACATTAACCTAAAGTAATACATAGAAGAATTTGTCAAGCTAATGTTGCAAACACTGAACTTAGTTAAGATAAATCTCTTTTCATATTCTAAACATTATGAAACCTTAGGCCAAATTGGAGTTAAGACTGTGACGATGGAAAAAATTCTCTAGGCCATTATCATTATGAAAAAGGCTAGTGGATTTCAAGAAAATGATGGCATAGCCTTCCTCTTGTAGAGGAAGGACAAGATAAAGGAAAAAGAGCTAGAAATGAAGAAAATGCGAATGGTAAGTTGTTATTTCTACAATGGATCATCCTATTTTAGAGAATGTTCTAAGAAAGAACACCTGACTACTCTAATGGCAGAGCATTCGTTGGATGAGAACGAGAAGGCTAAAGTTGGTGTGCAACATTTCCTCTATTCATGAAGTGGCAAGACATTGAGAAGCATAAAGTTTTGATGTGTGTTGAAGTATAGAGATCTAGTGGAAAGTTTGAATATTTTTGTAGATATCTGAGCATCACGCTCATTAATTTCCAAAAAAAAAAAACTGTTGACAAACTTAAGCTGCTATTAGAGATGAGTAGACCTCAATACCGTAAAGGAAGTCCCAACTTTAAGAGTTGTTGAAAATGTGAATCTTAGCATTGTCTATGGTGAGGCAAGGAAACAATAGGACAAAGCTCCCATTAATGACTTTAACTTTATCAATGATAGATAAAGTGAAATGCATTATTATTTCTCGATTCAACTCCATTTGCATGCTAGCATGAAATTGTGGTGTAAAATACCAGTTACCAAGAAGATGGGTCAAATTACAAAATTACTTTCAACAATGCAAACCATTAGGGTGGATGAGACAACTTACTTGACAATGCTTAAGGGAGAGGAAGGACAGAGGGAACAAAGGCAATTCCATCTTTAATGGAGGAGATTTTAGAGGAAATCTCTTCGAGAAAAAAAAAAAAAAGCTATTGAAACTGATATTAAATAAGGATAAGTAAATAATCCTGTTATATAAGATATTTACCCAGATCCTATTTAATCAAATAGGTTTTGAGTGAATAATTAAGGTCATATGATATATTTTAGATAGTAATTTCTTGAAACTTGTTATCATAAAGTAAAGTACAGATAAGAAGTTAAGATCCCTATACCCACCTTGGATATTGTACTTTGAAGCATATAAGATATGAGTTTCAAACTTCCTACCATATAATAGTAATTAAGTAAAATTAATAAATAAGGTATACCATCTTATCAAAATAAAACAAAGCACATTTTACCGAAACCTTAAATTCAATGCTTCTTAGTCTCTTTTCTTCCATCTTTTGTTTTTAGTCTTTATTTCATCATCGTTTTCTTTCTACTTCTTCCTCCTTTGCTAAATCCTTCATTTATTAAAGTTCAAAAAAGAGAATTTAAGTTCTTAGTTTCTATTTCTAACGCCACCTATAAATCACAAGATACATTAATTATTTGTTTTTTTATAGTAGAATAGTTTTTTTATTTTATATTTAATAAAAGATTTGGTATTATTATTAGAGAGAAAATTGATTTTCTTCAAGTATAGGAAAATTATTTTATTGATGCATATATCTTGAGAAAGAAAAATATTTTAGTTTAAATTTATATTTCATTCCATCTTCCATGTTATGTTTACCTAATATTAAATAGTATACATATAATATTGATGGAAATCAATTTCATATTTCAAAAGTGGAAATCATTTTTTCCTTTTTTTTTTTTTGTTGGTATTCTTTGTGTTGGTTAATCACTACCACCAATCGTTAGTTTCAACTGGTGCCTTCCACCATTTGTTACTGTTAAGATATAATAAATATCAATATTCTCATGATTATTAAAATAATATTTTAACACTTTTAAGGTTTTAATTGTAATTAATATCAAGAAGCGTTTGTTAAGCTTTACTTTTAAAAATTTTTCTAGGAGGAAAAAAAAAAAAAGAAACTTTATCGTTAAACAAAATAGAATCTAAATGTAAATTTCTTGTTTCTGAATGTAACCGAAAGTATGGATTAGCACTAGATGTAGGGCAACTAAGATGGCAATATACTGAAGGATCTGGATATATGTGCTTGGGGAGTTTATATTGTTGGAGAAGAAAATCTTGTGTATCGATTAATGACATACGGAGTCTTTTGAACAACTACTTTCTACAGAGGACGGTACCTTTTTTTTTCTTTGAACACCTACAATTTTAGTCGGAGTGCAGATTTACTCGTTAATTATACGAGTTTGGCACGGTATAAGGGATTGAAATAGTTTATAGAATTCAACTTGAGTTTCATGCTGTTTATCTTCATTAGTTGCAAGTCTAATTGAGTTCAAATCTGGGACTAAATATTAGTCAAGTTTAAGATAGCTTTAGATACCTATATTATTTTAATTGAATTTTCTTTTAAAAAAAATCGAGTTTAGGTAAGATTATTGAGTCAGGTTTGCCTTTGGCATGCTATTTTGAGTTGAGTTTGCATTTACAATTCTAAATTCTTTCAAGTTGGAGTTAGGCTCAAATTTAAATGAGTTCAGTTTGTCTTTAAAATTCTAAGTTTAATCAAATTGAAGTAAGACTCAATTTTTAAAAATTTTAAATCTAATTTGAAGCCGAGTTAACTGCTATCATCTTAATTCCAACCATTTATAGTTTTCCTTTTTTTCTTTTCTTTAGTGAATAGCCACTGTCAAAAATATTATCTGAAGATTGAAAATAAGGAACTGCACCGTCGACAATCAGTAGCGATAAACCGATAGGTTTGGTTAGTTTGAACAGTAAAAAAAGGTTAACATTATTGATTACTACCTCTACCGCTCTACCCCAAGATTCGGGTTTTTTTTTTTTTTTCCGTCAACATACATTACGTAAGAAATGACAACTCTGTGAAACTTTAATGATCGCAGACAAGATACGTTTCCAAATAGCCCACCAATAATATGGTAAAAAATTCGGTACAAGAATATTGAAAATGGATCAAGTGATAAAGTTGGATAATAAGAAATTTTCTAAGCAGATGATAGAAGCATTTTACATTCCATACCCTCAACTATATGTTATATAATTGAAATATATGGAACTAAGTTTATATTTATTGATGTGTCTAATATATGTCTATCTTCGAGTTCATTTGGACAGGTTTTCAAAGAAAGATACTCAAATTAAAGATATTTACTTAAAAAAAATGATATTAATAAGGATAAGGATGGATTCAGGCAAAGAATTTTATAATTGGTAATGAAGCACACCAAATAACATACTAAAAGAAGATATAGAATCAAATTTAAAGATATGTTGAGTAAACAAAATTAATAACAAGGTAAGCAACATAAAAGGTATAAATAACCTTCTACAAAATAAAAGATACATACATACATATACATAAATATATATATACACACACAAAAGCAGATAATGCACCTGCAATGAGTATACAAATTAAATAACGTTAAATTTATATATATATATATATATAATTTAGCATTATCTATTTGGTAAGAAAGTCATAATTTTTGTTAAATAATATAAATATAAATTTGTTCTCTTTTTTTTTTTTTCTATCTACGCTTACTTTAAATTTTTTAATTTCTTACTTATTAGCACATTATGATTACGGACAGAAATTATCTATGTGTATGAATATTAATCATCATTATGGTTATATTTGATCATAATACGAATTTTAGCCCTACAATGTATGCACGTAAAGTACGTAAAAGGAAAAAATGGAAAAAGAGAGAAATTGCTGAAGAAATCATGAGATAAACACCATGTTGTATGGAGAGATAAATAAGAAAGTGGAAAAAGTGGGTTCTAAGACTGGGAGAAATCAATGGGAGAGAGTGGATTGATGAATTTATTCATTGTTTATAGTTTTAATAAATTATACTAATATTAGTTTTTTTGTTAAGCAAAAATAAATTGAGGACAAATAAGTAATTTGAAGTATAGCTGTTGCTTAAGGGTCAATTTGCTTTAATTATATAAATATATATTAAAGTACTTCTCTTATTTCCTTTATTATAAAGAGGCATGCACCTCTTCCCATGAGCTCACTCTAGCATATTTTTATTATTGTAGTATAGAGATGGAGGAGAGTAAAAGTTCCCATAACCAAATGTACACCTTAGTCCTAAATCTCCCTTACCCACATATAGGATTGTGATGGAAATTGTCAAAGCTTACCAATTTGAGTTGTAAGGATGCTAAAAGAACAAAGTTCTCCAATGGATGTTGAAGATGAAAGTAACAGAATAAGCAATACGAACCGAAAAGAAAATTGAAGAAATGAAATAAATCTTCTAATTAACTGTTTGTTACATTGACACACACACACACATATATATATATACACTACTATATAGCTGTAAGTCTACATACTCAACTTGGACTTAAGAAATTGTAATTGTGAACTACCAAAAGACTGGGTCATAATGTTAGCAAGTTGAAGGCGAGAAAGAGTAAATTGAATCTTTAAGAAACCTGATTGAATATGATCTATAGTAAAATGAATATCAAGATCAATATGTTTTGTTTTGCCATGAAGACATAGATTCTTAGCAATTAGTTTGGTAGATTTGCCATCCTTAAATAAAGAGACTGGACACTCCACTGAAGCACTAAGATCTTTTAATGGAAAAGATACCTAAAGTAGTTCTTTAGTAGTGAAAACCGTACTCTGATATTCGGCTTCAGCAGATGAAGTAGAAATCATAGTTTGTTTTTTTTTTTTTTTTGTTTTCTAAGACACAAGAGAAGAACCAATGAAAACATAATACCTTATCAAATATTTTCGATCAACTAAACAGGAACCTTAATCAGCATCAGCAAAATTGACTAAGGTCAGCGAGCTAGAAGCAGAATAGAACAATCCTTGATTAGTTGTTTCCTTAACATAGTGAAGAACATGCATAGTAGCATTGAAATGTGAAGTATGTGGTGAAGTTATGAATTGAGAAAGTTGTTGAACCACATAAGATAAGTTTGGCCATGTAATTGTCAAGTAAAGTAGCCTTCTAATAAGGTGACGATATTGGCTTAGATCAGTAATTACTTTGCCTATAGAATTGTCTAAACGCAACGCTTGTAGAAAAGGCATAGAAATTGGTTTTGTAGCACTTAAAGCAACATTAGTTAAAATGTTTATAGCAAACTTCCTTTGGTTTAATAAAAAACCTAATTCCATCTAACATATCTCAATGCCCAAAAAAAAAAAAAAAACCGTATATCACCCATATCCTTGATAGTGAATGCTTTGTGAAGAGCTTGTTTCACAACAAAAATTTCATCCAAAGAAGAACCATTAATGAGTATATCATCAACATAAATTAAAATAGCAAGAAAACCATGATCAGTAGATCGTATGAATAAGGAATAATATGCCTTTGATTCGATGAATCCCAAGGAAATAATAAAATGAGAAAATTCCTTATTCCACTTATGAGAAGCTTGCTTAATACCATACAAAGATCTAACAAGCTTGTATACTTGACCATTATACGCTAAAGTATAACCATCCGGGGGTAACATAAAAATATCCTTATCAAGATATCCATACAAAAAAGCATGGTTGACATCCAACTAATGTACATGCCAATGTTTGATTATAGCAGCAACATGAACAACTCTAACAAATGTGAGCTTTGCAACTGGTGAAAAAGTGTGTGTGTAATCAACTCCTTTCAATTGATTATACCCTTTTGCTACAAGCTGTGCTTTATATCACTCTATGATTCATTAGGCTTATATTTGATTTTAAACACCTACTTTGATCTAATAGCTTGCTTATCTGGAGGTAAGAATGTTAATTACCATGTATTATTACTTCTAAGGGCTAATAATTCTTTATTCATAGCCTCAACCCAATTAGGATCATGTTTTGCCTTAGTGATAAGTTTTAGGTTCTTTTATTGAAAAAAAATTTGTAAGTGAGACTACATAGTCACTAGGAAGATGAGCAAAAGACTATGTGTGAAAAACAGGACGAGAGGTCTACAAAGAATTGATAACATTAAAGGATAAATTTGATGGATCAACATGAGTTGTAGATGCTAATTGCTCAGAATGTACATTACTTATGAAGTCACGAAGCTAACTAGGAGGATGAATAGTTCTTTGAGACTTATGCAAGGAAATATCCTAAGTAGCAGGAGTAGACATGGAACTAGATGGAGAATTATCAATTGTATTAGGATGGGAAGAATGTAATTCATTCGGTGTAAGTGTATCAACTGATTGCAAGGATTGTGAATGTTCTGTATAGTCATCAATGTGTGTGTGTGTGGAAGTAACATAGAATGATTATGAGAAGAAGTGCATGGAGCTAGATTTGAAAGTGTTTGGAAAGGAAAATTGTCTTCCATAAACACAACATCTCAACTAATGAACAACTCTTGATTGTCTAGATAAAAAAGTTTATAACCCTTTTGACCTGATAAGTAGCCTAAAAATATACACTTTCTACTCCTGGCGTCAAATTTATCTCTTAGTTTAAGTAACATAAATGCATAACATAAAGAACCAAAAGTTCTCAAATCCTCATATGAAGGATTCTTATTGAAAAGAAGGAAATAAGGTTATATCTATTGCAACGATTGCATTGGCGTTTTGTTTACAAGGCATGTGGCTGTTAGAAGATATTCTCTCCAAAACTTTTTTGGTAGATGAGCATGAATTCTAAGAGCATGAGTTGTGTCCAATAAATGTGTATGTTTTCTCTCCACTACTCCATTTTTTTGTAAAGTATAAGGTATACTCTTTTGATGAATAATTCCATGTCTATCAAGCAAGGATTGACACTCTTTTGACAAGAATTCCTTAGTATTATTAGACCTGACTGGTTTTGGATATAGGCTAAAATGGTTTTTGGTGTAAGAAAAAAAATTGGAAGAGATGTTTGACATTTGGGATTTGTGTATCATCAAAAAAGTCTAAGTTCACTTGGTCTTCTCATCCACTAAAGTAAGGAAATATCATGTACCATTTAACGAAGGCGTGTTGTAAGGGCCCCATATGTCAATATGAACCAAGTCAAAAGTAGACTATGAACTAACATAAAAAGGAAGACAATGGAATTTTGCATACAAGCAACGTTCACACAAAAATGGTTGTAAATTTTTAACATCACAATGAGGTAAGTGTTTGAGTTTTTTCCAAGACAAATGTTCTAATCTATTATGTAATAAATTCATGGACAAATATTTATTTGTTTTGTTAACACTACTGGAAACAACATGATCATTATTATATAATGAATTAAAACAATTGAAAGCAAAAGAAGAAGGCTTAGACTCCATGATATAAAGTCCATTGTGAACTTTAGCATGAGCAATTGTAGTATTAAGTATCTAGTCTTAGAATAGACATGTTGAAGAATCAAATGAGGCAATAAGGTTATTTTATGAAACAAGTTTATGGACAAAAAATAAATTGAATTGAAATTTAGGAACTAAAAGAACATTGTGTAATGTAATATGTTCATTTAGTCTTGCATCTCCAGTAGTATAAATAGGCTTTTCTAATCCATCAAGAAGTCTTATACGGGTAGGTAAAATGAGTTTATATGAACATGTGAACGATTGTATATTAGGTGTGTTGAGCTTGATTTTTCACCCTCCTGATTCTTTTATAAAATTATGTCTTTTTTAAACCGATTAGTACTAAACCCTTATCCGTTTAATACTAGCCTTTGATTAGGGTTTAAAGAAAACCATTTTTTCAACTTGAAAAGATTTGAAGTCGCCACCCGACTGAAGTCGAGAAAAAGAGTTAAATTATAACCAATTGGATAGATTTGTTATAACTTAGCTACTAGTCTATCCATTAAAAAAATAATTTATAAAACAATTTTTTTTTAAACTAAAGATTTAGGTTCGGGGGTTAATTTATTAATATACTATTTTTTAACCGTCTGAATTTAACTTTACTTTTCAAATATACTCGTTTTAATTTCTAAAACAACTAATTATAATACACACGACTAAATTGATTAATGTACATAAATATCTAAAAATGAAAAAAAAAAAACTTCCCATATATTAAGTCGCCCCGTACGTACATACGTACCCACTATTCGGAATTAGATTTCCTTAGTTCGTTTACCAAAAACATAGTAGGTTAATTAATTTTAATTTTTAAAAATTTGCCGGGTTTATGTGTTTTACCCATTTTGAGTTCATTTAAAGAAAAAAAAAATTCCTAAGGGTCTTAAATTAGTTTATTTTTGGAAAATCTAAAGTGCATTAATTTGGAAAGGATCTGTTTTATGTTTATTTTATTTAAAAAATACGTTTTTCTAAGTGATAAAACGTTTTTCATTATTATATATATTTTTATTATTTTATTTTCTATTTTTTTAATGTTTTTATTACTTATCTTTTTCGTCAAAATGTGAAAATAACTAAAAATAAAACTAAATAAATTTTTTTTTATTTCTTTTTCAGTTTTTCTTCTTTTCTTTTCTTTTTTTTTTCTTGTTTCCTTTTCCTTTTTCTTTCTTTTTTTTAGATAAATTAAAAGTACATGGAAACAATAAACAAATACAATAAAAAAAAAAAACACAATAAACAACTAGACTAAAATGTGGAAAGGAGATGTGCGGGTCGATTGGGTTAGGAGGGAGTTGGAGTTGCGTTTGGACCTTGGGTTGGTTATAGGTCAAGTGCAACTAGTTGGAGAGGTGCTTTGGAGGATGTTTCAATAGCCCAATCAACCGAGAAAGGCCACTTTCGTGGCTAATCTATTGGAGATCGTGGGTTTGGTTCAATGCCATAGCTAACGGAGTTGGTCTAAGCGGTGGTTGAAGCGACAGCCACAATAGTGTCAGGTGTTGTTCGTGCATGGGTGATCTAGCATATGTTTGGGTCATCCGACTGTAGGAGTGGTGTACATGGTTCAGTTATGTATGTGTAGGAGGTGGTGTAATTTTATACAAGGAGAGGGGAAAAGATGGTTGTGTGAGGTAGTGGCTAAGAGAGAGAATGGGCTATAGTGGCTATGTGTTGTTCAGTTAAAGAGGGAGTGGGCTGGATGCGAGAGAGAGATTGACGTCAGTGTGTGTGTATGGGTTCAGCGATGTGTTTGAGAAGGCGAAGGTTAAGAGAGATCCGACTTAGGTGGTGATGGCAGCGATTCGGTCTGGATGGAGGATGGTAGGTTGCGAGTTAGTTTGGTGTAAGCTGCAATACGTGATGGGGTAGCTATGCCGAGAGTAAGGGTTAAGAGTTGCGTCAATTGTAATTTGACGACGTGTGGGTGAAATTCAATGAGAGAGAGTTCGAGGATAGGGGCATCAGGTCTTGTGTGTATGTAGGTTTGACTAGTGTGTGCGTGGGTCATAGGCTGGTGTGCGATTTGAATTGGTGAAAGTTTTAAGGTGGAGCTAGGTCAAGAGGGTAGCCATGTGTGGTGAATGGTAGGAGGCCGAAAGAGATGGTGGTGAGTGAGAAAGTGTAGTGGAGAGAAGGAGGGTTTCGGTCGAAAAAGAGAGTCCGAGAGCGAGAGAGAGATTTTACCAAGGAGAGAGCGAGAGGTCTGTCTTTTGAGAGAGAAAACCGAGAGAGAGAGAAGGCCTTGGTTCAAGCCGAGAGAGAGATTATCGTGTGGCACCAAAGTGCACCACCTTTGAATGTTTCTTCTTCTTCTTCTTCTTCTTCTTTTTTTCAAAATCTAATCCCCCCACTGTTTGTGTATTGTGTTTTTGTTCCAAAATCTAAGTTCACCCCTGTACAAAAATTTTTCTGGTGTTGTGTCTTTCCCTTTTTTAAAAAAAATGAAATCTCCCCCTATTTCCAATGTTTCCCTCTTTTAATTATCGTTTTGTTTTTTTAAAAAAGAAAGTGAAGGGAAGAAAAGGAAAGGGGAGAAGAAAATGGGGGAAAGGAAAATTTGTTATCATGGCTAATCATGAAGCGCCACGTGTCGTAATTAGATACGTGGCCCAATGACGGCTTGATATGTAGCAACGCAAGGAGTTTAAAAAGAAAAGGACAAAAAGGCATTTCTCTATGCCTTTAGTAAGTCTTGAACCTCTGATCTCCAGTTAATCCCAATTATAATGTCCATGTGTTTTATCAATAAGCCGTTGGCCTGTGCCTTGTTCATATGTGCAATTAAATTGCACATATGGACTCGGTTAGCTTGGGCTAGATTTAAATCTAAGCCCAAATTCAACGGCCCAACTTCTAAACCTAAATTAAAATTAAAATTAAAAATCTACTTTAATAAAATGTTATTTTCTAAATTTTTTTTTTCAATTTTTTGTGACTTTTCAAAATTTTTATGTACTTTTCCAAAATTTTCCATTTTTTTAATCTTTTCTAAATTTCTTATTTTTTGTGTTTTTTTTTTCCTATTTTCCTATTTTTCGTATTTTTTTGGAATTCCTATTTTTCTAAATTTCTTCATTTTTTGTGGTTTTCATTAATTTTCTAATTTTTTGAACTTTTTCCTAAGTTAGGACCCTATAACCTAATCTGAAAATAAAAAAGGGGAAGCAAAAATTATGTGTCTATAAGGTGTAACGTGATTTGTTGCACCTGAATCCACAATCTAAGAACATAATTTTTTATTAGAGGAAAACGAAGATACAAGAGCATAACTTATACTTGCACACATGAGGGAAGTGTGAACTTCATTAAGGAAAGTTGTGATAAAGTTTGAGCAAAACTTTACTACAAAGATAAAACAAACACTATTTTTGTCCCAAGAATGGATTTTATCCTAAGAAGCGCTATAGCTAGCTAGCTATCCTAGGTTCAATCCATTGAGGAATTGGAGAAGAGAAGGGTAGCGCTCAAAGAGTTGACCAAAAGACTAAAAGAAGAATTGAAGCCTAGTCATGCTCTTATGAACTAACGAACTGAAGTGAAATAGGCAAAGCGCTCCCTAAGCTAGCTAAAACCCTAAGAAGAATGAGAAAACTTGGTTGTGCCCTAGTAAACTAATTAACCAAAATGGGCAAAACGTTTCTAGAGCTGGCTAAGACCCTAAACTAGATGAGATGGGTAAGTGCTCCTAAGCCCGACTAAAATCCTAAACTGATAGAGAAAACTTGGTCATGCTCTAATGAGCTGACTAACCAAGGTAAGCGATGCGCTTCTAAAGCTAGCTAAGACCCTAAATTGATAGAGGAAACTTGGTCGTACCCTAATAAGTTGACTAACCAAGATAGGCAAAGCGCTCCTAGAGTTAGCTAAGACCTTAAATTGAAACCTAGTAGTGCTTTACTGTACTAACTAAGAGGGTACGTCTTTCAAGGACTAGCAACCCTGAAATTGGATCAATCTGAAACCTGGTAGTGCTCCTTTAAGCTGACTATCCTAGGCAAGAGTATCTTTCAGGGACTAGCAACCTTAGAATTTAATCGATTTGAAACCTGGTAGTGCTTTTTTTAGTTGACTATTCTAGGCGGGAGTGTCTCTCGAAGACTACCAACCCTAGAATTTGATCGATCTGAAAAACTTGGTAGTGTTCCTTTGAGTTGACTATCTTAGGCGGGAGTATCTCTCGAAGACTAGTAACCCTAGAATTTGATCGATCTAGAAACTCGGTAGTGCTCCTTTGAGTTGACGATCCTAGGCGGGAATGTCTCTTAAGGACTAACAACTGTAAAGATGGATCGATCTGAAACCTAGTAGTGCTCTTTTAAGCTAACTATCTTAGGTGGGTGCGTCTTTCGAGGGCTAACAACCCTAAAATTTGATCGATCTAAAACCTGGTAGTGCTCTTTTAAGTTGACTATCCTAGACGGGCATGTCTCTTGGAGACTAACAACCCTAGAATTTGATTGATCTAGAAACTTGGTAGTGCTCCTTTAAGCTGACTATCCTAGGTGAGAGCGTCTCTTAGGGACTAGCAATCCTAAAGTTGGATCAATCTGAAACCCGGTTATACTCTTTTGAGTTGACTATCCTAGGCAAGAGCATCTTTCGGAGACTAGCAACCTTAGAATTTGATTGATTTAGAAACCTAGTAATGCTCCTTTGAGCTGATTATCCCAGGCGGGAGCATCTCTTAGGGACTAGTAATTCTAAAATTTGATTGATCAAAAACCTGATAGTGCTTCACTAGGCTCACTAACCTAGACAAGAGCGTCTCTTAAGGACTAGTAACCTTAAAATTGGATTAATCTGAGACCTAGCAGTGCTCTTTTAAGTTGACTATCCTAAGTAGGATGAGTAAAGCGATCCTAGAGCTGGCTAAGACCCTAAACTGAGACCAAATGAAGAGAAGTACCCAATAGGTTCGCTAAGAGAAAGGTGAAAGAGAAGCATCTCGTAGGCTCGTTTCGAGAATTAATGAAAGAAAGCGCCCAATGAACTCGCTATAGACCCTATATGGAGTTAATGACAAAGGGGTTGAAAGATGGCTAACAGCCTAAAAAGATAAGATGATACCCTAAAGGCTAACGAGATCCTTAAAATGAAAGATAAGATAACGCCCTAAAGGCTGGCTAAATCCTTAAGAAGAAATAAAGAGGAGTTAGTGCTCTAAGAGCTTGTTAATACCTTAGAAAGATGGGACAGCACCCTAAAGGCTAGCTAGAACCCTAAAAAGAGTAGAAAAGTGGATAGTGCTATAAGAGTTGGCTAAAATCCTAGAAAGATAGGACTACGTCCTAAAGGATGGTTGGAGCCCTAAAAAGAAATAAAGGAGGGATTGGTGTTCTAAGAGCTAGTTAATACCTTAGAAATATAGGACAATGCCCTAAAGGCTAGCTAGAGCCTTGAAAAGAAATAAAGGAAGGGTTAGTGCTCTAAGAGCCAGCTAATACCTTAGAAAGATGGGACAGCGCCCTAAAGGTTGGCTAGAACCCTGAAAAGAATAAAAGAGAGGTTAGCACTCTAAGAGCTAGCTAACGCCCTAGAAAGACAGAACAACGTCCTAAAGGCTAACTGGGACCCTAAAAAGGAAAGAAAAGGGGACAACGCTCTAAGAGTTGGCTTGATCCCTAAGAGGAAAAGGATGAATGAATGAAGAACTAAAGTAAAGCAACCAACTAGTTTCAAAAGACTCTTTGACTTAGAAAAGTATTTATAGAGAGATTTGTTGAAAAACCATTTATGAATAAGGAAAAGAGTAAGGATAAGCCCCTTGATTTGAAAAAAGAGTTTGAAGGATGTTTAAAAACCACAATTGGGGAAGAATGACTTAAATTGAAGAATGACGACCTTAGAAAGGAACCAGATGACATGGATTAAAAGCTTAATTATTCGAGCTGACATGGATTTGGACCAAAATTTTGTGACAAGCCTTTACTTTCTCTCTCTTCTTCTTCTTCTTCTTCTTCTTTTTTTTTTTTTTTGTTTTTCAAAGTTTTGCCAATAAGTATAAATTTTTATTAAGGAACAATCTTATAACTACCCCTATCTTTGGTAATCATGTGGAATTTCTTAATACCCCTGACCCTATGACTTCTCTTAAGGTGTTTGTGATTTCAAGAAATTCCTATCCTAGGGAGAAGGTAACTCACAATTAGTTTAGTCAAAGAGGTCTTCCTTACTAGCTCTTGGTTTAGACCCCCCTCTCGACTTCAGTTCTAAAAATTATAGTCCATTTTGTAAGTGATACTCCTTGATTAATCCGTTAAATCATTTTTTATTTATCTTTGTGAATTTAGGCTTTTGGTCCAAGGGTTTCAAAAAGGATTAATGAAAAGGCTTATTTTGACAGAAATACTTTTATTAATCTCGGGTGTACAAATCAAGAACTTTAGAGAAAAAAATTAGAAGTATGATTGCCCTAGTTTCAAAAACAATTTTTATTAAAGATAAATTATCTTTCAAAATTGGAAGAGCTTTTACATATGTAAGAGCGGTATTGTGGGTAGGGAGGCCTTACGTGATTTACTTTAGATAAGAGAGGTGTCAGAGTGTTAGTGTGGATATGGAAATTTGGGTTTCCGAGCTTAGGAGTGTGATTTAAGGCCTTATGTTTCCTAAGGCTATTTAGGCATTGACTCCCAGCCCTTTGATCTGGTTTGGTTACTCTTGCTAGGATGTAAAATATTTCGGAAGGCTTTTTGTCCTACACTTCTAAGCCCAATTCTTTGGCCTCTTTTCTTCTCTTTTTTTCTTTTTTTTTAATCGCTTCGCCCCACTATCTTTTACTATTCTCTCTTTTCTTTTAGGCCTAAGAGTGATTGTTCCCAATGCTGAGTTTTTATTTTTTTCATTTTAAATGATTCAAGGTCCTAATTCCATGGATTTCAACTGTATGGGCTTGAGGTGGTTGAAAAAGGAAATTGGCTCTTCTTCATTTCAAAGAAAAATAATTTATCAAAAATAAAAGTCGTTTTTGAATTAATGTTACTCAAACAAGCATAAACTAACCTTACCCCTATCTTCTAATCAATGACCTTAACCTTTGAGTTGTCCCATTATAGGGTGGTTCTTGATATGGTTTAAATTTAGAAATTTGTTCAAATAGGTCCAACAGGGTGAACAATAGATGGTTGTGTTTAGGATTTAGAAATGAATGCCTCACTTCATTTTAATCTACATATCACATTCAAAGTGAACCTCCTTTAAGGAATGAGTTTAAAGTATCCTCACCATTATATCGCTCAATTCTCAAAGTATTTTAGGTCGGTATACAGGATATAACTTGCCTCTTCTCATCCTAAACTTTTCAAAAAGTGAGTTATTGGTTTCTTAAGGAAAAATCTATTTTTTTATTTGCCCAAGATCAGGTTTTGCCCCCTAGTTACTCTAATCATGCCCTAGTATTTGACTTTGTGCTTTGGTTCGGATCATGATTGAGCTTGGCTTTCTAAACAGACAAGGGGTTTTGGCTTGGTTACTTTTAAGGGTTGAGGATTGTGTTCAGGTCGGCTGTCTTAACGAGCTGTAGTTCATGTTCAAATTAGCTAGTTGGCCTAATGGCTTGTGTTTGGGGAGGTAGGTGTTTAGGTTGAATGCTTAGCCAAGTGGCCTGTGTTTGGGTAGGTTACCTGAATGGGCCTAAGGTTGGTGTTAACAAAGTAGCTTGTGTTTGGATTAGATGATGACAAAGGGTTAGGTTTGGTGTGGGTTGAAAGCCAAATGTGTGGGTTGACTACTTAAGTAGGCTTGTGTTTGTTCAATGGGCCAAGGGGCTCATATTTGGCTTCCTTAATAGGTTGAGGGACCTCGTGTGGTTTGAAAACTAAGTATTTAGGTTGGTTACTTAAGTGGGCCAGAGGCCTGAGCTTGTGTTGGCTCCTTAGGCCTGTAAGGATTTATAACCGTTGGTAACTTTTCTTTTCATTTTTTTGTTTTTTTTTTTAATTTTTCTTTCTTAGAGAGAGAAAGGTAAAGTTTATTTTTAGAAAATAATTTACAAATAAGGATGGTGGTTTTTAATATTTTCTTTTTGAGTTTCTATTCACAAGTCTATGGATTTTATTTACATTTTCCTAAATGAGATCGAATAGTGGTTCAATGGCAGACTATTTACAAAGACGGGAACGTTAAAGAATGACGAATCATAAACTAAAGAGAGCTTTATTATTTTGAAAATGGAAGATCAGAATACAAAAACAAAGGCAGAGAACTTAGCATTTGTTTTGGAACTTTATTTTAGGCTCTTTATATCTGAATTGGAAAGACCCTACATTAAGTCCTGTATATAAGCCTTAAGGTCCTTTATCATCTCATAAATATCCCTAATGACCTGTGCCGAAAGGGACCTTAAGGCCCAATTGTGAGCTTTAGAACCAAGCTTTTCCTTCAAGTAGGCAATTTCATCTCTCAACACTTGCTCGCAAAACCTAGAGGTGTCCAGTGGCCTATTGCTCGCCTGATCACTCGCTTGGTTGTCTGCCATCCTAAGTCTACACATTTCATGGACAAGAGTCAATCATCAATGCAATACAAGAAAAACAAAACGTAGAAATATGCAGATATTAGGGTCATTTTAGGTTAATATATTACTCCATAAGTTGCAACCCTACTGTAATTTTCAAAAACTTATTTGCAAAAAACTCTTGAACGATCAGTAAGGTTACAATTTCTTAAGAGTAGTGTATTAACTCAAGCTTGGAGAGAAGTACATGTAATCAAGGTAGGTTTTAAAAGGTTTTTAATCTCTATGACCTCATTTGTTAAAAAACACTTTCATTAGTCATATCAAGCTTAAGTGAGGTGGCCTAATCAATCTCGAGTGGTGATTACACCACGACACCCAAAGCCTACACAATGATCCCTCTCCTAAGATCCTAAGATGACTGAGGTTGGATCGTATCTACCTTGCATCTTTAATATAACAAATGACCCCCTCCCCCCGCATATCCCAATGCGTGTGACATGTAAGATAATAGTACAGAAAAATAAACAAAAGCTGAGAGAATACAGAAGCTTTAGGTTTGTCTTTTCTTTTTCTATTTTGTAACAATGTCATCCTATTAGCCATTTGCTAAGCTATGAAGAATGTATGCAAGAAAGGAAGGTTCTTGAGGTTCTTAAACTCTGTGACCTCACGCGTTTCTTACAAAACGGTTCCTTAGTCACATCGAAGTTTAAGTGGGATAATCTAATCAGCTCTGAACAGTGGTTGCCCCATTACAACCGGAACTTACACAATAGCCCTCCACCTTAAGGTCCTAAGACAACTTGGGTTTAACTGCATTTACCCTACATCTTTGATGCAATAAGTGAACCCCCATGCTCTGGTGTATGTTATTTACAAAATAAATATGCTAATTAAAAAAAATATATACACGGAATCAATAACAAATAAACAAATGAATATACAAATAAATAAACAAATAAACTAATAATTAAACAAGATGAGTAATTTGAAAATCGATTTTAATTTCGAAACATTTTTAAGTGGTTAGCCCTCTTAATGTCTCTAATGAAGTCGCCAAGCTATCGAACCTGGTTTTTCACTCTCTCGGTTATTTTATAAAATTAGGTTTTCTTTAAACCAATTAGTACTAAACCCTTACCCGTTTAATACTAGCCCTCAACTAGAATTTAAAAAAAAAAACCATTTTTTCAACTTGAAAAGATTCGAAGTCGCCACTTGATTGAAGTCGAGAAAAAGAGTTAAGTTATAATAAATTGGGTGGATTGGTTATAACTTAGTTACTGGTCTATCGATTAAAAAAACAATTTATAAAACGGTTTTTTTTTTTTAAAACCAAAGATTTAAGTTTGAGGGCTAATTTATTAAACCTTAAACGAGTATTACTTTTTAACTGTCCGAATTTAACTTCACTTTTCAAATATACCATTTGTAGTTTCTAAAATAGCTAATTGTAATACACATAACTAAATTGATCAACATATATAAATATCTAAAAATGGAAAAAACAAAACTTTCCGTATATTAAGTTGCCCCGTACTTACGTACAGGTGCCTACGTACCTGCTATTCGGGATCACACCTTTGTAATTCGTTCACAAAAAACATGGCAAGTTGATTAATTTTAATTTTTGAAAATTTGTCAGGTTTACATGTTTTACCCGTTTCAAGTTCATTTAAAGAAAAAAAAAATTTCCTTAAGGGTCCTAAATTGATTTATTTTTGGAAAATCTAAAGTACGTTAATTTGGAAAGGATTTGTTTTATTTTTATTTTTATTTTATTTAAAAAATATGTTTTTCTAAGTGGTAAAATGTTTTTCTTTATTATAAATATTTTTATTTTTTTATTTTCTATTTTTTATTTTTTTATTACTTATGCGTTTTGTCAAAATGTGAAAATAACTAAAAATAAAACTAAATAAAAAAATTTTCTTTTTTTTTTCTTTTTTTTTCTTTCTTTTTCGGTTTTTCTTCGTTTCTTTTTTGTTTTGTTTCCTTTTTCTTTTTCTTTCTATTTTTTAGATAAATTAAAAGTACACGAAAACAATAAACAAATAAAATAAAATAAAAAGAAAAACACAATAAACAACCGGACTAAAATGTAAAAAGGAGATGTGTGGGTCGATTGGGTTAGGAGCGGGTCAGAGTCGGGTTTGGACCTCAGGTTGGTTGCGAGTCAGGTGCAATCAGTCGAAGAGATGCTTCAGAAGGCATTTTAGTGGTCCAATCGATTGGGAAAGGCTACTTTCGTGGCTAATCTATTGGAGATCGTGGGTTTGGTTTAATGCCACAGCCAATGGAGTTGGTCTAGGTAATGGTTGAAGCAGCAGCCTCAACGGTATCAGGTGTTCTTTGTGTGTGGGTGATCCGGCGTGTGTTCGAGTCATACGGCTATAAGAGTAACATACATGGTTTAGTCGTGTATGTGTGGGAGGTGGTGTGGCTATGTACAAGGAGAAGGGAAAAGAGGTTTGTGTGAGGTGGTGGCCAAGAGAGAGAGTAGGCTACGGCGGCTATGTTTGTTCGATTAGAGAAAGAGTAGGCTGGGTGCAAGAGAGAGATTGAGGTCAATGTATGTGTGGGTTAAACGGTATATTTGAAAAGGTGAAGGTCGAGAGAGATCTAACTTAGATGGTGACGGTGGTGGGTTGGTCTGGATGGAGGATAGTGGGTTGTAGGTTGGTTTAATGTGGGCTGCGATGCATAGTAGGGTGGCTATGTCGAAAGTGAGGGTCGAGAGTTGCATCAGTCATGGTTTAACGACGCGTAGGTACAATTCAATGAGAGAGTGTTCGGGGATAGGGGCATCGGGTCTTATGCGTGTGTGGGTTCAGCCAATGTATGCGTGGGTCATTGGTTGGTGTGCGGTTTGAATTGGTGAGAGTTTTAAGGTAGAGCTGGGTCGAGAGGGTGGTCGTATGTAGTGAATGGGAGGAGGCCGGAAGAGACGGTAGTGAGTGAGAGAGTGTAGTGGAGAGAGAGAGGGTGTCAGTCGGAAAAGAGAACCCGAGAGCGAGAGGTCTATCTTTTGAGAGAGAAGATCGAGAGAGAGGGGGCCTTGGTTCAAGCCGAGAGAGAAATCATCTTGTGGCTCTAAAGTGCACCCCCTCTCACTGTTTCTTCTTCTTCTTCTTCTTCTTTTTTTTTTTTTCAAAATCTAATCCCCTTAATGTTTGTGTGTTGTGTTTTTGTTCCAAAATCCAAGTTTACCCCTCTACAAAATTTTTTCTAGCATTGTGTGTTCCCCTTTTTTTCTAAAATGAAATCTCCTCCTGTTTCCAATGTTCTCCTCTTTTAATTGTTGTTTTGTTTTTTTAAAAATGAAAGTGAAGGGAAGAAAAGGAAAGAAGAGAAGAAAATGAGGGGAAAGAAAATTTGTTGTCATGGCCAATCATGAAGCGCCACATGTCGCAATTAGACACGTGGCTCAATGACGGCTTGACATGTGGCAATGTAAGGAGTTTGAAAAGAAAAGGACAAAAAGGTATTTCTCTATGCCTTTAGTGAGTCTTGAATCCTTGATCTCCAATTAATCTCAATTGCAATGTCCATGTGTTTTATTGTTAGGCCGTTAGCCTATGCCTTGTCCATATGTACAATTAAATTACACATATAGATTCGATTAGCCTGGGTTAGATTTAAATCTAAACCTAGATTCAACGGCACAATTTCTAAATCTAAACTAAAATTAGGTGTCTACAAGGTATAACGTGATTTGTTGCACCTGAATCCACAATCTAAGAACATAATTTCTTATCAGAGGCAAATGAAGATACAAGAGCATAACTCATACTTACATACATAAGAGAAGTGTGAACTCCATTATCACGATCTCCAGAGCTTCTAAGCATTTTCACTACTTCTTGACATATCTTAGCTACTAGATGTGATTCATTATATAAAGAACTGCTACCTATAGGATCATCAACAGGAGAATCCACAATAACTTTTGACTTATTTGTAGCAAAAGAAGTAGTAGAATGATTTATAGTAACAACATTAGCATTTACAGCTTTGATTCCTCTCTTGTCCTTATTAGTTATGTACTAATATGGAAATCTATTGAGCTCAAAACAATTTTCAACTATGTGTCCAGAATTCTTGCAATGTATACAAAATAGCCTTCCAGTATTCCTATTTCTTGTATCCCATCTTTCTTCATTAACCACAAATTTCTTAGAATTTCGAACAAGAAATGCAATAGAATTATCATTCAACAAATTAGAATTTCTTAAAGTAACTTGATTTTGCTTTTCAACTTGGTATACAAGATAATAAGCCCTACTAACATTAGGTAAAGGATCCATGGCTAAGATTTGATTCCTTGTATTCTCAAAATGATCACTAAGTCCCATCAAGAATTATACCAGTTTACTACAATTATTTTCTTTAATCAATTTACTTTGCAGATCACAAGTACACTGTCCCATAACACCACATTTACATTGAGGAAATATAGTAAGATTGTTTAATTCATCCTACAGCCTTTTGAGTTTGTTAAAATATAAGGTCACACTTGCATTTCCTTGTTTAACATTCATGATTTCAACTTGTAATTGATATAGCAATGGATCGTTTAAGAAACCAAACCTCTTGAATACTTCTTACCACAATTCTTTTGCTGAATTAGCTACATTAATCCTTCTGCTAAATCTTTAGAGATGGAATTTAAAAGCTAACAGCGAACCATAAAATCACAACGTATTCATTTTTGTTCATTAGGTGAATCATGATCAAGCTTCATGCATGATCCATCAATAAAACCAATTTTCAACTTAGCTCTTAGGGCTAATTTGATTGAATGACTCCAGCTAGCAAAATTTCGTCCATTTAATGTAATATTTGTTATAATTGTGCCTAGATTATTCGATCTAGACAAATACAATGGATCTACACTACTTAAATCACCACTGGAACCAGTATTATTTATAACTGTACACATCATAATTTGATCAAAAGATAATATGGAGAAATTATGAACGTCGAATAAGAAAAACCTAACTTAGATTCTTTGATACCATGTCAAAGCTTCCCAATCTAAGTTGTAAGGATGCTAAAGAAATAGAGTTCTCTAATGGATGTCGAAGATGAAAGTAACAAAACAAGCAATACGAATAGACAAGAAAACTGAAGAAATGAAATGAATCTTCTAACTAACTGTTTGTTACACTGAGACATATATATACTACTATATAGCTGTAAGTCTACATATAAGTCCACATGTAAAAGAATATAAATAAAATTATACAAAATTCTATAAAATTTTATAATCGTAGATACTTTCGTAAACCTATGGCAATCATTGAATTAGATCTAAGGGGTTTTGGAATTGATCAATTTAGGTTTATGTTAAATAAACTAAAAAGAGGAACTTGTAATCATGATTAAAACCTAAAACAAATTAGAGCTAATGGATTAATAGAATCAAAGCCTAAATATTAATCGGTAGGACAAAATCCTTTAAATCATATATAAACAAATGATGTTTTGGTAGAAATCATAAAATTGGGTTCGTGTAATATATAAAGCGAATATGATAGGAAAAGAGGAAATAAATAAGGAGAAGACCCTTGATAGGCTGATCCACCACCCTGTGTAGGTTGGCCTCCCGATTTACTGGGATAACAACTTTAACTCATATATATATATACATATATATATGTAAAACATCTTTAATTTCAATAATTTATAATAATAAAATTTAAATAGTTAGTTAATTAATATTTGTTTTGGCTAAGGTTAATTAATTAAGATTAAGGAAGGGAAGAACCTAGATAAGATGAACTCAATACATTTAAGAATCTAATTATGTAATTTATCGTTAATAGGAGATTTGACTTAAAAGAATCAAGAATGTCGTCTTAGGAGAATAGATCCAATTGTCATATGTCTTGTATGTTTGTTGATTGTGTGTGATAGATTAGTTGTAAATTGATCGATAAATATTGGATTATGAAATTATATATGTAGCTTTTGCATAGCCATTCGAATAGTCAATGGTAGTCATGAGCAAGAGAATGGTGGTCCTAGTTTGCAAATGAAGAGGTCAAATTAACCATTAAGTTTGTTGAGATGACTTAATGGGATGTTGATATGAGAGAGTTATGTCCCGTACAGTTAGTGAGTGAGAACGAAAATGAAATGTGTGTTAATCAATGGAGTTAGACATTGATTAAAATCTTATAGATGGACTGAATTGTTGACAATAGGTTAATATGCAACAAACTCAAGATAAGATTATGATATATGCTGTTTAGTAGATGATATACATGTTTTGTCATAGGTGTTGAGCTATGGTTAGCAAATTTGGAAAAGAGAACCCCAATTGTTTCAAGTCTCGATTGTGGGAGTTGTGTTATGTATTTCACTCAAAATAACATATACATGATAAATAAATTTGCATTTTACATATAGTTGTTTGAAAGCATGTGAATTATTCGGTTTAACATTTGTATGTTTATGTAGTATATTAATTGCTCAACTTTTTACTCAATCTTTTTAGGGAATTGTTTTTGTAGATAACTGATATATGAGAATATATGTATTCATACATACATTATGAAAGCTTAGTGAACATAGGCGATGATCCTTACATATCCCTATCTAAGTAGGAATATATAATAGACTAGCTATATCTTTCAAGTTTAGGAGATTATAATAGGTACACTCAGGTTTAACTAAAGGAAAATAGAGAAATTTCAAACTTAGCTTTGTCTTTTTTGTTTGACTTAATCACTAGAAAGTTACACATAAATAGATGAATGAGTTGTATACATAAATAAGTTATTCTTTTTTTTTTTTTTTTTTTGCATGTAGAAAAAGAAGGCCTATAAGTAGTCTCATTTTTCCATGTGTGCACTAAGTCAATTGTAGATGCATCATACGCACACGTACATATGTACACACCTGTACACATGTACATACAAGCACATACACACAAACACACATGGAGAGAGAGAGAGAGAGTTTAGGTAAGAATGGTCATAGCTAGCAACAACTTGACCCACTCTGATGATTACATATTCTTTAGTTATATGTTTTAAATTCTTATTTGGATCTCTTAGATAAATATTTTCCAACAATATAATGTGGCATGTCATTCAAGATTCATTCTTGCATCTTCTGTAAAGTTTTTTTTTTTTTATTAATTTTGATTTTTTGACTTGTTAAATTTACTCAAGGTTCAATAATAGAAGGTTGGGCTACGATGCCCCAACAAAATTTCACGAAGCATGTGAGATAAATACGATAATTGCTTTTACTATTGAATAAGAATAACAAAGTTCCCCTTTGTAACAATAAAATAAATAAATAAATAAATAACAAAGTATGTAAATTGTCTTAGGTTTTACTTAGAAGAACCTAAACCATATCAATATACTATATGTATGCATGAATTACTGATAAATATTAATTATATATTGATATGTAATAGTGATAGTGGATATCAATAATATTGGATTTTGTCAAACTAGCATATCTCAAAATATTAGCAGTGATTATGTGTTATTAATCCATTTAGGTGGGATATTAGTATACCAGTAATTCCACGTGGATTGCGTTTCGCATCTTCACGATCTAGCCATGGAGTGAAAGGGGATTTCTTGACATCCGAAATTTCGTCTGCTCGCAAAACTTCGCAGCAATCTCTATGTATGCAGAATATCTTTAAGTAAGTATTTAAATCAGGAACAACCAATCTCATTCGTAGTTTGGGGAGAAAAATACGAAAGATCGTGTCCCAAAGATGCATGTCTTGAGATAACACGATAAGTGCAAATCTTATATAAAAACCTCGAAATTGCATGGCGGGTAGATTCAACATTTTTATATACCATTAGAATCCAAGTGGATAGGTAGGAATTTGTGCTTTGTTCACGCCTTATATTCACGAGAAATGCTTTGCTAGCATCTCCTGCTTTGCTATGCATCCAGAGTCGATAAATATACTCCAAAAGCATGTAAAACCTAGAAAAGATTTTAATTGTATTAACTTACAACGTGAATAAATGAATAATATATAAGCATAATTATAATTTTATTATATAAAAATATAATTAATACTTTTTTAAAAATATATTTCTTCATTATTAGATATTTAAATATTATTATTATTTACATATCATTTATCGATTTATATAATGTATTAATATAATTAATTTTTTTTTCTTATAAAAGCATGGTTACTGTACTTTTCCATTGATGGGATCTCCTAATCTATTATGGGCGTTCAATTTCTCATTATATTATTTTATTCACATTACGGATGGTACATCTACTTTTAATTTAGCATGCCATGTCACAATCTACTAATAACAGCGTGTTTAAAGAATTTTGATTGGTGGAAAGTCAGTTGGGCCTAGATTTCTTCTTCATTGTCGAAATTTTTTAAAAATTTATCTGTTAAAATTTAGGGAAAAAATTTTAAAATATATGTATCTTTTATTATTTTGTCTCTTCTATTTCGAGCATATCCTCTGTCTAAGTTGAATTCTAGACCTGCATCGGGAAAGTGGGGTTAAAAAAAAAGGTTATCGGAGTACACAACACTGCTAAACAGGGTTGCAAGCCAACCTACTTGATATTGGAGAAAAAAAGGTTACCATCACGAGCAACTTGTCCAAAAATTTAAATTAATAAGGGAACATACTTATACCACTACTAAAAGATTATATTATTTATATTTAACTGCTCTTATTTACTAAAATAAGATATTTAAGACCACCACCATATTTTTTACTGGATATATACAAAACTACGAATTCGCCGACTCTTGACATCTCTTATTCTCCCCTAAGTTAATCAAAATCAATCAAGCGGTATTAAATAACGCAAAATTTTTATACGACATACTTCTTTTTTTATTTACTCGCGTTTAGCCTCATTATCTTGAAATTAAGTGCTTGTACCTCAAATCTTAAAAAGACAAGGATGTTTGTAGAATCTTACATGAACATTTTATTCTTGAATATGTACAATTTTATTTATTTTTTATTATTTTATCCAATGGCAAAAACAGTTAAAAAAAAAAAAAAGCAGGTTTAGTAGGATGTTTGTTTAAGATTTGGGGTTTAAAACGTTTGTTTTAAGATTTAGATATCCTCTAAAGTCACTTTTAAAAAATTTTTCTAAAATTATTTTCTTATAATAATGTAGCTGTATGTAATTAGTGGTTGATATGGTAAAAAAAAAAAAGAAAAAGATAATATCATAAGATATTTAAATAATATCAACCATTAAACTTGTAACATTATTAAAAATCTTTTAGAGGATCTAATGCACATGAAATGAATATAAATAGATGTATTTGTAGGCTGCCCCCTATTTTGTAGGACTAAAAGTTGTCATTAAGAGTGATAAATAATTCTAATAGAAGAAATAATTAATAAAAACATAATTCAGAAAACCCACCGAGTAATGATGGATGGACCGGGTGATGTTTCAATAGGCAAACTTATTCGAATTTGTAGTCAAATTTTTGCAATTAATATTTAAGCCAAATTGATTGTTCAAGTGGCCATAAAAATTATATCAGCCGATATCTTTTATGATACTAGTAGTCAACATCGTCGACACAAGCAACAAAAGACCATCAATGCTTTGTTAATTCCTTAGTCTAACTCTAACCAAAAATCAAAAGCTCATATATCCAACTCTAGAAACTACTTAAGTAACAAAAATCATCATCTGCTGCTCTTACGGAAAGGTCATAACAATAATTCATAATGTCGTTACTGTCGTGCATGGGCCAATCATACTCCGTTTCCGCCGATACCGGTATCAGTGGTGGTGAAAGGATCGACTGAAATTCAAGCCCAGAAAAGTTCTCATCACCGCCCATGGAGTCTTTGTTTTCCGACAACACCTCCGACCAGAAATCCTCATCCTTAATTCCATCGAAACTATTATTCTCCTCGTAGTCGACCACATTAGTGCTGCTGCTTTTGTTATTGTCATCTGATGATGTGATTACTGAAGACACACTACTTGAAGAACTCTCGTGATGGCTTTTGGACTCCACTTGCAAGGCTTCAAGAGATGATGAAGAGACACTATTATTGTTAATGTCGTCCTGTTGATTAATGAGCCTTTTCTTTAAATGGGTGTGCCAAACGTTTTTTATTTCGTTGTCCGTTCTTCCCGGTAGTTTGGCAGCAATAGCCGACCATCTATTTCCCATATAAAAGAGTAAACATTAATTGGGGAGTTTAAAAAAATTAAAAAAAAAATGAGAATCTGCACTGACATAATGACGCATGATACATATTAATGAAAAACAGTATTGTACCTGATGTGTCAAGTAATCTTGTCTTTTGTGATGTAATATTTAGCGTACGGATTTTTTAAATGTTTCGTGAAAACTTGTCTCATTTACAATAAACAAACGGTTATATCCAAAAAAGAATCTTAAGCAAATCGCACCACATCCTATCAAATCATTAAAATGAATAAAAAATAAATAAATGAGAATCATAAAAGGAGCAAATATGCTGAATTGCTAAATTGAATGACGTGGAGTGCAGATTTGATTAAGATAGGACCAACTAGCTATTACCTTTTAGGGAATAAAAGACACCGACACTGGACTGGAATGGATGGTTTCATCGAGGAAACCCTAGAATAACTTGTTTAAAATTCTTATTGACTTGAGCATGATAGAACCACTGTTGATCATATTTATTCTTATACAAAATATATACGGTTCAATACGATGAAAAATACCTGTTTCCAAGCAATCGATGCAGCCGAATGATCGTCTCCTCTTCTTCCAGGCTAAAGTTTCCTCTCTTAATATCCGGCCGAAGGTAATTGATCCATCTTAAACGACAACTCTTACCACACCTTAACAATCCTGTAAAACTCAAATCAAAGATGATAAATAAAACACGATACACGACATAACAGACAACATAAGACAGCTCGCTTGCTTTAATAATAAGTGAAGAAAACATGTTTCAATTTCAGAAACAAGAACAAGGTACCAGCTTCTTTGGGAAGTTTCCTCCAATTGCCATGGCCGTTACGTCGGATGTGATTGATGAGTATTTGATCTTCTTCTGGTGCCCATGGCCCCTTCTTAAGCCCCATTTTCTCGCAGCAAGGAGCTCTCACCATATCTCTCCTTTTTGTGTTGGTGACTCTCTTAAAGCTGTGGTGAAACTGGAACCAGGACTCTAGATCAGATGAGTATATATATGTATATGTATAATATATATATTTATATATGGGTGTCTATGGGTGTTTGTCAGAGTGAAGATACGTCATGAGATATTACCCTAAGGATACTGCATAAGCCAAAAGTACATAATAGCACAGGAGTTTGTCCAAAATTTAAAAAGTAGGCCAGCGAAAACTTTTCAAAAAGCATATCTAATTTAATATTAAATAAATATCTCTCGTGCACCTATGACAAAAGTGCTATTGATAACCAGTCAAATAAACGTGGGGTATTATTTTAAAGTGATTTTTCGCATTAAAAATAATATAATAATATCAATCTCTGCATAACACTATTCCGGCCGCTGATAGTCACCAGCGTTTACTTTTAATCTACGGAGAGTGACAATTTTTCTTTCTTTAAATTACTATATATCTTAAAGAAAAAAAAGTTAATAATATTAATATATCACATGAATCAATAACTAATATATAAGTATTAATAAAATTTAAATACGTACTAATAAAAAAACATATTTATTAAAAAAGTACTTATTATATTTTTATGTTTTAAAATCTTAAGGTAAATTACAAAGAAATAATATGTGTTTTTAGTCATTTAAAAATATATTATCTGTGTTTTATTTTTTGATAAAGAGAGGACATGTATTATTTAATCTTTTGTTAATTATAGATTTAGACACATTTCGACATCTTATTAGTCCGGAAAAAATAATTAAGTATTATAATAGTACTAAATATTTTTATTCAAATAATTTGATAAGAAAATTAAAAATAGTGCAAAAATTAAAAAAAAAAAAAGAATAGAAAAAATAAACTGGATAGACATTTGTTGGCCAACACCAAGCCAAAGGACCGCTAATGACCACGAAGGTGGAGTCATGTGACCACTACTCGTGCGACTGCTATAAGGTTTCTGGTGGTCGGAAAATAACTAGAAAGTGCCAAAAAAGAACAGAAAAGAAAAGAAGAGGAAGAATGTGTCCTAACTTGCCGTTTGAATCAATTGATACTATTTAGGATAACACATCTTATTTTTATTCGTGTAAACAATTGAGTATAATAAATAGTAGCAAAGAATCAAATTGAAGCAAAAGATCCAAAACCAGATTAATATTTAAACTTTTCTCTCTAAAAACTAAAAACCCAGTATAGTTTCTCTCTCTACAATTTCTATAAACTTACAGAAAATCAAGAGAAACAAAGTTTAGATTAGTATTCTGGATAGTAATAGATTAGGAAAAATGGTTCCAGTTGTTTCAAAGCATCTAAGAATTTGATTGTTATTTAAATCCACTATTTTCAAATGTTTTGATGTTAGAATAGTGTTTTTTGTCCTTGAAAATATTTGTCTAATGCTAGTATTCATCGTCGCCGATCAAACTTGAGGAATGAAAAGAAGTTGTCTACTTTGTTGGTTATCTATCATCCTTTGCTTTCCTTTCTTTTTATTTTTTGTAACTTTCTATATGTTTTTTTTATTTTATTATGTGAATAACATTGTTTTGTAATATTATTTTATTTAATTATTTTTTAAAGAGTAATGAGATATCGATATGTGTCTAAATCTCTAATTAACAAAAGATTAAATAATACAGATCATTTCTTTTTTAAAAAATAAAACATAAGTAATATGTTTGTAAATGACTTAAAATATAAGTCACTTCTTTATAATTTACTCAAAATCTTATGAGTATTTATATACTATTCATCGATTATATAATGTATTAGGATTATTGAAGCCTTTCTCATTGAGAAGATGATTTAAATCTAATTTGTCCCAACATTCGTGCTAGTAGACTACAAGAACCTTAGCAACAATGGTAAGTGATTTGGCTTATGTAATTTAAAGCTTCATTCCTTGAAAAAAAAAAAGTATATATGTAAATGTATATAAGTAGTAATTAATTTGAAGTTCGATTGACGTTGGACATTTCTAATATTGCAGATACAGATTTTCTCACAATTTATTATACAAGCGAGTGCTGCACCCATGTGCGCATTTAAGAATATTTTATACTTCATAGCTTGATTATCAAACAATTTCATATTCAAATACACACAAGGTAATGATAAAAAATATAGAAAAAACTTCAATATAAAAGTAAATTCAAAATAGTGGACATTTAAGAATGTTAAATACATAAAATATTAATTGCAAAATGATTTTATAATTAATTAGTCACCAAAGAAATGATTAAAAATATGGAAAAAAATCAACATAGAAATCCCTAGAAAATATAAAATATTAATTGTACAAAATTACAAAAATATTTACCTTTAGTGTAGGACTATAATGTTAATGATAGATTACTTGCTTCATTTAGGAACTTATTATAAATTAAATTATTTAGTAAATTAAATATTTCACATGAGGTTACTTATAAAAATAAAAAATAAAAAGCATGTGACATTTTACAAAGAAAAGTGATGAAAACATTATATAAACATATGGTCATGTAAAGTAATTTACGCAGATTATCCATTACATTTCATAAAAAAAAAAAAAAAAAGGTTATCCATTGTATACTTTCATAATATATCTATGGTATTAAAGCAAAAATGGGGAATTTTGGTGTCTTTTTTTTTATTCCTTAAATACTCCTAAAATATATTAGTGTCTACAATGTTTTTCTCTTTCCATACATACATACTTTACTATTTCTTTCCTTAACCTTTTATAGTAATACAATGTTTTAATTTCCATCAATATTAATTCCAATTTGGAATTCAAAATTTATTTAAGTCATTAATTTAAGGATGGAGAAAAAAATTATGTCATTATTTTTTCAATTATTAATATGTTTCATTTTTCATTAATATCAACTTCCATTAAGAATTTTCTAAATATAATATTAAAGCCTTACCTCACTTTATGATTGAAAAAAAAAAATAATAATTTATGTTATTTTATTTACCATTTTTTCCAATGATTACAATGATGGGAAAGATGATTCAAACCTAATACATTCTATTAAGAGACCAACGTCTATGTAATTAGACTACAAATGTCTTAATATTTCATTTACCATTAATAATATGTTTTAATTCTCATTAATATCAATTTTCATTAAGAATTTTCTATTATAATAAATCCTTACCCCACTTTGGTATCTTATAACTAAATGACTATAACTTTCTTTTTTATTATTTATAATATGTTTCGGTTAAGACTTCATGACTTTATTGTTAAAATTTTTAATTTCATCTAATTGAATTTTTTCTTGAGAAGTTTTAAGAATTTATTGTTAGGGATAAAGCCCATATAATTACTTGAATTTTTTAAAATTTTCATTTTAATACCTGAAACGAATTTTCAATTCAAACCTTAAATTCTTTAAATTGCTTCATCTTACTACATTTGTTAGTTTGAGGGGGTAACAGGCGTTAACTTAATCTGAGGTGGCATCTCTTTCTCCTAATTGGCTTTGATGTAATTTGTTTTCTTAGACGGACATAACCAACATGACAAGGGAAAGCTTTGTGTGCCATAAATCCTCAAAGGGAACTCACAAACCCAAACATCTGAAGTAAACAGCCATTACCAGAGCTTGGTTCAATCCAAAAAGTGTATCCTTCGATCCTTGTTATCATCATCATTACCTGCTCTTGTTTGTCGCTCTACAAATATTTTGGCTGATGTGCATTGTTTCTGCGGGTTGAGATGCAAGATGCAAAGAGCCCAAACCATGGAAAACTATGAGAGAAGGTTCTACGGCTGTCATTTATTTATAACGTGAGAACAGTAGTTATGGTTTTTTAGGTAGGTCAATACCGTAGATGGCAAGGCTATAGCAACAAGGATGGAAGTGACTATTGGATCCTTAGACAGTAGAGAGATGGGTTATTTAGCTATTGAACAAAAATTGGATGCTTTGCAAAGACGAGATTTCCTTGCTAATGCAACACTTGATTGCACACACAATTACGAGAAATGAAGATACTTCATACAGCATCAAGCAAGCCCTACTTATAAGTTACAAGCCATTACATGTCCAATTTCCATTATAGCATATGCCTGTAATTTCTCCATCGGAAGTGATAAATGAAGATACTTCATATAAAAAAGTAAACACTAAAAAAAATAACCATATCAGGCCTTGTAATTAGAATTAATTATATATAACCTCGCTGATAGTACGCGATTTTCGGTCTATTACTATCTGTCTGCTTTTATAAATAGAAAACATCTCTTTCCACCGAATCCTTTGCATGCGAATCTCAATTTTCTCTGATTTTTCCTGCTAAAATGGATATCCACATTTAAATGCAGGGATTTACAGGATGATTACACATTAAGGAGTTTGGTTAGAGGAAAATGGGTGATTCACTGCTACTGGGTGTGTTAAATGGGCATTAATGAAAAGGAGAAGAGTTTGGTAGGTGTGTTAAATGAAGGACAGTGAAGACTTTACCCGCCGATGTGCTTTCCGTTTAAGATATAAAGGTTACTACTTTTTTTTTTTTTTTTATGCCATCGCTGCTTTTCGTTTTTTATGCTATATAGATGTCTTCGTCAGCACAAGTTAACATTTGTTACAACACTTTGTAATGGAGGTCTCAAATTGGGCATTTTATAGAGTCTAATAACTGAAATTAAATTAAATTAAGTTTGGATATTAAAATGAAAATTTTAAAAAGTTCCAGCATTTGTATGGCTCTCTCTCATTATTGTTGAAATCAAAAGTTTTACAATTTAATTGTAGGAATAAGAAAAGAAGTTGTAACCGGCTTTCAATTTATTTCTAGGTGAGTTGTTTCTTGAAGCAACTTAGTCTATATCTCTTTCTTCACATTTAAATTTAGGCATTTTGTTTTAGGCTCCCTTTAAGTAAATATTTAGTTGTATGAACCTTTTGTATTATTAAATAAAAAACATGAACAAAATATATTTCATCATGTTGATTTGATTTCTTTGTTTACATTATTTGGCTCCTAGAAAGCTGTTCAAGAATAAATTGTTGTTTACAATTATGGGTTCAATAATTCCATTTGATTTTCATTTGGAGATCAATTGTTATTTCAAAAGGCGTGAATGCAAATAAAAAACATCTCCCAGATAAGCTTCGTGCATGGATACAGGTTATCCCTTGGAATGAAAGACAATTCTGAATCCACTTTATCTACGAACAAGAAGGAAGAGATCTTCGAAAAGTAGGTTTTTATGATTCGATAAATAATCAAACCTATTTAAATATTCTTGATGGTGCTTTTTTGTAGAAGCATTGTGGCTGAAATGCAAGATGGCAGAACGATGAATGCCATAGAGGCATGTGTTGCCACGATTTTCAAATATTCTAGAATAGAGAGAAGAAAATATAGGGATGGAGCTTTTTTTCCCTTTGTTAAGCAGAAAAGAGATATAGTTACTAAAAAAAGGTTAAGGAAATTTCTTAAACAGTTTTCTCTTCAATTTTTTTTTTTTGTATTTTTTTTTTATTTTAGGTTTGAGATTAGAAAATTATATGACGTATCATTTGATAAATTATTGTATCTCTTTTTGCCATGGAAAGTATTGTTTCCTCATGCGTGATAAATGACCTTAATCAAGATGGGTTAGACATCTTCAACATGGTGATCTAGATTCACCACCTTAATAAACAATATTTAATTTCTTTTCTTGTTGAATCATGTTATCAAATAATACCACTTCATTATTTGTATTTACATTTTTATTCTGTAGAACCGAAATGGGATTAAGTATTTAAAAAGTCCTCTATATTTATGTCTCAATTGAGGAATAATGGAATTTTACTATTGTGATTTCACGAGGACTTTATATCATGGTCTCGTCCTTTATTTTAGTGAGACTGATCCCGTTTATTATCTCATCATTGATTTTCGGGTTTTAAATCTAAACCATTGAATTCATAAATGGTTCAATGATTCAGATTTAAAAATAATCAAATTAATAGTAAAAAAGATGATGGTGTTGGTCCTGTAAAAAAAAAAAGATAAAAACATAAAATAATCCTCAAAAGTAACGTCAATAGTGACATTATCGAGGATTATTCCTTAAAAAAAAAATCACATCAAAGTGCTTGATTCAAGCTTTTATTGCTTAATTTTCAATATCCTAGTGTTTTATTTTATTTTTGTTTTTGAAAGTTTGTTATGCAGTTTTTTCTCTATTAATTTTATCACTTTTAATGCTTTTTTTTTCTTTTTTCTTTTTTCTTTTTTACCTTTATGGTAATATGTAAGGTGCTCTTGCTAAATAGATCTATCCATTTTGTGGTTAAATTATATTGAAGTGTGTTATAAATTAGTAGGCATATCCAATATTATAATAAAATTTTATTCTCACATCAAGTAATCTTCTCAAAAGGAATTTGTGGATTTGTGTTGATATCTTCTCTTAAGCATGCATGGAGCTTTCCTTTTTCATATTGGATATGATATTATGGAATAAATATGGTCATCATTATGTAATTACTTCAATAGGTTTGTCACAATTTTAAAGAACCTAAATTAAAATTTTTCATCATTTCCATTTTATTCGTTTCTTTTAGAGTTGAAGAATTAAAGAAAAATAGTGCATCAATATTTCCACATAGCATTATCTATAAATTGCTCTGTTTGAAAGATGGGCATACGAAGTAGACAACTTGAGGTTAGGAGAGATGTTTGAAAGAGTCGTAACAGTTTTGCCGTGTAAATCATTCTATGATAGTAACCGGCCTCACAGTGCTTACCATAGACATAATCTACACAAGGCGTCGACAACTCCTCGCTTTGAAATAAACAGTTCGATTAATAATTATACTACAATCATGATAAATATCACAATTTCTAATAAACATATATAATTATATATATATGTCTCCACAGAGCTTCCCAGGAAGTTTCACACAAACATAACAGTTTACTAGATTACATAATAACTATTAATCTTTCATTCCTAATTACATGGTCACTCTAGTCACACATTATATTAAGTAACTTGATCCTCACACCCCTGACTTCAAACGGACTAACCTCTGGGTAGTTGTAGGGCGGCATAGTACTTGAAGTGATCACAAATCAGAACCTACAAAAAGATCTATAAGGGTATGAGCAACTACAGCTCAGTAAGTTGAATTGGAGACTCATGAATGCATTCAAGCACAAACGGGGTTATCAAACAATTATTTTCATGCAATGCATCAATCAAGTGTCATCGCACAACGTAGTCCGATCCGTTGTGAAATCAGAGAAATTTCACCCGCTCCAATCCGGATTGAGGAGCTACATGTTATGTAGCAGCTCACAACCAAACCCAGACTTGTGCAATGGAGACCTTGCTCCTCCCGTGACTACCTTCAAACCATTGACTTCACCCCCGCTACGACCTCCTCTCCTATCACTTAGTTCGACTGAGGATGAAGAAGGGACCATTTTGCAATCCTGCGCTATCCTTTTGAAGGGGTCGGTATTTGGTTAGAGAGTCCTATGATCCCCTAACGGGTTGCAATGCATGACGTTTTTGGTTATTAGGGTCAACTAAGATTATATTCCGTTTAGGGTATTCAAATAATTTCATACCAATTCAATCAGTCACAAATCACTCACAAAGCAAGTTTCAGCACGAATTCAGATACATCAAACACATGCGTAAACTACTTACAATCACAAGCATATACAAGCCTAAGTCTCCGAACACTACAAAACTAGTACTCTATTACAATAAGCAATAACCCAACGTACTTGAATTGGCTTGATCGCTCGATCCCTTAGTTGCGAGCTGATTTATCTCTAGGTATCCTATAATACAAATCGGTCTTTTTAGTACTTATATTTTATAGATTCTTATTCTAATTCATAATGTGACTCATTTTCTCCACGTATACCTATAACGCTCTAATGATTCGTTGTACTCTATTTCGGGGTTCGACTCCTAAACTAGATTCTAGTTTTAATTCCTAAGTCTTAAATAAGCTCGAATCCCAGTGTGACATCAATCGCATTACGCTTGGTTACTCAAATATCCTATTGGGTCATAATTTGGTATTCTAAACTATTCGGTATACGCTAACCCTAATTGAGGTATCGGATTTATTCCCGATGTGTAAAAATCTTACATTTTAAGATATTTACTTAAAATTAAATATTATTTCAGATTTATTATTTTTCTGATTTCTATTATAATATTATCTAAATAACCCTATTTTTTCTTTTAGATTTAATAATTTACACTTTCACATATTACTAATTTCTTATATTACTTACCTAATTTCCTTAATTAACCATACTTAATACCCAAAGGCTAGGATTAAGGTTCCACTTCAGATATTAACATCCCTAAACACCTAATTAAGATCCAAATCAGTAATTAACATCTTAATCACCTAATTAATCATAAATCACCCAATTTTACCATCATTTTAGGGCTAAAAATTAACTTAAAAATTTCAAAAATTAATTTTAAAAAAATGGCTTCATAGCACTATTCTACATCATATGAGAATCTTACAGAAAAAATTTGAGCTCCAAACTACACTCCTAAGCCTATTTATTTTTCGGTTTAATCATGCTTAGTTTTGAACAATTTGTTAAGGACCCTATATTTCCAGACATAATTAAACTAAATCGATATTTTTCCCTAAATCTACATACAATAAAAGCTCAGAATAACAAGTTTCATAATTTTCTGGGCAAAATAACTAATTTTACAAAATTATACAAAAATCGAGTGAATAAATGACTAACCGGTTCGAAGCCTTTTGGCAGTCCAAACCCGGTCCAATGTTGTCGGCCGATCCAGGCAGTGGTTTTAGTGTAGGGTGGTGGTGGTGGTTCAGTCCCAGGTGGTGGTGGTGATTCAGTCCCAAGTGGTGGTGAGTGGTGGTTTTAGTTTACTTGCCTAATCTGCACAGTTTTCTTTTTTTTTTTCTTGATTTTCTCTCGATTTTTTCAGTGTTTTGATTTTTTTCAGATCCTAAACTGTCCAAATGACTTCTAGAAATTTTTTCCTTATTTATAGACAATTATAGTAATTAATATGCATTAATTTGATAAGACTTTGCCCCAATTCCTTGATTTTTGGCTTTTTGTTTGTCTAATTCTCATTGGATAATTTTTATTTTTCTGATTTGAACCTGCCACGACCTGATCTTGGTTCAGCTTAACATCTTCTGATTTTTTCTGATATTTCCATAATTATTTTATATTTTTCTTTAATTGTTTGCTTAGTTTTCGACCAATTTCGGTAATTACGCGTATTTTTATCTACACGTAAATACATGTGAGGTACACGTGAACATTCCTAATTATTATTTTGGTCATTCTAAAATTTTTAGTATACATATAATTTATCTCTAGTAATTTATTAGTTATTAGATTACACTTTTTGCCTTTTCGGTAATTAGCAATTATTATGCTTAAAATTTGAAAATTTTATAGTCTTCTATTTTACTATTTATTTTCTTAAATTTAAGTTTACGGGGTCATTTTTACTAATATTTCTCTCAATAGTTTATAATTTGGGTGTGATCGGATCCTTTAGCCGATCGCCCTAAACCTTGGGTTTTAAGTTCAAACTTACGGTTACTTGGATTGGCTTGGCTTGGCTTTAGGGCTTACACCCATGTTGTTAGTATAAGGACTAACTTGCACTAAGCTTAGGGATGAAAATTGACCCAAGGTTAGGGACTCGAGAAAGGGAGTAGAGAAAATGCTAGAAACTTCATTAATTCATTGCATTTAGCGATGATTACAAATGCTTTTGATTCTTGTTATTGTGCTTAAGGGAAGTAAAGTCTTAGATTCTAGTTATTCTGTCGTAGGGATCAGTTGTCCTTATAGTGTCTGAAGCTTGTAAGCACCTTTTCCTACATCATTAACCACTCGCACAAGGTTTTCCTAATTAAGGGCAAGCTTGCCTTGCCTTTCCTTAAAGCTAGTAGTCTTTAACTTTCTACACACTAAGTTACTAGGGTGGAAAACCCTATGTTGGATATTGTGGTTCTAATATCGGGCGGCTTGTTACTAGTAGGCCGTTGTGCATGCTCATGTAGTATTATGAACTTTGTTGATAGTATTGAGACTTACCTATAAGGCCATGTGATTAGTGTTCATGGTGAACTATTATACCCTAATAGTGGGTAATTCCAATTGAATGGGGACGATAACTTCGGCTTCAAATACAAGGTAGAATGGGGTCTCTCTTATCGAGGTCCTGTGCATTATGCGGTAACCCTAAAGTATCTTAGGGAGCTCATTGATTCACCTACCTTCTACTTATTCCCCCCTCTTCTTAAGACTGTTGAGAATTATCTTATTAATGGCTTTAACCTGGCCGTTAGTTTAAAGGTAGGCCACCAAAGTGTAGTGTAGCTTGATGTTATGCTTGTTGTAATAGCCTTTGAAACAATCACTATTGAATTGCCTCCCATTATCAGCAATTGATCTATATGGTATTCCGAAGTGAGACAATATGTGGGTGAGTACGAATCCTTTGATAGCTCAAGTTATGATGTTTACGACAATAGATGCTTTTACCCATCGAGTAAAGTAATCTATTGCTACCAGGATGAACTACTGGCTTGTTGAGGCTTTTGGGAAAGGGCTGAGGATGTCTAATCCCCATTGTAGGAGCGACCATAGGCTAGTTAGGGAGTATAACTCCAAATTGAGGGCATAAGTGATTGGCACATGCTTTTGGCAGGATTGGCACCTTTAAACCATGGCCTTGGTGTCTTCCTTCATTATGGGCTAGTAATAACTTAACCTAAGAGATATGATACAACATGGATGAATATACAACATCCAATATCGCACGAACTAAGGAGGTAGGTTCAAACCTCGGGACTATCCAAAGGATAAATGATAGTCGAAGGTTAAGTAAGGATCCTCATACATCGATAGTGAATATGACATACCAATGCCTCACATAAGCTCTACTTGCACTTGATATTACGCATAAGTATGGCTGAAGGTCATTCACCACTAGTCTATGCTCAATGGCCTAGATAAGAGTAGTTAAGAGTAAGCAAGATATACTTAACTCATGCAAGAAGAAAAAATTTTTGAATGTTAATTCTATTAACTGTTGTGGCTATTACAATACACGAATATTTATGTGACCAAATTAGGGTAAGTTTTAGGCTAGTGTAAATTATGAAAAGGATTCTTACTATTAAAAGAAAAGGAATAATTAGCAAAGGTAAAGTATAGATGTCACGAAAATCAACGTGCATGTCAATTGTTCGTTATGTGGTGCTAATGACACTGCAGGTTAAGTAAAGCAAGTTTTGAATAGGTCAAGTTAGCCTTGGCAGTTTGACAGCTTAGTAGCTCAAATGTCCAAGGTTGAAAAAGGGTCATTTCAAAAGGTGACTTATTGTCGGGTTGACCTCGAGAGGTTGACTCTAGATAGGTGTTAGTTCGACCTTGACATGCATCAAGTTGGCAGTATACTAATTTGATACTTAACCTTGGGTAGAGGTATTATGGAGAGGTCAGGTTGACATACAGTTCAGTTACCTTAGTAGCTTCTTGGATAAGGTAGAGAGCAAAGTAACTTGTAGGTCAAATTGGGGAATGTACGGCTCTTTTTAGTTTAACTCTTTTGGACAACTCAACAAACCATATGAGCAAGTCCTTGAGCTCAGGAGTATGCGATTAGTCCATGACCCTTATCGGTCCATGACCCCTATCATCCCCTCTAGGCTGTTTAAGATTTAGGTTCAAATCTGGTTCAACTCCATGTTGCTCGTCTTCAAGAGTATGTAGCTAACCCTGGTCGATTGGCTTAATTGTTCTCTATGACCTTTTAGTGCATGGCTTTGATGGCTTTAACTCTTCCTGTAGCTAGCTGGTCATCATTTGGGCTTAGAAGGGATGTTTGGTCCATTAGGGGTTCAAGGTTGAATCCATAGGCAACCTTAAATGGTGACATGTTTATTACACTGTAGGCAGTCCTGTTGTAGGTGGATTTTATGATTGGCGGGCACAGATCCTGATCGGCCATGTTCCGACCAACGACAATCTAAAGTAAAGTCCTTATTGTCCTATTGACAACCATGGTCTATCTATTCGTTTGTGGATGATAGGACATGCTATACAATAGCTTGGTTCCCATTTGTCTCCATAACATTCTCTAAAAGTAGCTCATGAACTTTGGGTCTTGGTCTGAAAAAATGGTTTTAGGTACTCTATGAAATTTGACTATTTCCTACAAGAAAAGAAAAGAGATAGTTGAATCGTCGTTAATTTTAGAGTAGTACATGAAGCCTACCATCTTACTAATCGATCTACGATCACCATAATGGTATCCTTCCCTCGAGACGTCTTCATAACCCCAACATAAAGTCCATACTCAACTCGGACTATAGTTTGGTTAAGATGGGCAATGGTAAATAATGTCTTTACTTGGCTCAGCTTGGCTCTTCACTTTTCTACAAGTAGTACACCTTTCCAATACAGATTAGACATCTCTCTTCATTTTTTGCCAAAAGAATCTTGAAGGTAATATCTCATGAGTTCAATGCTGGCCAAAATATCTAGGTAGTTCTCCTCAATAAGCCTTACGCATTAACAGCTCTCTCATGGAACAAGTCAAGATACATAGTCTACTCTTCTTAAGCAAGTATTTTTCCTCCTTGTGATAGTCATTAAGTATTCGACCTTCCCTACACCTGGCATAGATAGGACCAAAATGGGGTTCCTCAGCATATAAATATTTTATTATTGAAAAACCTAACAACTTAGTCTATAGCTTAGTTAGGAGGGAATGTCATCTTGATAGGGCATCGGCCACTACATTGTTCTTTCCATTCTTATACTTCATGACATATGAAAATCTCTCTACGAACTCGACCCATTTGGCTTGCTTTCAAGACAACTTAGGTTGGCTCTTTAGATATCTTAAAGATTTATGATTAGTGTAGATTGCAAACTCTTTACGTAGCAGATAGTACTGCCATACAGTTAGGGTTCGGATAAAGGAGTAAAACTCCTTATCATTGATAGAGTAATTGAGTGTAACTCCTCTAAGCTTTTTACTGAAGTAAGTAATAAGTCAGCCTTCCTGCATTAGCATAGTACCTATGCCTAGTCCAAATACATCATACTTTACTTCAAATACTTTATCAAAACTCGGCAAAGCTAAGACAAGCATTGTAGTCAGCTTCTCCTTCACCTCTTCAAAACTCCTCCATTCCTTCTCTCCCCATCTGAACTCAACATTCTTCTTTGATAGTTCGGTGAGTAGGGCTACGATTGCAGTGAAATTCCTCATAAATCTGTTATAGAATAATGCCAAGCAGTGGAAGCTCCTCACATCGACCAAATTGGTCAGCATAGGCCATTCGATGATTGTCCTTATCTTTTCATCATTAACTTATATTCTACCACCCCGTACAACAAACCCTAAGAAGATTAATTCAAGTTATCAAGAGTCACACTTCTTCAGCTTGGCATAAAGCCTTTTGGCTTAGAGTATTGTAAAGATTGCTTAGAGATGCTCTTGGTGAGTCTCCAGATCAAGGCTATATATTAGGATGTTGTCAAAGTAAACCACCATAAATTTCCCTATTAGTTCTTAAAGCACATGATTCATTAATCACATAAATATGCTTAATGCGTTTGATAATCTAAATGGCATCACAAGCCATTCATATAATCTATGGCGAGTCTTAAATGCGATCTTCCACTCATTGCCTTCTCAAATTTAGATTTGATGGTATCTAGATCTAAGGTCAATCTTGGAGAATAATATGGCTCTTGGCTACAAGTCAATTGCATGTTCAACGCCTCAAATGGGAGGTAGACCTTCAAGTAGCTCACTTAAAAATAGGTCGACAAATTCATCTAACAAGGTTTTCACTTCAGTAGGCATCAATTCCTCCTTGGATCCTCTCATCTTAAGTAACCTTCTAACTGGCAAATAGGTCGGCTCTTCAAGCTCCATCTCTCTTCAACTCGACTTGGGTTATCACCAAAGCCTCTTTCTTTAAGACTTAGCTCAACTCAATTTACATGCTTTTAACTTGTTCAACAATTATAGGGCTTAACTTTACCTTTCTACCCCCGTACTCCAGGGATCACATGTTCTTCCTTCCATCGTATATCACACTTTGGTTAAACATCCACAATCATCCAAGTAGAATATGGGACACACTCATAGGTAACACATCACAGAGCTCCTCATCTCAATAGTTTCCAATACAGATTGGTACAGTCACTTACTTGTTTACTTGCAAGGCTCCCTTATCACAAAGTTAGTACGGTTTATAAGGTTTAAGATGAGGCTTAGTTGGTAACTTTAATTGCTGGACCATGAAAGCGGATGTTGCATTGGTGCAACTACCACTATCAACAATCATTGTACATAGTGACCCATTCACCTTACATCCAATGTGGAACAAATTCTTTCGTTGTTCATCCTTAAGCACAAGACTCATACTCATTGTTCTTCTTAATACCAGGATGGCAGGCATAAAATTACCTTCCTAACTATAAATGATTTCCACCTCCTTAAACTGTTCAGTATGTTTGGCCTCTTTTGGTTCTTCTAGTTCCTCATCAGTACTGTTTATCTTAGTGGTTGGCATTTCGCTTCGGATCACCATAGTTTTTCTATTCGGATACAGAGTAGCCATATGTCCAAATCCTTGACACTTAAAGTACTTAATCTCACTCATCTTCCTTCTTGAGCTTTAACCCTTCTCAAACTTCCTTGAGATCTCCTTCTCCTCTACTCGAGTATTTTGAGTAAGTCAAATCTTAGCAACCTTACTTGGTTCTAATCGCACAAGTCTGCTCAAAACGAAAGAAATCAGCTATTGCTGGGTTAACTAACGAGGGGTCAAAATCTTTCTATTTGATGCCTCTCGATCCTCTAGGTAGCTCAGATAGCATCATCAAGTGATCTAATATCCATAGTGTCCTAGATATCTCCAATCCCGTACTTCAACCCACTAATGATTGAGACATAGTTTAGTCTTTGGGCTTAACAACATCGCATTAGATCATTAACATCTGAAATTCCTTTACATAGGCATTAACATTCAACCTTCTTTGTCTCAACTCTCGTAACTTCTTAAACGCATTCTACAAATAGTAGCTAAGAATAAATCTTCTCCTTGTAACTCTTCATTTCAACCCAACTCCTAACTTCGTGTATCTTCTATTCTATATGTAGCTTACATGTTCTTCCACTAGAGGGCGGCAGAAACACTAAATTCTAACACAGCAAGTCTAACCTTAGCATTTTCAGGTACTTCATGGTATTCAAATTGCTTCTCAATCTTATCTACCCAGTATATATCATCCTCTACATCATCACTACTAGAAAAGCCAAGGATATGCATTCTCAAACCTTCAACTCTAGGAGCTCAGACATTCCTCTCCTCAAGTTCATAATATTCTTCTACTTCATCGCTTACTTCCTCATTTGCTTCTTCAATTTCATCGAGTGCTAACCTACACCTAGCAACTCTATTTACTCATCTAGCTTTGGGTAGTCGAATTAGGGCATTAGCTCAACCGTATAGGCCATTGTCTCTCTCCTATCATTCATTAGCTCGACATCTATTGGGACCATTTCTAGCTCGCTTATCTTCATTTATGGAAGTCACTAAACTAGCCACCCGGTCTGTAAGTCAATCCAGTCGGTCATCTATTGATTGGGGTATGGAACCCCCTTGTTGACCTTAGCCATTTTGAGTGCCAATCTCTTAGTTACCAATAGCTCCTTATATACTAAAATTAGACATTGTTGTCTATTTTCATGAGATTAATAGCCGATACACTACATAGAACCTCCTACCATAAACAAGGATAAACTAACACCGAATACGCCAATAGCTAATACAACTAGCACATGATAAACAAACACACACTTGTACTCTGTTTTGCGTGCATTAAACAGGGGAAGACAAAGTATAAAATTCTTCAACACTATTCACTTTCAAACTCCTATGACAACTATAGAACGTCTAACACATGTATGAAATCAACAAGAAGTTACTTAGAGAACAAAGTAATAGAAAATAGCTTCGAACGTAGCTAAGCTCTAATACCAAGATGATATGAAGCAATTTAGATGAACACATGACATCTAGTATTGAATGAACCAAGAGGGTAGGTCCAAACTGTAAGCCCCACAACCAGTCACTCAAGGTTTCGATTGGTTGAAAGATCCGATCAAGCTTAAATTATAAGTAAAGCTAGAAATATGAGTAAAAATGATGCCGTAAGTTTGAATTTAAGAAAATAATCAATAAAATAAAAGACTATAAAAATTTCAAATTTTAAATATATAACTTATTGTTTATCGAAAATACATAAAATGCATTTCGATAATTAACGAATCGCTAGGGATAAATTATATGTATACTAAATATCATAAAATGATCTAAATAATATTTAGGAATATTTATTTGTACTATATATGAATGTACATGTATGTAGAAATACGCATAATTACTTAAAATACGTGAAATGTACTAAAATAATAAGAAATAACAAAATAAAATTCATAATTAATTAAGGAAAAATATAGAAAAATGAGGAAAAGTCCATAAGTGGGGCGTAGCAATCTGATAATGAAGAAAAAAAATAAACCAATTAAAATGCAACAAATAGAAAGTCGAAAAAAGAAGAGATAAGGCAATTGTCTTGTCTCATTAATACACAATAATTTCCCTAAAACTCTATAAATAGCAAGAAAAATTCAGAAGCTCATTTGGGTAGTTTGGAGAGTGAGAAAAATAGAGAGGCGAAATTGAGGGAAAAATTAAGGTTAGAAAAAAGAAGAAGGAAAAACTGTGCAATTAATGCACAATAATTTCCCTAAAACTTTATAAATAGTAAGAAAAATTCAAAAGCTCATTTGGGCAGTTTGGAGAGTGAGAAAAATAGAGAGAGGTGAAATTGAGAAAAAAATTAGGGTTAGAAAAAAAAAAAGGAAAAACTATGCAATTAGGACCTTAAAAGGAAACCTACACCAGATGAGCGCCTGGGAGTGGATGGCCACCACCACCACACGGTGGTGGCAACGCCCAAACCGATCGATAAGGCCACGGCGGTCGGCGGTGGCCGGAGCCACCTAGACTGGTGAGTCCGATTTCCAGCCTGATTTTGTGTAATTTTGTAAAAATAGTAAATATTATTAGAAAATTATGAATTTTGTTATTCTGGAATTTTTTTGTATGTATTTTTTAAGAAAAATATTATTTTGATAAAAATATGTCTCGTGATATAGGGTCCTTAAGAAATCATGCAAAACCGAGTATATTTCGGTTTATAAATAAATTACCTTAGGAGTGTAGTTTTGAACTCAAAATTTTTGTGTAGACTACTTAAATGATATAGAATAGTGCTATGAAGCCTGTTTTCAAAAATTAATTTTCGAAAATTTTAGATAATTTTTAGGCCTTAAAATGAGGCATAAAATAGGTAATTTAGGGTTAATTAAGTAATTAAATGGTTAATTACTGATTCGGTGAATAATTAAATGTTTTAAGATGTTGAAATCTGATGAAGTATGATACTTGTAGCATTTAGGGTGTTAGATATAATTATTAAGTTAATTATGTAGTAAATGAATAATAGGGAAGAATAGTAAATTTTAAGTTAATTTTGTAAATTAGGGTAATTAGATGTAAAATCTAATTTAGGATGAATTTATACATTTTGAAATGATAATTGATGTTGGGAGATAGTAATTGGAGTGATAAAAATGTTAGATGTGTATTATGTACTTATTACAATTATAATAAGTAATAGTACATAATACACAATTATTACAATATAATAGATAGAAAATATTATAATAAAAATTGATATTATGATAATAATAAAAATGTACAATAAATCAAATAGGAAACTTGAATTTATGTAATTAGATAAAAAATGTAAAAATTTCTTACATCAGGAGCAAATTCGGTACATTATTAAGGTTTAGGTGCACTGGATATAATAAAATATTGACTAAGGATAATTATGGTATTTAGGATATCTAGAAGTAAAGTGATTAATTTCACATTATGAGTTAAAACAAGTTTCTAGAGTTCTGGTATAAAACAATACTTAGAAATCGAACTAGAATCTAATTTAGAAATCGATGCGAAAAACGAACCCGAACCTAACCCGAAACCTAGAATAATTGTAAAAGACTTAAGACCCAGATAATTAGACATATTAAACCCTAAATAAAACATAACAATAAGCGTTATAGGATAAAACGAACCTATAATAGTTATATGAAAAACTGAAACCACGTTTGTGTTATAGGGATGATCGGCGATGGCCTGAACAAGTCGGACCTTGAGTAAGCAAGCGAGGGGTTGAGGTAAGTTGAGATTAATACGTTGCTGTATTTTAGAGATAGTTGGTTGTGTGCATGTGCTTGATTATGAGTGATGCTATGATTCTGTTTGTTGTTCTAGCGTGTATTGCATGATTTGTATGAAATGAATGATCACCCTAAACTGGACTTAATCAAATATACGACTTGTAATCATAATCGATCTTGCATGGCAACCCATTAGGGGAGACCTAGGATTCTCTGGCCAAATACCGACCCTTTCAAAAAGGATAGCGCAGGATTGCAAAGGGTCCCTTCTTCATCCTTAGTCGAACTAAGTGATAGGTGAGGAGGTCGCGGCGAGGGTGAAGTCAATGGTTCGAAGGTAGTCACGGGAGGAGCGAAGTCTCCATTGCACAAGCCTGGGTTTGGTTGTGAACTGTTGCATTAATAGCAACTCCTCAACCTGGATTAGGGCGAACGCAATTTCTCTAATCTCACGATGGGCCGGACAACGTCGTGGATGGCATTTGCTTGAACATGCATTGCACCTAATAAGTTGATTGATAACCTTGTTGTGTTTATAGTATAATTTTAAGTCCTCCATCCTAACTTATTAAGCTGTGGTTGCTCACATCTCTATAGACGTCGTGCAAGTGCTGGCTAAAAAGCGCCAAATAACTACTCTGAAGCTAACAACTGCTGGATCTTAGAGAGTGAGAAAAAAATTTTGAAGAATCAACACATACTTTTAAGGTTTAAGCTTTTACTTTAGAATTTCTCATTTTTAAATGATGTAATAACTAAGAAATATATTACGAAGAAATATTTTAAACTTTAATTGTAATAACTGAATTATAGTGTATATATATATTTCCTCATTTTCTTAGGTAAATGATTTATTTAAATTACAAACTGTTTACTTCAAAGTAGGTTAATCGTGGATGCCTTATATAAATCAGGTCTAAGATAGCAGTTGCAAAGCAAACTTTTATTTTAGAATGGTTTACACAATGGGGCTGTTACGACTCTGCCGCTTCGGGGCGTGACACAATCCTTGAGACAACTCAAAGGATAAATGATAATCAAAGGTTGAGCAAGGTTCCTCATGTACTAACGGTGAATATGACGCACCAATGCCTCATACAAGCTTTAGTTGCACTTGATATTATGCACAAGTATGGCAGGAGTTTACTTGCCACTAGTCCACGCTCAATGGGCTAGATAAGAATAATTGAGAGTGTTGTTGCGACTATTACAATACACGAACATTTATATGACCTAGTTAGGGTAAGTTCTATGTTAATGTAAGTTACAAATAGGATTCCTATTAGTAAAGGAAAATGAATAATTAACAAGGGTAATGTTGTTAACAAGCAAAAAGAATATTTGATGATAAAAAAGGACAATACGAATGTCAAGAAAATCAGCGTACGTGTCAACTATCCGTTTTGTGGTCCTAATGACACTGCAGGCTGAGTAGAGTAGATATAGAATAGGTTAGGTTGGGCTCGGCAATTCGACAACTTGAATGTTTGAGGTTGAAAAAGGGTTGTTTCAAAAGGTAACCTATCGACCTCAAGAGGTTAACTCTAGATAGGTGTCAATTCGACCTTGGCATGCATCAAGTCAGTAGTATACTGATTCGATACTTAGCCTTAGGTAGAGGTATTGTAGAGAAGTCAGCTTACCATACAGTTTAGTCACTTTGGTAGCTTCATGGATGAGGTAGAGAGCAAAGTAACTGTCACGCCCCGAAATAGCAGAGTCGTAACAGCCCTACCGTGTAAACTATCCTAAGATAGAAGTTGGCCTTACAACCGTTATCTTAGACCTGATCTACATAAGGCGTCCACAACTAACCCGCTTTAAAGTAGACAGTTTGTAATTTAAACAAATCATTTACCTGTAAAAGACAGGAATTATATATATATGCTATAATTCAGTTATTGCAGTTAAAGTCTACAATATTTCTCTATAATATTTTTCTAAATTATTACATCATTCGAAAATGAAAAATAATTCTAAAATAAAAACTTAGACCTTAAAAATATGTGTTTATTCTTCAATATTTTCCTCACTCCCCAGGATCCAGCAGTTGCTGGCTTCAGAGTAGTTGTTTGCCGCTTCTTAGCCAGCACCTACATGACATCTATAGGGATGTAAGCAACCACAGCTCAGTAAGTTAAGACGGAGGACTTAAAACTATATCATACACACAACAAGGTTTTCAATCACTTATTAGGTGCAATGCATGTACAAGCAAATGCCATCACACGACGTTGTCCGGCTCGTCGTGAAATTAAAGAAATTGCGCCCGCTCTAATCCGGGTTGAGGAGTTGCCGTTAATGCAACAGCTCATGACCAAACCCAGGCTTGTGTAATGGAGACCTTGCTCCTCCCGCGACTACCTTCGAACCACTGTCTTCACCCTCGCCGTGACCTCCTCTCCTGTCACTTAGTTCGACTGAGGTTGAAGAAGGAAACATTTTGCAATCCTGTGCTATCCCTTCTGAAGGGGTCGGTATTTGGCCGGAGAGTCCTAAGTTCCCCTAACGGGTTGCCATGCATGTCTGATTATGATTACTGGTCGGATATTTAATTAAGTCCAGTTTAGGGTGATAAATCCTTTCATACAATTCATACAATACGTGCCAGAACAACAAACAGAATCATAGCATCACCCATAATCAAGCACATGCACACATTCAACTATCTAACAAGCACAACCAAGCATAATCTTAAGCCTCCAAAATATAGCATCGTATTAATCTCAACTTACCTCGACTCCTCGCTCACTCACTCGAGGTTCGATTTGCTCAAGCCATTGCCGATCATCCCTATAACACAAACGTGGTTTCAGCTTTTCATATAACTATTATAGGTTCGTTTTATCCTATAATGCTTATTGTTAGGTTTTGTTTAAGGTTTAATATGCCTAATTATCTAGGTATTAAATCTTTTACAATTATTCTAAGTTTGAGGTTAGGTTCAGGTTCGGTTTTCGCATCGATTTCTAAATTAGGTTTTAGTTCGATTTTTATGTAATGTTTTAGATTCCAACCCTAGAAATCTGTTTCAACCCATAATGTGAAATTAATCACATTATTTCCCGATCCCCTAAATACCATTATTGCCTCTAATTAGTATTTTATTCCATCCAGTACACTTAAATCCTTATTTGTGTACCGAATTTACTCCTAATGTGAGAAATTTTTACATTTTTCATATAATTCCATAAATTCAAGTTTCCTATCAGATTTATTGTACATTTTTATTATTCTCAAAATATCAATTTTTATTATAATATTTTCTATTTATTATATTTCTAGAAATTACATATTATATATTGTTACCTTTTATACATATAATACACTTCTAATATTTCTATTACCCTAATTACCATCTCTAAACAGCAATTATTATTTCAAAATGTCTAAATCCATCCTAAATCAGATTTTACTCCAAATTTCCCTAATTTACAAAATTAAATATTTTTCCTATTACTCATTTACTACATAATTAACCTAATAATTACATCTAACACCCTAAATGCTATATGTATCATACTCCATCAGATTTTCACATCCTAAAACATCTACTTATTCACTAAGTCAGTAATTAATAATTTAATTACTTAATTAACCTTAAATTACCCATTTTATGCCTCATTTTAGGGCCTAAAAATTATCTAAAAATTTCGAAAATTAATTTTTGAAAACGGGCTTCATAGCACTGTTTTATATCATCTAAGTAATCTACACAAAAATTTTGAGCTTGAAACTACACTCTTAAAGTCATTTATTTCTAAACCGAAATGTGCTCGGTTTTGCACGATTTCTTAGGGACCATATATTACGGGGCATGTTTTAATCAAAATAATATTTTTACTACAAACTACATACAAAAATATCCCAGAAAAACAAAATTTATAATTTTCTAATCATATTTACTATTTTTACAAAATTACACAAGAATCGGGCTAGAAATCGGACTCACCGATTTGGGTGGCTCCAGCCATTGCAGGCCGCCGTGGCCTTGTCGGCCGGCCTAGGCGCTGCCACCACCGTGTGGTGGTAGTGGCCATCCACTTTCAACTGTTCGTCTAGTGGGGGTTCCCTTTAAAAGCCCTAACTGCATAGTTTTTCTTATTTTTTTTCTAACTCGAATTTTTCTCTCAATTTTCACCTCTCCCTAATTTTCTATGATTTCTAATTGTCCAAATGAGCTTCTGAATTTCTCTTGCTATTTATAGATGATTTTTTGTAATTATTATGCATTAATTTGACAAGACTTTGCCCAATTTCCTTAATTTTTGGCTTTTAGGTTATCTAATTTTTATTGGCTAATTTTTCTTTTGCAGCTTTGCACCTGCTACGACCTGATCTTGATTAATCTTATCCTCTTCTGATTTTTTCTGATTTTTCCATAATTATTTTATAATTTTCTTTAATTATTTGCTTAGTTTTTGGCCAATTTAGGTAATTTCGCGTATTTTTATTTACACGTAAATACATGTGGGGTACATGTGAACATTCCTAATTATTATTTTGGTTATTCTAAAATTTTTAGTATACATATAATCTATCTCTAGTAATTTATTAATTATTAGATTATACTTTTTGTTTTTTCGATAATTAGCAATTATTATGCTTAAAATTTGAAAATTTTATAGTCTCTTATTTTACTACTTATTTTCTTAAATTTAAGTTTACCGGGTCATTTTTACTAATATTTCTCTCAATAGTTTATAATTTGAGTTTGATCGGATCCTTTAACCGATCGCCCTAAACATTGGGTTCTAAGTTCAATTCTACAGTTACTTAGCTTAACTTTGGGACTTACAGTAACTCAACAAGTCAAACTAGGGAATGCACCACTTTTCTGAGTTCAACTCACCTCAAATAGCTCGACGAACCATATGAGCAAGTCCTTGAGCTCTCGAGTGCGTGATTGGTCCACAATCTCTATCACTGAGTGCTTGAAGGTATAGTGCTTGTAATCGGATATAATTGATACAAATTCTTGCATGAAGCTCTTCAAGGACTTGAGTGCCATCTTTTGTTCGGAGGCATTTAAGTAGCGGAGTACTGCATCCTCGTCTATAGAGTACATCGTCAATTAGTGTATAGTTAGTTGCGATGTAAGATAGTTTCTTCGCCTCAGCTCACTCTTTGGGTAGCACCCTAGTCTTGAGATACTACCTAAGGGAGTCTATCTAAGAAGGCTCTAGATATACTTCTATCATTTTAGCGACCTATTGCTATTGTACATCTGTACTCCTTTAGAGGAGGTACTCTATGAAGAGTGGATTATCATAATCGTGTGATATATGGATGGCAGATGAAGCTATCTTAAATAATCTATCTACTTCTGTATTTTCTACTTTAAGGATTTTGTTAACTTCCTAGGAAGCAGATTCTGCAAGAAGGGTCTGTACTAAATGTAAGTACTTAGCCATCATTTAACCCTTGGTCTCATATTCTGCCTTGACTTACTATACAACTAGCATAGAGTTTAAGTGTATGCTAAGTTTTTCTACTCTGATATCTCTAGCAATCTTTAAGCTAACAATTAGTGCCTCATATTTGGCTTCATTATTGTTCGTTAGGAAACCAAACTTCAGGGCATAAGGGATCTTTATTCCATCTAGGCCTTATAGCGTGATACCAACCATACTCCCCCCCCCCCCCCCCCCCTTAGTAGAGAAGCCGTTGACATAAAGTGTCCAAACGGGTATGGTGAACTCTAGTTGAAGCTCATCCGCTCTAATTTATTCTCCTATGAAGTCTACAAGAACTTGTGCTTTGATTGCTTGTCTTAAATGGAATTAAACTTTGTGAGCACTCAGCTTGAAGGAGTACTTCATCATTTGGCTTGAATTTTGAGCCTTTGTAGAGTAGTTCTGAGTGATACATCCATTAGTATGATGACTGGATGCAACTAAAAGTAGGGCTTAAGCTTGTGAACAACGATGACTACCATGAAGGCATACTTTTCTATCTTGGTGTATTGAAGCTAGGACCCTTGGAAGATATTGCTTACGTAGTGGATTGGTTGGTAGTCATGGCCATCAACTTGGACAAGTACTAAGGATAATGCTTTGTCGTTAACTACCAGGTATAAGAATAAGTCCTCTCCAGGAATGGGTGGGCTCGTTAGGAACTTCTTTAACTCTTGGGCTTACTGGTGCTAATATCCATTTAAACTTAACGGGTTGTTTGAGCATATTGAAAAATTCTGCACTTATCCGTGCTTTGAGAAATGAAACCATTGAAGGTGGTTATCCTTCTTATTAGTCGCTGGACTTCCTTGACCTTGGTCAATGCTTGCATGTCCTAGACCACTTTGATCTTATCAAGGTTGGCCTCTATCCCTCGCTCCATGACCATGAAACTAAGAAACTGGCTCAAAGCAACCATAAAGATGTACTTTTAGGGATTAAGTTTCATTTACAACCGTTGAAGGTTTGGAATATTTCCTATAGGTTGTCGATATAGCTTCTTCTGGTTTTACTCTTGGCGATCATATCATCAACATAGACTTTGATGTTCATTCCTATTTGTAGCTTGAAGAGGTGGGTCACCATCCTTTGATATGTGGCTTCAACATTCTTTGGGCTAAAAGGCATCATTTTGTAGCAATAAGTCTCGAAGTCTGTGACAAAAGATATATGGACTTCATCTTCAAGAGCCATTCGGATTTAGTTGTATCCAAAATAGGCATCCATGAAACTAAGAAGTGTATGACATACTATTGAATCGACGAGCTTGTCAATGCATGGTAGGGGGAAGCAGTCCTTTAGGCATGCCTTATTGAGATTAGTGTAATCGATACACATGCACCATTTCTCATTTGCTTTCTTAATGAGCACCATGCTAGTGAGCTAAGTAAGATACTTCTCATGTCAAATTAAGCCTACGCGAAGTAGTTTCTATACTTCCTCCTTAATTGTGGTTTGTCATTTAGGTATGACATGTCACTTCTTTTGCTTGATAGGTTAGATGGCAAGATTGACATTGAAATAATGAGCTACTTCAAATATGCGGATGATCCTTAGCGTGTCTTCTAGAGTGGATGCAAAGATGTCTATGTTCTAGTTAAGGAACTCTATTAGTTGGAACTTGTTGCTATTTGGCAATTCGACCCCTATTTTGGTTATCATTCCAAGGGCATTAGAAGTTTGAACTTCGAGGGTCTTTTCTGCATGCTTGGCACATAGTGTCAAAGTGGGGGAGTTTATGGACTCAATGTTCATGACATTATTTTTGGATTTTTCTTTATGGTAGAGCATCTTGCTTAAAGCCTAGTTGCCTTTGGCTTCGTCAACTCCAGTAGAGGTTATGAACTTTGTTTTGAGGCACTTTTGGCTAATAAGTATGTCGAACTTTGTTATGCTTAGTTTGCCAAGGATAGCGCTATACAGTAACCGTATATCAACAATGACAAAGTCTATAAACTAGGTGGTTACGTGTTCACCGTCGCCTAATCAAATAGGCAAGGTGATGATCTCCTTTGTGGGCACTAATCTATCTCCTTTGAACCCTATGAGATCATGTTTATACGACTAAAGAGGCTCATCGAGTTGCCCTTTCATTTGCTCGAAAGCATGGTAAAAGAGTATGTCCATTGAACTCTTACTATCAATGAACGTCTTTCGTATGTCAAAGCACCCAATTTCAACATCTATGACGAGTGTATTGCTATGGGGTAAGTTGATTCCCTACTTATCTTTGTTAGTGAAGGTTACTGTCGTGTCAATCTTCAACTTCTAATTTCTAACGATATGCACCTTATGCTTCAGTCTAAAGGTAGTGTCGCTTGAAAGGAGGCTGGGTCCATTGAATATGGTGTTGACTTGACCGCATCATCCTCTTCAATTATATTCATCTATGGGAAGATTGGCCTCTTGATGATGGGGTTGTTGTTGCTTATCCATCCAATAGCACTAAGTAGGTTGTTGGATTTGGTTTTTCTCGTTTGCGACAAAATGATCGATGCGGTCTTTGTGAATAATGCCCTTGACTACACTCTTAAGGTAGTTACATTCATCATTGTTGTGTCCATACGCTTTGCAGTAGTCACAGTATTTTCCTAAGTTCACTGCTTCTAGCGTCTCACAAATGCTAAGCAGTCTTAGGAGTTGCTCTTGGACCTCATACATGATTTCGCCAAGTGGTCAAGTTAAGAGTATATATGAGGTATAGTCATGAAACTTGTTCCTTTACTTTTCGTGCTTTTCTTAGATAGGGGCTTATGGTCTAGGATCATAAAGTCCCAAACAATCCTTTATTGGGATGTAAGCATGGTTGTCAAAATCATGATTCTACTGTTTATTTGAATATATAAAATTAATAGAATCGTACAAAATCGGTAAAATTTTAAACTTGTAAAATCATACATGAAAATTCATAATTTTATTAAGAGTCTACACATAAGTGAATTTACATCCATTTTAATCCAGAATGATATTGTAAAATCATAAACTTATAGAATCATAATTTTGACTCAGATTTTAACAATTATGAATGCAAGTGTTATTTTCCACCTCAAAATGAGCCCTTATAATATCCTCTTGGGCTATATATTTCTTAGTGACCTTCATAAACTCATTTAAGGATTCAGGCTTATCTAATGATACTGTGTTGAAGAGCTTTCTGTTTGGATCTATGCCTACTAAGAGTGCCTATAGGGCTATTCTTGTGTCAAGCTTGGAAACTTGCAACTTCACCCAGTTGAAGCGCTTAAGATATGTTCGTAAGGTTTCGTTGCGGTACTGCCTAACATTATAGAGGATGGAGGAGTCTTGTCGAGGGACTCAAGAGCTAAGGAAGTGTTGTTGGAACCTACTTCTTAGGTTGTTGAATGAAGTGATTGAAGCCCCAAGTAGGGTGTTAAACTAGAGCAAAACAACTTTCGTAAGTGTACTAAGGAAGGCCTTGCACATGATGGCATCTAAAAAGTTGTGAAGGCTCATCATTGTTAGAATGATTGGTAGTTCCATGTAGTAGCCTTACTTATGTGGAGAACGTTTCCTTAAGGATTAAGGAGATGAATAGGCTCTTTATTGGCATGGAGTCGATGCACATGCAGACAACTCAACCTTCTTCTAATCCCATACATTGGAAGCATGGTAAATGTACTCATTGAGCTCATCCATATTCATATCTTCGTAGTCTTTTGGTGATGGCCTTGGTGATAAGCTATCAATTGATTTACTAGTCGTTGTGCGCTTGCCTTTAGTGTGGGTTTTTCTGCAGTTGTGGTTTAGGCATTCCTGTGGATTTTCGCATGGTTAGTGATCATGTTGAATGTGGTTATGTAAGCACATTGGGCACTCGTTGCACTGGTCATCATTTTTGCTTAGCTATGAAGAGGAGTCAACAATTACCTCTTCGTTTAGGCATTTTTTAGACGTGTTTTTTAGCAATGTTACATCTTTGTGCAAAGCTACAATAGATTCGTGGTATTTTATTTTCTTTTAGCATTTGCCGGACAAGTATCTTAAGCTCCTAAACTTCATTATTTTCATTTTAACGTGATAGAAGTTGATTGCCTCTGCCTTATTGGGAGGTGTTAGTGTCCTCAACATAGGAAGCTTATGAATTATTGTTTTTGCTTTTAGCCATGCTATCATAGTGTCCTAACACAATGGGCACCAAAATGTTGATTGGATAGAGACCAATGAGGATGTGTAGAGTTAGATGGGCTTAGGCTTCACCTCTTGTTTTTCGATACCTACAAAAAAGCCTCTTATAGGCAAAGCCACTAGGGCCTTTGGACACTTAAGTCAGCAAGGAAGACTAAGAAAGGGGGAGATGAGCACTAGAAACCTAAAGGGTTATGCTCACCTAGAGTGTGTACATGTATGTGATGAGGGTTCAACTTCTGCTCTTTAAGGAGAGGGAGAAGAAGAAGTATTTTGGAGAGAGAGAGAGAGAGAAAGAAGGATTGGGATTTTTTAGGATTAGATCCAACTACCCTTGGACATACGGTGATTGAGGATTCGCTTGTACTAGTTGCTAGTAGACAGTATGTTCTGCAGTAGATGACAGAGCTTCACTGTAGGTAGCATGTCGTGGCCAACCAAACCACCAAATCTACAGCTCAGTGATCTGGTAAGGGCAAAGGTATTAGGTACGCCTTTCGTAGTACGAATGCCAGATGCTTATTAATGCGCTAGAGTGGAATGTAAGTGCTAAAGACAAAAGTCAGGTTAAGAAGCTGAGGAAGGAGTTAGCTGATGCTCGATGGGCGCAAATTGCACCCCAAACTTACATCAGGCGAGGAACAAATGCTAGCTCAGTAGTCGAGGGTCAACTAACTAAGACAGTTGTTATTTAGCTTGCTAGGAAGGTTACGAAGTGGAGGCATGCTCACCATTGATTTGCACTATCCATTGGTGCTTACTCGGTACTCCTTATGATGCGATTCACTCGTTAGGCCTTGGTTCGAGTAAGAATCGAGTATCTACAGATAGTTCCATAATAGACTCTAAAACTAAAACCTAGATAACAAGTAAAGAGAGATGAAGAAAGTTATAAGAGGACCTAGCAAGAAAGAGGCTAGTTAACAACCTACATAGTCAATCACTCGATATTCCTAGTACTAATTTGTAAAAACCCTTACTTTGTCTAATTTAAGATATAACTATGATAGAATAATATTTAAGATTTATCAAAAGACACACTAAAATCAAAGGTAAGTATTTATGTTGTTGCTTGTGTAGTTTAGAAATGGAATGGACCGATAACTATTTAACCTAATAATAACATAAGAGCTTATGTGCATGGCTTAGGTTGAAATATGCACATAGGCAATCATGGACTAGGTTTTCATAAACTTAGAGGGGATGAATTCTAGGGATTATTTGATTAATTAGGCTCTTATATTATGAGAAAATTACACTAAAAGGTATCAACATTTGTAGATAAATTTAAATAGAAAATCAATGTTTGGAAAAGTTCAAATGGAAGATAAACATTATGTAAATCTGTTCCAATAAGAGATGTCGTTAGTGTACCATTATAACATTGTTAACTTGTGCTTACATGTCATGTTACTCGATACATGGCATTAATGTGTTGAACATGTGGTATTTACAAAGCTTAATAATTAAAATAATAAAGAAAAATACCAAAAAAGTAAATAAAATTATCAATAAGTCTAAAAAAAATCCCGAAAAAATGAAACTAAGTCAAAAGTTGATAAATTTATAAAAATAAGAATTAGAAAATAAAAATACAAGTAAATAGAATTTCATAAAATAAAAATATAAATAAAAAAATTATGAAAATATCTACATAACTAAAAAATTAAAAAAATGCGAATAAATTTAAAAAAAAAAAGGTCACTTTAACTATCCTAAGGGTAAGGGTAGCCAACGACCTCGACGACAGGGATTGTGATCATAAATATAAGGTCGCGACCCATTTTAATTTATTGCCACTTCAACCACCATAAGGGAAAGGAATGGCCAATGACTAATAGTAAAGGGTTACACAACCATCCCTAAGTGGCCATTGTCGGTTGCCCCTCACTCATAAGGTAGCTAGATAGGCTTTTTTTTTTTTTTCTAATTTATCAACATATTTTTTCTCGCTCTCTTTTCTTTTTATTTTTAATTTTCTAGTTTTTTTTTTTAAATTTTGTTTATTGGTACTTTTATTTTCTAATTATTTCTTTTATATAAATTTATTAACTTTCAACTTCTTTTCTTTTTTTTTTGGGATTTTTTAATGTATATTTGTAATTTTATTTACTTTTTTCTTAGCATTTTTCTTTGTCATTTTTTATTATTAAGCTTTGTCAAGGCCACATGTTCCACACATCAATGCCATGTGTAGAATAACGTGGTATGTAAGCATAAGTTAACGATGTTATAACGATACATTAACAGTATCCCTTATTTGAATAAATTTATGTAATGTTGATCCTCTAGTTGAACTTTTTCAAACATCTATTTCTTATTTGAACTTACCTTTAAACATTGTTGCTTTTCGATGTAATTTCCCCCTTAGACTATGATTTACGGCACATGGTTATTAAAATGAGAGAACTACAACTAATATGAGCCAATTGAGCAATAAGTTGCAACTAGTTGAATCGATGGAATAGGATATTAATTCTATCATGGTAGATCGACTTGCCCTTAATGACATTATACAAGTGTTGAACTTAGCATAAAACAATTTCTGTAGTGTTAATAATACGGACTCTAATTGTTTTTTGCATGTAGTGATGTTGTAATGATGTAGATCATAGGACCCTTTGTAAAAATTATGACGTATTAGGTTTGCCCTATGTATTAACCAAAGTTTGAGTTACTCTAAGTTTTGAGATGTTAAATTGTGTCCCTTACTAAAAAGGATATTTGTTGCATGAGATTCAAGTCTGCATGTGATTTAGATGGTTGGCTTATATGTATGTGTATAGTTTAGTTATCTTGTTAAGCTTTTCTTCACTTTATTTGACAAAATTCCACTTTACTTAATAAATTTTTTACTTAAGGAATATGATATCCTTGGAATGAAGCCCTATATATTATTTTCGAGATAGGAATATGTAGTGGACTAGTTATATTCTTTGTGCTTAAAGCGTGACGATACACAAGTGAATATATAAAAAAAGTGAAGTTAGAATCAAGCCCAGCAGGGTAAAAGATCATTCTTAAATATTTTAACAACATCAAGAAATGCTACAAATGGATAGATATAAAAGAAACATGAAATAGGATAAATTTTGTTGTCTTCAAATGGCTAGCTAGTGTGGCATTAGATTTTGTCAGGACAATTTGATGGGAATCAAGGTCCCAAGGACTCCAAGGTCGAGACTGAATAGAAGTGAACCTAGAATATGTTGGTTTAGGAGAAAAAGAATTCGGCTGATAAAAATTATTGTAGAATTTCACAAATTAGAAAGGTTCAGAGTATCTCAAAGTGATCCAGAGCGTGTACCCGAGGGGAGCCCTATTTAGGATTTGTCAAAAGGCCCGCAGTATTTTGAAATGTGGTCCCAATCATCTAGCATTTAGAGCGAAAGGATATTTTTCCAAAAATAAATAGTCTGGACTCTTTTATATTAACATGATCAAACTTATAGTTCGATTACTTTACATTATATTTTTCAGTTTTGACCGTCTTGCTCTTATTAGCTTACTAGGTTATTACAAGGTTATTTTTCGTATATGATAGTTTTGTAATTAGTTTCATATTATTGTATTTCCCAGACACTTTATCAATATTGAAAGGTCTTGTTTCATTCAATCTTATGAATTACACTTAATTTTGATTGTGGCAATATTCAATTACTAATTTATATTAATCCTCTTTTATTTGATTCCTAGATTATGCGAATTGAAATACTTTTGTTCAAATTATTGATTAGAAACGCTAGTTGATAACTTGATCATATCTCTTCTTTTTACCAGTTATAAATACAAAAAAAAAAAAGCACTAAAAATACATAAGACCCTTTCTCTTTATTTTCATAAAACTCTAAAAATATATAGACACTCCATCTTTTTTATCAACTTTTCTATAAAGATCATACTTTCAATCCGATCCAAGAAATCACATAAAAGGAAAGATAAGCACAAAACGACATAATATTGAAAAATATATATATAAGATAGAGCAGATGAACAAAAGATCCCACCCAGTGCAGGGTCAAACCAAAAAAAAAAAAGGGTAGAGAAGAAGGGCCAATTATTGGAATATTTACAAAATCGTGGGTATGTTACATATACTTAGAGATAAGTAGAATATTCTCCTTTAAGAGCTTTACAGGTCTAATACATGTTGGTTGCTAAGGGTGATTATAACTCTCCCGAGATACAACTAACGAAGAACAAAGTACCAATCTTCTTTTCTTAATTACCATACTATAGTTCGTGGAATATTTGGAAGGTTTATCTCAAGTTGTTGTTTGTGAGAGATAAATAATTGCGAGAAATTCCACGAAGCTTGTGCTCAAAGATTATGCAAAATAAGAAATATATATTTTATCACTTTTTAATAATTCCATGAGTTATAGCTCTTCCAGATATCATGAAAACACTTCCCTTTTTTTTTAGATTAGTGAATTAAGCTTAAATTAGTTACTAATGGATTTAACTCATCCACTGTGAAAACCGCAACTTAAAACTTCTGAAAGACACATTACTTTAAGAGATAGGTATTATATGGGTATGCCTGAAACTGCATAATTATATAGAAATGACAAGTCAAGTAGATTACTTCTTAAGTAGTCCAAACTAAGTCCATTTTATGAGATAAAGTTTTGTCTCTAGAAGGATTTGTTCAAATCACTTCATGAAGTGATCCATATGCATTAATGCTAGGCATTTTTTTCTCTTATTCGGCTCATACTCATCTAGATTACTGTACAAAGTGATCCAAACTAATCCTAAATTCAAAGGAAACTTAACGTTTTATTTAAATTTTAAACTCCTAATATTTTCCAGTATTATTAAATACCTTATTTAAAGTTCAATATAATAAAAATCTATCCAACAACAATTTGCTAATAGTCACAAGAGAATATAAAGAAATAAAAAACTTAATGACAAAGTAGAAGAATCTCACTCATAGAGTTAATACCAAACCCTCTCATAAGAGTTTACAGACTTCTAGAGATAACCCATTTACATGAACAAACTCCAAGAATATGTCTCATACTCATATAACAAATTAACTAAACTTTCTAGGTACCCAACCATGAGATTTAGCATTAGGTATAAACCAATTGTAAACAATATGAGGTGAGGACAAATTGATAAAATAGGTTACTTCTTAATAGGAAATAAAATTTTATAAGAAACTAGAGAATATGGTCTACATAGCCTTACTAAGAGTGTCTTAGGTTAAAAGTACACTTCTTTTGGCACCATTTCCATTATACTATTAAGGGTATAGATGAGTTAAATTACTCGTAAACTATTTGATTTTGACTTAAATCCAACTCGAGAATAATTTAATGATACTCGAGTTCAAGCTATTGATTGATTAATCTAGTCCAACTTGAGTTTCATAGTGTTTAGTTAGTGTAAACATTTTATTTTTGTCTGCTTATAATTTTAGTAATTATTAAAGAATAAATAAAAATACAAAAAAAATCAAAAAATTACAAATAGAAAATAAAAAATCTAGAAAATATAAAAAGAATTAGAAAATTGTAAAATATATAAAAATTAGAAAATTTAGATAAATACAAAAAAATTGAAAATAAAAAATAAAAAATTAGAAAATCTAGAAAAATTAATAAAAATAAAAAAAAATAGAAATTTAGAAGAAAAAAAAAGGAAAAATGTAAAAAATATAAAAATTTAAGTAAAGTAGGAATAATAGTCAATTTAAAATATTAAAACAATAGAATAAGTAAAATAGAATAATTAGATATTGTTTACCGTTCGAGTTAGATTTTGGAGAGAGGCTCACCAAGTGGTTATTTGGTCTTAGGCAAATCCGATATTTGAATCTGGTCGAGGCAAACCTGATGCATATATACAATTTCTTTGCATAAGATAACGAGGTAGAGGCCAACAAACCAATGGAAAGAGTTTACACATGCACAAACAGGACTAAGTTTAGAATCTTTGTACAAGCGTCAAGAACCTCAAAGGTCACGCGTAAGCCTCTGATTGGTTGATACGGGAATTTTTCCCCTATTTTCCAACTCTTTCCTTCACTTTCTCTCAAGGAATACACAGGGGTGCCCACTTTTTAAGCCATGTTAATCCTTTTTTTTTTTTTTTTTCTTCATGACTTCATCAAATAAATGATGAAATTGTGAAGATTGCATGAGATAATTTACATCAGGACTAAATTCACTTGCTTCCCTATCTAAATTGGATCATGAAAATTGAAAATAATTTTCGTATCCAGGATTCTAGCAATTGTGAAAATTTCAAATCTTAGCTAAATACGATAGAATCTGAACTTCCAATTGCTTGTTTAAGCAATAAAATGGAATCCCCAGCTCACCAAATCTCCAGAAATCAAGTTTTTTTTTTTTTTAAGAATCGAAGATACACCTAGTTAGACGATCATGAACAAATGGACCATTAATGGCCATTTCCTTACTCGTTGGAAGACCAAATCAATATAATTAGAGCTTCTCAATCCATTTCCATTCATAAGCTCTTACCCATTCTCCCTTCTTCACTCATTTACGAAGTTCTCTCTCTCCTCTACGCTACCTCTCTCTCTCTCTCTCTAGAATTCCTCACTTTCCCCTTATAAAGCCACTCACACTTTTGAGATCCCTGAGCTTTGAGCTTTCAAACCCATCCTCTCTCACGTCTGGCCGCACTCCCAAACGCCACATCCACCACCCAAAAGGACTTCAACTAAACCCTAGCCACCGTAAACCTGCACCTCTATCCATCCCCGCTTGAGGAAAACCATCCCACGATGATCACCACCTTCAGAAACCCCCAACCAAGCCCTTCCATTGCATAGAAAATAACTCAATCGCCCCCAAACGTCACCACCATCGGCAGCCTACATTCCAAAACCACCAAACGACTACTACTCACCGTTGCAGAGCCACCAACCTTCCTTTCATCAATCAAATCCTCATGAATGTTCATTTACCCCTTTGAAATTCACATTGAAACCCATCGTGGAATGTTATTCTCGACTCAGATCCAAACCTATTGGAGCCAAAAGTTCAACCCAAAAGCGATCCGCCAACTTGGGTTTTGACCCACCAGTTCCTCTCCAAACCAAGTCCGGTCCTGCTTAGTTCTTTTATTTATTTCTTTTATTAGGTACTTATAAATAAAATTTAAAAAAAAAAAACGAAAATTTAAAGAAATTATTGTCTTGAAAATTTTTTCTTTTTTTTTTCTTCTCTTTTATTGAAAATTTCACATATACGGATAGAAAATTCATTTTTAGTAAAAAAAAAAGATAATAAATAAATTGTTAAGGTTTTATTAGGAACTTTTCTTTAAAAATAAAAACGCAAATTAAGGCCTTTTCATAGGTTTTTCTTAAAATAAAATAAAACGAATTAAAAACTAAACTCAATCATTCTCAAATTTAGTTCTAAATTTTTAGAACTAAATTATGAAAACTCTTATTTTTACTAAAGGATATATAGATACCTATAAAGGTAAGTTAAAGTAAGGAACTTTTTTATATTCCCTTTTGTAATTAAATTTATTTTCTCAATTTCTTTTGTAAATCAAAATTTATTTATTTCTTTATTTATATTTATTTTTCTAAGTTTGAAGGGCATTTTGAAAAATTAAATTAACTTTGAAAAGTTAAATTTAAAGTTTAATAAGATAGTTCCTAAGCTCAAAATCTCTGGTTTTTGAAAATCTTTTTAGGATTGATTTTCTCATGGTCTACTAGCTAAGTTAGAACCAATCCATATAACTAGTTCTAACTTAACCCTTTTCTCAACTCTAGTTGGATATTGACTTCAAATTTTTTAAATTAAGAAGAAAACTAAAATTTTCCTTCATTCTTAGTCAAAAGTTAATATTAAACGAGAGAAGTTAATATTAACCAGATTAAGCAAAATAAAAATCGAAAATTTAGACTTGACAATTGGGCTAACTTGCAAGCTTAATCAAGCTCGAGTTAAGTATCAATATTTGTTAAGTTTTGATATTAATATTATTATAATTAGAATATATATATATATTTTTTATAAAAAATCAAGTTTAGACAAGCCTAATTGAGTAGAGCTCAAATTTATTGAATACTACTTCAAATTTGTTGAATATCACTTTAAGTCAAGCTTAAGCTCAAGATTTTAAGTTTGATTGAACTCAAACTCGAGTTCAGTACTATATCGTCTTAACTCGATCTGTTTATAGCTCTCTCTACCACTAGTCCAATTCATGAGTTTAGTCAACTATCCTTGCTCAATCAATCACTCTTTTGGATTTTACATCAAGTTGCTCTTACCTAATGATGGGTTTCATCGACATTTAAGAATCTAACCATACTGAACAAAACTCCACCTTATATTGAATTATGCTAAAATGAGCTTCCTTATCTATAGGCTCCATTACAAGCTTGTAAACTAAAACTTCACCTTTTCAAAACACCTTGTCATGTGCACCAATACTACAAGCATGTTTACTTGTACCTCAAACATATTCCATTGTCCTATTAACACCAAAGTTTAAAGTAACACCATGAAAGCAACTAATTTAATCAAGAAACACAATCATTGCTCAATTACCCAAGAATGTAACCTCAAGCATTGGTACCAATTTGTAAGGAGAAGGAGCCGAAGATAGCTAGCACTGAATCATTCAAAACACAAGGCAACAAGAGATATGAGAGTGAAGAGATGTGCAAATTCCAATGTGGGATAAAAGGACCACAGGTAACAAGGAGTAACAATTCCTAATAACTACAAGAAAGTACAAAGGAATGGTATACAAATTCAACCATAAAGTAAGACAATCTAAGACATAAGTTTAGATAAGACCTCGTTATAAGTGTCTAGATTGAGTTAAGGGGATAATATATCTCTCTCAATAATCTCCAAAGAGTCTATCTTAGGCCCACTAAGCTTTTTGGTTGTTTTAACCATTGTGTCTATGTTAGTTATAAAATAAACCTAAGCACATTTTTGTAACTCATAACTATAGTAAATAGTAAGTCAATAAAATAGGAAAATTCTTAATAGGGAATGAAATGCGAAAGAGGATTAGAGAACACAATTTGTATAGCAATTTAGGGTCAATTAGGTGGGGCTTGATGAACTGATTGCATGTCCAATTGAGTGCCCTTGCTTTGCTATCTCTTTGTTGTACTAAAATCATATCTAGCTCCTTAGAGTGAGTTTCACCAACATCTGAAAATTTAAGTTATGACTCAATAGTTTAATGTCAAGTGATTATGTATATACGAATGTTTAGAAATATGATGCAAGTGTGTATCTTTTTTCTATATTAGCCAAAGAGATATCAATTTTGTCGGTAACACATATTGCATTGACAGCATTTCTTCTTTTATATCATAAAATGACATTAGAACTTTTATATATAGGTGTGCTTAACTTGAAGCGTTCCATGAGTTGTTAAAATACTCATTAAGTAAAGCATTAGTCAAGAAATTTATAGTCTATATAATGGGTGATGTAATTAAATTGAAGATATTTTAATATTATTATGTTGTACATATATAATTTGTTTTGGCATCTATCTATATCTATCTGAATATATAACTCATTCTCATTGTTACCTAGGAGACCAAGGTTACAAACCCTTTTATTTATTTAAACTTTTTGCCATGTTACAAACATGTTGCCAAGGACAGTTTTATGAATATTTTTACTTGAATTTATGATGACGTTGAATGCTGTATTTGATTTGGCTATCATGTTCTCAAGGAAGATAAATTTTTTTGCCGATATTTTACAAGATATTTAAAAATTAAACATTTTAAGATATAAAACTTGATGAGTGTATTTAGTAAAGAGAGCGATTAATGATGCAAGTCAACCGGAATATTTCCCAATCCAGATAAGTATATGTACATTAATTCCTTAATGCCAGTGCCAGGTCATTTATGGTCTAACATTAATTATTTTCGAAGTCAGCAACATAAGATATCTCGGACGTATATGCTTTGTGTACGCAGATGCATGGATTAATATATACTAGATTTAGTTTTAAATATAACCAATAGTTAAAATTAGACAACCAATCAGCCGTAAAACATCCAGCTTTTTTCGAGAAAGATTTTTTCAAACTAATTGTGAAAACCATAACCATGGATTCTTTCCGTAAAATTTGATCAACGATTTCCTCACGAGCGGGGCTTTCCGGCAAGTGGTCTTGCCGAAGTCCTTGAATGGAAAGTGTGCGGTATTAGGGATATCTCAAAAGAGAAACGAGACGAAGGCTATGGGGGATTATGGAAAAGATTTAAATATTTACGAGGACAATGCGATAATTGCCAAACGTCATCAACCCAAATTTTTCCATGATGAAAATGTGGAGCTCTCTCGAAAGAGAGCATTCTTGCAATTCCGTTGTGTGGTGGAAGATGCAATCCGTGGAAATTATCTTCTTGGAAAATCCCATAGAGGAGGAACGGAGAGACAACTTTTGAGGGATATTACATTATGGGACGTGCCTTTATTACCTAGTGCAGGCCACGAAGGAACCGATATTGTACTATTGAAATTCTTGAAGGCCAAAGATTATAACGTTCATGATGCCTTTAAAATGTTCCAGAAAACCATCAAATGGAGAAGAGAATACGAGATTGATGTAAATACGGATGGGAAATCCGATGGGGCGAATTCAGAAAAACTGTCTTGCATAGAATCCATCGATAAAGAAGGTCACCCTGTGTTATATCATAAGTATGATGGGGTTTTCAAGGACAAAGATTCGAATGATAAGATGCTTGAAACCAAAGAGAAACGTGACGTGTTTATAAAGTCGATGGCACGGTTCATGGAAACTGGTATCCAAAGGTTGAGCTTTAAACCTGGCGGAGTAGACTCTATGATTGAAGTTACGGATTTGAGGAACGTTGATAAAGCAAAAATGAAAGAGCTACGTGTGATTTTCAATCATACCTTCTCGATGCTTCAAGATCACTATCCTGAGCTCATTCACAAACATGTAAGTGTTTTTACTGGCATAATTAAAAGTTCCAGTCTCGTTGAGCTTGTATTTAATAACTGCTTCAAGGGCATTAATTAACGGAAAGCGCTTTATGATGTGAAATGCAACCATGTGTACAATTAAATTCTTGAAGTTTACTTTCTCGTACATTTTCCATTTGTTTTCTAATCTTTGGTTGTTTCATATATTAGACCTTTGTGATACCTATTATTTCTCTTAGCTAGTAAGTTGGAAACAACCTTTTTATAATCATTCTAAGAGTGATTACACATTTTATGCGGAACAACTATGAAGGTAAAGATGGTTTTTTATTTTATTTTATTTTATTTTATGGCATATTTGATTGGTAAAATAGAATAGCGATTCAACTCTTAAAAATTGAAATTGATAAGAAATAGTTATTATTTTTATGTGGTTGTACCTGAAATAGCATTAGTTTTATATTTAGAAAATATGGATACTCTTTTGCTGTAGTAGTTATACATCCATCATTTGGATAGTGCACTATAGTTAAGAGTATAGAATATGCAAGAAAAAAAAAAAAAAAGAAAAAGAGAAAACCTAGAAGGAATAGCAATTTTTTATTTGAGAGTAATGGAAATTCTATGAAATAATATTTCCACAAATCGAATGCAGTAATAATTCCTATGAGGGTGGAGTGCTATTTAATTTCACCCCTGTAAAATTAACCATAAAAACGCCCAAGAAGTAATTGGACACTCGTTAACAAAGTTAACCAAACTAATTGCGCTCGTTGTTTAGATAATGATAAACGTTCCATTCTGGTACTACACGTTCCACTCGTTGCTTCTTCCATTTGCCAATGGATCGAGCAAGGACAAGTTTGTTTTTGCAAGACCATCCAAAGTCACGAAGACTCTCCTGAAGTAAGAATTCGTAATACATTTTTTAAAGAATTTTCTTGTAATTTCTCCATATATATATATATATATATTATTATATGTACATACATACATATATCCTGACTTAACCTATATTTTATACAATTTTACAAGGTTTATTGCGCCAGAAGAACTTCCGGTACAATATGGTGGTCTCAAAAGGGAGAACGATACTGAATTTTCTCCAGAGGATAAGGCCTTCGAGGTCTTTATAAAGAAGGGCTCGATTGGAAAAATAAGAATCCCCATAGCGGAGGTAAAATGAAAATTTTAGAAAATTTTGTATCACCTTACTTTATTCCACATGCTTTGGGTCAAAGCTTGAATACAAACGTTAAACATGGCATCATTATGAAAGTAGTAAGTGGGAACGCATTAAGATATTTCTTTTTTCAAGCAAATGTATATAATGAAAGATCGTTCCAAATTCTTTATAATTCTTCTAATTAAATTTCTATCTTGGATCATTTCCCCCATATTTTCCTTTTATTTAATAGCCATCATGTTTTTCTCATTAAATTCTTTTATCTCCCATAATTTTGAAAGCTTTTCAACAAGTGACATGTACATAAAAGGCTATTATAAACACATCGCCAGCTTTCTTCACCTAACAATATAAAGGCAAATTCACTACCATTGTATGATTCCTAATATTTCTTTTTTCTTCTCAACCAATCAACCGCATAAAAAAGCGAGATATAAACGATATACTTATTAGACCAATTATCTCATCTTGATTTTATCACCCATATAAAATATTAAAACAACATGATATGTACTTTTGGAAGGACATATATACATGTAATATTTGTTTTGGTGACTAATATATATATTTGTTTGTGGTACTTGAATTAATTAGGCTGGTGCAACAGTAGCATGGGATTTAACTGTGGTGGGATGGGATGTGATATACAAAGAAGAATTCATTCCAGAAGACGATTGCTCTTACAATGTTTTGCTCCAGAAGCCACAAAAATATGGAGAAAGTATTAGGAACTCATTCTACATCAACGAACCTGGTGAGATTGTCATAACAATTGAGAATAAGACGCGCAAGAAGAAAAGGGTTCTTTACAGAACTAAGTCTAAACCTACTATCCCGATGTATATCTTTTTAAAAAAGTGATCTTGTAAAGTAAGATGTATATGTATAATAAATCAATTTAAAGTTTGATTGTTACTCTTTCATGGAGCATGTTATCAGTGTATATATTCAGAGGCCCGATTTTAGCAACTGGGCATGGCTTAATTGCTAATTTACAAAAAAAGAAAAAAAGAAAAAAAAAAGAATATGTATATATAACTCTCTAAACTTTGATTTACATGACGATATGCCTCCCAAATTATCAAATGTTTGCAATGACTCCCTAAACTTTGACTTTATACAAATAAACTCTTTGAAATTTCAATTATTGTAAACAACCGTCCTAAACTTTGACTTTCATATGACTCCCTTAAATTTATCAACAAATGTCCTTTATGTTGCACATATTTATAAAAAATTTGAGGAAATTTTGGGGTATTTAAAAATTCAAAGGTTAAACCTACATTGAGATCAAAGTTTAGAAAGATTATTTTCAATTTCCTCTTAGAAAAAAATATTTAAGATAAGTTTCATCCCGCATTGACTTTTCAACAAATTCCCTTGAATATATAAGACAAGATCTCTAAAGTACAAGTAGTTAAACAAGAAGAGAGAGAGAGAAGAAAAGTGAACTTAGATGTATAAAGGTTTTTCCTTGTGGATCAACCCCCTTTACCAACTCAACCTCTAAGAATCCACTAAGCTTTAAAAGTTAATTGGTAAGTCCATACTTCTCTTTGCCTTACACTAGCTTAACTACTCTAAAAAATCATGAGAAGAAATTCTTTAGTTGTTATGTCCTTCATGCTTCTCTAAGGTTTCCATTGCCTTTAGTTAGTTTAACTTGACAAACTTTTTCTTGCAAACAAATATCCTAATTTTCTCTAAAAATTGTTACTAGCGTACTTGCTTGGTTATTGAGAAAAATTCAATATAACACTCACAAAAACACACTTGGTCACAAATTCAATCACTATTGTTGCAAGTTGTAGTTAAACAATCTCAAAAACTCAACTTTTGAATCAATTGGTGTACTTACTCATTTAGCTAAGATATCTTTGATTAAGGGATTGAATATGTCCAAAAGATATAAAAAAAAATGCTCCTTATAATCTTGGTTATTTATCCCTAGACTTATTTAGATTGAATAAAAAGAATATGTCTTTATTCCTCCTTTTAACTATCATTTAACTAAACAATTCAACCCAATTTTATTAACTAATAATCTAAAATTAATCTATTCTAATTAAAATAAAAAGAACTATTAGAACATAAAAGAAATAAAAGGAACAAATAAAAATTACTAAGAACACATAATCTTTAGTAGTTAAATATTGATTTCCTATAGAATCTATGTGATGATCAATCTCCTTCTAACTTATTAGATCATGGGAATTCTAAAATAATACTAGTATCTCTTTCGAGATTATTAGCACCTAACCCTTGAATAATTAATTGACATCTCTTTCTGATTAAAATATCCTAAGATTGCATTAACAATCTGCTGAATTCCACTATTGGGTTACACCTTAATGTAAAGAAATCACCATAGCCTATCTTTAGTTCTATCCTAACTCCTTTTACTTACAATAGATCTAACTACATAGAGGATCTCTCAATCAATATGTAATATCAAACACTAAATTAATAACCCAGGTAAATATTAATTCAAAAAACCATTAAACATATGTAATTATATTGTTATAAATTAGAAATCATTAATTGAATTAAAAGAAAGAACTATTCTTACATAGAAAACTAAGGTTCAATATTCAAGTACAAAAAAAAAAAACAAAAAAAAAAAAACTAAAACATTGAAAAAGGGAAAAGAACAAAAGAAAAGGATTAGGATACTACCTTCTTTGTGTCTCTAGAACCTTAACTCTTAATTAATAATTCTCTCCCTTAATTACAAGACCTGTATGTCCATTTGTAGTACAAATGGCCGATTAAGGTTTTATCCACTTCATTAGCACAGACATGATCATGTTAAAGAACTCATGTAAATTTTATGAATGAATTATAAATTCAATATGGCTTCCGACATGACTATACTTTTGAACATGACTTACATTTCAATTTCAACACTACTTAAATTGTTCCTTCTCTAATTCCATCCTAACATAGCCATAAGCACAACTATGCTTACTAGCACGACTTTAATCCTCATTTTGCATTTTATTCAAATAAATTTCCAGTTTGTGCATCAATCATTGTCTAAGTCCTAAAAAATGAACATTAAAAAAAAAGTACCAAATTCATTAAAAATAACTCAAAAGATCTATAAAAGCTTACTAAAATTCATTTATGCTCTATCAAAACCCTTTCTCTACAATGGTTTTGGATGTTTAAAACTAGAGACTAGATACTATGAAACAGAAAAGGGGTTTAGATACTTGTAGATGGCCATTCTAGTTATTGAGTTTTTTGCCTAATTTAGTGCAATATATTGGTTTCTTGGGCTAGTGGCAAGGCATAAAGAACTAGGCCCAATTTTAAGAATATCTTAGGAAGATTTAGCTTAGTAGGTTTAAAATAAGGATCGTTAGACTAGATTTTTTGCTCTCAACTTTACTTATTTAACTTATGTATGAAAATCATACTCGAAGAAGGTCCTTTTAAGCTCATCTAGGTTTCATTTGGCTTTAATAAGCCTTAAGGAGATTTAAATAATCCTTAGACTTTTTTTAATAAAAAAAAAGTTAGCTTCTTTTAATATTTACAAGCTTTTAGGCTTATTCAAGCCCATGGAGATTAAAACAAAAAAGAAGGCTTAAACGATAGTTATTAGATCTTCACAAGTGATTCAACGGTCACTTGTAATGCTTAATCGAAGTCATCTATCTTGGAATTAATCAATGGTCAAGATCAACTTCCAAACTCGATAAATAAGAGGATCCTCTTCTTATTTGAGAAGATTTAGAGCTTTAGCTAACTTGAGACAAACATCAAAATTCTGCTAAAACACTTTCATATAAGATCAAATAGCCAATTCATCAAGAATGACCCAAGAAAGATCAAGAATACTGAGTTTAATCTGCTGTCTTACGTGCACATTTGAGATACCGAGTTTTCCTATTCTTCTTCTCATGCCTCTTCCTAATAGCTACACATATCATTAACCCAAGATGTCTCTTAGGTCAATTAGCATACCTATTGCACATGATTGATCAGTTGTAGTAACCCCACCACTCAATGCGGTATTTAGAAGGGATAAAAATAAAAATAAATAGTGTGGGGAAAAATAAAAACTCCCTACTTTTTGTTGCCTCATATCTCAAACATAACTTTACTTAAAACTTAACATACCTTATGGGTAAAAAGCACTTACAAGTATATTAGAAATGAACAAATGTTGATCAACATTTGGGGAGAAGTTTAAATAGGAGATCGATATTTCACAAAGTAGTTCAAATAAAGAATCAATGTTTCAAAAAGTTTAAAGAAGGGATCAACGTTTTATAAAGTAGTTCAAATAATTTTATAAATTGGTTATTATGAATTTCTTATTTAAACTGCTTTATGAATTGTCGATTCTTTGCTTAAACATTTTGAAACTTTAATCTCCTATTTGAACTTACCTTTAAACATTGATCCCCTTTATTGTAATTTTTCCTCAAATAAAAATAATGATCAAAGCAACAAGCATCAAGTCGTTGCTTTCCAAATAGGTTATCACAACAAAAGTAGATCCCCTTAAAACAAAAATCAAGTCTAGACATAAGCTAAACTTGGCACTAGGAAGCATATTTGTCAACATGTCTACTAAACTATTGTAGGTGCTAACCTTCTTTACATGAATGTCACTCTGACTTACTATATGCCAAATAAAATGATGTTACACATCAATAGGTTTAGTGTGCTCATGATGCATGTGATCCTTAGTAAACTGAATTATAATCTAGCTACCACAAAATATAATGTCGTTATCATCGAGAATTAGAATTTGGATAACAAACCCCTTGACCATGACACCTCCTTGTTCACTGTAATCTATGCCATATATTTAGCCTCTATGGTAAACAAAGCTATAACTAGTTGCAATGAGGCCTTCTAACTTACAGCATAACACTTAGTAAGAAGATATTACCGACATGAGATCGTATTCCATCAAATTACTAGTGAAATCACAATCAACATACCTTACTAAGTCGTCAACCATCCTCCTAAAGTCTAAATATACACTACTTGTTCCCTTTAAATGTCTTAATATCCATTACACTTCATGTCAATAAAGCTTACAAAGATTAGTCATGTATTGGCTCATAACACTAACAACAAAATGTAAATACAAATGAGTACAAACAACTACATATATTAGGCTACTTACTACACTAAAGTAAGGGACTTTAGTCATGTACTTAGATTCACCATTAGATTATGGCAATTTGGCTGCAGAATGTCTAAAATGAGCTGCTAATGGTGTATGGAACATATTTTACACTAGACATACTAAATGTTAAAGAACTCTCTAAATATAATATTGTTGTGATAACTATAGCTCTTCTGAGCCTCAGTGTCTGTAGATTTATACCCAAAAGTTTTCTACTTGCTCCTAAGTTGATAAAGATTATAGACTAATCATGCACTCCTGAGCTCAAGGAGTTGCTCATACGGTTCGCCAAGCTATCCAATAACAACTGAACTCAAAAGAGCAATGTATTCCCTAATCTAACCTGCTAAGTTACTTTGCTCTTTACATCATACAAGAAGCTGTCGAGTTGACCGACCTGAGTGTCGAGCCAACCTCTCTACAACATATTTGTCTAAGGCCAAGTATCGAATCAGTATATTACTGACCTAATACATCCTGATGTTGAGCCGACACTTATCTAAAGCTGACCCTTGAAGCTGACCCGACAATGAGCTACCTTTTAAGCTAACCTTTTACCAGCACCAAACATCCTAACTATCGAGCTATCGAATTGCCAACCTCTACCTGATCTAATCAGAAGCTGCTTTGCTTAGCCAGCAGTATCATTGGGACTATAAAATGGACAATTGATAAGCATTCTGATTTTCCTGACATTCATACTGTCCTTTTCTATCACAAAATATTATTTTTACCTATTTACAACATTACCCTTATAAATTATTCCTTTCCCTATACTAGTAGGATTCCTTTTTACAATTTACACTAACTTAGAACTTACCTTCATTAGGTCATATAAATACTCGTGTATTGTAAATAGCCGCAATAGTTAATCTAGTAATATTCAAAAATTTTCTTCTTACATAAGCTAAGTGTATCTTGTTTAGTCTTGATTACTCTTATCTAGTCAATTGAGCATAGACTAGTAGCTAGTAACCTACGTCCACACTTATGTGTCATATCACGTACAACTTGAGCTCGTGCGAGGCATTGATACGTTATACCTACCGCCGATGCAAGAGGACCCCTACTCAACCTTTTACTAACATTTATTCTTTGGACTATCTCAAGGTTAAGACCCACCCACCCTTAGTTTGTGCAATACCAGATGTTATGTATTCACCTATGTTAAACCATATCATCCTAGTATTAGAACTTGGCTACATCTGAACAAGCCCTTATTACTTGTACTTTCAGTGGTTTTATTGCTATGAGTGTTTTAGAGTTAGTTATTGTTGTTGTAGGTGTTCAAAGAGTAATTAAAGTAAAGAGATTTTGTACTCTGTTTTCCCCTGTTTCTTGTTCGTAAAACAAAGTATGTGAGATCACTTAGGTTGTTGTATGTTGGTTGAATTAGCTAATTAGTGTATTCGGTGTTGTTTTGTTCTTGATTCATGCAAGAAAGTTTTGAATAGTGTCTCAACTGTTACCCTCTTGTAAAAGATGACAATGTCTAATTTTAGTGTACAAGGAGCTATTAGTAATCAAGAGAGTGGCGCTTAAAATGGCTATGGTCAATAAGGGAGTTCCATAACCTAATCTGCGGATGGCCGACTGGACTGACTTACAAACTTGGTGGCTAGTCTTGTAATTGCCATAAATGAAGATAGGCGAGCTAGAAATGGTCCCAATATAGGTCGAGCCAATGAATGACCAAAGGGAGACAATGGCCCATATAGTCGAGCTACTACCGCAACTCGACCCAACCAAGTTGGAGGAGTAGGCTGAGTTGCTAGACGTAGATTAGCATTAGAGGAGATCGAAGAGGAGGATGAGGAAGTAAGTGATGAAGCAAAAGAATATTACAAACCTGAGGAGAGGAACGTCTACGTTCCTAGAGTAGAAGGGTTGAGAATGCATATCCCTGGCTTTTTTAGTAGTAGTAATGCTGAGGATTATCTAGATTGGGTAGATAAGATTGAGAAGCAATTTAAATGCCATGAGATACCTGAAAATGCTAAGGTTAGACTTGCTATGTTAAAATTTCCTGGCTATGTCGCCCTTTAGTGGAAAAACATGCAAGTCATGCGTAAAAGAGAAGGAGAACGTAAAGTTAAGAGTTGAGATGAGATGAAAAGAGTCATGAGGAGAAGACTCATTCTAAGCTACTATTTGCAAGATGCGTTTAAGAAGTTATAGGAATTAAGACAAGGTGGATTGAGTGTTAATGCCTATATAAAGGAATTTCATATACTAATGATTTGATACGAAGTTGTTAAGGCCAAAGACTAAACTATGTCTCAATTCATTAGTGAGTTGAAGTACAAGAATGGAGATATTTTGGAAACCATGGATATTAGTTCACTTGATGACACTATCCAAGCTACCCAGAGGATTAAGAGGCTCCGAACAGGAAGGTTTCGACCCCTTGTCAATTAACCCATCAATAGCCGATTTGTTCCAAGTAAACCTATACAATTGAAACCAAGTAAGGTTGTTGAAAACCTACTTACTCAATTTACCCAAACAGAGGAGAAGGAGATCTCAAGGAAGTTTGAGAGAGGCCAGAACTAAGGAAGAAAGACAAATGAGATAAAGTGCTTCAAATGCCAAGGATTTAGACATATAACCGCTCAATGTCCAAATAGAAGAACCATGGTAATCCAAGGTAAGGTACTGACCAATGAGGCCAACAGTACTAATGAAGAAGTAGAAGAGCCAAAAGAGACTAGATTGACTGGACTGTCTAAGGAGGTAGAAGTCTTTTATAATGTAGAAGGTAATTTTATTCCTACCACGTTGGTGTTGAAGAGAACAATCAATGTAAGTCCTATGCCCGAAAACGAAAAGTGAGGGAATCTATTCTACATTAGATGCAAGGTGAATGAGTCATTGTATTCAATGATTATTGAAAGTGGTAGCTGCACCAATACAGCATTTGCTTTTATGGTCTAGCAATTGAAGTTGCCCACTAAGCCCCACCCCAAACCTTATAAGCTATGCTGGCCTAGTGATAAAGGAGCTCTATAAGTAAATGAGCTCTATAAGTAAATAAGCAAGTGATTGTACCGATCTATAGTGGAAACTATCAAGATGAAGTGTTCTATGATGTATTGCCCATAAGTACATCCTATATTCTATTTGGACGACCATAGATGTTTGACCAAAGCATGATGTAAGATAGAAGGAAGAATACATGTTCCCTAAGGCACGAGGATAAGAAGGTGAAGTTGAGCCCTATGATTGTTGAACAAGTTAAAAGCATGCAAACTCAATTAAGCCAAGTCCTAATGAAAGAAGCTTTAGCGATAACTTGGGCTGAGCTAAAGAAAGAGATGGAGCTTAAAGAGTTGACCTATTTGCTAGTCGAAAGCTTACTAGAGATGAGGAGATCCAATGAGGGCATGCTACCTACGGAAGTGAAAACCCTATTGGATGAATTTGCCGACCTGTTCCCAGTTTAGTTACCAGAAGGTCTACCTCCCATCCGAGGGGTTGAACATGTAATTAACTTATAGCTAAGAGCCACATTGTCGAACAAACTTGCTTATAGGTTGAATCCTAAACAAGCTACTGAGCTGTAGGGGTAGGTAGATGAGTTGATGAAGAAATGATATATACGAGAATCCCTTAGCCCCTGTACCGTGCCAGCCCTCTTAATACCAAAGAAAGATAGGTCATGGAGGATATGTATGGATAGTCGAGCAATCAATCACATTACTATCAAGTACAAGTATCACATACTAAGGCTTAATGATATACTGGACAAGTTGAATGGAGTTAGATTATTCTCTAAGATTAACCTCAGATTTGGATACCATTATATTCGAATGTGAGAAGATGATGAGTGGAAGACTGCATTTAAGACCCACCATAGATTGTTTAAATGGCTTATGATGCCATTTAGACTATCGAACGTACTGAGCACATTTATGTTACTGATGAATCATGTGCTTTGAGAACTACTAGAGAAATTTATGGTGGTTTACTTCGATGATCTCCTAGTATATAGCCCTGATTTGGAGACTCACCAAAAGCATCTTCAAGTAGTCTTTACAAAACTCTGAGTTGAAAAGCTTTATGTCAATTTTTCCAACTTAAAGTAATCTTCTTGGAGTTTGTTGTAAATGGTGGTGGAATACGAGTAGATGATGAAAAGATAAGAGCAATAACCAAATGCATGTGCCGACCGCTTTAGTCGACGTGAGAAGCTTCCACAGCCTAGCATCATTCTATCATAGATTTATAAGGAATTTCAAAACAATCGTAACCCTATCACCGAACTGTCAAAGAAGAATGTTAAGTTCAGATGGGGAGAGAAAAAGTAGAGGAGTTTTGAAGAGATGAAGGAGAAGCTTACTACAGCGCCTATCTTGGCTTTGCTAAACTTTGACAAGGTATTTGAAGTAGAGTGTGATGCATCTAGACTAGGCATAGGTATCATGCTAATACAGAAAGGTCGACTTATTGCTTACTTCAGTGAAAAGCTTTGCAGAGCTATACTCAATTATTCCATCTATGATGAGGAGTTTTACTCCTTAATTCAGGCCCTGACGATATGGCAGCACTATCTACTACCCTAGGAGTTTATGATCTATGCTAATCATGAATCTTTGATATATCTAAAGTGCTAACCCAAGTTGTCTTGAAGGCAAGTCAAATAGGTTGAGTGAATGGAGGGCTAATGCCCTATTAAGAGGATATTCCCTCCTAACTAAGCTATAGACTAGGCTATTTGGTTTTTCAATAATAAAAGATTTATATGTTGGGAATCTATATTTTGGTCCTATCTATGCTAGGTGTAAGGAAGGTCGAACACTTTATGACTATCACAGGAAGAACTAATACCTTTTTAGGAAGAGGAGATTATGTATCCTGACCTATTTTATAAAAGAGCCATTAGTGCACAAGGCGCATGAGGGAGCTGAGCCGAGCCGTATAAAATACTATCCTTAAGATTCTTTTGGCCAAAAATGAAGAAGGATATCCAATCTATGTTAGAAAGGTATACTACTTGTAGAAAAGCAAAGAGCTGAGCCGAGCCGAGCCGAGTCGAGCCGAGTAAGGACATTATTTACCATTACTCATTCCAACTAAACCATGGTTTGAACCGAGTATGGACTTTATGTTGGGGTTGTCGAGGATGTCCTAAAGGAAGGACTCCAACATGGTGATCATGGATCGATTAAGTAAGATGGCGGACTTCGTGTCCTACTCTAAAACTAACGACACTTCAGCTGTCTCTTTTCTTTTCTTACAAGAAATAGTCAAACTTCATAGAGTACCCAGAACCATTGTTTCAAACTGGGACCCAAAGTTCATAAGCCACTTTTAGATAATGTTATGGAGGTGAATGGGAACCAAGCTATTGCACAGCATGTCCTATCATCCACAAACGGATGGACAAACCAAAGTTGTCAGTGGGAACTTTACTCCGGGTTGCCATTGATTAGATCATGGCTGATTGGGATTTATACCTATTGATCATAGTGTTCGCCTACAACAAGACCGCCTACAATGTAACAAACATATTACCATTTGAGGTTGCCTATGGGTTCAACCCTGATCTCCCAACGGACCAAATACCCCTTCTAAGCTCGGATGATGACCAACTAACTACAGAAAGAGTCGAAACCATCAAAGCCACGCACCAGAAGGTCGTAGAACAATAGAAAAGAGAATTTCAGCTAGTCAATCTAATCTAGATCCACCTTAATAAGGAATGGTTTCCACACTTAATGAAAAGCAAGTTATCTCCTAAGGTTGATAGACCATTCAAATTGCTCGAAAGGATCAGTCCTAATGCCTATAAGATTGAACTATCAAAAGAGTATGAGGTCTCAAAATCCTTCAAAATTGTTGACCTCCACCCGCATATGCCTAAAGACAAGCAACATGGAGTTGAACCAAATTTGATCCTAAATCTCAAATAGCCTGGAGGGGATGATAGGGATTATGGACCAATCACCCACTCCTAAGCTCGAGGATTTACTCATATGGTTTGCCAAGATGTCTAAAGAGAGTTAAACTTAGAAGAGCAAGGCATTCTCCAGTTCGACCTGCCGAGCTACTTTGATCTCCATATCATACAAGAAGCTGTCGAAGTAATTAACTTGTATGCCAAACCGACCTCTCCATAGCACATTTGTCTAAGGCTAAGTATCGAATCAATATACTATCGACTTAATATATCCCGAGGCCAAGCTGACACCTATCTGGAGCCAACCACTCGAAGCTAAGCCGATAATGATCTACCCTTTTCCCAGCACCAAACATCTCAGCTGCTGAGCTATCGAACTGCTAACCCCGACTTGATCTGATTAGAGCCTACTTTGCTTGGCCAGCAATATCATTGGGAACACAAAATGGATAACTGATACACATCGTAATTTTCCTAACATCTGTACTGTCCTTTTCTGTCACCAAATATTCTTTTGCTTATTTACAACATTACCCTTATAAATTATTCATTTTCCTTTACTAGTAAGAATCCTTTTTGTAATTTACACTAACCCAAAACTTACCCTAATTGGGTCATATAAATACTCAAGTATTGTAATAACCGCAATAGTTAATGTAGTAATATTCAAACATTTTCTTCTTGTATGAGCAAAGTGTATCTTGCTTGCTCTCAATTACTCTAATCTAGCCCATTAAGTATGGACTATTGGCGAGTGACCTCTATCCACACTTATACATCATATCAAGTGCGACCTGAGCTTATGTGAGTTGTTGGTGTATCATATTTATCGCTAGTGCACAAGGACCCTTGCTTAACCTTCGATTATCATTTATTCTTTAGACCTCCTCAAGGTTCAAACTTACCCTACCCGCCCACCCCTTTGTTTGTGTGATACCAAATGTTGTATGTTCATACACACGAACCATATCACAAGTCTTGCATGTTAAATTCAAAATTGAGTTAGAATTTAAGTCTAGAAATTTCTATCATATATGACAATGCTATCAACATGTCATCAACCTATAAAAGTGGATAAATATAAGACTTACTAAAAAGTTTTTAAAATAAAGACAAATGTCATAGTTACTTATAATGAATCAAATGCTCTTGATAAAGCCATCAAATCATCTATACCATAGCTTAGGGGATTTCTTAAGTCCATATAAGGATTTGTTAAACAAACAAACGTGATCCTTCCTCCCTTTAATTTCAAAAAAATACCTTGACATGTTATTATCTCTTTTTCTAAACTACCATAGAGAAACATTGTCTTAACATTTTCCTACTCAAATTCTAAAATCTCTACAACTACAACAAAAAAAAAAAAAAAGACAAAGCATAAATAGTAATGTGCTTAATAACTTGTGAGAAAATATTATCATAATCTATACCTTCCACTTCACATTAGCCTTTAACTATAAGGCATAACTATAGCAGGTATTATCAGTACTATTAGCTTCTTCTTTCTTCTTAAATACCCAATTGAAGCCAACTATTTTCTTATCAATTAGAGGTGGTACAAACTGTCATGTGCTATACTTATGAAGTGACTCCATCTCTTCTTACATGGCAATGAGCCACTTGTTAGGCTTGAGGTTTTGATAGCCTTTTGTTAGGAAATTGGATCATTACACTCAATCTCATTTGTCAAACTGAATTCATAAGCCACCATATTGCTAGATCTAGCTAATGGTCTAATCTATCATCTTAGTTTATCAAAGTTATCAAAGGTTACCAAGAGATAATAGGTCTATTTGTCAAATTGTCAATCTAGCTTGAAATTAATGATAAAATGCTAGGTAACGATGCTATAGAGATAAGCACCAAGACCTTTTATTGTATACTGTCATGCCAACTCTAAATGATAGGCTATAAACTCATCACAATACTACATTTCTAATAATAGCTATTTTCTTTTCCTTTGGATTATACAACCTATATGTCTTTGCCTATGCAACATACTAAAAAAAATGTATTTCATAAGTAAGCATCGAGCGAGCATCTAGTTTCCCAATATCTACATGACCATAAGTAAGATAACCAAATATCTTCAAATGTAAACATCTAGGTAAATTGCCAAACCATACCTATGTAGGAGTCTTTGCCTTTAAGTGTCAAACAAGGACAGTTTACAAGATGACAGGTGGTATCAACCATCTTTACCCCAAAACTCTTTACTTGAAATAGCATTAGACAACACATGGATTACCTTCTCCAATATAGTTATATTCATCCTCTTAGCAACTCCATTTTACTATAGAGTATGGATAACGATCTGATGGAGCACAATCCTATACGATGCACTATGTAGATTGAATTCAATGTTAATGAATTCGGGGCCATTTTTTTCCAAGCCTCTATGCAAACTTTCTAGTTTATTTTTCAATCATTTTCCCCTACTCTTAGAAGGACCTAATCTTTAGAATGTAGATCCAAAGTTTCTTGGAAATGTGATCAATAAGCATAAGGATGTACCTGATACCACCTAAAGAAGCCACTATAGTAGACCCTTAAAGATTATAACATATATAGTCAAAGGATGCCTTGTCCTCTGTTCCATTGTGTCAAAACTAATACGCTTATGCTTGCTAAGTACATAATGCTTACAAAATTCCAATCTACCTAATTTCTTTGGCTAAAAACCTGTATTGCACAACTGTTGTATTCCCCCTCTTTAATATGTGTTGTAAGCTCATATGCCATAATCCCATATTTTAAAACTCAAAAATCAAAGTAAAAATTATAGCAAAACCAAATAATTGTGAAACCCTAATGATAAACAATGCATCAGTCAACATAGCCTTCATCAACAAAAAAGAACTACTAGAAATCATCATCACACCATCTTCAACATAGCGACAATTGTCTCTATCAAGACTATTAATGGAGATGAAATTCTTAGACAAACCTAAAACATATCAAACATTCTTCAATGATCTAACAACACCATTGTGTATTTACACTTAAATTATGCCAATACCCTAAACTTAACGAGAAGTAGCATTACCATAAAGATTGTCCCATCATTAAAAGGTCTAAAAATAGTGAACCAATCTTTATGAGGCATCATAAGGTAAAAGCATGGTGAATCTGAAATTCACTTTGATCTTGATCTCTAATCATCAATCAACATAACGTATCATCATATATCAATTGCCCCTACAAACTCAACAATAATTTCTTCTATAAACTTTCTTTCTCTTTTTCTTATCATTGTTTTGCAACATATAGCGATCCCCAATTATATGTTCCCTCTTCTTACAATAATTGCAAACCTTATATTTTTCTTTTTCTTTTTTTTTTTCTAGACATAAAATAGGAATTACCTTTGCCACCTGAGTCTTTCTTACTTTGTTCTCTAACTTTAGACACCAAAGCAATATTCTTAGAGGAACCACCGGTTGAACTAAGCTCATTATTATGTTTATTTTTGCTTAATAAATTTGCTTTTACTTTGTCAAACTTGAAATATCTTTACCATACATCAAGATTTCCCAAAATGTTCTATATGATTGAGGCAATAAACATGACAAAAGCAACCCGTAATTCTCATCCTTCACCTCAATACTAATATTCTACAAATCATTTATAATTGTGATGAACTTAGAATTATGCTCCCTTAAAGAAGCACCATCCTACATTTTAATGGTATATGGCTTTTGCTTTAAGAGTAATAAGTTAGCCAACCATTTAGTTGAATACAAATTTTCTAATATAAACTATAACCCAAAGCAAATTTCTTACCTAACACCTCTGATGAGACATCACTAGACAAACAAAATCGAATGGTGGTGTTTTATCATCTTACTCAACCCATTCATCATCATTCATCACATTTGATGTTGATCCTAAAGCCTTCTTTGATCCATTTTGTACTTAAATGGCTAACACTCTCACTTGCCATAAAACAAAAATAGAATCGCTATCAAATTTCTCAATGTCAAACTTTGGATGCCATTAATGCCATAATTGAAATCAAACACCATAACAATGTCTAATTGCATAAATTTGATGGCAATTTTGAAAATCCCCATATTTAGACAAACCTTGATTTCCGTAAGTTTGCCCTAATCCTCAAATTAAGGCTTTAATAGTAATTTGTTGGAGTAGTTGAGGAAAAATCAATAGTAATATAATAATTACCGACAAACAATCTCACTAATAATGAAAAAAGAGAGAAAAACAACCACCGATACAACTTTAAAAGCAATCACTATAAGAAATAAAGAGCAAAGATGAGTTAGATAAAGAAAATTTGTCCTATCTAGAGCCTCTTGAGTGTTTTCCCAATATATATATATAAGAAAAAAATTAATTCCAATTAAAGCCCTCTCTTTAGAATGCTTTTAAGTGTTTATAATTAAACTGGAGACTAGATACTATAGAGGACAAAGGGATACATATGCAATATTTAAAAGTTTTTAGAAAGCTATGTGGGAATAGGCTACTCGTTGTGAGATAAATGGTTTAAAAAAATAGTAAGCTAAAACACAATATAATGCTTATGAGATTCTCCTAACGTCTTCTTGTCACATTTAATAGATATATCAAAATGTGCATTGACTATATAAAAAAAACCAAGATATTAATATTCTCTCCCTTTTTTATTAAAGTAAAACAAGTATAGCAGAAACCAGGAAGAAAAGTATTAGTTCTAAAGCTAATGAACCCCTCTATTCAAAATATATCAACTACTGTAGCAACAATATGGTATCCATTAGGAGGAAAAAAGACTATTATAATAACCATTAGAGTATCTACCATTAAAATTCCAAACATAAGAGTTTAATAAGAAGTTAAGCATAAATAAAAGAAAACAAACAATAGTAGCAAGACCAAGTAGAACCATAGGTGAAACTTGATCCTTCTTATTCTTCCCTGTATAATATCCAAAAAGTCTCTTTCCTCCCCTCCTCTCTCCTCTTAGCTTTAGCAAAATGAGGGAAAACAAGTGGAGGCAATATAGTAATTGGCTTTAAAAAGCTGGTATTCATCTCTCCTAGTCCTAGACACCTCTTTATACATACCATCCTAAAAAAAAAAAAAAGAACTCATGAAGCTTAAAAGATTTAGAGAGAGTATAAGGGACTCATTTCGATTAATAAACTTAGTGAGATTGTCATAACAATTGAGAATAAAATGCTAAGAAGAAAAGATTCTTTATAGAACTAAGTCGAAATCTACTACCCATTGTATATCTTTCTAAAGAAGTGACTCATGTAAAATATTATGTATTGCTATAATAAATCACTTTGACAATTTCTTTGTAATAGAGCAAGTTAAAAATGTACATGTTCATTATACATATATAGATTGCGCTAACAAGATGGCTACAAGTTGTGTGTTTCATAAATATGTTAAATAGATTTCCTTCAAATTTTACGGTAAATATTAACTTTTAAAAGAAAAATGAAAACAAAGCTTTGCTTGAGTCTTACGAAATAGATAAAATAAAAATTGGAAATAGGGTTTTACAATTCAGAAATTGCACTTTTTAAACCCAAGTTTTTTATAGATTTCCTACAAATCTTACGATGAATATTAACTTTTAAAAGAAAAATGAAAACAAAGCTTTGCTTGAGTCTTACGAAATAGATAAAATAAAAATTGGAAATAGGGTTTTACAATTTAGAAATTGCACTTTTTAAACCCAAGTTTTTTATTGATTATCTCTTGGTAATTTACATACCTTTTGCATAGGCCCATGTTTTTATCTTTTAATACCTAGGTACAAATATATTAGTTAATGAAAATATATTTAAATCAAAGATACTTAACTAAGATAAGTGTGTGTACATATGTGTGTGTCTCAACTTAGATAAGTATTGCCAAATTGCACCTAACACATCCAAATAGATCATTAAATAATTAATATGTGTGGTGAAAAATGGATGAGTTGGGACTAAATAGTGTGAAGATTGGTCAACTGAAATCTAACTGCCTCCAATAATCATTCTCTAACTTGCTTCAAGTGAATCTAAACTTTGATGATGGACTAATCTATATAGTATTATAAAAATGATTGTTAGAAAAATGTTATAAAATACTAGACCTCATTTCGAGCTATAAGTTGTGGTCTTTTACTTCGTGATCTATTAAAAGGTGTTAGACTTTAGATCTAGATCAACTAATTTGATAGCTTGTCTATGACAAATATAATGTGATTTAAAGGAAGCATCTTATTCTCTTAAATCACCATTTAAGGCTTTACTTAACACTCCTCCTAAACTCAAAGCCCAATTTCATGTAATAATAATTCACATGGATTTTCTAAGGAAATTGAAGATTTACCATCAAATCTATACAATAGTTAGCTTAACCAATTGGAAAAACTGTCCTCTAAAACCTACTTATGAAATTTTTATAGTGTAGTTGATTTTTCTTTTATTACATAAAATAATGTGACTTTTTAGTACCTCATAATTCATTAGATAATAAGTTAGCTCACTTGCCATTTTTTGAAGTGCATACATATTTTTATACCCATAATTAATTGCACAATAATCAAACGATCTCCTTAACAATAATGAGTGGCACTCATTTATATTACATCCTATATCACCTCATCATTATGGAATTCGCCAATAGAGAAAGAGAATACACATGCTTGTTAATATGTATATTAACCTTATCATTAATCCTACCAAAACTATATAGGTGGGAATACTTTGAAGTTTTAGACCCACCTTCTCTACCATTATAATGGAAGCGACTCTAGTACTATTATTTCGATCTACAATCTCACCACTTATTTTCTTATGCACCAAGCATTTGGTATAGAGTAAGTTGTCTTGGTGCTTGATATGAGGGAAGTGCACATATCAGTTTTAATATAGTGAATATAAGTCCGAATCGATCCTTCAAAGACCTCGAGTACTAATACTAATCCTGGCTCTGTTATTTAACCGGAAAATTGTGATGGGTTGAATAAATTAAAAATACTAAAATTAACAAACTAAACTAATTATGAGACTTAACTAAGCAATGTAAAAAGCGATAAAATTAAGAATGACTTCAAGAAGGCAAATAATGTATTTAGAAATTGTTTCTCCTAATGTTTAACATATGATTGCTAAAAATCTATCCAATTCCATCTCTATTGTTTTTTACCGGAGGGATTCATAATTAATGTTAACACCTTTTTCAAGCATATTAACCCTAATCTTAAATTATTTACCGAAATCTCTTCACTTTGTAATATAATTTAAAATCACAGTAATGTACAATGAATTCCCACACAAAAATAATAACTTTTCAGAAGAATTATTTATCTTATCTCTAAGTACACATGTAATTCTCTTCAATTATGTCAAGATCTCATTATTCATGTGATTTCTCGATTATCATGCATAATATCATAAATTGATATCCTAGAAATATCATAAATTGATATCCTAGAAATATCAATTAACAATTAAAACACATAATTGAATCAAGAAAGATAGAAACTTTATCGAAAATTATCAATAAATCTAATAATCATATGAAATCCTAGGTTCCATAATCCTAAATACCATAATCTTAAGCTATCATGATGAAATTAAAAGAAAATTGTAGACTTTAATTATCATTATAAACTAAAAATCTATACAATTTTCAAAATTTTTAGGAATTATCTTATAACACAATAAATGAACTGCTCTCATTGTAAACTCCATAAATTTTGCATTTTAAATATAGAATCAAACTCAAGCATTAATAGATATTCTCTTGGCCAAACAAGATAAAAGGAATTAAAATCGATAAAAACTTTTAAATGAGACCTTAAAACAAACTTAAAAACCTGAATATAAAATTTGAAGATCCTAATCACACACGAAAACCTTAAACCCTAAATATGTATAACCACATATCATAACCACAAATCGAATAAAAACTCTAAAACCTAAACCCTAGAGATGTAAAAGCCTAAATGTAAAGAAAACTCTAAAATAGGTGGAAGTGGCGTATATACGTATACATATAATATAATATAATTTTAATCGCATACGTTGAAATATATGAAATATCTATAATGTTAAATTGACTTAACTAAAACCAATTAAAATACTAAAAATTAGTAAATTATAATTTTTCCCCACATATATAAATTGTACGTGTATAAACATATATGACCTTATTGACATATGATAAATATTTGAAATCGAAACCCTTAAATGAAATAAAAAAAAAAAAAACCTTAACCTTAAACCCTAAATTTAGTTAAAACACAAAATTGACTCAAAACCTCAAATTTTCATTAACCTATACAATCCAATATTAGAGAATTAAAGTAAAATACTAAACAATGTTAAATAAACACTGTAAATTAATTAATGCCCTAATTAGAGTATTTGAAAAAAAAAAAAAATCAATTCACCCTAAAATATAGCATGTAGCGTCAACCTCATCCATGCTAATGTACTCTTATATACACATTACAAACAATTAAATGAACTAACGAAGCCAATAGCATCCAATTGAAAACCAACTCATTTTGTTCTCTTATAACTAGTTAGTTAGTACATGAATCTAATGTGATGAGACCACACTCAACACATAAACTAACATATTAAGTTAATCATACACTTGCCTATACAAGCTTAGAAGAGTATGTTGACTAATTGCCACATAAAGAAATCTTGTGAGCAGAAATTTTCACTCAAATCCCATCAATACTCACCTCCACTCCTACCTTTTCATGCCAGTTCACACTCACTACCATACCAATTCAAATTTTACTTCACTTTATATTCATAAAACACTTCAAAGCCACTTCAATACTAGGCCATTTGCCCCCAAAAGTCATCACTTCCTTTTCTTCCACATTATGTCACAAAATCTTCTCCAAGTATCCTCTTACCAACCTTACCAAGAACCACCTTTCACCACCCAAATACTCCACTTTTAACCATCAACATCACAACAAGAAGCCACCAAACCTTAGTAGCTCGGCTACCTCACCATTGCTTTAATGTTGCTAGCTTATAGCTCACTACATAAGACACTAACTAGCCATGAGTTGCCCTTCCATTATCCTTACATGAGCCACTACATCCTACACTTAGGAGGACCACCAAGAAGACAACTTGGACAGAGGCTTAAAGTGTACACAAGCGCTAAGAACCAAAGCCAAGTAAGGAGAACAAGGTGAATTGCCCCCGGAGTAAAAGGCATATTCTTCTTCTTCTTGTAATTTTTGGTACATCTTAGTTACCTTGCATCATATAGTAGAATGAGGAGTTCAACTTGTACATATGTTTTCTTGTAAGATTTCTCATGTAAAAGCCCATGAGTATAAGGTTTTGAGATTGTAACATAAGAATATGTAGAAGCTCTATGTATATTTCAATATTTACCGCATGTAGGCTTGTAAACTCCAAAGATAGTGAAAGGAGATTCCAAGTTCACACTCATGTACAAGTAGGCCAAACCACATAAACGTATTCCTAGGGCTTCTATAACTTTTCTCATAAAAATCTTTTCTTGGAAATACTGCTAAATGTCTATTAGATAACTAGAAGTGAAAATATCAAGAGAACCAAAAACTTTATCTTAGAGCGTACCTCTTGGAAGCCGTGATAAAGTTGGATATGAGCTGATCATTTTTTTTATTTCCTTTTTACTAAAATGATGATTTAAGAAAGATAGTGGTGGTTTATGACTTATTTAAGTAAGATAACTACTATACTAAAGCCTTAAACACAAAATCGACCTAGAAATTGAGAATTAGGCCTAAAAGTAACTCAAGCAACCTAAGAAACACCAATAACCAAAAGTGAAAACATAACATAGAACCCCTATTAAATTATGTTAAGTTTTTAGCCCAAACAAATACATCGGGTTAGAGTATTGAGCCTTAGATAGTTAAAAGGGGCTAAAAAAAAAAAGTTAAGTGAAAACTGAAAAAAAAAAAAGCCCAATATTAGAACATGACTAGCAAATAAGCAAAAATTAAAAAAAAAAAAATCTATTTGAAGGCCCATTAAAAAGCCCTAGGCCAATTAGAACAATAAGGAGACCTAATTCAAAAGCCAACTTAAAATGAGACCATAAGCCCAATTATTTAGGCATTTAATTTAAAGGACTATAAGTGGGCTAAAGAATAGATGTAAACTTTAATATCTTAAGCCCACATACATAGTTAAGGCCCGGTAAGAGTTAAAGACCCAAGAAAAATTAAAACCATGTAAGAAAACCTAAAAAAAATATAAAATGAAGCAAGGAAGGCCCAAAATAATGAAGTTTCGTAACTTTTAAGCCCATTACTAAACAATGTGGGCCCACTCAGCAAAATGGACCTCACCACAAGAAATTACATTTGAAATTATAGAAACCGACTATAAGAACATAAAAATTGGAGTTAAAATTAAAAATTTACGATAAAAATAAGTTTTAGCTTTAATTAGGAATTGTAACAAGTTAGATAAATGAATAGATAGTTATCAAATACTTATTAGTATTTATTGAACCTAAGGTTCATTATTTGATTTTAATGAGAACAAAACATAAAGTATATAACTAAACATGTTGTTTTTTAAAAAAAACAAAACAAGTAGATGATCAAACTAAATATTATTTGATTATATTGAAGTAATTGAATAAGATCAATTAATTTGCTTAATAATTAAATATATTAATTATCTCTACAAGAAATTTAATCTTTTGAGTGGTGATCAAATGATCTTAAAGTTAGACTGCAAAAAATATTTATTTATTATGTGTTAAAAGAATTTACAAGTGATATTTAGTCTATCAAGTTAATGGCTTAAGAAAGAACTAGGTTGATAGTATAAAGCCTTAAAAAAACACAAAGAAAAGCATACTAACCTGGAAGAACTGGCTTACCGGTTCACTTGTCGGTAGTTAAAAGTACCGGTATGTCGGTAAGTCTAATACAACTAGCCGTTGGAGTACTTAATGCACTATAACCAGAAGAATTGAATAAGATGATATAAATGCTCAATAATCTAACCAAGGACAGAAGAGAACTGATCTTTTGCTACACTATTTCAACATTCTCTTGTATTCTTATTGTCTATAATTCTCATTATCCATTGTACCATAAATTGCTAATATTTAGATAGATTTGAAGTGTAGTGCTTGTGAGCTATTAGTTACAAAATATTGAGAGTTAAAAGCACTACAACAATAATTCTTAAGATCGAGTTTTTGTGTTATGAGTAGAGATTGAGTTTTGTGATGTAAGTAGAGATTGTGACTTGTGTTGAGAATTGTGAGTGAGAAAGTTGTGTAATCAAGTTTGTGTGTATGTAACTCTTGGAGCTTCGGTTGAGAAATCAATAAAGTGGTCTGAAGTCCTCAATTGAAGGCATTGTGTGTCCATGGAGACTAGGAGGCGGTCCGAACTCCACATTATATCCAGGCTTGATCATCTTTATCCCTATCTCTTTTAATTTCCGCACTTATTATTATTTTATTATTGCTTTGATTACTCTTATTATTGTATTTAGTTGTTTATATAGGAAAAGAATTGCAATTGCCCGGATCTTAAGAAGGTCTAGAAAAGAGCAAGGAAAAAAGCCATGATGGTAACTTGGAGTGATAGTGATTCAAGTAACTTGAAAGGAGAAATGTGCTTTATGGCAATGGACAATGAGGTATGTTCTACTTCTAATGATTCTTTATTTGATGAGCTCAAAAACATGTATGATGAGTTACTTAAAGAATTTATTAAGGCTCAAAAGAAGAATAAGATGATGAAACAAATGATGATTAAAATAGAAAGTGAATTTGATTTATTTAGAAATGAATATAATAAAGTGAATGATGTCAAATAAAGTTTAGAGGAGGATATTGAGCACTTAAGATTAGAAGTTGATAAATTAAATAGAAACAATAAAGTATTCAATCTTAGGAATGAAGAGTTGGCTAAGGAAAATGATCAATTGAGAGAAAAGTACAATTCTTTTGAAACAAAAGTTGATAGCATGAAAAATGAGGATAATATGGTTAATATGCTAGGAAAACTTCAAATTGAAAACGTTATCTTGAAGTCTAGCCTAGATGATTCAAAACAAACTATAGCCAAGTTCGTGAATAGAGAAAAGATTGAACAAAACCGAAATTAGCTATAGTAGAGAATACATTTACAAGTCTTACAAAAGTCACTTTATAAAAGCAACAACTAAGACTCATAACTATTGTAGTAGATATGATTATATTACATATACGTGTGCAATACGTCGCAATACCAATTTGAATCATAAAGGTAAAATGGTTTAGGTTCTAAAAGAACAAAGATATATTATTGCAACTAACCACAAATGACCTAAACTCACATGAGTACCAAAGAAGCAATCACATGTTCTTGTAAGAACTTCAAATGGAAGCAAATCAAGAAACTTGAATGGAGAATGCTCAAAGAAAACTCAAAATGTGTCTAACATGATATTTGATTCAAAAAACTTATTCTAGTAGTCTCCATACAATAAGTAGCATATTTTGTGTACACTTGAAGTTTTCTACATTTGCTTAGGCTTCCTTGTACGCATATCTACCATCTCTTGATTTTAATGTCAAATTCTAGCTCCCACATATTTAAATATGCTAATATTTCATGCTTGAATGATTGGCTTAATTTGATTATGAAACTATGCATAATTAATATATCCTCAACCACATTTGAGCTCATATAAGTATTTAAGAACTTAACTAGTGTTTTTTTAATTACTAGTTTTACAAGTCATGCTTAAACTGTCATCATGTCATAATATGCATATAAATCTTGCTTGGAATGGACAATTGCAAATATCATACTTTTTGTACACATTTAAAGTTTCTCATGTATATTTAGAATCATATGCGCATAATTTTGCCATGTTTCAATTTCCGTGTTCAAATCCAATTCCCACATGTTTAATTTTTTCCATAGATTGTGGTTAAATGATTAATCTGACCTACTTTTGTTTTTGTGCAAATTTGATTCCTTTAAACTCAAATTAGGCTCTTATTGTTGTTTGAGAAGTCATGTGATCATTTTGTCCATTTGCATGCTCTATGTTGTAATCATGCTCCCTTTGTATTTATAGACACCATTGAAACTTGTTTAGAATACCAAATTATCATGAACTTGATTTAATATGTATGTATGACATTAAGCTTAATTTGTATTCAATAGTTGATTTTGATGATTTCAAGTTGTGATTTTAGGACTTTCAAATCCTTCTTACAATATTTTCCTTCCAACAAGCTTTAATATGATGATGAAACTTGCTTGAAGTATTGTTTTGTGATAACTAAGCCTCATTGCTTGAATTTAGTCATTCATGCATTTACATGGCTTAATAATGAACTTTCTAGCAACTAATGGCTTAATTTCGTTAAACCTTACTAATGTTGCTAAGATACAAACTTTTCACACTCAAGTAAACCTAAGAAACATGCTCATATAGATTTCATGCATTAAATATCACATTTAACATATTTTGGGCACATTTGAAGTCATTCATACTTATCCAAGTTGATATATGCACAAATTAAATATGCATTAGTTTCCATGCACAAAACTAGGTCTTATATGTTTATTTTCATCCCTAAATCATGTTTGAGTGGTCAAACTAGCTTAATTTGAATTTCTTGCATATTTGACCTCTTTAGACCCTTTTTAAGTTCTAAGTGTAAATGGAGCACTTCTTGCTTATATGGAGGTTGCTTAGCTTGATCATGTACCTTTTATACCTCTCAATGTCTTTTAACATGTTTGAAGCATGAACTTCTCTTGAACATTGAGAAAGGATCTCTACTTGCTCTCTAGCCATTTGCATAATTAAGGAACTCAAGTAGTCATTTCATAATTTGTAAAGCCTTAAAGTTATATTTTATACCTACCATGTGCAAACATGTATTTGAATTTTGCTTGAATTGTTAGTGTGCAAAAACTCAATGCTTATGCACATAATTTGCTCATACATGGACACTTTCACTTTATTATAAATTACTTAGCTCTATGGATTTGATTCGAATAAATCTTAGCTATCTGGTTAAAAATTAAGTTTTTCAAGTTTTAACGAACTCAAATAAACTTGTTTAAAGTGTTAAAATGTTCACTAAATCTCTACAAATCAAATTAGATTAATAACTTTGCTCAAACAATTGGTCTCTGCTGTTTTTCCACAAAATTACAGATAACCGGCATGCCGGTTGTACAAATCACCGACTTACCGGTATACTTGTGTATTTAATAACTTGTTTTTACTTCTGTTCGATTAACCGGAAAGCCGGTTCACCTAAGTATCGACAAGCTAGTATACTATTTTCTATAACAAATTTGCAACAATTCTATTCCCATAATTAGTATACTAGCTCCCTATACTGCTAGCTTGCCAGTACCTCTGTTTCCAACCACAAATAACATCGTTCCTTTCTCTCTCTTTCCATCTTCTTCCTAAAACCCTTCTTTCTCTTCCCCTAAACCCTAAAATCCTTCTCTCTCTTCAATCTTCCATCTCCAAATTCTCAAAATCATAATTTTTCTTCATCAATCATCTCCAAATCCACACAATCTCTCATTAATCCCTTCACTTATTCAAATCACACTTTCCTCTTCTCCTTTACATGACTTTCTCTCTCTACCAAACCCCCATCCATCATTAAGACGCTACCTTAATGAACTATCACTAATCATCTCGCCTTATTCCTCCTCCAGCTTAAAGATGATGATCTACAAGTTGCATGAATTGTTAACTTCTAATATATTTTATATATGCTCTTCATTGTGTTTTTCTCATGTCATGAATTTAGCCATTAGCCACTACTATTGTTATTTTCTTTTGTCTTGCCTTGGCCATTATCTTAGCTTTTATCGCTTATATTACTTATTTATATTGTTTACTGCTTATGGTTCATGTATCTCAAGAAGTTATTACACTACCCATAGTTGGCTTACATTTTTGAACATTTGATGTGGCATGGGTTGATTTTGATAAATTTATTATGGAAATTTTATTTTGGCATATTTTTTAGCCTCTTTAATTTCACTTTTGTAAGGGATATATCCTAAAGCTTAAGTCGGGATTATGCTAAAATTTTGACTTGAATCCTCTTCTCTTCTCTTCTCACCGCCTCAATCTTCCACTTTTTGATGAGGCCAAAAGGAGAGAAATATTCAAGTTGTTAAAATATCAAAACGTATATTATATTAAATTGATAATAGTTGCTGAAAAGATGATATTGATCCTATAACTTTGGCATATCTTAATTCTTTGAAAGTTTGATATATTCTTTATATAAAGTTATTAATAAGTGAGACTTGGTTCATTAGCACATCAATATACTCTCATTTTGCAAGCACTCACTTAATCTTATACAATTGTCAAATACCTTGAAATCGTGTGCTAAATTGAGGAGGAGTATTAGATTAAGAGGGAGCATTTAAAGTATAAGAGTTTCGTCCTCATCAAAAAAGGGGAGATTGTTGAACATATGGTTCATTATTTGATTTTGATGAGAACAAAATATAAGTGTATAATTAAATTTGTTGATTTTGATGAGAAGAAAACAAAAAGTATATAACTAAACATATTGTTTTTTAAAAGAACTAAATAAGTGAATGATTAAACTAAGTATTATTTGATTATATTGAGGTAATTAAATAAAATCAATTAATTTTCTTAATGATTAAATATATCTATTATCTTTACAAGAAATTTAATCTTTTGAGTGGTGATCAAATGATTTTAAAGTTAGATTGCAAAGAATATTTGTTTGTTGTGTGTTAAAAGAATTTTTAGGTGATATTCGATCTACCGAGTTGATGACTCAAGGAAAAATCAAGCTAATAGTAGAATGCCCTAAAAAATACAAAGAAAAGCACACTAATCTAGAAGAACTGGCTTACCAGTTCACTTACTGGTAAAGTAATTTTTATCAGCTTGTCAATAGTTAAAAGTACTGATATGCCAGAAGTTAAAAGTACCAACATGCCGGTGAGTCTGATATAAATAGTCATTGGAGCATTTAATGCAGTATAACGGAAAGAATTAAATGGGATGGTATAAATGCTCAACAACCTGACCAAGAACAGAAGAAGACTGATCTTTTGCTGTAATATTTCAACATTCTCTTGTATTCTTGTTGTTTATAATTCTCATTATCTCTTGTACTATAAATTGCTAATATTTAGAGAGATTTAAAGTAGAGTGCTTGTAAGGTATTAGTTGCAAAGTATTGAGAGTTAAAAGCACTACACCAAAATTCTTGAGATCGAGTTTTTGTGTTGTGAGTTGAGATTGAGTTTTTGTGTTGTGAGTAAAGATTGTGACTTGTGTTGAGAATTGCGAGTGAGAAACTTATATAATTAAGTTTGTGTGTATGTAGGTCTTGAAGCTTGGGTTAAGAAATCAATAAAGTGGTGTGAAATCCTCAATTAAAGGCATTGTGTGTCCGTGGAGACTAAGAGGTGGTCCGAACTTCACGTTATATCCGGGCTTGATCATTTTTATCCCTATCTCTTTTAATTTTCGCACTTATTATTGTTTTATTGTTACTTTGATTACTCTTATTATTGCATTTAGTTGTTTATATCGAAAAAGAATTGCAATTTGTCCTTAAAACTCAATTCACCCCCCCTCCCCCCTCTCTTGAGTTTAACTTAGTGTTCTTCAGTATTCTCTTTTATTAATACTAGATGATAATGACCTTGACATGAACTACCTTTGGATTTATATGATCATAGGACGATCTAATTATGTTTGTATTCTTATGATTATTATACTTATTCTTACTTGTAATTTTAATCGCACCAAATTGAAGATAATTACCTAGATATTTGGGGTTGTAGGAATGCATGTGATTATAAGTATGTGCTATGTTGTGTAAAGATACTATAATTATGATAACAAATTTCTTGCCATCAATATATACATTCTAATCTTTTACTGCGATTTTATGTGATATCTATTTAGTCATATTAATAAACTGGACTTAGCAATATTTGACCAAATAATTGAAAGGTCATGCATAACATGAAATTCCATTGCAATATATTGGTCATCAAATTACACATGTGGAAAGGAGGGGTCTTGTGAGGTTAGAATCATTTATTATTATAGTTTTTTCGCATGATGCACACATACAATATGGCCCCACCTTGATTTATAGGATCACTAAGTGTTGGGACACCAACTACATAATTAAGGGTCATGCTCTTGAGTTTACCGCATTTAGGGGTAAGTATACTGCATGCGTTATTTACATCCACACCCTCGGCTTTAAGATGTATGAATTAAGAGAATAAAAGAAAAATGACCAAGAAGAAAGAACAATAGTGGACGTAAACATGTCATATCGATTAAAAGCCAAGAGTGGTTCGAACTTGGGTTTGATGATGGAATTAACTCCATCCTTAGCTTCAAAAGTGTAATCTAAGTTATATATAGTTACCGATCTAGTTGTATATAAATTGTTTAAGCATATGGTTGTTACTTGCATACAATTGATTAATTCACTTGCTTGCTACTGTTTGTTAGTATGGTATGAGGACTACTCACTAAATTAATTGAAAACTTTAAGCTTACCCCTTTATAGTATCTTCTACAGGTTAACTAAAAGTTTTGGATTTATGCTACAACTTGAGTGTAGAGCAATCCAGCTAATAGAGTACATAAAGAATAGGAAAAGGAAAAGGAAAAGGAAAAAGAAAAATAATTTGTACAGCTAGATAGTATTTTTAAAACTTTAAATATCAATATAAATATTTGCAATTTAATTACCTAATCTCATTATTTGATAGGGGATACCGATTCTTTGTAATTTATTAGTTATCCATAATTATTTATATAACTAAACAAATATATATAACATAGAAAGTAATTAGTGATTATTTATCTAAATTCTTGGAAACTATCACTTATAAGGCAGTTTATATATAATAAGTATATACACAATATAAAAATTTTTAAACAATTCCATTAGGCTCCCGTTAAGGTTATTATACATCGTCCTAGCAAAAGTTAAGCCCTTTTACATGTATAACACGTGGCTAGCTTTGAAATGAAGTATCTATATAATTTTCATATGAAGTATCAAACATACAGATGCACACAAAATTCCTATACCGCTGGAAGTATTTGCATATTAATATGTAAAATATTAATAGGTATTCATGAACAAATATCAATATTCAAAAGATAAAAATTTTACATCTTTTCAGACACTTGCATCTTTATATAATGCAATCAGTTTCAAAAATATGAAAATATTTTTTTAAGCTTCTTAAGTAGTGAATATTCACTAACGGACCCTTATAATGTGTATAGACCAACATTGCAGAATTAATTGCATGTAGAATATGCAGATATCCTTCTTTAAATGTGTGCACATCATCACATTCCTAAAATAATCAAATATATACCAACTGTCCAAAGGAAGCCACCGAAATTCAAATTACTTTTGTGTATTAAATTGTTGAGTCTTAGGTAGGGCAGCTATGTCCAACACCACCAACCAACAGAAGAATAAGTGGATCATGCTGCGTCTCCTCTCTCTTTTCTCATGATCAAACGCGACGAGTCGACGCCGCAAGGTTTCCGTTATTATATATAAGCTTACTATATCAATTCCTCTCAAAATCACTGAATTCTAATTTGCAAAAGTTAGGGCATCTTCCGTTTTTCTCTTTTATAGTTTTTCTTTTACTTGTAGATATGGACATACTAGTTTTGCTATATGGAAAAATTAAATGCGTAAATACAGTAACAAATATGTGATATTGATCGAAGAAAAGAAAACGAATATCAACTTTATAGTAATCTTAATTCTTATCTGGGATAACTGCAAAGATATGTTTAAGTCATTAATTACATGTGATCATCGCATAAATTTTAGAAGTATGATATGTAAAATAATCGTGAAAAGTTGCTAGAACTGTAACACTGTTATTAAAACGATTGTTAGATAACAGATGTTTGAGAATTTAGTAACGATATTTTCAAAAGTTTTTTAAATTAAAATTACACTTTAAAAATTTATAACATACATCTGCATGTAACAGAGACTTTTCCTTTCTTGTTGAAAACAGTGAAGTAAAAAACCTGAAAATGGAGAGTAGAGAAAGAAGCCAATTGTCTTTTATTTCATCATTTGAGATTTGGGCTCACAAATAAATTTTTATTGACATCACGTCATCTTTTTTTCCAACATATCTTTTTTAGACCGATAGATAAATTATTTGATATAAGTACAATATGAGTATACAGTAATAAAACATTAATTTTTATGGATGGACTCTCTATCTGTACTTAATCTTCATGGATTATCGATATTTTTGCAGAAAGGTCAATTAAGTGTAGCCAAAATCTATTACTACTAAATAAAGTGGCATCTTAAAAAATGCATACTCACTCGATATTTGAGATTGAATTTGCTCATGAATTACCACAAGAAGAATCTATAATTTTAATATTTTCTCTTTAAAACTGAATATAATTTTAATATAATCTTCAAATCCTATACCTATTTTAATTTGAACCTATACATTAAAAGTGCCTCAAGGAAGAATGAAGGAATTAGAGAGAGAAGTAAAAGTGAGAGGACAGAATGAAAAGGAAAGAAAATGTGAGAAAAATTTTACATTTCTCATTATTTCAAAAAATAAAGGAAAGTGTAAAGAAAAACTCGAGTGAAATTTTTACTTTTTAAGATTTAAGAACTTGTAATTACTAAATAGTCCTTCAAAAATAATATTTTATCCAAAAGATGATATTTGTGAATGCTAGATTAGTTACTTTAATAACTTTCCCTCCCTCTCTCTCCAATTTTTTAAGAGAATATTTTTTTGGTGAGGCCCATGGATTTAATTCCCTCCACATTTCTTTCCTTCTTAATTTTCCTTCATTTTAGATAATACAAAAATTAAAACTTTCATTCATCCCTCATTCTTTCTTTCTGTTTCTACTCTCCCAAACATAGTATAGGTTTTAAGGTACTCTATATTTATTCTTTAAAATTTATTAGATAATATAATATATATTAATAAATACATAAGAACTTTATATTTTATTCGATCAATAAAACTAACAAATTAAACGTAATACAAACCCTAAGTCCAAAGTGAATAATTGAAACCTAGAACTGGTAACTTCAAATTTCAAGAACATATATTTGTTATTAGTTGTAAAGAACCTATATTTTCTTCTTCCTTTTCTTTTTTTTTGTTTGTCTATGCATCCTTATACATTTATTATTTAATTGTTTTACTAATAAAGTGTGCTATTTAACATTTAGGCTCTATGTAATGTTTGAAAAATAATCTTTTGTCATGGAAATTAAAAAAATAACTAGAATTTGTTATAAAAAGAATGTCTTAAAGTTGAAATTATGAGAAGAGAGAAAAATTTATAAGTTTCATATGGTACCCTATATCTTATAGGTTTTACAAGATACAAGTTCCACAGTGGTTTTAGGATGGTACAAGATAGATTAAGGTTTCAAAAATTTCAGAGCTTTTACCCATTAGGTAAAATACAGTTATGGCTTTATACCATACCTATCTCATATCCACTCACCCTTAGTAAAAGTCAATCTCTCCATCTTATGTACATGAAAATATATTCTAAATTCTTTATCCTTAAGCTTCTAACTTCAATTTGATTTAGAGCTATGTAAAGCAATTACAATGGTAATGGCAGTAGCACCATTACACAGTCTTACTACGAACAAGACTATGTAAGGTTAAAGTAGATTTTGATCCTCCTTATTTTTATTATCTTAATTTTCCTCAATTTATTTTTTAAAATGTTGCTACATATAATTAATAATTGAGATTATAAAGTAGTAGTCACAATGACATGATGAGGACATTATTCAAATTTATAAGTAATATCAAATTCATAAACAAAGGGCGATTGAGGGATGAGATGGAGAGGCTCTATTTTCTGTTAAACCATCAATAATCTACTATTTTGTTTTCAAAAAGTAAATAAAGGAAAACGTATCAAACAAGTTCTTATCTTTTTATTTTTTTCTATTCAAGTTTTTCAAACTTTTTTTCCCTACATTATTCGTTGAACTCTAAAAAATGGATGAAACAACCCCCTTATTGAGCAATGCCTTAAAAATCAACACATATCACTTCTTAATTGGCTCAAATCTCAAATCTCAATAGTACTTAATTTAACAAAACTCTTACTCAGATATGATTATATTTTTCTAAATGCATTTTATAAAACTATATAACAAAAGCTTGTATAAATCAACCAAATGAAAAAAATAAAACACTAAGGGATAGCAGTAATGACTAGTCATTACAAAGCTCAAGGGACTGATAACTATGTCTTAGAGAAGGTTGTATAGCCCGCTCAAAATCTTAAATGGCTACTCCCTAACCTTAGAATCATCTTTCCACTAATTAAAAGCTAGTGGATTCCAATCCAACTCTATATCATCAATGTTAAAAAATGATTAAGCTCTCTCAAGCTTCACATGCCCTTGATCTCCATTACTGGTAATCTTAGTAGCTTTTGCATATTTAAATGTGATCATTACCAAATCTACATCAATCTACTATATAAAGCATTTCACTAATGGCTAGCCCCTGTTGTCTTATATTATCATCTACCAATAGAAGTAAATGATAACATTATAATCATGCAATTATATGATAATATTTAACATTTATAATAAGCAACTCAAAACAAATTTGAAAATAATAATCAAAATACAAATATATACAAATTAGACCTACATTAAGGCACATCTTATATCTTCTATATTATCTTAACCAAAATTACAATGAATCTTAGGGTCGTCTCCCCAATTGCCATATTAGATGTAGGAAGTGAACAAAACTAAGAGAAGCACAAAATTGTCAAAATTAAAATTTAAGGGGAGGAAAACATTTCATTGAGTAAAAAAGAAAACACCCCATAATAATAATAATAATAAACAAATAATAAAACGATAAACAAATAAATAACCTAAGTATTAGAAACCTTAAGGATAGTGGCCTCTCACTAGTTGTCCCTCTTACACTATCCACCATTTTCTGTATATTTGCTACTTTACTTTTGATTTTGTATCTATATTACTTCCTACTATTCTTTCGCTCTCCTCTCTCAAAATCCAATAAGAGTTCCTCCTTTGCATTGACACATTACATATTGTTGATTCTACACTCTCAATATGATAACGTGAAAATATGAATTAGATAATAAAATCAAAGGGATTTATTAAGTAGGTAAATATATATAAGTGTGGAGGTAAGGTAGTCTTTTGAGTTGAACAGGCACATACCTTACGCATACCTTATGCCTTTTCAACCCAAATAAAGTAACGTTTTATCTCTCTCTCTCTCCTACCCTGACATAATGTTTCTAGAACCAAGAAAAATTCATACCTCTTACGCATAAGAGGAACCAAAAGAAGAAGATAAGATAACATTTTCTTCAAGAATCTTTAGGTTCTTGTAATATTAAAGTTGTTAACACGAGTTCTTAAACCCAAAGCAACGATTTTTTTTTTTTTAAGAGGATGAATGATAACAAGCAAAAGACTTAAATTCTTACAAGTAAGTTTTAGATTAATGCTATCAACATGATTGTAATGTAGAAGAATTGATGATTAAAATTGTTTTCTTTAAGATTTGTCGTGAAGAAGTGTATGGAGAATTCAATCCCATAAGAAGTAACGAGACATCAAGTAAGTTCCTTTATCCTTGATGAGATACTATTACTAATGACTAATGTGATATTTGAATTGAGAAAAAATGAATTTTGGTGTTAGGATGTTGGTTTAGATTATATTTTGAAATTGGAATGAGTTGGGAAAATATTTCTGCAAATAGTTTTCAAAGTAAGACGAAAGGGAAGATGTTTTTGCAAAAGGAAAAACGAAGGTACAGGAAAATTAGAAGAATTGGCTTACTAGTTCAAAAATGAACGAGCATTGAACTAGCCCGATGGCTCCTTTGAAAGTCAACGTGCTAGTAAGAGAGGATTCCTATACAAAATTGTTTCAATTCTATTCATAGAATTGTTGCTATGGTGCTCCTTTGTGCCAGCTTGAAGGTAGTTGTCCTAAAACACTTAAAACTTATAGATTTTGAACTTAAACATATTCCTAACAATCTAAAATAAAGATTAAACATAATCTAACCTAGAATTAAGTCTAAAACACTCAATTAAGGACTTTATAGAGCCATAAACACCTAAATGCCAACTTAAAGGGATTGAACCAAGACAACTTTAGTTCAACTTTAATACAGATTGGAACTCTAATACTTAGTAAAAAGCGAAATGTAATTATATCTCAAGTTCTAGTATTAAAACGAGTTGTCCAAAGAATCAAACTATCGATGATCTTAAGGTGGCACTTAAGGATTCGTTGTCTCAAGTAAAGTTATATAACAAGTTGATTCAATTAGAATTAGGTAATCTAATGACTCTAAGGTGTTGGAGAGTACCTAACACCAAATATCTATATTATATATGATACTCGTATGACTTGGGTCATGAGATATCCCAAGCTTTGGGATGCCAAAGTTATGATGCCTTCTAGACTTAAATCAAGACAATAATTAATTGTTAATATCATGATTTGCATTTATATGTGAAATGAATATTGTCTGCTCATGCATGTGTGTTTGTGTAACTCTCATGCTAAACATATTTGCTTACCCTTTGGGGATTTTTATTTTTAGATATAAGTACTGCAAGAGATTAACACCTCTACAATGACCTAAGATATGATCTTGTTTATGACCTTGATAATGGAGATGATTATACCTACTATGAAGAGTAGTTGAGGGCTCCATTAGTTCTATGGTGTGATGTATATGTGTTGAATGTGTTGGAGATATGGGGTTCACTTGTCAATGTTAGTTCTGGTTGTTTTTCAATAGCTTAAAAGTTGTTAAAGGAGCCATTTAGACTTTACTAGTAGTGTGCTATCATAGTTTATATCACATAAGCATGTTAAACTCCTTTAGTTGATATTTTGTGATTTTATATGTGATGTAACACGAGACTCATAAGCCACCTATGGTACGATTTGGAGAATTATATTATAATAATGTGGTTTGTGATATACTTATTAAATGCATTTGATACTAGCAAGTTCTGAGCCATCATGTATTAATGCCTTGGTATTGACACATGGTGAATTGTAACAACTCGGATTCTAGGACATCACACTTAAGCTCACATTCATCATTATCCTCTCTTCAATGCCTGTGTTATGCAGGTTTGCTTTATTGTAGTTTTCTACCCCTTGTGCGGGTATTTCTCTAGATAGAATACTAAATTTTCGTTTCTTAATAGAACTTTTCATTTTTAAGGGTTTTTACACCATTTTCATTAAAAGAAATGTGAATGTCATGGTTTGGATTTATAACTCCCATTATTTTTCTGTCCTTTTTTTTTTAAGTAGCTTTTACATTTAGTTCTCAATTTACACGAATGAAAAAGTCTCACCTCTCTAAAAGAAAGGGTTTGATTAATATTATAAGAGTTTATAACTTAATAACCTTTCCGGCATAAAAATAGCTAGAAATGTGTTAATAAATTGATTTTGCAAAGATCTACTTCTATTGTGACGTGAAGACCACAGAAATTCTGCAGTCTAGAGTATTGAAGTTACACACACGTCATCTATAAGCTCAATTATCTCCATAATTTGCTCCAAGCCATCTACTAATTCTTACTTCAAACATTACAATTATAGAATCAAGAATCTAGCCGTCCTATATAAATCCTAGTTGATCTAATTGGATTAAAAGCAACACCAAAAAACAAAAACAAAAAAAAAAGAAAAACCATTATGGCCATGAATAAGAATTCTATTTCAGCACTATCCCTTTCCGCCATGGTTCTCATGGCAGTTATCACCACCACTACCACTACCAAAGCGCTATCGCAATGTAAACAAGGGTGCATGCCAGTTTGCTTGAATAAAGGTGCGAGCATTCCGGCTTGCGAAAAAGCATGCAACGATTATTGCCAGCAAATATCCGGAAATTGGGATGAGAAGACCGACGTTCACGTCTGATTTGTTGCGTTGTCCATGTCCTCCTTCAACTTAGAAATATTATTCCATACGTAAGGGAACCTAAGTATTAAATAGATTTGTGTATATTTAGTAAATATTCTTCGTGAAGTACTAAGGCTATCTGTGTACGTACTTGTAACGAGGATGTTTCTGTGTGTTTTATGTTTAATATACAATGTGTATTCATGGTGCATCAGCATAAACAATTGAAAGGTTGTGCCGTTGTATGGAGAATCTCGTATCTAATTATTAACACACATGAATTCTAGATGTAAAAAGCGTTATTGCTTTCATTAATTTGTGTCTACTGATGGATATACATGCTTATTAACCCACATGCTTATGTATGTGTATATGTACGTAGATACATTTATGTATGCATATATATATGTATGTATGTGTGTGTGTATATATATATGTATATAGACATATATGGATATATGGATGTGTGTGTTTGTGAGACAGAGAGATTAGCATTGATGAAGATATGTGCTACAATTAGTGTGAAATTAGTGCATAACGGTGTATACACTGCATTGGTGTGTGGAAATTTAAGTAAAAAGTCATTCTCGATAGAATTAGAGAGAAATGTATGAAAATTGAAGAAAATTAAAACGAAGTTATGGTAATCTTGAATAAAATAATATAAGAACATTCCATTTCTTTTAATTTCCTTTTTATAATATCAACCAAATAAAAGGAAACGAAAACATTTCCCTTCAACATCGAATTTTATGATTTCTTTTCTGTTAAAAATTGTCCATATAAATTCGACTTGTCGGGTTATAAGATATTTAGCCATATGAAGGTATGACGACAAGTTTGAATATTAGATGATTAATGTTTGATGTTCGGACAATGGTGTGCACACTTCCTTTTCACGGGCTACGTCTTAGCAAGAAAACGATTGCCGCTGAAGAGAGGAGCTTGATAAAAAAAATTTATTAACTATAAATATAAAATTTGATAAATTTATTATATTATGGGAATAATTAGATAAATTTTCATAAGGCATGAAACTATAAAAAAAAAAAAAAACAAATAAACAAGCTAATATGTGCAAGATCGGTCAACTAGTTTGACTAATCCAATTGACTGATCCGCCAGTCATTGATGAAACATCATAATTTTGGTATTCATCCAGCCAAAAATGTGTTACCATAGTCTTCTTAACCAAAAAATTCGCCCCAGTCGTCAGAAATCAAAATGCATATTGATCAAGTAATAGCATAGAAAGTTTGCAGTTTGTTACTCCGGAAGTTTATTGGAAAATTTAAATTTATTAGTTATGGTTGAAAGTCTATCACCATTTGATGTCATAATCATTAATGTCATTATGGCAATTTTCAAGAGACAGAAATGGTTGGTGGCTTTTCAACGTAAATGATAACGTGAGGTGATCGAGTGATGGCGGACACTCACTGCAGTTGGCTATGGTAAATGGTCGACCATACAATATATTAGATGATTTCATGTTGTATTAACCTTTTCCGTGGTACAAAACCATCATATTCGGTTTCCACCATCTCCTTTCGGAGTGTCCTACCATTATAATCTAATAGATAAACATTCTAAACACTGGATAAATAGATATACATATACATATATACATATAAATATATATATATATATACTAGCAGTTAATGCATTTATAATGCATATGGAGAATGAATATATATATATATATACCAGCCATATCAAAATATATATATTAGTTACATAACCAATAAAAGTTGGAAAATGGAAAAAAGTATTATTAGGACGATTTGCATAAAATTAGGAAAGTAAAGAACTGAATGGGGATTTTTAATTTATTCGTATTTTGTAGCATTATCACTCTATTAAAACTTTTGTGCTCTGGAGGTAAGAATTATATAGAAAAATGAGGATAAATGATATTGCAAAATATCTGCAAGAAGTAATATCTACTTTAATAATATAGATATAATTGTAGATAATATGAAAAAAAAAAAAAAGTATACTGTAAATATGTATATCTTATTATCAAATATTATCTATTATTATTAAGCAAACAGTTTTTATTTGACTTATCTTTCAAATACTATACTTTTAATTATTTTTTTAACCCCACGTAATACTATTTTTTACTCTCTCTTAAAACTTCCATTTGCCTGCCCACGTAATTCTTCTACAAGATGAACTGCATTTTCCCTCTCCAAAACTTCCACGAACTATCACTATATTTTGACTCTCATAACTTCCACCACAAACTGCGAAAAACCGATTTCCACTCTATCCTCTTCTCTATTCATACCTATAAAAAAAACACCCTCTATCCTGATTTTTGAGAACACTTTCTTCTCTCTGTATCCTATAAAAACATTATTTCTTTTACTTCCATCGTATTTTCATTAATTGACATGTATATATACAAACAAAAAAAGTGCATTTTCTAAGAATCATTATACAGTTAGAGAGGAGAATTTATTAGAAGGTTTGCATTTAAATATAAGACTCGGGTTCGAGTCGTTCACTGGCTTCATTTAAGAAAAATGTTCTTTGCTCAGCTTTCTCATTTCGTGTAATCTAATAAGATATCTAGACATGCATAGTTTTTCCATCCATATGAAAGTGTTTTCAAACTCCTCATTTTACTTTTTTCAGTGGCATGTTTCCTTTTGCATTAGTCAAAGTCAGTCATAATGTTTCTTTTGTGCTTTAGTCAATTTTTAAGCTCTTGATTTTAAAGGTGTGTTTCACGGGTCATACCCATTTATTGCATATTTGGTTTAGAAGTGGTGATCTTCCTATTATTATAGTTGACATCCACACCTTTCCAAAAATTTTCTGTTTTTTCTTGGTGGCTAATGGATTAATACGGTTTATTTTCCTTTTTTTTTTCATTATTAAAGCTGTGGTTATGTAGGATGTGAGCATATAAAAAAAAAAATTATTGGATTCGTATATTGATATAGAATGCTATCAAAAGTACCCTCAACTGTGCTAATGGAGTAAAGCTAAAAATCCTTCTATCATAGGGAGCCAATCACACTTACAAACAAAATTTAAATGGTCAATTTTTTTGTTTTTTTTTTTTTTTTTGTTTTGCACTTTAGCATATGTTGAATTGAATATTTTGCTTTTGTGTTTGTTTAAAAAGGATTTTGTTAATGATATATGACATTTTAAATAGATTTTCGTTTGTTATTGTAATTTTTTTAATTCCACTTAACTAAAGACTTTCTATTTGGGTTTTTTACATTTGTCCCCTGTCATGATCCTAAAGGGGGCCTAATAGGATTATCTAAAATTTTTATATCATGTATGCATCCATGATAATCATCCTGCAAATTAGAGATTGCAAGATTCTAAACAATTAATCACTAAAGTTTTTATTTATTTATTTATTTTTCTTAATTTAATTAACTTACAACCACATATATGTGATTATGGATATCCGATAAGCTACAGTCCATCAGAATCATAGAGAATCGATATCCCCTACCAAATAATAAAATTATGTAGTAAAGTTCTAAAACTCAAACTTATTTACTAAAGTCACAAAATTTAAATGTAGTATTAATAATTATATATATAATAATTCAAATTAATCATATAATCTGTCCTCAGAATCTAACTTCTATGCATCTCAACGTTGGCACTTAACTCTCAGTTCTTGACCCATGCCCGATCATTTAGTAACTTGGAAAAGAAAACTAATGGAAAGTAAGCTATAAAAGCTTAGTGAATTATCCCTCGTACTATACTAACAAATAAGTTATCAAATAGTTTATTACCAAACATATGAATGCACGAACAAGTAATATGCCAAACAATATATATGCAGTTGACATGTGCTATATATAACATCAGATTTAACGCCCTCCAAAGTAAAGGTTGGAGATATATCGGCACCAATCACAACCGGGCTCTAACACTTGGGTTTTTAACCTTATATCATTATATATATATATATGAATTCTCTGTTTCACAAAACAGGTTTCTATTTCCAACAATCAATAGTATATAAATATCCAAGTCTAGCGATGAGGTGACCTCCGCAGTCCACGCTCACACCCTACAGCAGTGGTCTCTAGACGTGAGCCCCAGCCACCTACGGTTAGCGTCTCCGGTGCCAATAGAACCTGCGAACCAAGGGTAGGGTCTTGTTGTACCAATACTCCTACACTGTACTAATCAAATCATATAGGAATCCATCCTTCCAAGGCCCTTCATTACCAACCGCGTGAGGTGACAGCCGGAACATTATATGCAATGTTCATGCTCTATGCATAATCCATTTAATTTTAGTTGGGTTAAATATGATTAAGTCAATTTATGAAGTACATTTAATTTTAGTTGGGTTAAATATGATTAAGTCAATTTATGAAGTAGTCAAACATTATCAACAAATCATTCAAATAATGCAACAATCAGTTATATAACCAAATCTTCAACTATCATATTTAACAGTATTTTACACAATAATCAATCAATATTAGTCACATGCATAACCCGAACTCCTATGCGTCAAGTTATTAATATTTAATTCATGTGCACTAACTATAAGTACAAAACAAATATAAAGTCATCGAGAGTACTCACTTGGTCATAAATGATGTCACAGATTGTAATAATCCAAAGATAAGTCGGTCTCAATCTCAGGATCATCTAACATTAGGGGAATATGGAAAGTAGTAAATTTGGGAATTAAATAACTAAACTAGTATGTTAAATCATATCATTTACTTAAATTGGTTATTGATTTATGTAAAATCATCGATTCGAGCTTTTTATCGAATAGCGTATAACTTTTTCGTTTTAGCTCGGATCATTATGAACTTATAGTTTATTTTGATCATTTTTTAGCGTATTTTCTCGTAACGAAATCCGTTTTGGACGTTGTAACTCGCTGTTTGGATTGTGACATAAAAATATCACAAATTTTATTATTTTAATTTAAAAATTTACAAAATATTAATTTTAGCTTTTTTTTAATATATTTATGATTTAATAATTATTTAAATCATATAATTGATATTTTTATTATTTTAAGCATATTTTTCCTATTTTTGAGATTTCAGTCTTATTACAATTATTATTATTATTATTGCTATTATTTTTATTATTTATTATTTTCTTATTATTCATTTGTATTTTATGATTTATATATATACATATTTATGTACTTATACTATATTTAATTAATTTTATAATTTACTTTAATTTGTAATCCTTAATTTACGGTAATACACATACATATATATTTATATACATACTTCTTACATTTTTATAAATTTATTTTATTTAGTAACTATTATATTATATATATACCACTTAATATTCGGTATACTATGTATATATACTATATGTTGTACATATACTATATATTATATATACCTTAACGCCACATACATGTATACCTATATGTATACAAAATATAACTTACATAAAATATAATTTACGTGTATATATATGAAATATATATTTACAAAAATACTTATACATACTATTTGAATACATATTCATGTATATATATATATATACCTCATGTGTACAACTATATATATATGTCTATATTTATTTTGTAAAAATATTACTAAATACATATTATGTATAGTCTTATTACATACATACGCATACCATATATTATACTTATATACATACATGTCTGCATACATATCTTTATACATATATATATATCTTAATTTAATTACTTATGCATACATACATGTATTGATAATAAAATATTTACTAAAATATAATACAAATACTACATATATACATGTACATACCATATGCTAAACATATATACTACTAAAATACTTTTACTTACCTATTATTTTTTTATTTTTTCTTCTTCTTCCTTTCTTCTTCTCAGTCTTCTCATTGTTCTTCACGGTTTGGGTTTTGGCTTTGTTTTGCTCTTCTTTTTTTTTTTTTTTTTTGTATTTTCGATTTTGTAATTTCTAGGATTTAGGCATGATATGTTTTTTATTTTTTTGAGGTAAATAATATAAAAATAGAGAAGCTTATCCCCTTTATTATTTAGGATTAGATAATATATTATTACTTTGTCATTTCCTCCTTAATTGGTTGACAAATGTTCATTTATTTTAAGCACATGGGCTATTGAAATTGTGCAGCTGAAATTCACATGTAGGAGAAGGAAAATAGAAGAGAAGAAGAAAAGAAAGGAAAAGAGAAAAAGAAAGAAAAAAAATGGAAATTAAAAATAATTATATGTAATTTTTCTAAACATAAAAATTATAAAAATACTCATCATAAATTAATTTTGGAATTTTTTGAAAATTTAACTATTTAATTGGTACCTATTACAATTATAATTTTAACAAGTTATTGTAGCGATTTCGTTAAAATTTTATGCGATTACGCAATTTAGTCGATAATTACAATCGACTACAATTATATTACTATTGAGTGATATTTAATTATTTTATAGGCTTAAAATTATAGTTTTAGAGTTTTGATCAAGTTCGGATTCGATTTCGAGTATTTGCGCGCATATCGGATTTAGGGTTTTTGTACGCGATTTAGGTTTTGATAGATTTTCTATAGTTTTTATTACTTATAATATATTCAAATTTATAATTTATTAAATTTTTATCTTGCTCGGTTTTAATGACTTATCAAGTCATCTACAGTATTAAGGTTCAATTCTACTCTTAAATAGCTAAATTTATGGGATTTACATCCCGTTTTTCTAGTAGCCTTTTTAGATCAAAAGTAACTTAATTATTGGGCAATTTTATTGTATACGTCACGTTTATTTTATTATGTAAAAAATTTGCTAACAAATCGTACCTCCTTAAGCAAATGGCAAACTTTTGATAATATAATATGAATGGGATTAGCATATGTACTATAACAAGTACACTACATTGATATCCCATAGTTACTTTGTTTCTTTATCTTTCATGTATTTTTAAGGTTGTTTATGCATTATTTTTTTCTTCTTTTTTTTTTTTTTCAAAATCATCGATCATTTATATAGTTTAATTTGGTAATTGTGTTATGGTCTAAATTTAATTAAAACATTCTATATATAATTTTTTACATACATATCATAGGTACACGTTTGCTAGTTTAAATATAAAATCACTAAAACCCATCAAATACATGTTACTGGATTTAAGAAGACACGTTAGATTGGCTTTAATAAAATCAACAAATGTTATTTATATGAGAAATGCATCAAAACTTATTAAAAAGGTATTGGATTTCTTATTGTATGTCAATGTCATTCAACCTAAAGGGTAAAGAATAATAAACCAAGATTGCATTTGTCAACAAGTCACTATAGGCTATAGCAACACATCCCAGCCCGCCAGCCCCGGATTATTACAGTCAAGTTTTATTACAGACGTACTAATGTAACTTTTTTCCAAACATGTAGAAAAAGAAGATGCGTGCCATTATAAGTAACCTTTGTTTTTTCAACTTACATAGAAAGCAACTTAATTGACCAAGTGCCATAATGTCCAGCACATACTTTTTGACAATTTTGATACTGACTGTCCTTTTAGTCTATGTTCTAAGTATGTATACACCACAACTTGGAAATGTTGGTAAAAAGTAAGAAAAATAACGCAATCACGTTGGACTTTATGTAGTTTTTTCTAACATATATGAACCATGTTGTAGTAGTAATCACCAGTCTTCCCATCTAAGCCGGGTCTTGGGAGATTTCTGGTGTTCATCGAGTAAAAGGTTTTATCTTCGTTTCTTCAAACATTTGAATGCAATATGGCATCAAAATGACCACATTTTGTTTTTTCCGTTTGTTTTTAATAGCACATATTTTTTTTCTTTTTTTTATACTAACTATATTATATATTATAATATGAGGATTTGAATCTAATTAATCATATTAAAAAACCAATATTCATACCATTAACCCACGACAATTTTGATAATATCTTATTTTTCATTTAAGTTTAAAAAAAAAAAAACTATCCTTGCTATCTATCTAATCCATCAACAAAGCCAATGTGGAGAACTAAAATAGAAGCTATATTAGTCCCCTGTGCTAGTGCTCTAAAATTAGGTTAGCAAAATAAGATCCAAACACGATATATTGGGACACACCATAAAATGATATGACATAATTTAAATGAGTTAATATAAAAAAAAAAAAAAAGGGACACGAGATTGAAATGGATCAAACTCATTTAAACATGATTAAATTCATATTCAAATTCCTATCTAGGTCATTGACCACACATTTATAAATAAATAGGCCTCATAAATAAGTCCTAATTTGACCCATGAACCCATTTAACTCTTTAATTGCTTTTTTTCCTTTTCCCACTAATGTGGCGATATAAAACAAAAGTCAGAAAAATAAAATACTAAAGGAAAAATAAAAGATATCAAGTCATAACTATAGATCATTCCTTCTTACTTCTTTATCTCACTTTCATATTCAGACAACCATACCAATTCTTCTTCTCAATTAAGTTTTCTTCTTTTAAGAAATTTGTGTCTTTTTGCAATTTAGAAGTAATTACCGAACAAATTATAGCTAGGCCTTTAATTCATTGTTATTGATTTTATTTAGGATCTTTTGTAGAAAATTACATACACATATTGGAAAACTTCTTCTTCTTTTTCTTTTTCTTGTTCTTAAATCAAGATGGCAAGCATGAAAATCAACCTAGCAAATGTCATTACCTTATTCTTGGACTTAATATCTTTTCTCCACCATCTCATAATGATAAAGTGGTAGAACACATTTTATTCATTTTTGGTAGACTTTAATATTAAACTTAATGATTAGATAGCTTTTTCCAATATTCCAAGTGAAAAAAAAAATGAATATGTATATTATAATTGCAATAAAGTGGTAGAAAAAAGTCACATAATAGTCACTGTGTTAGTTAGTTAGTAAATGCAATATTACCATGCGGGTCCATTCCATCCACCTCATTTGCAATTGCAAATAATAGGTACCTTTCATGCACTTTAGGAAACTATTTCTATTTCATCATTTTTATGCATTTGTTTTCTTTCAACTAAATAATTTGATTTGTAGAAATATGAAATACTATCCATTAACTAAATCCATATGGCATATTATATGTAAATGATAAACTCTATGTTTTTATTGGTGCAATAATTCAATTTGGATAGTGAATATTAATAAATACAAATTTACAAATTTTTTAAAACGATAAATTTTATTTAATCAATGTTGTAAAAATATACAAATTAGTATAAAATTAAAAGAAGTGATAAATAGATCAAACCCAAACATGAGACATTACATGTTACAAATTAAAATATTTATACACGATTAATAAACAAATCATGTCACAGGTTGAGATTATTCAGATACGAATCATTTTAAAAACGGAAATAAAATATAATACGATAACACGAATTGTCAACCTTATTTAAAATGACTCTACTTAAACCCCATAGGCCAATTTACTTTTTCACCTCTTTTAAATCAAAACTAACATCTAACTGATAACACGTCTGCCTCTAGTTTTAGGCCGCTTGACCCAGCTTAGGATAATTTAGACCTCTAAATTCGATAAATATTTGATATAAATATCTTATTTTTAAACCTAGTATTTATAATATTAATCAAAAGGAAAAAGACTTGGAGCTTCTGTTTGCCCAAATAAGGGTTACATGATGCGATTAATTCTCCTAACCGCTTCTAAATGCTCAATGTCTGTATTGACAATTATCCTTAGTTCTTTAGGATCTTCTGAGAATTTTAAATGTGATGCAATGGTTGCTCTCCAAAGGTAGACGTGTGTGCGACACCTATTGGTTAACAACAGCAGTAACCAAACTTCAATTTTGATGATTAACAACCACAAAATATATGAATGTAGAGAGAAAAATGATTTCCCTTTGTAATAATCATCACCTTCATCACTTTCTATTCCTATTTCTCAGGATGGTTTAAAACCATCACGAATTGTTGGCCAGTTCCTTTGTCGTCCACTCTTACTAATCAATAAAAGCCACTGACAACATCAAGTTCTTCACATTATTGCGGCAACATCAATATTTGTAAACTTGTGACTATAATAAATTTAGGAAAAAAATCCGAAAAACAATTTCTCCTAAACGAACACCCTTTTTAGTTGTAGAATTTAATACCAAGTATTCAGAATTTGCAAGAAAATAATGCAGAAGGTTGGTTGTTACTTGTACAACGGAAGCACCAAAATGTTAGAAATACTGTGTATTTCCCTTGAATTTTTTTTTTGGGCTAAATGTGTATTTCACTTGATTAAATACAAAATCGAATGCATAATCTGCAAGAAGCTCAGCTATTTTGCAACATAAATGTAGAACTTTACTACCAAGCAAAGTAGTTTGGTACGCACCTGTTAATAAACAATAGACCTTATCGGGAGGATCAAGAAAAGCGGTGAGCAATGAGAAAAAGATAAGATGTTAAGAAAGTCTATCGAGAATTATGGATTTGATAAGGATTGGACCATTTGTTCTTACACCGTTTGTATGACAAAATCTAGACAGTATTATCAGCTGATTTCAAATTCTTAATAAATTTTCTCAATTTTTTCTTACTGTTTATCATTACTCGATAAACCAAGTCTCTCGCATAATTGTCTTTTAAAGTCATCCCAGAGATTTTTGCGCAACAATGGAATCCTGAAATGCTATTCATTATGATGCCTCTATACTTTTGCCAATCTATAGACCAACAACACAATGTACAGACAAGTACATGTAAAAACAACAAGCTGAAAAAGGAGGGGAAAAAATCAAACGGATTACCCCAAAACCCTACAACCATACAGCATTTCAAGCTGCCCAGCTAACAAAATCACGTCACAAGACTTGATGTGGCTTCAAAAGACCTATCTAAGAAGCAGTCCCACTTTGAAGAGATATTCATGATGTCAAATCAGGGTCGTCTTCATAATCAAAATCTTGTTCACTTGACCTCATTCGTTTGGCTTCTCTCGGCGCAGGTCTTCCTTTCTTTGGTTTGCCCCTATTATTAAATATGTAAATATAAATTTGTTGTCAAACCACCAAGAGATTATGCCACTGGTTCTACCAGCAATGCAGGGGAGTGGGAAAAGGAAACTTACTGGCCATTGGCATACATTCCTTTTGACCGACCACCACCATAATCTGATCTCCCATCTGAAAGATCACATGGATGGGTTTGTCAACACCAATAACTTAAGACTATATATATAAAACTAAACATCAAATCCCAGTACAATAATCGGACTCACCATCTCTTCCACCTGCCAGTTCTTCAACCTAACAGGAGGAAAAACAACATCAACATCATAAAAGTAGGATATAATAGTATAGACAGCTGAATCATGCAGTTATCCTACCCAGAATACAATACGGGATAGAAAAATAGACAGCTAGTGAAGATGGCTTAAAGACTACCGTCAAGTATTGATCATGCAGGATACTTTGCTGAGCCTTTTTCATATTCTTGACTAATGAAATTCCCATGAAGAGAAATTAATTAATGGCATACATGAGCATCTGATATAAGTAATTACTTTTTTATTTATCAACGGTATTACTTACAGTACCACAATAGAGTGACAAGAAAAAAAGAGCAACATGCAAGTCAAAATAGTATAAATCAAGCCAGTTTTGAAAGAACATGCATGAAATGCCAATACACAAATGAAATATAAAACGAGAAGCTGAAAAATGAAAAATGAATCACCACTGTACTGAAATTTTCAGCGAAATACATACAGCAGGTGATGTGATTGATGACAAAGAGAAAAGTCTATCTTCAGGCTGAAATTTCCTAGACCGCTTCAAGCTGCATGAATAATTACATGTAAGTCTGCCATATATATAACACAATGCGTATATACAGAGAAAACAAGTTTGGATCATATATTTCATAAACCATTCACCAAAGCATTAACCTCAAACTAGCTTGGCCAAACACTCGTAGTTTCTTTTGGACCTTGGACTAAACAACTGCCTTAGCCAAACGTGGATTAAAACCAAGCCAAGCCCTCAACTGGAAACAAGCACCATTACCATTTGCTTTATTTAAATCCTCCAAAGCATGCTAAAGAGCTATATTGCATCAGCAGAAATTCATGGAGTAAATGAATTCTCCATGCTTAGGTACCTGATCCCATGGTATGTACACTCTAGTGCAAAACTCACTCTCAAGGATCAGCAATGAGGTAAATTGGGGACAGTTCCCAATAGTCCTATCTCTCTGGTTTTCATTTTCTTATTTATTTTTCCTTTCTTTTGTTTTTATGTAGGGGGAGAACCATATCATTCTTGCCCCAACTTCCATAACCTATGAAAATACAGATGTCAGAATCGTGGATTTTCTTGACAGTTAACTAAGCAATTCAAACAAACCATTCTGATATCACCAATTGCAAATTAGCATAATTGATTTCAAAGGAAAGGCAACTTACTCATGCTTCAGTGCACAATATCTGAATGCAACATTTTTATACTTGGAACACACGTTATGGTAAATTTCCATTTCAAGATAGACAGCACAGGTATATTTTGGGGAACAAGAAATATAGTTGCAACTTGGTAACATAATTTTAAAAGAAATAGAAGCAGTGCTAACTGGCAAGGCAGAAAAAAGCCATTAAAATGAGATATCACATGATGGATAAGATAGTTTGCTTTTAACACAGCAGTTAGGGGACAATATTTTCTTAAAATTGAAACCAATCAAGATGCAATCTTAATTAATGTTAATAATAGAAGTTTCATTGGAAAATGCTAGTTGTACATACAGTGCAGTACTCTTAGATGCAGAAAGAAATCCATCAAATCCTTTAAGAACATTCCCACATTGACTAGGATCTTGCAGATAACTCGTCTCCATTTCATACACCTGAAAAAAACAAAGATTAGTTGGAGAAGAAGCCAAACTTTTTGTGAAGTTTCATGTCATAGTGATTTAATCCCATTTATCAAAACTAATATGGGTTGGAAGGAGACTCATCCCCATTCATTTTATTGTCCATCATAAACCTGCTAATAATTTCATCAGGGTAAATATAATATATTTTTTCATTTGGATACTTGAAGTCGTACCTAACAGTCACATAGCAATTCTCCAAAAGCTACTTATTATCATAGATCACCTAGCAGTTTGTTAATATTATAATAACACTCTGTTTCAAGCAAATCATGTTGTACAGAAATGGGACAACCTGAAAGATACCAGTGAAGCTTAAAAGAAGCATCATCCGACGGTAATTCTTTCCAACAACATGCCACTTAACCAACACAAAAGGATTTTTCTAGTGAGACAGAAATTAGATGTTATCAAGGTAGTTAATGTTACTAGTAAGACCATAAGTTCTAATAATATGAGATTGTAATAACATCCTTCAACTTTAGATACACAGACTCAAAAGTAGAGCATCCATCAAAGCAGGTCTAACATAGTGCATTTATCAGTTTCAGTTTGATGGACAACATATTATAGTGAGGGAAAAAATTAGAACTTCCAAGGCTCTATGAGAGGCCTTATAGATGGTATGTAAACACATTGTACTTGTACCCTGATGTATGGCTACTCCCGCAATTCCGGTAAGCATCGACAATACTGAATCCTAACCAATTATCATAGTTCACCTTGCTAGGGATGATGGAGAGGGCACTCCACCTTTCTTAACTTGCATGCAGAATAAAAAGCTATTTACCAACAAATTCCCAATTTTTGTGCATAATTCTGTTGCACAGTGTACAGCAGGATTTCATCTCACTTCGAGAGTTTATTCTTAAAGAGCTGGCAATCTTCCAAGTATTTTTACGTCAAATTGGAAGTATATCCATGTATATCATCTTATATATAACCAAGAATAAAAGCTTCCCCATTACCATACATAATACATTAGTTTTCAACACCCTCTACCTGAATACTTATCTATCATCCCAATTTGCTCTCTACAAGGTGTTCCAACAAATACAACATCAACACCAAACTCAAGCTTTAATCCCGCTATATGGGGTCAGTAATATGGATCCTATTTGACCGATGCATTTTGTAATGGTATTATTTTCATTAGTACCTAAAAATTTTAACATTTTTTCATTAATATTCTCAACGTCCTTTTTGGCCTCCCTGCCCTTGTGCTTTTGTTAGTTGTCTCCAACCAATCCTGGTGAAATTAGCCACACTCAATAAGTTGACATAAAGATAGCAATTTGCCACAACACTAATGAGAAAGCAATTCTGAAATCACTGATATCCAAGCCCCCATACTCATACTGGGTCACCAACTAAATGTTTTACACTACAACAATAATTCACACCAACAAATGTCAATACCTTGCATGATAATATGATATCTTGTCTACGTAAAGCTGAGATGGAACAAGAGAAAGTCCACCTGCTTTTCGATGTTCCGAAGCTCATCGTGAAGTTTGTTTCTCTTACTCAGAAGAGACGCTAACATGGCTGATGGGTTCGACGACCCTCTTTGCCCTAATAACAACATCAATCAATAATTTATCGCACCAATTCCTCAAAAACACATTAATTGCGTCCGAATTAGAAGAGATTATGTGAAAAATTACCTTCAGATTCCATCACCATCGGTACTGATAGCGAAAACCCTAGGCAAAAGCCTGCTTACTGCCTTGAACGGGGAAGAAACAAGGAGAGGGTTATGATTATGTACTAACTACTATGTATGTTTAAAGGATTCGCCCCTATTTCCAATTCCAGTTTAAACAAGAACCCTAATTCAATTTTTCAATCGAAGGGTTTTAGCAGCAGAGCGCTTCCAGCTTTTTTAATTTAAAATTAAAGTTATAAATACCCCACTTTCCTACAAAGAGGGACGTTATTTTCCTGGGGTCAGTGAAATGCTGCATAAGCAGGAGCAAGTATTTCAAATTTCAAATGTTAATAATTTGTTTAAAAAACATGTTAATAAATTTCCGTTTCATTTATAAGAAAAACTAAGTAAAAATTGGTTGGGTTAATATTAAATATATGCGTTTATTAAAGGCTACAATAGCATTTAGTTATAAAAATTGAACTAAATAAGAAAAACTAAACATAACAAGTATAAAAAAAATTAGACTATATAAGTTTATCATATCAAGTTCGATTCATATAGTAATGGATATAAAATCTATGTCGTCTCTTATTTAGTATACATAAATATTAAACTCATTGTTGTATTATGATATTTATACTCTCAACATTTCTAATATATATTTTAATTAAATTTTTATATTATTTGAAAAACGATTTAAATGGATTATTAAATTCATATAGTAATATTTCATAAATCAACAACCAAAACATAAACATCTAAGTATTAAGACAAAACCCTATCCTTATATGATTAGGATCGATAATTAGTCTAAAACATTTAGAAAAGTAAATTGAGTAAGCTAAAAACTTAAAAAGAATATAATAACCTTAATTAAGGAATTCTTGTAGGCTTGAAAGTAAAAAATATAATCAAAATAGTCAAAATTTACTTTATGTGAGCCCTTAAAGTCGCATTTAAAGTAATCGTATTTAGATTTGGGGTTTTCAAAAAAACTTCTTTAATTAAGTCTAAACTTTACAACTTGTTTAGAGAAAATGATTAGTTTAAAAAAGTTAGTTGAAGTGACTTAGTAAAATTAAATTTTAAAACTAACATCCTAAAAATCTGATTTTAACCTTAGAAGTATAATTATTCAATATAACATAAAACTCATCGGAACCCATAAAATCAAGTCTGAAACGCAACAAAGCCCTAGAGATAAGTTAATTAAGCAATAAAAGGAAAGAATATAATATAATAGACTATATGAATATATATGTATTTCTATGAATATATTCAATATATATAATAAATATACTCGTAAATTAACCCAAAATTCTAAAAATATATAATACATAATGTCATATGACTCTCACCTATTAGCTTTCGAGTAATTTATATCTTTTATAGAAAAATATATTTATAAGTTAGGTAAATAGATGTAAAATAGTTTATATTAATGTTATTAGTAACCACAAGAATATTGATCTTGATAATAGAATAATGAGTATAATAATATTACTAATAACACGAGATAATATGTAAAAATAATTGAATTAGTATAAACCTAATTAGTCGGATATCTTTTCTTCATTAGATTGATTAGAAGCATTTATAGATGTGAGAATAATTAAATTACATTTAGACATAGATATAAAATCATATAAATTAATAAAAAAATTAATTGAAAAATTTAATGCTTAAAAGACACTCTAGAAATTACGATTTGTAATAATGTACATAGAATTAAGTTGAACTCTCATAACTAGGAAACAATATAAATAAAGTAACCGTATAACTTTAATATTTTAATTTAAGCACATTTATATGAAATTTTCTTAGAAGTGTTAAGTCTATCGAGTCTAATCGCTAAAACATAGAGTTTCGTAATTTTAAATAAAGCTTAGCATAAGTTTTTTAGAATTAACTACATGATTTTAATAATTAATATTAGTGAGTAAAATGTTATATAAATGTGTATAGATAAGTCCCAAATAATTAATATAACTTAATTATATATTATATATTACTAATATTTTTACTAATAATCCTGTTAAAATCCACCTAAAATAACAACATATGAGAGAAAAAGAATTTATGATTATAAATAATGTTTATGATGAAACAATAGAATATTTTTTAAGTATTCTAGAAATTTGGATAGATATGAAATAAAATATAGTAAATTTACTAAAATATTTTAAAGAAAATAAAAAAATAATATATATATATCACCGCCTTTAGTTAAGATAGTGAAAATTTTTGTTATAATGGCTTAAAAAGCCATGACGCCTAAACAACGGAAAAAAAGAAATGAGAGGAAGAGAGAGAATGAGAGGAGAGGGGAAGAGAGAGAAAAGGGAGAAAAGCGAGACAAAGAGAGAAAGGGTGAGAGATCGAGAGGGAAAAAAAAAACTAGAAGATTTAAATTTTCTAGCATCTAATATTTTTAAGTAATCTCGTTTCTATAATTATAAGTATTTTCTTTTAATTAATATTTAATAATTATAAAAAAAAGATCTCAATTATCTTATTATTTTCCTAAATTGAGTTTTATTTGTCTTGTTTCATTCTTTTGTAACTATAAACTTAGAATATTGATAATTATAAGACTCGTATATTATTATCACCGATTCTTAAAATGAGTTAATTTCTAGTAATAATCATTTACCAAAATTATTCTTATAAATTTAATATCATTACTTTTGTAAAATTTGAGTATATATGTGATTTATTATATTTTTTTGTAAAATTGTGTGAAAATAAACTAATTATTTTTTATAACATTACGAAAAATATCATCCTACAATGATCTTTTCGTAATTAAAGCATGATAGAAACAATAGTAAATATGTTTTGATATAATCGAAACAATATAATATAAGTAGTAATAAACTATGTATATTAGTTATTATTAAGTAAATTACTATAACCTATATGATAAAATAAAATACTTAAAATATTTATATGTATATATATAATGTGTATGTATATGAATATATGAATATATAACTCTACTGAATAACCATATAAATAATATCTCAACTAAATACTAGATAAAACCTTAATATTTTTATATATCTTACAAAAATTGAATATGAGCTTTGATATTATATAAGACTTATAAGTGAATAAAGCCTTGACATTCCAGATTTATCAGAGTGAGCTTCAGTACAAATAAGTGACATCAATACTTTATAGTATTTTAAAGTATTATATCAGAATATCTAGAAACCTTGATATGTATTAACTTGTTATTGTAGTTAGCTCTTTGTGCATATATAGCATTTGTGGTTAGGTTTCGATTTACTATGATGAGAGTTAAGCTTCATGTTATGGTTGTTCTATGAATGTTATTATGCTTGAATTGTTTGAACTTGATTGGTTATCCTAAATAAATAAATAAATTAACTCACACTCAACTTAATATCTAACCTAATATGCATCATAACCCATTAGGGGTAACGGTTGAGATTCTCAGCCAAACACGAACTATCTTCAATGAGAATAGTTGAAATGATCCTTTCTTAACTTTTAACTGAACTAAGTGATAGGAGAAGAGGTTGCGGCAAGGTTAAGGGTTGTAGTTTGAAGGTGATCACAGGAAGAGGGTGTTTTTCATTGCAAAAGCCTCGATTTGATCTCGATTCATGAGTGTACAATGTCAATCTTCTCAACTCAAATTAGAGCGGGTATAATTTCTCTGATTTTACGACGAACTAGATAACATCATGCAATAGTATTTGCTTATACATATATTGCATCTAACCAACTTGATTGAAAACTCTACTTGTGATGTGCTGAACGTGTACTTCTATTTCCACCCTACTTATTAAGCAAGTTGTTACTCGTTCTCCTATAGTTTATTTTACAAGTTCTAAACAGATTACAAACACCTACTTAAAACCAAAACTCTAGTAAACTGGGGCAGAGAGTGATGTGTAAACAAGAAATGACCGGTTGCTATCCTTAGCATTGACTTCCTTAACTTTTAAGAAAAACTATACAAGATTTCTCAAGGGCCTTTGTAGTTTTCAGTATTTTAGTTAGTATACGAAATGACAAATACTTATAGGATTTACTACTACTCTTTGAAAAGTTAAATTTTGAGTTTTTTTTTTTAAGATTATTCCAAAGTTTTATATAAAACCGATATTGAATTAGATACTTTAAAGCGATAGGGTCAAGTATGCTTAGTGTGAACTATGTTTAAGATAGCAACTATAAAGTCGATTTCTATTTTAAAATGACTTATACAGCGAGACTGTTACAACTTCACCTTTTCAAGGCGTAACACGTATAACCAAATAAATTATGTATAATATTAAATAAAAAGTAGTAGATTTGGTAACTACTAAAATATTAATTATTTATGTTATCAAATAAATAATTTTTTTATAATATTTAATAAAAATAATGTTCATTAACTTAAAATTATAACGTAGAGAGATATTTTTGAGAATGCAAGATTTTTTTTTGTCTAATAAATTTTATTTTTGTATTATGGTGTAGATAAAATAAAATCTAGACTAATTTTTTATCTAATCACCAAGTAAAATTACGAACTAAACATAAAATAATATTTTTTGTCTAGTGTAGTGTCACAAAAATTATGTAACCAAATGCTAGGGGAATAAATGCTAATATCCCTTATAGCAATGCAAGATTTGATACTCTTCTTATCTAAAAGTTATAATATAATAATAGCAAAAAATAAATAAATAAACAAACGTATGTGTAAATTTACTTAAAAATAAATGTACATTGTACATGTAATTTTATCCATCTTCTATCAAATAAGCAATCATATTTCATTTAAATTATCTTTTTCCTCACACTTGAAAACGATTAGATTAGGGTTTAGTGAGAAATTTATTATTTTTATAAAATGAAGCCTTTTTTAAGGGACTTAATTTTTATATAAAATTTTTTATGCATATTAAGATTCAAAAATGATTTTTTGGCTTAAACTTGTATTTTCTTTTCAAATTTTCTTTTTACTTTTTGCCCAAATTATTTTTTGTTTATTTTCTATATTTTGTATTTTTAGGGGTTTTTCTCATTTTTTCCTTTTTTCTTTTCATTTCCTAGCTCTTTTCCTTTATTTCCATTTTATTGATTTTTTTTAATCTTTAAAGGGACAAAAATGAAATGCATATCAACCTTTTCTAAATTCTCAACAACTAATATCTTTCAAACCTAAACCATTGCCTCCTCAAAATCCTAATCATAATCCTTCACAATGCATTTGATAAGTAGGAATAGACTCAAAATAGAATCATGATTCTATAATCAATTTCATTTCTTAAGTTATACTTGCAATTTCTTTAAATCAATGATTCCTATTTTAGATTGTAAATTATAAGTCTTTAGGGAGTGGAATTGGGATTTAATGATTCCATGCCTTCATTTTAAGACGATATTATTTGTTTAACCATATATATATGTGTGTATACAAATAATTGATATTATATTAGTTGTGTAAAAATATAAATGTTATATTTATATATTATATGTAATCATACTAATTATATAATATTATATATAACGTTACATTAAAATATGTTATAACTTTTATGAGAATATCTACATAGTGCTATAAAATCTATAATGTCATAATATCATATATATATGTGTATGTGTGTATATGTGTGTTTATAACTTCATAAGTATTATATGTATATTCCATACAAATACCTTAAGTGCATAATATATTGCTGGCAAACACGTATTAGCATTGCACGTACAAAAAAGAATACATTTTGCTAAATTAGTAATAAAATATGAATTGCAGCATTACTTTATGTCTTGATGTGAAGAGGAAAATATAAAAAATATAAATGCAAAGATGTAAAAAGCTAATACATATATTGCTATGTTATAAGAAATCTATAGAATATGATATAATTTTTATTATCTTAATAATATATTAGTGTAGAGAGAAAATGTGGGAGAAAGAAAAAAGACAAATAAAATGTTAAAAATTATACTAGAATTGTATAATTGAAGCTGTGAAAAAGAGTGAAACCTTATTAGCTTAATGGCTTAATAATGATGATGATTAATAGAATATATATAATATATAAACATATACGGTGTACATTAATATGAAGAGAGAGAGAGGGTATGGAAGGAAGATAAAAGATAAATTGGGTGTAAGAATATATTTATACTGGATTATCAGAGATATGGAGATAAATAAAACATTATTAGCTAATTATATAAATTAAAGTGTTTGAGGAGGTTTTTCTTTTTGCTACATATTATAATGAGGAGAGGAAAGATTCAAATTTGGTTTATCTCTTTTCGATACTAGTGCTTATGTGATTGACTAAAACACTTTGATAAGTGTTCGAGGAGGTTAAATGTCTTAAATTTATATAATATAGAAAAACAAAGTTATTAAGCATGTTTATGGAAAGAAAAGAGTAACAAAGAAAAGTTATTTAAGATAATTATATAAAGGCATGTAGCTACTCTTTCTTCATAAAAAATAGTATTCTTTTAAGTAATTCTAAATGTGATTGAATTATTTAATTATTTTTTATTCTTTTAACACCCAAAAGTGCATTATTCTCTAATTTATCCATATTTAATTATATATTATATAGTATAGAGGTAATGAAATATATAGATCTAGTCATATAGATTGTGTCACATGAAAGAAAACAATGACTTATGAAAGATACTTATATATATATGTTATATGTATATGTATATATTATAATTGATGTTAGATGATACCTTTTATGGTTGTATGTATATATAGTTATGCATATGTTATCGATTATTGCATTCTAGATTTAAAGGGATCAATTAGTAACAACATGCAAGGTTTAGAATCATAAGCTTTTCAAGTCTTTTAAAGTATTTTGTCGCTAGCAAATGTTTTTAAATAAAATTGCATAACAAATGAGTTATAAAGCTTAACAAGTAAAATCTTTAATTACAATAATATTCAGTAGAAATAAGTAGGTAATCTCGTTATATAGGATAATTACTCATACCTTACTAGATTGAATAGGCTTTAACTATGTATTACAGGTTATGAGACATGTTCTAGGTTCCAAAACTTGCTCCCACATGATTGAATACATGTATGAGATCTATTTTCCCTCTATCCATTTTGGAACCTATAGTCAAAGATATAAAGTATACAAGATCCAAAGTATAAGTTCCTGAGTTCCTTCTATCCATTTTATAAACTATAATAAAATAATATTAATAAATGATAATATTATATATTCAGCAAATAAATATTTTAACAAAATGAAAAAAACTCAAAACCATAAGCTAACAAACCTAAACATGTCTCTCTCATTTTACATTTTCCATTATTTCCATTATTTTCTTCCTCATTTCCCTCTCAAACCTTATGTTTTCCACTCTTTCCTCTTATTCTTTTTCAATTGTTAAGCAATACGATCACATGAATTTAAAACACTAAAGGTAGGAATTTTTCTTTTTTATTTTATGGATTTTGTTACAAGTTTCATAAGTTTTGCATATAAAGAACTTATAATATCGCAAACAAATTACTTTTTGATGTCACATAAACCTAAAATTTACAGGAAGAAAGGTAAAATTTATAGATTTTACATGATATCATTTACGCTGTAGGTTTTATACATATAGAGTCTAGGATGGCTCAAGAGTGCTATAAAATAGGTCTTAGTTCCAAAACCTAGAAATATATATCTTATAAGATAGGGTATAACTAGAGACTTATGCATTATCTACCATGTATGTGCTCACCCCTAATATCTAGTGCCATAATGCCTGCAGCCTGTACTTATTATTAAATGTGATAAGTAAACATGTGGCCATAATACTGATTCTTGGTTAATAGCTATTTAATGTGGGTACAGTAAACAAAATCAACAAACATCTCTAGTGTCTCAAGACTAATAAGTAATATCCATCTAATATTTATAAATAATGCTTGACGCTTGATTAGTTTCATACAATGTTCACAAGATATATCATTTATCAGGAATCCAGTCAACTGCTTCTACTCGTAGTTACATCTCATACATTAACTATAATATGTTAATAGCTTCATTGTAGTTATTCAAAAAGTATAAATACCACATAGTTGACCTACTAAAAAAACCTTACGATTTTATAAATTTCAAAAATAGCTCAATTTGACAAAATTACAAACCCATTTGCTTCTAGTAAGCAGCTTTATTTGGAACTATAATTTTTCATGAAATGGGAACAATTTAAGTTTGATTGAGGCACCATTTGAAGTTATAATTAACTTGAATTATCTATTTTTCAAAACTTTTAATATGAGTAAGCTGAGCTCGACTCAAAAGATTTAATTTTCAATACAAATATCCATTTTTGTCAAAAAAAAAAAGACTCAACTTCTATTATATTACATATGCCTACATTGACTTTAGAAAAATATTTCCATCCTAAAGATGAGCCAAATAGACCATAGCAAGATTTTTTTTTTCAAATTTTTTTATTTTTCTCATATTATTTTTGGTAATTTTCTAACTTTTTTAGCTTTTACTTATTTTCTAACTTTTGTACATTTCATTTTTCAATTTTTTAATTCTCTTTCTTAATTCTATATTCTATTGTATTTTTTGCTTTTCAACCTCTTTTCCTAAATATAAAACTTTTGATTAAGATAGACAAAAATAAGGTAGGGTAGATATGGGTGTCTACAGTTGCATTATTGCATATTAAAATATATGCGACACATTCGTAGGATTCTTGCACTATAACTTCTCAATAAATAGAGATACTAGCTCTATATATGTGTTAGAAACATGGTGACAATTCTTTAAACATACATCCCATGCAATAATATAAAGAGACGCTAAATCAAACTTATGACCAAGATCTTAAAACTTTGTTGAGAGAGCTTTTAGTTGAAGGCCTTAAAATGTAGAAGGCTAATTGGTATAAGCTCAGCCAGCACTTCATGATTTTGATTATTTAGGTTAATAACAATGTTTAAGGAATTAGATCCATTCATTAAGGAATGTTTTAAGGAAATTTGGCTTGATGGGCTTAGAAAAAAAATCATCAAACCAATTCATCCACTTTCAACATTTCTTAGTAAGCTTGTTCGCCCATATGCTCACTTATGGCTTGTGCTAGAAGAAACCTTAAAAGAGTTAGTTTTATTATAGAAGGATGCATTTTATCCGTTTCTCACCAAAACCATCCAAAAATGTCTAAGAAGACTCATCTCATCTATTAATTTCTTAAGTAATCCAATGGATAAAGATAAGATCTAGATTTTATAAATAAGTGCCTAATCTTCATTATTTGACAAGAAATATTCAAAGAAACATCTTTGTTGTTGTTAGTGGGTTTTGGATTTGAACTTTATCCTACAAAGAAAGGAAAAACTTTTAGTATCAGAGCTAGTCCAGTATAGCTAGTCTGGTATAACCAGTCTGGTATAACCACTCCAATGCTTAAGTTAGTAAATGAATGTAGGAAAAGTAGAGTGAGTGGTGAAGAATTATTAGATCACTCTTATAACATTTCTTTTCCGTATTTATAGGCAAATGTCGTGTCTGAAATAACAATTATCAGAATGATTATTAGGACACGTAGAGGTCTCTTGATTGCGCACATTCCTGAAATGTAAGGAGAGTGGGCAGTTATATAATATAACCGTACCAAGTGATAACTGTTCATGAAACTTTCCTTGAATACAAATTTGATATGGATCTATCACTTGACATTAGTTGAGAATGTAGATAACTCGGCCTTTCGATAGCCAAATGGGTAAGTAAATGAAATTTAATTATCAACATTTACCCTCCAACTCTCGTATTTGAGGGTTCGACTAAGGGAGTAAACATTTAATACTTTGGAGGCCAAGTGGGGAACTGTTCCTTAGACACTGAGTAAGGTAGGAAGGAAGACAGATTGCATCTTAATCAAAAAGTTGTAATCTTCAATTTTCTCGCCAGTCAATAGACTAAACAGTGGAAAGTATGACAACTGCCACCTCAATCATCATTTCACCACAAGCCTAATAACTATCAAAGACTTGACAACCATTAGATTTCCATCTTGCAATACGCATCAATGATCCACACCATGATAAGCAATGCATCATTTCTGTTATGGACTCATTTGCAATTATGAGGGTGAATCATCTGTATTTAAAGAACTTTTCAAAACCGAAAACAAATTTCTTCAATCGCATCTGTAAGTTTTCGTTGCTTACTTAGCATCTTGTCTTACCTTGAAATTCTTCAATTTCCGTAACATTCACTATAGTCAATCAAGTATTGTTTGCAACATAATTCGTTAACTTATCCTTTCAAATTCTAAAGCAACTGAGTTTAAGGCTACTTCTCCCCCTCAGAAGAGGAGTAGGACAACATGTTCCTCAAGTAGCTTGGCCAACAGTATTGTTGAGTGATGGGATAAACTCGTTTGGATCAACTCTCTTACAATAGATAATTATCCAGAAGACAAGGAAGGAAGATTCGCAGCTAAGTATTTGTACAATAATATAGTTTACTTCCATGATTCACTAAACAGGGTAGCTAGTGTCGTCGATAGGGCCTTTATTTCAAAATATAACAAGTACTGGCAAGACCTTCCTAGAGCATGGAATCTTAAGGGGCCGAGAGAAGAGGAAAGGATATGTTTCCCACAGGAGTGCGAATTCTACATCTATTTGAAATATCTCGACTTTGGGCTATGCTTCCTTTTCTCGGCATTCGTCAAGCAGTTCTTCAATTACTTCCAAGTTACGCCAAGTATGTTCTCACTAAACACATATCGGTTTCTAATGGCATTCAAGATAATCTGTGAAGAAGTTGAAGTTAGGGCTATGCCTCAACTATTTCAGTACTTCTTTTCGATTAGGAGGTAACCCGATAATTGGTACTTTGCAGCTACTAGACATGGGTAGAAGTTCATGGATAGGTTAGAGTCCAAGATCCATTAATGGCACGATAAATTTGTGTTTACCCTTTCAGATAAGGAGTTGGATTTCTGGACCTAATAGATTGAACCAATCTACACTAAGGACAATGAGTTAATGCCGAATGATGCCACTGCGACAAAGAAAATCTAGGAAAGGAGGAATAACAAAATGTTCTTCTAGAATGCTGAGAGAATTATAAGGCATTATGAGAGCAAAGAGCCAATTTTTTCTAAAAGGGAAGGTATGCTAATGAGTATTCGCCATTGTAAGTATAGCTATAAGAGGAAAACTATTCTCATGACTTAGGGGAGGAATTGTTGTCTTTGAGCATTGATTGGTATGAAAAACACAAGTTCTTTTTTATTCCTTGCATTAATATTAATACATCTACTTTATACTACAAATATGAATGTTGGTGAGGTGAACCCCGCTAAGCTATTAGCTTAAGTAAAAGCCAAAAAATCGAAGGCTGATAAACGTGCATCCTCTACAACTGCAGTACTTAGCCAACTACTGTTAAAAAGGCAGTGAAAGAAGGCACAACAAAACAAGTAGTGATATAAAAGATCTTTCGTCCTGCCGAGAAATGACAAGGGGCTGAAAAGCCTAGGTTGATAGAGGCTACGTGAGTAGAAACCAATCTAGTGGAAAATATTACCACTACTGTGGAGCCGAGAAATAGTGGTCAAGAAACCCAACTACAGAATGAGGTTAAAATGACCATAGTTGTTGAAGGGTCATCACTCATGATAGAGGTTGTGCCGAATACCAATAAGAGAAGTGGAAAGGAATTTGTTAGTCAACCCCTAGCTAAGAGGTTTGAAGAATTAGATAAAAGGACGAAGGAGGCCATGTGCAATAAAGCTCTTGCTTCAGCAGTGTTGAATTCATCCTTAACACGGAGGTTTGAGTACTTTGCCTCGTGTTGGAGTTACAACATCTTACATACAAACTTGGCCCTAGGCGATAGGGCAAAATCTCTGGCCTTGATGGAAGGCATTATTCTTCCCAAGGATAGAGAAATTGCAAAGAAAGACGTTGACAGGGTCGGTGGCTGTAATAAAGCTCATACTGCAGCTAAGCTGTATGATGTAAGTATCTATTGAATCCTTTCAACCGTTAGGCATGTTTGGTTGTTAATACTCTTGTTTGTTTTCAGATCAATGGCTACGTTCTAACAACCTTGAATAAAGCCGATAAAGAAATGAAGAAGGTAATAACAATAATAATCTTTTACATATTTTGTCGAGTGATCTAGAAAATTCATCATTTATATTAACGTATTATAGAAAGTTAAAGACGTATACAACTCCTCAAAAGCACGAATTGCGATTGCCGAAAATACAAGAATAAGGGCTGAGATGGAGACCAAAAAATATCAAGATGAACTAGTTGCCAAGAAACTAACACGCTTTTTAGTTGCCAATGAAGTCTCAAGCCTTAAGGCTAAGGTTGATGAGTAGTGTAAGAAAGTTGAGGACTTGAAAGAAGAGTTGCACAAGAAGAAAGAAGAGTGTTAGGGTTTGGGCCAAATATTATACTATGAGTGATGAGGAAGATAGACTTTGAATGTAAATTAAGGAACTAGAGACCAACAATGCTGGGTTGTAAAGCCGTGTTGCCGATTTAGAGGAGTCTATGAGGAAAGGACCCTTTGTTGAAGAGGCAATTGAAATTCGTCACTGCTAGTCAACAATATGAGAGACTATTGCGAAAGAAGTTGTTGGATGGGGTGTAGGCAGCGAGAGAAGAAATCCTTAAACTTCACTTTGACTATGATCTCTTGTGCTAAGATTTTGATGATGTTAACGACAAAGTCAACAGCTATGACAAGGAAGATGGTAAGGATTCAAGTGCTGAGCACAATGCACAGGATGAAGATGAGACTCATGCCAAGATTCCTAAAGATGATGAGGAATGCCTATCCAAAGAAATCCCTTATGAGTGTAAAGAAAAATCTACCTGCTCCCAAGCCCCAAGTACTAGAAAGGAAATATGCTCAGAGAAGGCCCCAGCTTTTGATCAACAAAATACTTCTGCTCAATTTGAAAATAAGTCATAAGATTCTCTTATCATTTTATCTTATGTATGGATGATACTAGGCCGAGTGGCCGAATATCGTAATTTGTAATTTTATTTATGATGAACATCATTTCTTCACATAACTTTAGTATTTCTAGTACGTTTTATTTCACGCATTTGTCGTTTCTAGGAATGATTTATTTCACACACCATATTCTTACTGGCATGAGTTATTTTACACGTTTTTATTTCTCGACATGATTTATTTCATATGATCACGTTTCTCAACATATTTTATTTCATATGACATTTTCTTAGCATGTTTTATTTCACACGCCTAATTTAAGTGTCTAATAGACAATATCTGTTAGTCATTTGAGATGTAGACTAACCGTTTTACTTGGGAATTTGTTACTTAGCTTTAAGATTGATTTATGATGTTCGTTAACTACGATAGGCTTGAACTTACACTAGTTCATTCACCATGTAGTTTGAACTTATTAACTCAATAGGCAAATAAATCGAGAAACGAAATGAAACTTCGAATGTAGTTGTCTTGCAAAACAAGTAAGCTGTTGCCTTACAAAACAAATAGAAACACATAACATCAAGGGAATCAATGGAAATATAATTTCAAGTTCTTGACATTCCATACACAAAGGATAATTGTACCATCCAACCTTTTTAGTCGATAAGCCCCCTCACCAACGACTTCCTAAACCCTAACAGAATCCTCTCATTTTGCGTCGAGCTTCCTATGTTTTTCTCACATGCCAGCTACTTCTAACTTTTGGCAACTCAGGTCTTTAGCTTGAAAAACCTTATGCTTCACTTTCTAATTATAATACTTAGTTACCTTATACTGATATGCTGCAACCTTTGCTCTTGCGACATCTCTGATATCTTCAATTGTATCCAAATTTACCATTAATCCAACATGATTAACCATCAACTGAATTTGTAAATTAGGCAGATCTAACTTAATCAACAAAACTGCTTATGTGCCATAAGCTAACCTGAAGGGGATTTCCCCTATTATGGTTCTGGAGATGGTTTAGTACCCCCATAAGACATCCAGCAATTCATCAAACCATTTCCTCTTAACTTGATTAACCTTCCTCCTTAAGCTGTGCAAGATGATCTCGTTGATAACTTCAACTAAGTTAGAGATGTATAGTTCAGGTTAATGTTGTATTTCTCATAAAATGCTCAGAACTTGTTGTTGTCAAACTGTGGCCCATTATCCATGATTATCATAAATGGGACTCCAGATCTCAATATTATAGAGTTGAAAACAAATGCCTCTTCTTTTTGTTTGGTAATATTCGTCAATGCCTTAGCTTCCACTCATTTTATGAAATAATCTACGGTAATAATGACAAATTGTCACTAGGTTATAGACTTCGGGAAGGGTCCAAGAATGTTTAAACCCTACTAAGTAAAAGGCCAAGGACTAGATAAGCAACATAGTTCAATAGAAGGCGCATGAATAGACGCCTCATGCTTCTAGCACTGTAGACAATACTGAACAGCTATCTTTGCATCTACTTTCATGGTCGGCCAATAATAGCCGAGTTACAATGTATAGATATACAATGTCTATGCTTTCACGTGGTTGCTGCGTACACCACCTTGTAGTTCAAATAACACCAGTTAGACATCTCTCGGAGTAAGGCATCAAAGATAAGGTTAGGATATGTTGCATTTGTACAATTGATCATCTATTAGCGTGTAGTTTGTAGCTTAATAAACCAATCTTCGTACTTCTTTCTTGTCAATAAGGAGAACACCACCTCTTGAATAATCTACGAGGGGATCCATCTAAGACTTCTCTTTAGGGAAAGGAGCTAATTCACAACTTTACAAGACAATGGATAAACTTTTTATAGGAGAAATTCGACAAAAAGTTTATCACTCAGGTTAGGAAGTGCCATACTGGCCAACTTGGACAACTTATCATTAGTAATATTCTTACTTCTCAGAACCTTGTGGATTGAAAAAGATTGAAATTCTTCCATGAGCATTTACACTATCAATAAGTACTTGCTCATTTCTTCTTCCTTCGCTGCATAACTTCCTATGATTTGATTCACCACCAATTGTGAATCAGAGAAAGCTTCAAGTTTCTTGACACCAATTTCTTTAGTTAGTTTAAGTTCGGCTATCAAAGCTTCATATTCTGCTTCGTTGTTACTAGTTGAGAATCTGAATTTTAAGGCATAATTAACCTTTATGTAGATGGTTCTTCTATTAAAGAGGGAAGTGGTCTAAACTCCACTAGGCAAAAGGCTAAGGACTAGATAGGCAGTAAAGTTCAGTAGAAGGTACATGACTTGACGCCTCATACTTCTGGCATTGTGGACAATGCTGAATAGCTATCTTTGCATCTACTTTCATAATCGGCCAATAATAACTAAGTCGCAACGTATGGATATACAATGTCTATCCTTTAACGTAGTTGCTGCATATACCACCGTATAGTTCAAATAACATTAGTTAGGCATCTCTCGGAGGAAGGCATCAAAGGTAAGGTTAGGATATGCTGCATTTGTACAGTTGATCACTTATCAGCGTCAGTTCGCAACTTAATAAACTAATCTTTATGCTTCTTTCTTATCAACAGGGAGAACACTACGTCTTAAATAATCTATGAGAGGATCCATCCAAGACTTCTCTCTTGGGTAGAAGCAAATTTACAGCTTTACGAGATAATGAATAAACTTTTTTACGAGAGAAATTCGACAAAAAGTTTGTCGCTTGAGTCAAGAAATGCCATATTGGCCAACTTGGACAACTTATCAACAATAATATTCTTACTTCTTAGAACCTTGTGGATTGAAAAAGACTAAAATTTTTTCACGAGCGTCCGTACTATCAATAGGTACTTGCTCATTTCTTCTTCCCTTGCTGCATAACTTCCTATGACTTGATTTACCACCAGTTGTGAATCAGAGAAAGCTTCAAGTTTCTCAACACTAATTTCTTTATCCGGTTTAAGTCTAGTTATCAAAGCTTCATTTTTGCTAGTTAGGAATCCAAATTTTAAGGCATAATTAACCTTGATGTTGTAGGGTTCTTATAGAAGAAAGCTTGCACCACTTCCCTCTCTAATGAAAGAACCATCCACATAAATGTACTATACGAGTTTCTTTGAAATCTCCACACCGTCTTCCTTCCCAGTGAATGCGGCCAAAAAATCCACTAACACTTGAGCTTTTAATGCCATTTTAGGTTTATATTGTATACCATAAGCACTTAGCTCTAAGGCATCTTTCATCATCCTCTTAGAAGAATCTAGCAGTTGCAATGTCTGCCACAATGGTTGATCAGTGAGAACTATGATTTAGTGTGTCTCAAAATACAGTTTCAATTTCCTTGCCAAGAGAACCACTGCTAATACAAACTTTTCAATTTTTGTGTACCGATGCTATGGTCCTTACAAGACATGACTCACATAATAAACAGGTCGATGCTCCTTACCATTGATTTGAACCAATATAAAAGAAAGAGCTCGGTAATTGATTGATAAGTATAAATATAAATTCTCTTCGGAGAGAGATATCAAGAGTATCGGGGGTGACGCAATGAATTCTTTGAGTTCATTGAAAGCCCTTTCGCAATCATTGGTCCATTTGAACTCTTTCGAATTCTTCAAAATTTTAAAGAATTTTGCACACCTATTCGCATTTCTTAACACAAACCAATTAAGGGCGGCTACTTGCCCAATGAGTTTACGAGGAGATTTCATATTTATTGTTACCTCAATCTTTCTCGAGTTGGCTTCAATACTATGCTAAGTGACCATGTATCTTAAAAACTTTCTCGAAGTTATGCCAAAGACACACTTTTGCAGATTAAGTTTCATGTTATATCTCCTAAGAGTAGCAAACATCTCCTTAAGATTAGCAGGATGCCAATCCTTTGTCATACTTTTCATAATCATATCGTCAACATATACTTCAACATTTCAATGAATATGGGGTTTGAACATCTTGGTAACAAGTCTCTAGTAAGTTGTGCTAGCATTTTTTAGCCCAAAGGGCATAACCGTATAACAATATATTTCAAAATTAGTGACAAATGATGTGTAAACTTCGTCTTCCTTATCCATTTTAATTTAGTTGTAACTTAAGAAAGCATCCATAAAAGAAAGCAACGCATGTCCAGTGGTTGAATCTACCATGTGATCAATTTTTTATAATAGAAAGCAATCCTTGAGACAAACCTTATTAAGATCCGTGAAGTTTATGTACATGCGCTACTTACCGTTAGACTTCTTGATTAGTACACAGTTGGCTAGCCAAGTTAGATAAGGATCTTCCTGAATAAATCCCACCTTCAATAGTTTCTGAACTTCTTCTTCTATGGCCGCTTGTCTCTCGAAGGCAAAATGCCTTCTCTTTTGTTGAATTACTTTTGCGCTTGGATCAATCTCGAGCTTATGTACTATAACGTCTCTAGGGATACCTGACATATCTGAAGGAGACTATGTAAACACATCGACATTACCATGCAAAAAGTTTATCAAACTTCGACAAATATCTATCGGTAAGGGTTTCCCTATGTTGGTCGTTTTTCTAGGGTCATCTCTTAAAGGGATTTCCTCTGTCTCATACTCGGTGTTGTCTACGCCGACTGACTTTCCTTTTTACTTGAAAAATCTTTTCTCGCTTAAGGCCCTTATGTATAAGGACCTTGCTAACTATTGATTCCCTTTGTATACACCAACTCCCGTGGGAGTAGGGAATTTGGCTTTGAGATGAGCAGTAGAAAGGATGGTGCCGAATAAGTGTTAACATGGCTTTCCCTTGATCATATTATATGGGGACCAACATTTGACAATAAGGAAGTCCACTTTATCTTCTACGACATGCTCGTCATCTCCAATTTGAATTGGTAAAGAGATTACTCCAACTATTCGAACAGGTTGATTGTTAAAGGTATACAAATCATAATTATAAGATCTCAACTGTGCTTTGATCTTTGTTCTTATATGATCAAAAGCATGTTGGAAAATAATGTCTATCGAACTTCTAGTGTCAATGAGAATTTTCTTGACCTCAAAGTTAGCGATTCTCATACTGATCACTAATGCGACATCATGCGGTCTTTTGATGCCTTCAAAATCTTCCTCTGTGAAAGAAATCATATTGTCAATCTTGACTTTTTTGCCTTGGATATTGCAAACATAATTTATGGCATTAATTAAACTCGAAGAGCTTGACCAACCTATAACAGGTCTGCCAACAATTATGTTGCTTATCCCATTAGGTGCTCTGTTGGTACTTTCATCCTTTGCATCTCTTTCAACAACTGTTGGCCAAATATCATTCTCTTGGTCCTCACGTCTCCTCTGAGATGATTGCTCAATGTTCTTGATATCTTGCGCTAGAAACTTACGCAAATACCCTCGTTGTATGGCATCTTCAATCTCATTTTTAAGCTGGATGCATTCATCTATATTGTGACCTTTGTTGCAATGAAAATCGCAGTACTTACTAGAATTTTACCTTGAGAGATTTCCTCCCATCTTTTTTGGCCATTGTAACATACCTCTCTATCCATGTACCTCCATTAATATGTCTGAAATTAGATAATTAACTAGTGTGTGGGACGAATATGTTGGAATTCATAGTCTCTTTCTCTCAATGTTTAGACTTTGATCGTCATTCATCCTGAGTCGATCTATTGCACTTCTCCTCTTGTCATTTTTCTTATCTTCTCTATTTTGATCGGCTTCTCACTAAGTCTTTATGTTGTCCTCTCGTTGGATGTAGGAGGTAGCTTTGGCTTTGAACTTAGCAAAAGTTCTCAGCTTATTCTTAACGAGAGACTTAAAAAAGTCCCCATAGGGCTTGACCCCATCAATGCTAGGGTTAAGCGCCACACTTATGTCTAACTTTAAGATTTGGAGCATCTCAGCTATGAACCTGGCCAAATAATCTCTAATTGACTCATCTGATCTTTGCTTTATTGTGTCAAGGATTAAAGAATCCTTAACAAGAGATTACTTATAAGGAAGTGTTAAAGAAACACTTCTACTAAGTCTTTAAAACATAAAATAGTATTCGGTTTCAGATGTTTAAACCATGTACTTGCTGTGCTCCTCAATGTTCAAGGAAAAGCTTAACAAGCCATGGCATCACTCAAACTGTGTAACTTAGCCAAAGTGCGATAGTACTTTAAATGAATTTTAAGATCTTTCATTCCATCATAGGTTTCAAATTGTGGTAACTTGATGCCCTGTAGTATAACCTCCTCCAAAATCTCAAGAATGAAGGAGCTCTTCTTAATTTGGAATTACTTACTCATTGAAGTAGGGGTGTTAACATGCGAAGGTCCAGCATAGTGCACTTACTGTGATTACTTGCCTTTATCAATCTTCTTGAGAGCAGGAGTCGAAAGTCCCATTGTAACCTCGACTTGCTTTTTTTGGTAATTCAGGTGAATAGATTGAGTTATTGCTATTCTCGGCAACGTGATCGCCGTAATCTTTGTTTTAATTTGGGTAGATATTATTATGAAAGGGATTAAGGAGCTCTTCGTGTTTTTTGTTTAGATCCTAAATTTCTTTGGCTAAATCAAGGCAAAGCTACTCTAGTTTAGACAAAAGTTGTTCGTTAGTATGCTTACTTCCTCCTTCAAGGTGATGGGAAGAAGCACCGACATTTGCACTCTTAGTTAGCCTAGTTCCTGCCATGTAGGTATGTTTGAGAAAAAATAGACGGTGCCAAATGTTGTTAGTAGGTTTTGGATTTGAACTTTATCTTGTAAAGAAAGGAAAAAATTTTGGTATTAAGGCCAGTCCAGTGTAGCCACTTCGATGCCTAAGTTAGTAAATGATTGTAAGAAAAGTAGAGTGAGTAGTGAAGAGTTATTAGATCCCTCTTACAACATTTCTTTCTCGTATGTATAAGCTAATGTTGTATCTGTAGCAACAATTATTGGAATAATTATTAGGACACATGGAGGCCTCTTGATTAGGCATATTCCTGAAATGTAGGGAGAGTGGGCAGTTTTGTAATATAACCATATTAAGTGATAGCTATTTGTATCACTTCCCTTGAATTCAAATTAGAAATGGATCTGTGTTACTCGACATTAGCCAAGAATGTAGATAACTCGGCCTCTCGGCAGTCAAATGAATAAGTCAACGAAATTCGATTATTAATAGCTGTGCTATTACCACTCAATTTTACGAAGAATGCCTACTTTTCACTTAAGAACAGTGAAGCTAATGTTTCAAGCTTCTTGACTTATAATAAGCATTAGTAAGCTTTTAAGATTACATGTCTCTAATCACATCCCACCACATGTGATGGATGTAAAGGAATAGATTATCTGAAAATAGTGATTTTATGTTAGTAGAAAGTTAAAACAAGAGAAGAACCTGATGATCTAGAGCAAATGCTCTTAGCTCACTCAATGCCCCTTTTCTCTAGCCTCTGTATTCACTATCCATTACCCCTTCTTTATTCCAAAACCTTTACTACTTATTATATTTACAAATGTACTCCCTGCTATTAACTATTAGTCTTATACTATAACTATTGTCTTTTATTTATTTACAAAAGTTCCCATAACTCCTTACTTTTCGTTCCCCCACTGTTTAATTGCTCTAGTATCCCTAGTGCAAACCTTCCATATAAGGGGTCTATTTATGTTACCCCCCAATGAATTGGCATTGTCCTTAACGAAAAAATAGGAAACTAATATCTACATCAATCCATGTTGCTTCATATAGGGTAGTGTGCTATCACTAAAATAAGAATTGTTGAGTGGAGGCCCCATGAGCATTAATGAAGCGCTTAGCCAAAATATGAAGAGGAACAAAGGCAGGAGAAGCATTTGGCATCAAATCAGAGGAAAGTAAGGACACCTATGAAGAGTGTCTCAATGCTCTTTTTAGGTTAGAGACATGGAATACTATGTGTATGTGTGAATCAATAAGTAGTTTCAACTTGTATATAGTAGGACCCACATGGCACTTAACTTGAGAAGGGCTAAAGTAATGAAAAATTTTTTTTTGATTGATCTATTTACCAACATTATACTAGTTAAGTGGTTAAATTTTGAGATATACCCATTCTCCAACTTGGAATTGAACATCTCGCCTATTTTTGTTTGCTTACTTAATTATGCAACTTTGAGCTCATAACAAGTACCGTTGTAATTCGCATAAAGTTCATCCCTTTTGAATAAGTTGTTGCTTACAGCCTCAACTTGAGTCGCACTAATACTAATACCCTACCTATGGTAACTAATGTGACCACTCCTTAGGTTGCTCAAAAGCAAAACATTACAAGTACTCAAGGAAATGATTGATGATTTCAATTTGACTATTCATCATAGGTTGATAAGGTTAAGCAGAATAACCACGAACTGTAGATTGAACCGTAAACAAAATCGAATTGAATAAAAAAATCGTTTTTTTTTTTTTTCTGTTTTGCAAATAGTTTGATTCACAATGTGGTTTGGTTATATGTAAACAGTTTACAATTCGGTTCTAAGAAGTGTTATGAACCAAACCGTACTATTTTGAATCGAACCAAATCATTTAGTTAAAAAAATCATATAATTGTTTTGTACTTCTTTTTATAAGTTTTCCATCGTTCTTGATAGATTTCATCAAATTTTTCTATCTTGTTATTCTTTATCTTATTTTTATGTTAATTATTAAAATTAAGTTAAGTGAATTTCATCTAAAATTTCACATTCATTAAAGATAAAAATATTTAGTGAAAATTTGATATAAAGAGTTTGAACCATGAACCAAACCGAACCGAACCAAACAGAATCGAATCGAACTGGTTTTAATTAGGTTAAAAAAATTTATGAATCAAACTGTATGATTAGGTTTAATTTAGGAAAAAAAAATTGAACTGTTATATTACGTTTAGTTTGATAAGGGGAACAAACTGTATCGAATCAAATTATACTCATCCCTACAGGTTGATAAGCAATACTCATAGTTAATTTTGGGCCTTGGAGGTAAAATAACTCTTGGCAAAATAAACTCATGCATGTAAAGTCCCTATCAGTCACCATAGTATAAAGAAACTTATGCAAACACACAAGTACACGAACGAAAGCTTCAACCACCACTCGAGCAATATAGGAATGTTTCAAGAGAATGAAGTGGTCATATTTAGTGAGTTGATCCACAACTACAAAAATAACATCAAAACCTCTTGATTTTGGTAGACCTACGATGAAATCCATTAAGATCTCATCCCATACTTGTAATAAACTTGTTGGTGTAGTAGTATAGTATTTATACCCGTAAGTTAAGGCAATTTTCTTAAAAGGGAGAAGACAAAAAGGATATTTGCCAAAGAAGTAATGTACATGATACAAAAGGGTAAAAATGAATATAAAAAAAAAAACAATTATTGGTGCCACAGATTCTACATATAATATTGTACACGTGGCGATACTGCATTGGTGATGTTGTTAGGAGTTGAGGACAAAAAGTACGAACAAATGGGCTTGTCTAAGCAAGGATGGCTTAATCAACCCAGATTCTTTATCTCTCGGCTTCTCAACAAAGATGATGATGAGTTATTAGTTAGCTTAAGTGCAAGAGAGTAATCACCAACTCGGCATACCATAGAATAATGGGTTGTCATACAACACAGCATCAAAGGTGACTTAGCAAGGAAGTACTCAGCCTCGACAGGAGTTGGTTGAAACAGAAGGATTTATCATGCCAACCCCTCTAGTCCTCAGGTTCGGCAGTGGGTTAAAGGCCTGGTAGCCTGATTCCCATCATTCTCTTCGGGTTGTTTTGAATTTAGGATCAAATCCAAATGGTGTTCACTCGGTTCTCTGTTAGGGTGATATAGATTGAGGTCAGCAATGTTAAAGGCGTTAGAAACCTCATAGTCCTCAAGCAATTCTAACCTATAGGCATTGTTACTGATTTTCTAGAGGATTTTGAAAGGTCCTTTACTCTTGCAGATAATTTATTCTTCCTCTTGTTTGAGAATTGTTCCTTGTTGAGGTATAGCCATACCAAGTCTCCCGGCAGAAATTGTTTGGCTGACTTACCCTTGGTCTTTTCTTATATTTTTCTAGCAGCTTGGTTGATGTACTGAGTGACCTTGTTATAGATGTGCTAGAGAGATTGTGCTCTGGTCAAAGCATCAGGGTCCTCTTGCATGGGTACTGGTATAGGGGCGTAATTGAGGGGTAACTCGGGATTGAATCCATAGACTACCTTAAAGGGAGTTTACTTAGTAGTGTCATGTAAAGTTTGGTTATAGGTGAACTTAACCATTGGTAGGTAGATATCCCAATCAGCTAAGTTTTTGCTTATTACAACTCGGAGCAGTAAACCCAGCGTACAATTAACTACTTCTGTTTGGTCGTTAGTTTAGGGGTGACATGAAGTACTGAAGAGTAATTTGGTCCCTAGCTAACGCTACAAGGTTCCCCCAAAATGGCTCAAGAACTTTAGGTCTCTGTCAAAGACTATACTTTTTAGCACACCGTATATCCGTATAATCTCCTGTAAGAAAAAAGAAGCAGTAGCCGAAGTGTCGTTAGTTTTGGTACAAGGCACGAAGTGTGCCATCTTACTGAACCAATCTACAATGACCATTATAGAATCTTTGCCTCAGGTAGTTCGTAGTAGTTTGAAAACAAAGTCTATGCTCAGTTCAGTCCACGGCTTCGTTAGAACAGGTAGGGGTATTACTTTTCCTTATTTGGCTTGGCACTTAGCCTTTTTGCACATAGCATAGCTTTCAACAACTCAGTTCACATCTCTTTACATTCTTGACCAAAAGAATCGTCCATTCAATAGTTCACAGGTCCTCCTCTCTTCAAAGTATCTGGAGAGTCCTCCGCTGTAGGCTTCCCTGATTAATTATTTTCACAGGGAACAAGTCAGCACACATAGTTTTCCCCCTTAAAATAGTAACCATCCTTCACATAATACTCGTCTATTGTCCTTCCATCCACACATTGCGAAATTATTGGTTCAAAGTATGGATCCTTAGAGTATTGTTCCTTGATACTCACAAACCCAAACAACTTAGTCTATAGTTTTGAAAAAGTACATGTCTCCTCGAAAGTGCATCTGTAACTACGTTGCTCTTTCCCTACTTATACTTTATTACAAAATTGAATCCCTTAAGGAATTTATCCCATTTCGCCTGCCGCTTCAACAACTTGGTCTAACTTCGGAGGTACCTCAGCGATTCATGGTCAGTATATATGACAAATTCTCTCAGTAATAAATAATGTTGCCATACTTGCATGACTCGAATCAATGCCAAAAGTTCTTTATTATACACAGAATAGTTCAGTTGCGGTCTTCGAAGCTTCTTACTATGGAAGGCAATTGGCTAGCCTTCCTACATTAGGACAGTGCCTATTCCAATGCCTGATGCATTACATTCCAGCTAAAAAATTTTGTTAAAGTTAGGTAGTGTTAATACCAAGGTGAAGGTCAATCTTTCTTTTATGTTTGCAAAACTCTTCTCCACCCTTTCTCCCCATCGGAAGTTGGTGTTTTTCTTTGTTAGCTTGATAAGCGGCATGGTGATGGTACTGAAATTCTTGATAAACTTTCAGTAAAACGAAGCCAATTCTTAGAAGCTTCTTACGTCAGCACAAGTAGCAGGAGTTGGCCACTTGACAATTACTCGGATCTTTTCATAATCAACTCATAAGCATTCTCCATTAATTACGTAGCCCAAGAATACCACTTCCTCCTAGCAAAAACAACATTTCTTTAAATTGCTGAATAGTCTCTCAACATAGAAAATATCTAAGATTGCTCTAAGATGTTCATGGTGACTCGGCAAGTCAGCATTGTATATTATGATGTCATCAAAGTACACCACGATACGCTTCCTTATGAGATGTTCAGCACATGGTTTATAAGTCTCATGAAAGTGCTCGGGGCATTCAATAAGCTGAAGGGCATGTCCATCCACTCGTAAAGTCCATGTTGAGTCTTGAACGTAATCTTCCACTCATCTCTTAGTCTTATGCGGATTTGACGGTATTCAGATTTAAGATCAATCTTGCTGAAAATCTTAGCTCCATTTAGTTTATCCAACATGTCTTCTAGCCTCGAGATCAGATGCCTGTATTTAATCGTGGTTTCGTTCATGGCTTGGCTGTCAACACACATTCGCCAGGTTCCATCCTTCATCAGCGCTAGAAGTGCAAGCACAACACAAGGGCTAAGATTCTCTCTTATATAGCTTTTCTCTAGTAACTCATTAACTTAACATTGGAGCTTAGAAGCCTACCCGAGATTCATCCAATAAGTTGGCTTATTCGGTAGTGTAATACTAGGTACTAAGTCAATACAGTACTCTATTCCTCGAGTTGGGGGCAACCCTTCAAGCAATTGCTTTGGGAACAGATCAACATATTCATCTAGCAGCTCCTTGATTTCCTAGGAAAGCTCTCTTCACTCCTTCATTTCCAATAGTTGCTTGACTAATAATAAGATTGACTTGTCAGCATTGATGGCCTCTTAGAGCTCAGCTTTACTCATCACCAGAGCCTTCTTTGATCCGCGAGCAAGTTTTGTCTGCAACTTGTTAACTTCTCTCGGTAGCATTGGATTCAGTGCGATCTTCCAATCATCCTTCTCGAATATATATGTGTTCTTGTAGTCGTCATGTATAACTCTTTTATCAATCAACCACGACCTACCCAGCAACATGTGGAAAGCACATATAGGCATTACGTCACAGAGAATCTGGTCAGAGTAATTTCTTATAGTGATTGGTAGTAGTATTTACCAAGTCACATGTAATGCTCCTTTCTTACTCAATTAGTGCAACTTGTATGGCTTGAGATGTGTAACTTGTACGGCTTGGGATGTGCAATAGTCAGTAGCTTCAGTTTGGAAACAAGATCGGTCGATGCCACATTGGTGCAACTTCCACTATCCATAATGAGAGCACAAATCTGATTATTCACCTTACAAGTGGTATGAAACAAATTCTCCTTCTGCTCCTCCTCTCATGAGGGTTCCATGCTCATCGTGCGTCGGACAACCATGAGTAACCGGTCTAAGTCCTCGGGAAACACGTCTTCCTCAATCAATTCTTTCTCGGCTGGAACCTCCTCCTCGGGCTCCTTATCCGTATTCTCTACTTCTAACTTTAGGATGTCTCCTTTAATGACTATCATCCATCGGTTTGGGCACTAAGCAGCCATATATCCGAACCCCTGGTACTTGAAGCACTTGATCTGGCTAGTCTTCCTGCCAAACCTTTGCCCTTTCTCATACATTCGGGTTAGCACTATATCTTTAGGTCGGCCTTCCTACTCTGCTTTGACATTAACCCTTCTGTTCGACTCTATACTTGACTGAGCTCGGTGACTTACTTGACCAGGTCGGCTAGTCAGCAGTTTGGTCATTACTTGGCTCCTTCTTTGCCTCTCTACTCGCTAGGCAATCTTAATAGCTTCATCTATTGTGTCAAATCGTTGGAGCTCCACAATATCTTGAATGTCTCCTCTCAACCCGGTAACAAACCTTGAGATTGTTTGAGCTAGTGGTTCCTCCATTTTGCAACGCATCATAAGCATTTGAAATTCTTGAACATACTCATCAACAGTTCGACCTCCTTGTCTTAGCTCCTGAAGTTGAGTGAAGGTATCTTAGAGGTAAGTTTTCGATACAAATATGTTTCTAAGTGCTCTCTTCATCTCGAGCCAAGTGTTAATCTCTTGATGCCTCTTTCATCTTCTCATGGCTTGAAAATTCTTTCACCACTTGGCGGCATATCTGGAGAATTCTACAACAGTAGTTCTTACTTTCTCATAATCTTCATATCGATAATAATCAAACATACGCTCCACCTTCTCTTCCCAATCTAGATACTCGTCAGTATTCTCAGATCCATTGAAACTCAGAATTCAAAGCTTCATATGGTTGGATGCTCTAGGGATTAGTATACGTTCCTCTTTAAAATACTCTTTTTCCTCCTCATCAAGCTCTCTTAGGTCTATCCTTTGCCTTACTCGTCTGCTAACTCCTTCACCTCGAACTGGTCGAGATGGGTTTTGACCTCTAACAGGTTGACTAACTTGTGGAGTGTTTTGCGTAGCCTCAGTGGGTCGGCAAGATAGTGCATGAATAGCTGAGGTTAGATCTATCAAGAGGTTAGCTACCTCATCAAGTCCCTTATCAGTGCTTCTAGGAGTTCCTTGAGATTGTCATCCATGGTAGACAACTCCACTGTCATCACTGGTACCAATATTCGTACTTAGGTCTATCATTTTTTCTCACAGATTCAAAATTTGAACAAATGTTTCAGAAAGTGAATAACTAAGAACACAGTAGCCGAATGAACATAGTAACTGGCTTTGTTTCACACACGCAAAATAAAGTACGATAGAACTTTAAGAAGAACTAACTATAGTTTACACAAAACCTTTGCTTTGATACTAAGATATTGCGAATCGTAACTAAGAACAGATAAGGTTGGTTACTGGATAAGTTTAAGCTTATAGAAAGCTTGAAAAGGGTGAAAGAGTGAAAGTGAATAATGAAAATAATAGGCAAAACCTACGAACAACTCTAAAGGATATGATGCACCAATAGAACTTTCGAGGACTTACGATACAATTCAATATGATGTATGGATTGGTCCAATGAGGTTACTCGCCACCTAACCTTGCTTAAGGGAAAGGATAAGAGTGATGCCAATAGTAAACAAACTGTGTTTACGCAAGGAAGAAAGTATTCAAGTGTATTGAATGCAATACAATCTTCTTACAGCTACAAGTATAAGGGTATTTATACTCGTAAGTTAAGGCAACTTGCCTAAAAGGAAAAAGACAAAAAGGACATTTCCTAAAGCAATGTACATGATATAAAAGGGTAAAAATGAATATATAAGGAAAACAATCATTGGTGCTACAGATTCTACCTATGATACTGTATACGTAACAATGTTGCATTGGTGAGGTTATAAGGAGATGTAAACAAAAAGTACGAACAAATAGGCTTATCCGAGTAAGGATGGCTTAGTTAACCCGAATTCTTTATCTCTCAATAAGGATGATTCCGAGTTATTGGTCGACTCAGACGCAAGAGAGTAATCACCAACTTAGCATACTACAGAATAATGGGTTGTCATATGATGCATCATTAAAGGTGACTCGGTAAGGAAGTACTCGGCTTCGGTAGAGGTTAGTTAGAATAGAAGGATTTGTCCTACTAGCCCCTCTGGTCCTCAGGCTTGGCTGCAGGTCAAAGGTTCGGTAGCCTGATTCCCATTAGTAACTCCTAATAAGGGACATACGAAACTCATGAAGAAAGAGACGAATATAAGAAGAAGTAGATGAAATAATCAACTTACCATAATATAGTAGCTTTCTGTCCACTAAAGAATAGTCAGGCATGTTAGTAGGATCTTTAACTAGCTTATTGCATGTTTGCTATAGATGGGGGTAGTCATTCTTAACTTGAATCTTGGTCCAATTGGCCTAAAAAGGACTTTAAATACCTTAATTATCAAGTTCATTATACTTACGTGATAGGGCATCAGTGGCTCAATCCCTACATTAGCTTTATAGTGCACTTCAAAATGATAATTTAATTAATTAAACAACTAATTTTATTGGTTCAAAGTGGTAACCTGTTGTGTTAACAGATATTTGAAGCTATGTCGATCGGTTCATATGATGAACTTCTATCCCAATCAGTAAGGTCGCCCATGTTGTATGGTAAGCATAAGTGCCATCAACTCTTTTACATATGTAGATTTTGCTATATTTTGAGCAAAAAAGGCCTTATTAAAGTAGGCCAAAGGGCAACTAGAATGCATTAAAATAGCACCAATACTACGCTTAAATGCATCAACTCAATAACGAAGTCCTCATTAAATTTACGAAGAGCAAGAATAAGGGCTTTGTTTATAGCATTTATCAAAGCTTAAAAGGCCATCTCTGATTCATCGGTCCGTTTAAATTCGTCCTTTTTAAGCAAAGTGGTTAGTGCTTTGGCTATCTTTCCATAATCACAAATGAATTTTTTGGAATATCCCATTAAACCTAAAAATCCCTGAACTCCTTTTATTGAAGTAGGTCTTAGGTAATCTAAAACGCTTTGGAGCATTTTAAAGTTCAATGCTACTTCTTGTAAGGAAATAATATGCCCCAAGTAGTCGATGGAGATCTATCCAAATGAGCTTTTCTTTTTTTTTTTTTTCTTTCAATTAGTAACAAATTGATTTGCTAATTATAATTGTAGGACTTAGCACAAGTGGGCCAAGTGGTCATCCTAAGTTTGACTATAGACCAAAATGTCATCGAAGAACACTAAGATAAATCGGCATAGATAAGGTCGAGTAAGATCATTCATGGTTAAATGGAATGAATCTGGTACGTTGGTGAGCCCAAAGGACATTACGAAAAACTCATGGTGATAGGAATCAACTCTCCAGACCGGTCATGCGCAGCCACGCTAAAGGACTCTAAAGACTCATGCGGAGAATACTAGCTCGAAGCCCTATTCAAGATAAGGATTCCTACTTTGACCTCCATGTTTCACCTTATTACCAACCTGAACATCAAGCTTTTGTGTGTACTAACATAGTTTCTAAGCAAACATGACGACTTATTGAGCAGCCGTACCCTGAGCCAGATGCATTTGAGCAAACTAACCTTAAACATCTATCCAAGCCGAGTTATTGAGCCAACCAGCATCTGACCTCGATTTAAGCTTAATTGTAAGATACCTGACCTGAAGGGGATTTGAACATCCTTTGATTAACTAAGCTCTAACCTGAACCAAATCAGGTTGGCTCTAACCGTAGGCTCTTTTTTCTTCACCTTTATCCGAATTGTATCATAATCCAAACCACCAACAGCCATGTAACACGTGTCTTCTAGCACAATATGTTAAAAGGATTCTTTATTTTTTCCGTACAGAATATTCTTTGTCTTTCTTTTTACCCCTTTTAGTATATTTCATGTATTCTAAATTGTAAATTACCCTTTTTGTCTTTTCATATGTTCTTGTAACCCTAATGGGGCTAATATATAAACCCCATTTGTTTGTGCACAAACATCATCTAACATAATATTAGAATATTACAAGTTAAGCAACTCTAGTGTTCTCATATATCCTTAACTCTTATATACTCTCTTTAGCAAGGAGTAGTGGTGAGTGACCTTATAGTTCGGACCGGTGAATCATATTCGGCGGATTGTAGACCGAGTAGGATTGATTAGTGTGTTATATCCAGTTGGTAACTGCTCGGATTTTGCTAATCTTCTTTTATTTTCTTTTGAATCCTTTTCATTGTGGTGCTTAGGTATGCTTGACCTTGGAGATGTATTAGATTCACTAGTATTAGAGCACAGTTCTTAAAGGGAGTATGTGAAGTTTTAGTGAAGTTTTGGTTTGTGTTTGTTGTTAGTAGCTACTATGTTCCTTTTGTAGTTGCTTCAATGTGTTCGTGTGAAGTAAATCTTGAAGTTTTGAGTTATGTAGTGAAGATTTGAGTGTTGTTCTAGTGTTACTCTGTTTCACTCTATTTTTCACTACAAAAATAGTGCAAGTTCATTTTCTATCCTGTTTGAGTGAGTATTAGGTGATTGCAGTTGCTAAGAGTGTGTTAGTAGAGTTTTGGGTAGTAAATAGAGGTGTTTATTGTGTATTGTGTCGTCAATCTGTTTGAAACATATCATACTATGTCGGATTCGAATGTTCAAGGTGTTATTGGTGACTAGAGTAGTGGTGCTTATGCTGGTTGTGGTCATAATGGTAGTAACACTCCTGGGTCAGTTGATAATAAGCTCAACAGACTCACTAATCTTGTTGAGAGTTTGGATACTACGATACAAGTTAATAGACAACAATCTCAAGGTGTGCCACATCTAACCTACTTGAGAATGTTTCAGAGAGATGTTATGGCCAAGGTGGTCAAGCCAACCACCTAGTTCGACCCCATCAAGCTAGAGGAGTTATAGATCGAGTTACTTGACGATGAATAGAGTTGGAGGAGATAGAAGAGGATGTTGATGAGGAAGATGTGGAAACTTGTAGAGAAGAAGAAGAAGAAGAAGAGGTTGAGTACTATCAAGTGTGAGAGTAAGGACGCCGAACTCCTCGAGGATTTGATAATGTAAAGGTCTAAATCCTACCCTTTAATGAAAGTGGAGATACAGATGAATATTTAAAGTGGGAAGAGAAGGTAGAGAAAGTATTCAATTGTTATGGATATACTAATGCTGTTAAAGTGCAACTTGTTGCACTTGAATTTTCGAGACATGGTACTATGTGGTGGAAGAATCTGAATGCGGTAAGAGTAAGAGATAGAAGACGAGGAGTAAGAACTTAGGAAGAGATGAAAAGATTGCTGAAGGCTAGATTTGTATACGAGACTTATTTGTAGGATACGATTTCAAAGTTATAGGAATTTTGCCAAAGAGGCTGATCTATTGATGATTATGTACGAAAATTCCAAATGCTGATGATCTGAGCTAACGTGGATGAACTAAGGGCTCGTACAGTGTCAAGGTTCATTTCTAGACTTAAATATGATATTCACAACATTATGGAAGTATAGAGGTTCTATACATTGGGGGAGGCCATTGAGGTAGCTTAAAGGGTCGAAAAACAGAGAAGAAATGCCTCGAGTTGACATGAGTCGACATTTTCCTGAGCCCCTGTATCACTTCAACCTACTTATGCCAAGTCGAGGAGACCCTCTAAAGCTGAAGAAAGACATGATTGATTTGATGAAGCCAAGCAGGCTAGTCAAGTCGAACTAAGACTAGGCTAACTTTGAGGACATTTGAGAAAGGGCATACCTTTAGACGAAAGACCAGTGAGGTGAAGTGCTTTAAATGCATGGGTTTTGGACACATGGCTGCCGAATGTTCGAACCGATGTACCATCGAACTTTGAGGAGATGTAATGGATAGCACCGATGAGAGTAAGCTAGATGAGGAAAAGAATACTAGAAAGGTTGAAGCCCACAAGGAAGAGGAGAGTTACGTTTATGCCCACTGGAGAAAGGTGATGACCTTAGTACTGAGATGAGTGCTAAGCTCCTTATTGAGTTTTGAAGAAGACTAGAGAGAGAATTTATTCTATACAAAGTGTACCATCAAAAGACAACTATGCACCATCATTATAGATGGAAGAAGTTGTATTAATATTGTTGCATAGTCCTTTGTGCGAAGGTTAGGACTGATAACCTCTAAGCACCTTTGACCTTACAAGCTACATTGGTTTTATGATAAGGGTGCTCTGCATGTCACAGAGTAAGTAACCATGGCATTTAGTGTTGGGAATGTATATAGAGACGAAATAATATATAATGTCATCCCCATAGGAGCTTCACATCTATTACTTAGAAGACCTTGGTTGTTCGACTTACATATTACTCAATATAGATATAAAAACACCTATGCTTTTGTTAAGGATGGAAAGAAGATTGTACTACAACCCATGACACCAACCTAAGTGAATGAGAATTATAATTAGCTCACTCGAGTAAGTAAGAAGAAAGCCCTAGTGATGAGCCGAAGAGAGCTCTAAGTTGTTGAGAAGGCCAATGAGCCTATGTTCCTGCTAACTAGAAGATTGTTGGAGATGAGAGACCTTTAAGAAGTACTTAATGAGATCTAAAGGTTGATTGACGAGTTTTCCGACCTGTTTTCAAAAGAGTTGCCTAAAGGATTATCTTTAATCTAAAGCATTGAACATTATATTGATCTGCAGCTAGGCGTCACCCTACTAAACCAACTTGCCTATAGAATGAATCCTGAGTAGGCTATCGAGCTGAAAAGACATGTGAATGAGCTCATATAGCGAGGTTATGTAAGGGAGAGCATGAGTCCTTATGCTATACTAGCTCTGTTCGTTCCAAAGAAGGATGTTTTGTGGCGTATGTACATTAATAGTCGGGAAATCAACCATATCACTATTAAGTATAGATATCTGATGTCGTCGATGTAATGTTAGATGAGCTTCATAATGCCAAGATATTTTCAAAGATTGACTTGCGAAGTAGTTACCACCAAATTCACATGAGACCAAGTGATGAGTGAAAGATTACCTTCAAGATGAGGTATGGTCTCTACGAATGGTTGGTAATGCCATTCGAACTTATAAATCCACTAAGCACATTTATGCGATTGATGAACCATATGATGCACCCTTTGATCAGATGATGTGTGGTCGTGTACTTCAATGACATATTAGTATATAGTGCTGACCTAAATAACCATTTTCAACATCTCTAAGCTATTTTTTATTTTTTACGAGTTGAGAAGTTATATGGGAATCTAAAGAAATGTACATTTTGTCAAGGTGAAGTAGTTTTTCTTGAGTATATAGTATCAAGAGAAGGAATCCAAGTCAATGAGGAAAAGGTTTAAGTTGTTTTGGAGTGGCCGACACCAAAGAATATCATGAAGGTTGAAGTTTTCATGGTCTTACTTCTTTCTATAAGCGATTCATTAAAAAAGTCAATACCATTGTAACCCCCTTAATCGAGCTGACAAAAAAGAGTGGTGGATTTCGAGAGAATGATCAAGCTGAATAGACCTTCAAGGAGATCAAAGAAAAGCTCACTACTACCCATGTTCTGTCTCTACTAAATTTTGACAAGCCATTTGAACTGGAATACGATATGTTAGGCATTGGAATTGGTACCATCCTAATGAAGAACGACGGTCGGTTGCCTACCAAAGTGAGAAGCTCAATGGCGCTACATTGAACTATTTCGTGTATGAGAAAGAGTTGTACTCTCTTCTTCGAGCTCTTACTGTTTAGCAACACCATTTATTACTAAAAGAGTTTGTAATCTACACTAACCATAAGTTATTAAAGCATCTTGGTAGTCAAAACAAACTTTCAAAGAGATAAGCTAAGTAACTAGAGTTTATGGAAGGTTTTTCATATGTGATCTATCATAAGAAAGGAAGTACCAATGTAGTCGCCAATGCTTTGTTACGTTAGCAAACCTTATTAACTATCTTGCAAATGAAATTACTGGGATTTTCACTTATTACTAAGCAGTATGCTCGTGACCCCCATTTTGTTCCCATTCTTGAGTAGTGTAGAGAAGGAGTTGTTGTTGGAGGATATTACCTTAAAGATGGTTATCTATTTAAGGATCAAAGGTTGTGCAAATCGAGCTGTTCCACGCATAAGCTGTTGGTTAGGGAAGCTCATAGTGGTGGATTATCTGGTCATTTTGGAGAGACCAAGACAACCAACTTGTTAAAAGAAAACTTTTACTAGCCTAGTTTGACCAAGGATGTCTATAAGGTAGTTGGTAGTTATGAAATATGCAAGAGAGCTAAGGGAAAAAGAGAGCCCTATGGATAGCATATGCTCTTACCAACACCGACCTTACCTTAGGCCAACCTCAACATGGACTTCATTCTAAGGTTGCCCTAGACATTTAGGGGAAAAGATTCCATCTTTGTTGTAGTGGATTGCTTTAGCAAAATGGCACACTTCATCTCATGCTATTAAACTAATGATGCTTTATATATTGCTATTTTTTTTTTTTTTGCAAGAAGTTATCCAACTACATAAAGTGCCAAAGACTATTGTTTCTGATCACGATACTAAATTCTTAAGCTATTTTTAGAAAACTCTTTGGAGAAAACTTAAGATTGAACTTGTATTTAGCTCTAGTAGTCACCTTTAAACTGATGGCTAGACTGGAGTAGTGAATAGGACGTTAGGCAACCTACTCAAAGTTATCGTAGGAAAGAACTTAAAAGACTAGGATTTGTGTCTATTAGTTGTGGAGTTCACATAAAACTAAATTGTCTACAGTACTATTAAGAAGACTCTATTTGAGGTCATCTATGGCCTTAATCCCACTACTTCACTAGATCTAATTAGTACCCCTATAACTACTGAAGAAAGTCAATTTGGAGTCGACCAAGCTTAAGAATTGCAAGAGTTACAATTGTCTGTAGCTAAAAAGATTGCCAAGTTCAACTAGAAGCAATAAGAGATTGGTAGTTATGGTCGTCAAACTATTTCCTTTAAACCAGGAGACTTGGTATGGATTCACCTTAACTGAGAGTGATTTCCGCACCTGAGACAAAGTAAGCTATCTCCATGAGTTAATGGTCCATTCATGGTCTTAAAGAAAATCAATTGTAATGCCTACCAAATCGAACTGCTCGAGACCTATGGTGTTTTTTCCACCTTCAATGTATCTTACCTGATTCACTACTGACCAGAAGAAGAAGACCCTGTAGATGCCCAAGAAGAAAAAGAGCTTGAAACTACTTTGGATTTGAAGACAAATCTTTCTAACCCTAAGGCAGATGATAAGAATCAACTCCCTAGACCGATTACGTACAACCGAGTTAAAGGACTCCAATGACTCACTCGAAGAATTCTAGCTTGAAGCTCCATCCAGAATAAAGACTCCTACTCCAACCTCTATGTTTCACCTTATTGTTGAGCCAAACATTGAGCTATTGTGTATGCCAACATAGTTTCTGAGCAACTAAGTGGACGTAACAACTTATCAAGCAGTCATACCTTAACTTAGATAGCATCCGAGTAGGCCAGCTTCGAATGTCTTTTAAAGCCAACTAGTATCTAACCCCAATCAAAGCTGAACTGTGAGATACCTAACCTAAAGGGAATCTAAACATCCTTTGATTGACTAAGCTTCAACTTGAACTACATCAGGTTGGCTTTGACTATAGACTTTTTTTTCTTTACCTTTGTTCTAATTGTATCATAATCTAAATCGCCAACCACTATGCAGCATGTGTCTTTTGCCATAACATTCTAGAAGGACTCTTTATTTTTTTTTTTACAGAATATTTTTTTGTCTTTTTTATCCTTTTAGTATATTTCATGTATTCCAAATTGTAAATTACCCTTTTTGTCTTTTCATATGTGCTTGTAACTTTAGTGGGACTAGTATATAAACCGCATTCGTTTGTACGTAGACATCATCTAACATAATATTAGAATATTACAAGTTTACTTTGTGAACAATCCTAGTATTCTTGTTTATCCTTAATTCTTATCTATTCCCTTTTGTAAGAAGTAGTGGCGAGTGACCCTATAGTTCGAATTGGTGAGTCATATCTAGTGAGTTGTGAGTTGAGTAAGATCAATTGATGTATCATATGCAGTCCATAGTTGCCTGGATTTTGCTAATCTTCTTTTATTTTCTTTCAACCCCTTTTCGTTGTGGTGCTTCTCCATGTATTCAACCTTAGAGACACATCACATAATGTCCTTAGTGTATGCAAAAAGTAGTTTTATGATCATCATCTTCATGTACCTTAATTTGATGATGCCTTAATCGCAAATTAATCTTTAAGAAATATGTAGCTCCTATCAATTCATCCATTAACTCCTTAACCACGAGAATAGGGTATTTGTTGGGTATAATAACATGATTTAGAGTGTGATAATTGACACAAAATTACCATAACCCATCTTTTTCCTTCACTAGAATCACTAGATTGGAGTAAGGGCTCATACTTGGTTGAATGACCCTAGCATTTAACATCTCAGCTACCAATTTCTAAACCTCATCATTTTGTGTGTGAGCACATCTATGTGACTGTAAATTGATAGCATATTTCCCTTCTATAATTGGGATGATATGATATATTCTTCTACTGACGAATAGTCTTGACGAGGTTGAAACACATTAAAACTTATCTAACAATTCATTAAAGGTGTCCTCGGCTAGAACATCTAATTCTACTAGTGCATTACATACCCAAACTAGTCCAACAAATTCTACTTCATCCAATTTTACCAAGGATTTAAAGGGGTTAACAATTCAAACCAGCGAAGGATAACTTTTAAGTGCATTTGTGTGCCATGATTATCAAATTTCATAGTCAATTGTTGCTAATTAACTTTCACTTTGCCAAGGGTCTCTAACTAAGATACCCCTAAAATTAAGTCTATGCCCCTTAACTCTATCAAAAAGCAATTAATCAAAGCATAGGTCATACCTAAATCTATCAATAACTGTTTGCAAATATCGTTGGGGCTAATCTTATGGCCATCTCCTAGTTGAACTCCAAAAGGTGGGGTCGGTTTGACTATTACTTACCATTGTGCTACCAATGTTTTAGAAATAAAACTATGATTAGCTCCAGTATTGATAAGTACCATGATGGGACATCCCTTCAAATCTCCTTTTAATTTTATTGTGTATAGGCAATTTAACCTATTAATTGCTAATAAAGACAACTCTATAATATTGATAGTGGAATCATTTGTATGGGAATTTACCTTAAGACTACTCATATTATCCTTGTCTATAACAATTGCTCTTACATCACCATCATCTTCTTCGATCCCTTCATCTATAATTACGACAAGTAGGGATTTGTTGGAACGTTGGTGGAGTAGGTAATAAGGTTGGTCATGCCTAACACGTAATCACTTCTCCATTTCTGCTTAATACTTAGCATATGATAAGTAACATCTACCTTTAATTCCCTGGTTTCCTGTTGTAGAGGGTTGACTTAAGGAACTAGTGTGCATCTTAGGATGCCCATTAATAGAGGGACCTTCAACAGGAGGTTTAAAGTATTGTGGAATGTCCCTTGATTATTGTAAATTCATTGATCACCCCTAATTGTACCCTAAATCATGTGAATTTTGCCTCTAATGTAGAGGCCAACTCTATGGCTTTGGGAAGAGTAGTCGGTATGAGATAATGCAAGTGATATTGGATCTCATCCTTTAACCTATGGATGAATAAACCCAATAAGCAGGCTTCTATCAAAGGTGAAAGATAAGTTACCAATACTTTAAATTCATCAATGTGGCTAGCGGCTCTCCTAATCTACTTGAGATCAATGAGTTGTTCACAGGGGTTTATGGCCTCATTTCCTTCATATCGAAGTAGAATTTCTTGGATGAGTCATTCCCATGTAAGATGAACATACCATTGTCGAGTTACATTGAACTAAGCTACTACACTTCCTTCTATATATATGTAATAAAAGATGTATCTTCATATCAACAGGGCTTCAATTAATTTCAAATTATTGGGTAGGTCCATTAAAGAGTGGTAACTCAACTCGTCGAGCATTCGTTTGCCATTTATTACCCAAAAGCCCATCATCATGAAATTTCGATACTAGAAGTTGGGTTGCAAGACTAGGTCGTAGAGTAAGTGGCTAATGACTTGAATTTTGAACCTTTGATCTGACGGAGGAGCTACTACCATCATTTATTGTTGATCAAGTCATAGCCTCATGGTCAAGCAATGTAACCTTACTACGATCTTCCATCTAGTGTTTCCACGTTTGTTCCACCATTGCTTTAAGTTTCCTAATACCTGAAAGGGTTTTCTCAAGAGTTGTAAATTGTTCAGTTAAGTTGTCATAGTGCAATTGCTATTGCTATTTCTATTGTTCTTGTTGCATGCTTACCTTGAGTCCCTTCACTTGTTGATTTAATTTGGCTAGATTTTGTTCAAGAGCATCAACATGATTGTCCATTCAAGTAATTTCTCATGTGATTGTGCTGTGGGTATAATATAGAACTGGAAAAGATAAAACCAATTGATAGATGTAGAAGAATAGATGATTTGAAAATAATGTTTTTATGGTAGTAGAGAGTTAAAAGAAGAGAAAAGAACTTGAAGATCCAGAGCAAATGCTCCTAGCTCAATCGATGATGAAGTAAAAAGATATTGTAGTTCCAACCACCCCATTCTATTTCTCTACCCTCTTTATTCACTATCCAATACCCCCTTCTTTCTTCCAAAACCCTTGCTATGTGTTATATTTACAAAAGTATTCCCACTATTAACTATTACTCTCATACTTAACTATTGTCTTTTATTTATTTACAAAAATGCCCCTAACTTCCCTCTATTATTTAATTGCTTTGGTATATCTAGTGTAAACCTTCCATATAAGGGTTTTATCAATATATCATCGAATCAAGACTTCTTTAAGGTCTTCCAAAACAAGATCAAACAACATGCACTCGATTGATCTCTAATGATATCACTCGACGCATCACATTACATTAGGAAAAAAAGTAAGGAAAAAAAAGGAAGCATTGGGCTCTGAAGGAAAGTTTCCCCTGGGCCTATATTCCAAACTTAGAGCAAAAATGCAAACAAATTTAACTAAAGTGGTTATATTACCTATGAAGTGGAACACTTTTAAATCAATAGGATTTCACCATGTGTTAACAAAATAAAAAACTCTACTATTAATTTTCTTTATAAATTTATTGATTATAATTCCTTTCTTATCTAAATAAGAAAATTTATTATTTATCTTCTCACTTTCTTTCTTCTTTAGCTCTCCCCCCCTTCACTTGTCTTTTCCTAGTTGATTCATTCTTCCCGAACACAGTAGAAAGAATTCTTATGAAATCGTTTTTTAATACTTTGGGGACATAAAATGATTATAATTTTTCAATTATGAGGCATTTTATTTGTTTAAGTATAAAGTAAAACACATATAATGCCTAGAAAAACTAATAAAATAATCGTAGAATGATTTGTAAAATGTAAAAACAAAGTTTTTCAGCAAGGATTCCCGTACCATTAAAATGATTAGAATCAATTCACTTTATAATGTATGATTAACATTTAAATAATGCACCTATTTTGATCATATCCTAAAGATATTATGGTGATGACAAAACATTATGTTGAGTGTTTTTTTTATCAGTTTATTTAGTGTATAGCTAAAAGAATAAGAAATATTATAAAGTTAATAAAGCATAAGCTTAGAAGCATGAATAGAAGCTAGAAGTACAAACATAAATCGGAAGCTAGTGGCACAATTGGAAAAAGAAGTAACTTAGAATGAAAGAAGTAGAAAACCAGAAGCAAATCAAAAGTGGAAATTAGAAGTACAAAGTAAAAGTATATAGTTCGGAGCATAAGTGCTATAAAAGAAAACTCTAGATGCAATTTATTATCAAAAGCTAAAAACCAAAAGCCACTCAAAAACTCAAAATGTAAAAATATATTAATATAATGAAGGTTCAATACTATGAGTTAGATGTATTTGGATAATACATTTAACTAAATACTTTTGACAAAGTCCTTTTTAGATATTACACATATTTATCAAGATATTCAAAGTATAAAGATAATAAGAGGCAAAAAATAAAGGATAATGGAGATATGAAAGGAAACAATATGGAAACATATTATTCATGGAAGCCAATTAATATTATGACCATCGTTTCCTTATGAAGCCTATAAATAATAAGGAAAGTTCAATGGACAAAATTGTTTATGAAGGAGCAATTCATACGACTATTTCGATATTGAAGCATGAGAGATATGTTATATAAAAGAGCTACACAAAACGGATAACAAAAAAAAACGACACACGAAAATGAGAAAAGAGAGTTTATGCTAAAATATTTTATTTATTTGTGATATTAAAAATTCAGCAAAAGTCTAGAGGGATCCATTGTAATCCTCTTGCAGATTCCCTAACTCTTCAAAAATTAATGAGATACCTATTTGGGAGAATAGTGTGGAGATTTTATATACATGTGTAATCCCAGGGTATATAATATGAGATAAAGTTTGAATTACGGGAATCGTATATTTCATCTGGATTTCTTTCACGTAGTGGAATACATGCTAGTGTGAATAATCGATTCCTTGGTTGTGAGATAAAAGAAGGAACTGACTGATAAAGAGGAACCTTCTCCAATTATTTACTTAATCTTCTTATTCCTACTTTATTTATTTGCCACAATTTATTCAATTGTTATAATGTTTTGGCATGCCAATCTTTGATGATATTTTCATAAGCCTTATAACTTAAGTGTCATTATTGAAAAAATAGAAAGAGTTTTAACTTGGCAAAAAAATATTTAATTTATATAACAATCAATTCAACCATCCTTTTTTTTTTTTTAATTGTTTACTAGAACCAATAACCTAATAGATTTCTTAAGGTACAAAATAAAAAATCCTAAACAAAATTTTCAAGGGGATAGGGGTAAAAGGGAAGTTTTAGATCTGAGGATCCCAAAACCAACCCACCGAATCCAAGCAGGTCAGCCGATAACTATGAAAACAATGAAGAAAGCCATGTGAAACTTGCAAGTTGCAGGCAATTATTTAATAAGGAGCAAGCTTCAGTCACTTAAATTGAATGACAATATACAGCACATTACTATAAAACGTAATGGACCAAAAAAAAAAAAAAAAAACAAACAAATTTATACGTATAAATTCGAGCTTTCATTTGCGGAAGTTCAACCACTCATGCAAACACTCACACTCATACACACGCAAAAGCTTGCTACACAAACTGATAAGGTTATGAATGCAAAACTAGGAGGTAGGATCGGAAGGAATTACATTGATGTGAGAAAAAGAAAAGCAAAAATAAATAAAATTGTCTAAACGGATAAGAACTATTTTTAGTCCATTAAATCTCTTATGGGCCGGTGTTTCTTTAAAATTGGCGGATTCTCTTTGTAAACCTACTCACCATATGGGCCTGGCCTAAATAATTTCCTTTTCTTTGTTGTATTAGTATCTAGATTGTTGGTGGATTCTCAACCTTGATGAGATAATTTATGTAGGCTCGAAGGGAATTACTAAAGAAAAAAGCGATCTACTACGGAAGTCTATGATATGGCCGCGAGATAAAAATTACACATAAGTGAATAGCTTAGTGTTGTGGATCCTTTACCTCGAGGGCTTTTAGGGGATATTTATAGCCTATTTCAGATCTCTAACTATTGTGGGGGGTTGTGAGTACCATATTTATCCTATCCCTACGTTCTTTAAATGAGTTGGGATTGTACTTTGGGTTCAGAGCCAAATGCACTACTAACAAATGCATTTTAGGACTTCTTTAAATTCTTATTTTTGTCATGCTTCCTGTTTGAATTTCTTTTAATGGTAGTCCAATATTTTCTCTTTTTATCTAGTTAATGCCCTTTACTACACACCCATTTTATTTTGAAGTATATTAACAATAGATTTACGTAAGAGATAATTAGAATTAACATATTGATAACATATATTCATGACTTATTATATATATGTGAGTAAAACTATTGAATTATATAAATATATAATATATGTTGGTTTTAAATGATCATCGATGATCTTTTTTAGTAATTATATGAAATGTTATGACATTTAAAAAGAGTTCAAACCCTTCAAATTATGAAAATGCAATGTTGTTATTTTGTATTAAGTTATATAAATGTTGTAATTTATCATGCAAGGCTGCAACCTTCGATAAGAAATTTTTTTTCCTAAAAAGATCCCTTACATCATTCCTTTTTCTTTTTCTTTACTTTTTTTTGCCAAAGGCTCTTATATGCATCTAAAAGGAAATAAATTTAGGAATCAAAAGGTCTAAGTGACAAAAAAAAAAAAAAAAGGCCAGAGGTATATATAAAAAGTTACAAATGGAATAAAGTTCTCAAAATTATATATATAAACATACAAGAACCTATTGACTTTTGTTATGTAAAAAGTAATGAATGGAACAAAGTTCTCAAAATTATATATATAAAAACACAAGAACCTATTAACTTATGAGAAGTTTTTAATTACAAAAATTTATTATTGAGGAGGTATTATCTTTCCAAATATAAAAAACAGAAGGTATAATAAGAAAAAAAGTGTTCAAATATATACATCATGATAGTTTATAATTGCAAAAAGTTATTATTGAAGAGGTATTATCTTTCCAAATATCATAAACAAAAGGTATAATAAGAAAAAAATGTTCAAATATATACATTATGATAGATTATAATAAGAGAAAATTGCAACTAACTTTCTCTAAACTTTTATTTAGATGCGGATTGGCTTATAGAACTTTTAAAATATGGTTTTTAACTCTTTAAATTTTGATAAATTAGTGAGATAAAGATCTTTCCTTTTTCAGTTAAAATAGTTATACTATGAATAAAATTTAAGGGGTCTTAAAGTGCATTTTGATAAGTTTAGGGGTTTTTGCGCTTTAAAATCAAAATTTAAAGGGATTATTCTTAATTTGTGAAAGTTGATTACCAATTTCTTAAAGTTTAAGAGATTAAAAACCATGATTTAAAAGTTCAAATTATCAATTTATATCTAAGTCAAAGTTTAAAAAGTTATTTATATTTTCTCTTTATAATAAATTGGCTCTCACATTATATTATTAGCCTAAATAATTGAGCTGAACTATTTTGTTAAGTTTGATGGGTAAGATAAGAAACGCATTATTATTGATTCTACCCATAAGAAGCGACTAAAGCATGATGATGCATGTATTCCTATTTAATCACTTAACGAGTTATTTGTTCTTATCTTAAGCTTGATATGCTCGAGGCCCTGGCATAATGATCTTGAAATAAATGAAGGTGCTGCTAACGTAACTTGTATGATTTATTGGCAAAATGTTCCTAGCAACCAGTGTGGGATCGTTTTTTAAAAATAGTAATGTAAATAAGATATATATAAAAGTTATTCTAATTCGTTTTGGCATTTATTCGAATTTGACTCAAAGTAGTATATCTAACTCAGCTTGAACTTTATTACATTTAGCTTTTGATTCGTTCAGAGTTTAGTTGAATTAGAGTTAAACTTAAATATTGATCGTGTTTGAATTAAATTTAAATGAGTATTATTTTAACTAAATTAATAATTTTTTAAAATTACCAAAATCAAATCGAGTCCAACCTTATCTAATACTGCATTACATAAACTCAATAAGGCTCGAACATAAACTTGAATTTTAAAGTTTCAAATCCAACTCAAGTTGTGTAATATTGCATCGGCCCGGTTCATTTAGTGGCCTATTAAGAAGTGTGACGGATGCCTGAAACGTTGTGGTCCTTCCGTTAATTTGGGCAGAAGGTGTTCTCTTGGCTTGGCTTCCTGTGCTTTTTACACGGAGATCTATCCTAAAAGGCAAAAGCAATACAACAATTTAAAGTCAAATGCTGAGTAGTTTCCTTTTGACAAAGGACATTTTAGCGTGCATATAACGCACCGACGATTCTCTACGTTTCTCCATCACCCAAAGCTTTGTAGTGCCTTTTCCTTCCAATTTTTAATATATTTCCGACTCCTTCATTTCTTTTTACTATTTAAAACTTTTTTGGGTATTAGTTTTTCTGACACCAGTCCTATCCTGATTTGTCATGTTTCCTCGTCCTAATCCTCTGTTCTTTGTTGTTTTTAACTTCTTTCACATAGATTTACATGGATGCAGTAATAAATCAATCCTGAATATTCCGAAATAGTTATTTCATAAAATTTACTATTACTATGAAAGGAATAGTTATTTGTTGATTTTTTTTTTCTAGTATATTTCCATATTTTCCATGAAAACTTAAAAAACTATAAAAAAAATAACTTTTACTTCTGTATTCTCTTTTTTGACAAATTTGATTTTCTTTCTACAATCTTCAAAACAGACACATCGTGAAAGAATTATTTATTAAGGATTACTTTTTTTTTTTAATCTTTTACTTTTTTTGAAAAAAAAAATCTTTTTGAAGTATAATGTTTAGAATTCCATATGATCTACTTCCCTTTCAAAGTTGATGTTTGAATAAGTTTTCCTTTTCCGTATTTTTGAGACATAAGAAGTATAATTTATTTATTGAAGAAAATAGAACTCTTTTTTTTTTTTTTTGCCTTTTGGCTTACCTGCAGAATTAATAAGTTTAAATAAAGAAATTTATCAAATACTCAATTTTATAGAAAAGTGTATATACACACGTACTTACATATTTCTTCTTTTTGATATTTTAATTTCTACTTTGACTAACGCACCATTTGAAGGTGGTTCCCATAAAAATGGAAAAAACGATACATGAAGAATACCTAAGTGCTAATACAAATCTAATCATATGTATCCAGTAAGATCCAATGTTTGAATAATAATTTTTTACAAGAAAACGGTAAAGAAAGATTTCGTTTAAGTATATATAAATAACATGAGAAAGATACCATTACTATGTTCGAAAGAGTAAAATAATTAAAGCACACGTATATATATACATATATATATATTTGTAACTTTAAAAATAAAATAAGGTATTTATCTATATAGGCTATATTATTAATTATGGCGCAATGTTGAGACGCATTATCCTCTTAAATATTTAGATGGCATATATTTTTTTGGATCTAACATGTAGTTAATTTTAGAAACTACAATCTAAAAATCATATGGTTTGGTGAGGTTTAATCACCATAGAGGATTAATTCTCGGCAAAAACAAGATGTTGGTGTGTACGTGGAGCACAGAACAAGGATAACAATCTGCAATTAGTTACTTATAGTTGGTTGTTAGCTCCCATCGTAAGATGCCTACGTTGGGTCCGAAGGGTTTGCTTAGTCGTTTGAATTGAAAAGGCCTTCATAAATAGCACATGCGAGCTAAGACGCTGGAAGTTACTTTGCAAGGTCATTTGACACTCAAACTAGTTAAACTTTTAGGGGGAGAAAGAGAGAGGGAGAGCTAGGCGCTTCCTTCGGACCTGTCATACCTAGAAATGTTTGTGGGTTTAAATAGGGAGGATGAATGGGCTGCAATTGGCCAACCTCCGCAACCTAATCCCCTACAATTGTTGGCACTGTAGGTGGCAAATCCTTCCAAGAATAGAGTCAGGCAGTTATTTTCTGTTCATCATTTTGTCCCCTTTTTACCTTCTTCTTCAGGAGTTCGAACATGCGCCTGAGCTGGACCCAAGGACTTGGAGGCCCATAGTAAAAATGAGCTTCAAACACTTGTATGTCTTATTTATATAATATTAAAGATTTTGGTAGGGTTGGTAATTTGGGATCTTTATATAATAAATCCAAATATGATATAATACGATTTAACTAGGTTAATATATTAAAAAATTTGACACGAAAAATAAGAGGATTAAATATGTCTAAATATATTTAAATTCATGTCAGGGTTTAGGTCAAGCTTTTAGATTCGAATACAGAATAATAGACACGTTATATATTTTTTTATATTTGCATTTTGTTGCGCAAATAATTTTATTTTAAGTTAGAGATTTTAATTAGAAATACGAGATATTTTTAATTAGATATTCTTTTTACTATATCGTAATTTAAATAAATAAAATATTACGAATTTATGTGTAAATTCTTTAATTGTCTTCCCTAGAAATATAATAAATAATATGATAAATTTGGAAATTAAAATTGGTAATAATATTAATATTTATTTAATTTATGGTTTTACTTAATCTAGTAATATTATATAACTTAAATTTTTGGATTTTCTATATTTAGTAAGATTTTGCTTTATTAAAAACTTTATTTAGGTTGTAATTTTTTATTAAGTATGAAATATTGTGTCATTTATCTTTATAAAATTTAAATATTATTATCTTTTTTTTCCCCGTGTATTAATATATACTTTATATATTTAATAATAAATTTTCAATTAATAAAAGTATCAAATCTAAAATAAATCAGATATGATATCATAGTATGAATTATTAGCCTTAATATAAATATGTTTAACTTGAACACGAGATATACTAGGTTACGAGTTTAAGTTTTTATATACGATTAATAAGTGAGTCGTATTATGGGTTTAGGTTTTTTTGTATAGGAATTTGTTAAAATTTAGAAATGAGATGAGACACAATAGCACGAATTGCTAGCCCTAATTTTAGTATCTTTGGTATTTTAACATTTCTTTTAATTTTGAAATTACTAAATAATTCTTACGTATTTAATAATTATTAATAAATAATCGTTATGTTAAGGTTATTATGGTGAAGTACTCTGTATGCTAAAAATGATATATAATCTTAAAAACTTTCATCAAATTGCTATCTTTTAGTTATAATTTCAACATCCAATTGTCCTAATAATAATTGATTTTGAATCACATAATTTTCAATTATAACTCTAACCTCCATAGAGCTTAATAATTATTAAATCAACTTGTTTAAGTTTGGTTTTTAAAATTATAGAATAAAAACAACTATATGCTTACCTCACAAATTGTTAGCGTAAAAAAATAATTGAGAATTAAATTATTCCTTATTCATTTACATAGTATTATATCTATAGTTTAAATAAAAATCGATTATTGAACATTTTGTTTAATTATATGTACTTGTTACACAAATGATACAAGAGATGGATCTAGATTAGGTAATTGAAACTATAGAACTAAAGATGTTGATGTAGGGGCTTGTTTATGCAGTTGTATTTTTTTTTTTTCAATTTGTAAATGAAATTCTTTCATATATTTCAATTTTTTACTTCATTTTTTCCTTGGTTAACTTTAATATATATATATATATATATATTTGTTATATAGGTGATAATCAATAAATGGATTTATATTATGAAGATAAGGTTTTAGCTGCTTTCCCCCCGTAAGTTATAGTTTAATTTCTTTTTCCAATCAATGTAACGTTGAATGAAATGAATGTAATTTTGTTTCTTTAGTTAGGATAAATTTATTCAAAATAATGCACATTTTCAATTTCTTTTACCTTTTTTCTTAGTGTCTTATTATTGATTAAAGGTTTGTTATAATAATTTCCTTTTCCAATTAATGTAACATTAAACAAAATGAGTACAATTTTGTTTCTTTATTTAAGATAAATTTATCTTTTATATCTATATACATTTTAATGAACTTTTCTATTCAAAATCTAAAATAATTCGCATTTTCAATTTCTTTTACCTTTTTCTTAATGTCTTATTATTGATAAAAAGATTTATTAAAATTAATTAAAGAATAGCATTTTGAAAGAATTAAGAATGACTTTTTTCAATCAAGAGCTAATATCTTTATATTAAGTATAATTTATATTTTATAGGAAGTTAGCCTAAAGTATGAAACGATAGTCAAACTATTATTATCCCATTCCTTATTCTATAAACATTAATCAATTGAAAATTAATTTGGGATTTCAATACATTAACAGAAAAGGTACTAAAAGGAATCGTATGATTGATATGGATAATTGAAAATAATATTAATGAATACATGGTTAGAAAGACAAGTAAAACTAGAATAATAGTGCATTTTATTATAAGGTTTAATTAGATATTATTATATAATTATTTTAACAAGAGTAAAATAGAGATAGACATAAAGATACTCTTTTTTTTTTTTTTGAAAAACCTTACACATTTATTTCTTACATTTAGTGGTAAGTGTAAAAAGATTAAAATATGATAAATTTAAATAAGAGAGAATGAGTCTACTCTTTCTAGTTTCTTTCATTTTATATCATAATACTTACATAGTTGTCTTTTATATAATATTATATTTTATTATAGTTGAAAAGTCTCAATTGACATTAATTTTTCTTTTTATTATATTTTCTTCTTGAGAATTCTTGTTTTCTATAATATTTCAACTCCAATGCATTAAGCGAAGACTCTCTTTATACGTGTTTATTAAATACTTAAATCAATTTAGATTTATAGTTGATATTGATGATGATTAAAATACCTACTATTTGATATGAATACATGAATTGAGAGTGTGTTAACCATTAATACATATATATATATATATTATATCCTATATTCTTTTTTTTTTGGTTGATATATTTTTTATTTTCTACACCTGGTAAATGGAAAAGTAAATAGATATAAGCACAGTTCATTTGGAAAATACTCATCTCTAACTTCTTGCAATCCAGCGTATGTATGTTCTTTTTTCCAATCAAAATTAGGCTAATCTTATAAGTTAGTCAAATCATTAGTCATATTGCCAAACGGATCAATTTCTCAATCATGACAGAGCATACTTTTCATCATTATCAACACTTATCTTTTATAAAAAAGCTGTATGATCAATTTAGATTATATAAAGAATTTTTTTCCCCTAAATCTACCACTAGTTCTCATTAATATATATATACATATATATATATATTATATTTAAGTACAAAATTAATGGAACCCAACCAATTCCATAATATCATACAATCCTTAATCCTAGAAAGAAATATCCCTAATAAAATTTTTAGAAATATGATAGTAGAATAGATCATTTCTAAATTTAACTATCATCTATGTTTTATAAACATTAATTATATCAAAATTTTATTAATGTTTATATAAATACAAACTAATGCATGACATATAATATCTGATATATCCTGCCTATTTTTTTCCTTGGTCGTAGTCGAATTCCAAGTCCAAGATGTCCGTTACCACTTTATATATGTCTTTTATAGAAGAAAGAAAAGAATAGAAACGTATGTGTATGACTAACAAGGCTCCTCTCCTCGGTCCTCACAATTCGAATCTCCTTTCCTTTTTCTTTTGCTTTTATACTCTTGGCCCTGTACAACTCGTATAAGTAATTTTAATACCCTAATTTTCCATTTTGATGCCGTTCATTCATTACCAACAATTCACATACGTTGAAATAATTAAAAAAAAAAAAAAAGAACAACCCCATAAAAAACACTATAAAACGAAAAGAATTATTCCAACACAATACAACTTTCCTAAATCTCACTTGCTTTTTTTTTCTTCTGGTTTTGGTCTAAATATACTGGCCTTTCGTCTTTCGGGTTTACTCGGCAAGCTCTTCTTCCTTTTTCTTCATCGTCGTCTTCTACCTCTTTGCTTCTTTAGGCCTCTTCCATGTCTTTCAGAGGGCTCAGTCGGGTAAGTCTCTCTTCCTCTCAACTTTCTTTTTCTTTTCTTGAGACTATTGATAGTTTGCTGATTCCTCGTCTGGTCTATCTATTTGATGTTTCCCGTCTGCAAATATATCATGTTTGCTTAGTTTGCTAACGATCATCATCGTTTTGTTTCTTTTTTTTCTCCCGACTTCCAATCTATCCTTAGATGAGTTCGTTGTGAAGCTAAATTCAATTACTGTTTAAAGTAATCTGTCAATTAGGGGAATCTTGGAAGTATAGAACATTAATCTAATGTTGTTGATTGTGGAGCTAAATTTAATAATTGGGATTCAATTAAAGTAAAACATGTAGAAATATGCACCAATCTACAACAATCGGTTGTGGAGTTAAATTTAATACGGTGTCCGAGGTCTAAGTTTTACATTCTGATGTAACCCCTATTTAATCAAGTTGCTCACCGATTGGGCTTCAGGTAAAGGTTTCAACTGGTATGAGAGTGGAATATTGAAATATAAAACATTTAAGTCTACATCAATCTACAATCTTCCGGTTGTGGAGCTAAATTTAATGTCTCTCGTGCTCGTGTAGCAACATATGCACGCGGTGCAATAAAGGGTCTGTCAAGTTTGATGAGTTTCATCATTAAAAAAATTGAGTTGACATGTATCTGAATATGAATGATGGCTAGTTTTGAGCATCATATAAGACTCTGAAGATGTCTTTATCTGAAAATGGTGATGATTGTTATTTTGCTAGGAGCGGGAAAGGGAATATCTACTTTCTGAAATCATGAAATAGAAGTTCCACAAGGAGTTGCTACCCTATGCTTGTGTGCAACCCTATAACTGAGAAGATATTTTATATGAAATAAGAGCGGCATAGCTCTTTGCAACCTTATATCCGTGTTTCAATTAAATCTATCTTCTAAGAAAACAAATTTGTAAACATATGGTTTTGAAGAAATTTTGAAAATGAAATCTGAGCCCAAGTTTAGTGGCCAGTGGCTAGTATTGATAAATCCCATACAGGTATTGGATGCCAATTTTAAGAAGGTTGATGACTGCAGTTGCTAGTTTGTGGTTTTCCTTAGCTGTTCTTGTTTGAAGACTTGGGCACATATGATGGAGATACTTTCACCTTCATTTTTAAAGCTGTTTAATAGTATTTAATCTTCTTTCACAAAGTTCAGATGCAGACTTTGTGGATGTTGAATTATTGTGAGGGAAAATTGCTATTTCAGCCGTGAAAAAGATGGTCGGGTGTGAAATATGCTGTCTTGATTACTAAAACGTGCTTTTACCTCCTCAAAACTTTGAAAAATGTGCATTCACCTCCGCAAATTATCATGGAGGCTTCCAAAGCATCCTTGAAGGCAGCTTTTTCAGGAACGGTTTGGAAGCCTTAGTGCCTGCGTGCAAGAGGTAAATGCACAATTTTTGGAAGTTTTGGGGAGTTCAAAGCGTGTTTGGGGAGCTTTTGGGTGTACTGACACGTGAATAATAGTTTTGAGTGTGAATTTGCAATAATCCTTCATTGTTCTCCTGAACATAATAAATTCTGGTGTTTCATTTCTCAGCTGTCTGTCTGGCAGATAGGTAGTTGAATTTTCTTATAGGCAGAAGCTCTTTCATCAGTGATAGAGGCAATCAATGAGATGATCCGTGGAGAATGGGTTTCATATCTGATGATTGTATCAATTATCTTGCCTAATTTGGCACGAACTACAATGTGATTGTTTTTCCTGAGGAAGCTAAAAGTTCATTGCTTATGCCTTCTTGTAAATTAAGCAATCTAGTTGGAATAGAGGTCCAATTCTTAACTAGGAAACTAAGATTTCCTGCCTCTTTCAAGTCATTTAGCTGATGTTCTAACTTCTAGTTCTGTTCGCAAAACTAAAAGCATAGTTGTGATACTCTGTTATGCTGCTCATGATGCATTTGACAGTAGAATAAATTTTTTATTGTGCATCTCATGTCAGGAACTTGGCTAGTATAATTGAGAGGCTGTTGACTATATGAAAGTTAGATAGTTTCTCACCAAAATGCTCTATAATCATTTGGATTTTAAGCTACTTTAGAGACATTTGTGTTGCATGTATTGTCAGAAATCATTTGTAGGATTTTTGATCTTCGAAGCGTGCTTTAATTAAACATGATTTTGTCTTTAGTCTACAAGGTCCTCTCTCAAGTAGAAGCACTCTCAACCAAACCATTCATGGAATCTTTTGTCGGATTATTCCTTGCAAAGATCAAGCACAGAGAACATAGTCAATTGAATGGATTGTTCTTTACTCTTGGCCCTATTGCATCATCAGTACTAGTTCTAGTTCAATTATTCCTGATATAGTACAATATTTTATGTATATTGAGGAATTAAATGTGGGGGCTTTATGTTTTCGATATTTGATCCTGAATGAAACAAGAATGGTTGGCCTTCATGGAGAAAAATTTGTTTTTAGATCCATAAATTTGGTCAATAATTCATAGGGGAAATGGTTCTTGATGAAACTAAAGCTTGCTTTTATATGTTTGACATTTTGTCTGCAATATTAATGAGGTGCTTCATGCTGTTGCAGCCAAGTGCTTCATCTGGCATGGGTGTTGCCACTCATAGCAAAGACACTTTTATGGAACTAAAGAGAAAGAAGATGCATCGCTATGTCATCTTTAAGATTGATGAGAAGAAAAAAGAGGTGGTGGTTGAGAAGACTGGTGGCCCTGCTGAAAGTTATGATGATTTTACTGCAGCTCTTCCCGAGAATGACTGCCGCTATGCTGTTTATGATTTTGATTTTGTGACTGCAGACAACTGTCAAAAAAGCAAGATATTCTTCATAGCATGGTTAGCTTCTTAACTAATCAAGCCTTGATGTTTTCACTAACTGACTAATCTTTGTCTCATTTCTTTATATCTTAATTCGTTTATAGATGACATTGAACAAAGTCCAGGGTTTTTTTCCTAATTCCAGTTTTAAATGGGAAATATGAGCTTCAGGGCGAGCATGAGCTTTGGGTTTTAGATACTGTGTTATTCCTCCTCGATAAGAAATCAAAGGAACTTTTCCCATCTATTCTAATGCAGCTTTTGAGTTATCTTATTTGAGAACAGGAAGCTAGGCTGACACTTTGCACTATTAAATTTTATGACCACCTTCAAGCACATTGTTTTTAATAGGGTTTCTCAATCTTTACTTCTCCTCCACTTAGAGGAGCAGAAAAGTAATGTATTGGTATTAATATGTGCTCTACACATCAAAATGTTGTTACTGTTGTTGTTGTTGTTGTTCTTCAATGATTTTGATAGAGTTTGAGTCTGCTGCCATCATCTGACTTTGTAAAACTTGGAATGGCATATGACTTTTATAGTCACATGAACCCTTACTTTATTTTAAAGGAAATTACCTATATTGTCCGTACTAAAACTACTGGCTCATTAACCTTCTGCTTTCATGTTATGATGAAGCAAGATTTCTCAACTTTATCTTACCTGAGTTGGTTGATAGAATGACCTGCTTGCTGAGAGCGATTTCTCTGGCTTTCTACTGTTTTGATCCACCTATTTTGTTTAAAAATATCTGCAGATGTTTATGTACACGTATTATCAGAGACAAAAATTGATATTTGTGCAATTTGGATTAAGTTCCATGAATTTTTTAATCTGAGTTTCTTTATAAGCTTGCTTTCTTTATCAATTAAATTGGATGCTTGTTTGGTTACTTGTAGTTCTGTCTATAACATCTATTTCAAAAACTAATGGAGCTATTCTCCAGCTGAGCTCGATTCCATTATATCTATCTGTTCTTATGTATTTCCATAAGTCAACTTCTGCAAGGAAATTTATGTAAGTTCAGGTCACGATAGATATCTAGATTAGATTTTTAATTTGTCATCGAATATCTTGCATTCCTTTTCACATATATATGAGCAGAATGAAACATAATATCAAGTATGATGATATTGTATGCAACCGATGGTGATAATATCTTGCATTCCTTTTCACATATCTTTGCTGCAAGGAACAGAAATGCCACTTACAAAGACCACTGTTCCTGCCAATTCATTAGTAATCATAGCATCCAATAGAGACGTATCTGTAGGATTCTGTTATGACAAAGTAAAGACGAACTGTTCATAGAAGGTATCTATATTGATGCCGGTACTCTTTATTTCCTGTGGTCCTCCTGTCCTTTGTCGTGCACACTCTGTTCTGGGTAATTGTTAGAATTATTTCGTGTAGTCCTTCACGGTAGCTTTTACTTTTTCTTTTAACATTTATAAAAGGAGAAAACTGACATCAATTATTCTTGTAATATTCATTAGGTCTCCAGCATCATCCCGAATTCGTGCCAAGATGCTCTATGCTACTTCTAAAGACAGATTCAAGCATGATTTGGATGGGTTTCATTACGATATTCAGGCAACTGATCCTACAGAGATGGATCTTGACGTGCTCAGAGACCGGGCCAACTAAATTCTCCCTTTCCATTGTAGATTTAGTTACTGAGGGACAAAAACCATGATATGGTTGCACAACACATGTTGTTCCCTTCAGTTAGCTTCCCTTCTCTCATGTGCAGATTCTTCTTAACTTTCTTATGAGATGCCATCCTTCGAGGCTTAAGCCCTATTGTGTAATCTTTCAAGCAGTTTATCTGATTACGGTGACCTATAATAACGCAAACGTCTTTTCCAAATACTCCATATTAGAATTTGATGGAGTAGTATGCTTTTGTTCTTCAATGAAGGGTTGCACTGCTTCGCTCTACCTACCTATTCTAGAAGATATTATGGTCTTTATTTTCTTTGGCTACTTTTAAAAGTGGCTAGGTCCTTATGTTTTCTTAAAATGAAGTCATAGTTGTGCCCCCTGATCGACAGCGTTGGTTTAATGGCGTTATATCTTTTTTATTCTTTCGTTTCTCATTTTGATCTTGAGGAAGGATATCATAAATGTATGTTAACAAGGGAATGGTTTGCAGCAACTGTACCGGTTTGCTGCATTGCTGTGGTATGAAGTCAAAAATGTTGCAGGAACTTTGCTTTTGTAGTAATTATGTTGATAGGGCTTTTTGGATATAAGTTCTTTAGACATGTCCCGATCTTGTAAAGCTCATTCCTTGTCTCGGGTCACTCTCGATCCAATCATATAATTTGGTCTATCCAACCATGGCAAGTCTCTAATGGTTGGAAGATTTTAGATAAGGTTAGGAGATTAAGTCAAGTAATCACTTTTTACATACTTGAGGCATGTTATATATTATAAACCTACACTTTAATACTTGTTGAAGTAGCTTTACCCATTAATTGCTCTCTAATTGTCGACATCACTTTTTTATAAATATAAGACTATTGTTAAATAGTAAACTATTTGATACTTTATGCATTTAAATTTATTTATCACTCCTAAACACTCATATTCTTCAAAACACCTTACTAATTTGAGCATCGGAATGATTATATTGGATAATACTTGAGCATTTCCTTATAGTATTCTTTTTTATAGGTTTACTAATTGTGTAGAGTCCAATCTCAGATTAACTTCTATCGGCAAGATCCTTAAGATGATATTTGGTGCTGTTTGTGAGAACTCTGATTTAAGTTCCTATACAAACCAATTGAAAACGCTAAATACCCTTTCCAAACACTACCTTCAATCACCATGTCTTGTGCTAGCAACTTTGAGAACTGCCAGTTGGCAAATAAATAACTTGTGGAGAACTAGCCCTCCCCCCCCAAAGCTTCTTATGCTTATACTAGGCAGAACAACCATTAGCACAACTGTAGAATGGCAGGGATTAGCAACTTGATCCCCTAATGCAACAACAGCCAGTAAGGTCTGCGGTTACTCATGACTAAGCTTCGATTGGCAATAAGTAAGTGGCTGACTCCTAAGGATTGATCTTAATGAGCTTCATGCGATCGTGAGGATGCTCTTTGAACAGTAGGGGAATAAGGTTGCTAGCAACGTTAGGCTGGTCGTTAGTAACAAAGCCCCCTTTACTTGGGGTGTTTAGGACAAAGTGTTGTCCCTTAATAGCAAGCTTTTGACCTTGGATCAATATAATGGCACAGGTGATCCTGACGATCACTTTCTCCATTTCCACTCCCTCATGAATCTCTACGGTGATAGGGATGCCATAATGTGCAAAGCTTTCCTAAGCACTTTAAGGAAAGCAGCTCAAATGTGGTTTAACCACTTGCTCGACAACTCTATTAGCTCCTTTGATAAGTTAGCGCAGAAGTTTAGCCTTTACTTCAGAGCTAGCAAACCTCCATCTAAAGACATATCATCCTTATACCTGATTAGGTAGAGTGAAAGGGAAACTTTGCTTGAATTCGTAGCTTGATTAAACAGTGTTGCGGTTGAAATCCTTTAGCTAGATGAGGGAGTTATTATCCATACAGTTTAACTCAGCATCTAACCTTCTAGAGATTTTTACATATCGCTTGCGAAGAGCAAGTTAAAGAGACTAGCCGATTTCTAAAATAAAGCCTAAAAATACATGGACCAGGAGGATAATATTTACGCCAGGCACGATGCCAATTAGGAAAGGCCAAGTGGAAAACAGGACAAGGATAGAGTTTTTGTTAAAGATCACCTCAACGGTAGGGCGCCAAGTAGATCAAAGGGGAAGGGCTCAAGCAAGAAACGTTGAGCCGAGTGAGACCCCCTTCCCTTTTCTTTCTATACGTAGTACACCCCTTTGAATAGACCCATTACTTACGTTTACTCAAAGGTGCAGCACAGGAACCTGCTATAGAGACCCCCCAAGATGAAGGGGAACCTTAGCTACTAGAACTTGGACAAATACTACTAGTTCCATGGTGACTACGACTACGACCACAACCACCCCATCAATGAATGGTTCCAATAGAAGAATGAGATCGAATATGCTATTCAACGAGGCTTTTTCAGTGAATACATAGCTTAGCAAAGGAACGATGATCATTTCAATGACGATGAGGACCAGACACCTCAAAGGAGGTGGATTGAAGGTGCCCAAGCAAAGTAGAATGATGATTAATGCAATGATTGCGCCCCTAATGACGTTATTAATATAATTGTTGGGGGGCTATACCTTAGGAGCCAGCTAAGCACTAATAGCTCTGTTAACATCCTCTTTGAGGTACTGACAGTAAGGGAGAAGAGATAGAAGCTAGATACTTCAATATCTTTCTTTGATGAAGATTTGGAGGGAATAGACACTCCCCATCAAGATGCCCTAGTTATAAGGGCAAGGATCACGAATTTCGAGGTCTTAAAGATAATGGTGGATATTAGTAGCTTTATTGACATCTTCTTTCTCCATAAATACAAAAGGATGAAGATTAAGTTGCCAGTCAAGATGAAGCCGTGCCACCACAACCTCACTGGCTTCAATAGGAGCACTGTTTGAGCTAAAGGAATCATCACTCTTGATATGGAACTTAGCAATAACGACCATATCATACAGCGACTAGTAGAGTTCGTTGTGATCAACTATCCATTCCCCTATAACAATCTCTTGGGAAAACTAAGTTTAAATCCATTTGGGGTTATCGCATCCTCTTTTCCCTTAAAGGATAAATTACTGAACCTAATCAGGGAGGGAATATGCAGATGTGATTAAAAGCTCTCATGAGAGCTTTATATGATGGCTGCTAGAGCCAACGGCATCTTTATTGTAGAGACCGACCCATAGAAGAGGCTGGTTGAGAGAGGTGAGCTAGGTGAAAAAACTGAGGAAGTACAAATTGATGCCTCTTTCAACCAGACTACCAAGGTCGGGATTAAGACTTTCGTCAAGGTGAACGATGATATAATCACTCTCCTGCGGGCTAACTTAGACAAGGTCACTTGGTCGGCATTAGATATACTTAGGATCTCCCCTAACCTAGTAACTCATAGCCTCAACATCATTCTTATTGCATAGCCTGTCAAGTAGAAAAAGTGACACTTCACCCCAGAGAGGCAGGTTGCAATTGAAGAAGAAGTGTAAAAACTACTTAAGGTTGGCTTTGTGAGGGAAGAGAAGTACCCGACCTAGCTAGCAAATATAGTGCTTGTTAAGAAGAAGTCCAGGAAGTGGCGCATGTTTGTCAACTTATATCGACCTCAATAAAGCTTACTCGGAGAATTGCTTCCCTCTCTTTAGGATCAACTAGTTGGTTGATTCCACTTTAGGGCACGCTCTATTGAGCTTTATGAACGCCTTTTCGAGTCACAACCAAATAAAAATGGACTCAAAAGATGAAGTTCATACCTCCTTCATCACTAACTTTAGTTCGTACTTCTATATTGTCATGCCCTCCGACTTAAAAAATGTTAAGGAAACTTACCAACACATGGTGAGGAAGCTGTTCAAGCCTTAGATTGGGTACAACATGGAGGTATATGTTGATGACTTGATTGTCAAGAGCAAGGAGCCGAGCAATCATGTCAAGGACCTTTATGAAGCTTTTAATTGGATGAGAAAATATGAAATGAAGCTGAACCCCCATAAGTGTATCTTTAAGGTCGGTTTGGACAAATTTCTAAGCTTCCTAGTCATTGAAAGGGGTATTGAGGCCAACCCTAAAAAGATATGTGTCATTAGGGATACGAAGTCCCCTGCCTCGGTTCGAGATGAATAGAAGTTCACTGGCATGGTAGCCGCGTTGAGTAGGTTTATCTCGAAGAACGCAGATAGATGCGTTGAGTTCTTCAAAATCTTCAAAAATCCTAAGGGTTTTGATTGAATTTTGGACTGCATATCAGCCTTTCAGTAGCTGCAAGACTTCTTTACGTACCCTCTTGTCCTCTCTAAGCCTGTCTTAGGGGAGGACTTGTTTCTGTACCTAACTGTAAGTGACCAGGCACTCTCTTTTGTAGTGGTCAAAGCAAAGGGGAGAGAGCATGGGCCCATATATTATGTTAACCATATATTCCATAGGCTTGAGGTCAAGTATACTTGGGCAGAGAAGTTTGCCTTGGCCGTTGTCATCTCTATATGTTGGTTAAGACCTTATTTCTAGGTATATCGGATCATTGTGATTACGAACCAACTATTGTGTACAATGCTGCAGAAGTTAGATGCATTCGAATAGATGGTGAAGTATGTAATGGAGCTGAGTATGTACATAATCCAATATAAGCTACGAATGGCTTACAAAGGATAAGTGTTGGTCGAATATACAGGAGAGGAGAAAGTACCATTAGGTGACAACAAGTTGGTGTGGACTCTCCATATTGATGGATCATCCACCTCGGGGGTTGGAGGTTCGAGTCTTGTTCTGACTAGCTTACACAAGATTACAGTTTGTTATACCTTCAAGTTTAGGTTCAATACCAGCAATAATAAATCCGAGTATAAGGCCTTGATAGCTGGTCTTAAATTGGCGAAAGAGATTGGCGTTGAGTACTTACAAGTCTTTTTGGATTCTATGCTAGTCGTCTAGCAAGTTCGAGGCAAATATGAGGCCAGGGATGATACAATGGCAAGGTACTTGGAGAAGGTGAAGAGCTTTCTAGCTTAATTCCTTTCATTAACCATCACGAAGATCCCTCGACTCGAAAATTTAGTGACAGCCTAGTTATCTAAACTCGATTCTACTGGGATATAGAAGCCCGAGGTGAGGGATAAGAAAATCTTCATAAAGTACTTGCTAGAGAAGAGCATAACTTTGATCTCAATAGAAGTCTTGAAACCGACAACAACAACATCAAAGTCGAGTTGGATGGATCCCATTGGAAGTTACTTAGAGTAAGGCAAGCTCTTGAATGATAAGAGAGAGGTAAAGAAGCTAAGATATCACGTTACCAATTAAATGTTGGTCGATGGTGTCCTATATCGCAGGGGGGTCAGCTTCCCCTTGCTTAGATGCCTTCGAGAAGGTGAGGGCCTGCGTATCATGGAAGAGTCATATGTTAAAGTGTGTAGCAACCACATTCAGTGCTAAGCCCTCTACATTCGAGTGCTATAGCTCGGATACTACTTGCCTACCATGAGACAAGATGTCAAGGTTGTAGCCTAGAAGCGCCCCTAGTGCTAGAAGCATGCCCTTATTAATCATGTACCCAACACTAGTCTTTAGCCCCTGACCAGTTTGTGGCCGTTCGCTTAGTGGGGCATTGACGTCCTCGATGCCTTCCCCAAGGCTTCAGGAGGATGGTGGTTCATCATAGTTGTTGTCGACTACTTCACCAAGTGGGTTGAAGTCAAAGCTACAATAAAAATCACAGAGAAAAGTGTTGAGTCCCTTGTTAGGAATAATATCCTCTCCCGATTTGGGGTCCCTTACGCCCTCTTTATGGCAATAGGGAATAGTTTGACAATCTCAAATTTAAGGAATTTTATACCAAGCATCATATTATGTTGCACTTTACCTTGGTCGATTACCCCTAGGGGGTTGGTCATGCTGAATAGCACTTCAGTATCCCCTTACTATATTCTTTTTTGTAGGCTTACTGATTAGTGGAATCCAACCTTAGATTAACTTCTACTGGCAAGATCCTTGTGATGAAATTTAGCATTGTCTGTGGGAAGTTTAATCTAAGTTCCTACATAAACCAACCAAAAATGCTAAACACCCTTTCCAAACACTACCTTCAATCACCATGTCTTGTGCTTGCAACCTCGAAAACCGCCAGTTAATGAATACCCAACCTATTGAGAGTTAGCTCCTCCTAAGGAAAATGCTGGAAGAGTGCTTGGAATGCACGGAGCGCTTAATTGAGGAATTTGTTGCTCAAAACAAGTTGCTCCATGCTCGCTTCAAGAAAGTTGAGAGGTGCAACCCATAAACTCACCCATCGAAACTTCTAATGCCTGCACTAAGTAGAACAACCACTAACAACATCCGCATAATGGTAAGGATCAACAACCTGATCCCTTAATGCAACAATAGTTAGCAAGGTCTCTTGCCACCTACGACTAAGCTCTTGTTGGCAATGAGCAAGTGGTTGACTCTTAAGGAGTACTAGCGCACTCAACAACGTATTGTGCTCATCTAGCAGACGACGCCCATTTCAATAAGCTCTGCGCAATTATAAGGAAGTTGTTTGAGTAGTAAGGGAGCAAGGTTGTTGACGCCGGGCTGGTTGCCAGCAACAAAACCCCCTTAACCAAGGGTGTTTAGGATAAAGTGATGCCCCCTAGTAGCAAGTTTCTGACCTTGGGTCAATATGATAGCACAGGTGACCCTAATGATCACCTTCTCCACTTTCGTACCCTTATGAATCTCCTTGATCATGGGGATGTCGTACTGTGCAAGTCTTTCTTAGGCACTTTAAGGAAAGCAGCTCGAACGTGATTTAGCTACTTGCTTGACAACTTTATTAGCTCATTTAATAAGCTAGCGTAGATGTTTAGCCTTCAATTTAGGGCTAGCAAGCCTTCGTCTAAGGACACATTGTCCTTATACTTGACTCGGTAGAGTGAAGGGGAAACTTTGCATGAATTTGTAGCCCAATTCAACAATGCTGTGATCGAAATCCCTTAGTTGGACGAGGGAGTTGCTGTCCATGCCACTAAGCTTGGCATCCGGCCTTCAGGAGATTTCTTTCGATTACTTGCGAAGAGTAATTTGAAGACCTTGACTGATTTCTAAAACAAAGCCTAAAAATGCATAGACTAGGAGGACAACATTCATATTGGGCACAATGTTTTTTGGGAAAGGTTAGGTGAAAAACAGGATAAGGACAGAGTGTTTGTTAAAGATTGCCTTGGCGGTAGGTCATCAAGTAGATCGGAGGGTAGGGAGGGTGAGGCTCAAGTAAGAAGAAGCACTAAGCCAAGTGAGACCCACTCCTCTTCCTATCTACATGCAGCACAACCTTTTAAATAGATCCATTGCCCAGGTTTACTCAAAGGTGAAGCACAGAAACCTGTTGTAGAGACCCCTCAAGATGAAGGGGAACTGCAACTGTCGGAACTCAAATAAATACTGCCATTTTTACGGTGAATATAGCCACACCATTGATGAATGGTTCCAACTGAAGAGCACGATCCAATATGCCATTCAGCGAGGCTTCTTCAATGAATATATGGCCCAACAGAGGAATGACTATCGTTTTAATGACGATGAGGACCGAACACATCAGAGGTGACGGACTAAGGGTGCCCGAGCAAAGTAGTATGATGACCGACGCAACGATTGTGCCCCTAACGACATCATCAATATTATTGTTGGGGGGTTGCACCCTAGGAGCTGGTTGAGCACTTGTTGTGAACTGTGACCAAGAACAAACAAGGTAGATTGTTGGATGAGGCCGAGATTGTAGAAAGCTTAAAAAGGATTAATGGGGAAAAGTACGAAAGGGCAAAATGAAGAATGAAACAGTAAGCAAAACCCATGAACAGTTCTAGAGGATATGATATACTAATGAAACTTTTAAGGACTTACGACACAATTCGATATGACGTACGAATCGGTCTAGTGAGATTACTCGCTACATAATCTTGCTTAAGGGAAATGATAAGAGTGATGGCGAGAGTAAACAAACAGTGTTTATGTAAGGAAGAAAAGTACTCAAAAGTATATTAAGAATGATTTGATCTCTATTATAAGTACACGGGTATTTATACCCATAGATTAGGACAACTTACCTAAAAAGGAAAAAAACAAAAAGGGTATTTCCTAAGGAAGTAATGTGTAAAATACAAAAGGGTAAAAATGAATATAAAAAAAAACAATCATTGGTGTAAATGAATTTTACATATGATATATATGTAGTGTACATTGGTGAGGTCGTTAGAAGATGTGGATAAAAGGTACGGATAGATGGCTTATTTGAGTAGGGATGGCTTAGTCAATTCAGACTCTCTCTTGGCTTCTCAGCAAGGAATATGTCGAATAATTGGTTGGCTCGGTGCTAAAGAGTAATCATCAACTTGGCATACTATAAAAAAATGAGTAGTCATATGGCTCGGCATGATGGGTGACTCGGCAAGAAAGTACTCGGCTTCGGCAGGGGTTGGTTGAAATAGAAGGATTTGTCATGTTAGCCCCTTTAGTCTTTGAGCTTGGCTGTGGGTTAAAGGTCTGGTAGCCTGATTTCCATCATTGCCTCTGGATTGTTTTAGATTTAGGATCAAATTTGAATGGTATTCACTCAGTTCTCCATCAGGGTGATACGAATTGAGGTCGGTAATGTTGAACGCATCAGAAACCCCATAGTCATTGGGCAATTCCAACCTGTAGGTATTATCATTGATTTTCTGGAGGATTCTGAAAGGTCCTTCCTCTCTTGCAGATAATTTGTTTCTTCTCTTGTTCGGAAACCGCTCCTTACTGAGGTGCAACTATACCAAGTCTTTCGGTTGAAATTGTTTAGTCGTCCTACCCTTGGTCTTTTCTCATATTCTTTTAGCAGCTTGATCGATGTGCCAAGTGACCTTATCATAGATGTGCTATAAGGATTGTGCTTTGGCCAATGCGTTAGGGTCCTCTTGCGTGGGTATTGGTACAAAGGCGTGGTCGAGGGGCAACTTAGGATTGAACCTATAGACTACCTCGAAGGGAGTCTACTTAATGGTATCATGTACTGTTCGGTTATATACAAACTCGACCACTAGTAAGTAGACATCCTAATTAGCCAAATTCTTGCTTATTGCAGCTCGGAGCAGTGACCCCAAAGTACAATTAACCACCTTGTTTGGTCGTTAGTTTGGGGGTGACATGAGATATTGAAGAGTAATTTGGTTCCTAGCTGATGTTACAAGGTTCTCCAAAAATAGCTCAAGAACTTCGGGTCTCTATCAGAGACTACATTTCTTGGCACGCCGTGTATTTGCACAATCTCCTATAAGAAAAGAGAAACAATAGTTGAAGCGTTGTTAGTTTTTGAGCAGGGCATGAATTGTGCCATCTTATTGAGCCGATCCATGATGACCATTATAGAATCTTTGCTTCGGGCAATTCGCGGCAGTCTAAGAACAAAGTTTATGCTCAATTCAATCTACGACCTTGTTAGAATAGGTAGAGACATTACTTTCCCTTGCTTAGCTTAGCACTTAGCCTTCTTGCACACGATACAGCTTTCGACAACTCGGTACACATCTTTTCTCGTTCTCGGCCAAAAGAATTGGCCATTTATTAGTTCACAGGTCTTTCTTTCTCTAAAATGTTTGGAGAGACTTCTACTGTGGGCTTCCCTAATTAGTAGCTCCCTTAGTGAATAAGTTGGCACACATAATTTTCTACTTCGAAACAAGTAGCCATCCTCTACATGATATTTGTCCATTATCCTCCTATTGACAAATCGTGAAATTATGGGTCCAAAGTGCAGATCCTTGGAGTATTATTCTTTGATACTTGTAAACCCAAATAGCCTGGTCTGCAGTTCTAATAAAAGTGTATGTCTTCTCAAAAGAGCATTGGCAACTATGTTGCTTTTTCCTTACTTGTACTTAATTACAAAATTGAATCCTTCAAGGAATTTAACCCATCTTGCCTGCCGCTTCAACAACTTGGTTTGACTTCGAAGGTACTCAGCGATTCATGATTAGTACATATGACAAATTCTCTCAGTAGTAAATAATATTGCCATACTTTCATTGTTTAGATTAGTGCTAAAAGTTCCTTATCATACATGGAGTAGTTTAGTTGCGGTCTTCAGAGCTTTTCACTGTAGAAGGTAATTGGTCGACTTTCCTACATTAGGAAGCGCCTATTCTAATGCCCGATGCATTACATTCTAACTCAAAAATTATGTCGAAGTTAGGCAGTACTAACATTGGGGCGAAGGTCAACCTTTCTTTTATCTCAGCAAAACTTCCTCCCTCCCTTTCTCCCTATCTGAAGTCAGTGGTCTTCTTTGTTAGCTCGGTAAGTGGCGTAGAGATGGTGTTGGAATTCCTAATAAACCTTCTATAAAACGAAGCTAATTCATAAAATCTTTTCACTCGGCATAATTAGTAGGAGTCGACCACTCAACAATTGCTTGGATCTTTTTATCATCGACTTGTAGGCTTCCTCTACTGACTACATAGCCTAAGAATATCACTTCTTCCTGGCAAAAGTAACATTTCTTTAAATTGCTGAATAATCTCTCGGCATAAAGGATATCCAGGACTGCTTTGAGATGTTCATAGTGACTTGACATGTTGGCACTGTAGATAAGGATGTTGTTAAAGTATACTACGACACACTTTCCTATGAGATGTCTTAGCACATGGTTCATAAGTCTCATGAAAGTGCTCGGGGCATTCGATAAGCCAAAGGGGATGACCATCCATTCATAAAGTCCATGTTGAGTCTTAAACGCAGTCTTCTACTTGTCTCCTAGCTTCATGCGGATTTGATGATAGCCAGACTTAAGATTAATCTTGCTGAAAATTTTAGCTTCAATGAGTTCATCTAACATGTCTTCTAGTGTCGGGATCAGATACCTGTATTTGATCGTGATCTTTTTCACAACTTGGTTATTGACACACATTCGCTAGGTTCCATCCTTCTTCGGCACTAGAAGTACAGGCTTGGCATTAGAAGTACAGGCTCGGCACTAGAAGTGTAGGCACAGAACAAGGGCTGAGACTCTCTCTTACATAGCCTTTCTCTAGCAACTCATTGACTTGATGTTGGGGTTCAGAAGCTTGCTCGGGATTCATCTGATAAGCTGTCTTATTCGGTTGTGCAGCGTCAGGTACTAAGTCAATGCAGTGCTCTATGCCTCGAGTTAGGGGTAACCCCTTAGGTAACTGTTTTGGAAATAGGTTGGCATTTCATTTAACAACTCTTTAACCTCTTGGGGTAGCTTATCCCGCTCCTTCATTTCCAGCAGTCGCTTGACCAATATAAGGGTTGGCTCATTAGCATTGACGGCCTCTTGGAGCTCGGCTCTACTCATCACCAGACCCTTCTTTGATCCTTGAGCAAGTTTCTTCTACAACTTATTAACTTCTCTTAGTGACATTGAATTCAGTATGATCTTTTGATCATCCTTCTCAAGCATATACTTGTTCCTGTAGCCGTCATGCATAACTCTCCTATCAACCATCTACAATCTACCTAGCAACACGTGGGAAGCACACATGGGCAGTACGTTGTAAAGAATCTGGTCGGAATAATTCCCTATAGTGATTGACAGTAGTATTTGTTGAGTGACATGTAATGCTCCTTTCTCACTTAATCAATGCAACTTATACGGCCTTAGATGTGCAATAGTCGGCAACTTCAGTTTTGAAATAAGATTGGCTGATGCCACATTGGTGTAACTTTCACTATCCACGATGAGGGCGTACATCTGATCATTCACCTTACAGGTGGTATGAAACAAATTCTCTCTCTATTCCTCTTCTCATGAGGGTTTCACGTTTATAGTGTGTCGGACAACCATGAGTAATTGATCTAAGTGCTTACAAAACACGTCCTCCTTAATCAGCTCTTTCTTAGTAGGAACCTCCTCCTTCTCGGGTTCCTCATTTGTACTCTCTACTTCAAGCTTTAGGATGTCTCTCTTGATGACCATCGTCGGTTGGTTCGAGCACTAAGCAGCCATGTATTCAAACTCTTGGCACTTGAAGCACTTGATCTAGCTGGTCTTTTTACCAGACCCTTGCCCCTTGTCGCCAAACCCTTGCCTCTTGTCATAAGTTTGGGTCGGTACTTCACCATCAAGTCGGTTTTTTTGCTCGGCTCTGTACTTGATTGAGCTTAGTGACTTGCTTGTCTAAGTCGACTAGTTCGCATCCTTGCCGGTATTTGGCTTCTTCTTTACCTCTCTACTCATTAGGCAATCCTAACAGCCTCATCCATGGTATCAAATCATTGCAGCTTTATAACATCTCGAATGTCTCCTCTTAACTTGGTAATGAACCTTGAGACAGTTCGAGCTGGTGGTTCCTCCACTTTGTAATGCATCATAAGCAGTTGAAATTCTTGTACATACCCGTCAATAGTTCGGCCTCCTTGTCTTAACTCTTGAAGCTAAGTGAAAGTATTTTAGAGGTATGTTTCTAGTACGAATTTGTTTTTGAGCACTCTCTTCATCTTGGACTAAGTGTTAATCTCTTAGTATCTCTCTCATCTTCTCATGGCCTAAAAATTCTTACATCACATGGCGATATATCTGGAGAACTCAACAGCAACAATTCTCACCTTCTCATAATTCTCATACTGATAATAATTAAACACACGCTCCACTTTCTCTTCTCACTCCAGATATTCATTAACATTCCAGATCCATTGAAACTTAGAATTTGAAGCTTTACATGGGCGGATGCTTTGGAGATTCATACACACTTCTCTTTAAAATATTCTTCTTCCTCTTCATTAAGCTCTCTTAGGACTATTATTCACCTTACTCATCTGCCAATTCCTCTACCTCAAACCGGTCGAGCTGAGTTTTGACCTCTAATAAGTTGAGCAACTTATGGAGTGTTTTGCATGACCTCAATAGGTTGGCAAGATAGTGCATGAATAACTTGGGTCAGATTTACTAAGAAGTTAGCTACTTCATTAAGTCTTTCGTCAATGTTTTTGGGAGTTCCTTGAGATTGTTGTTCATGGTAGATAACTCTACTGTCATCACCAGTATCAACATTCATATTTAGGTCTATCATTTTTCCTCATAAATTCAAAGCTTAAACAAATACTTTGGAAAGTTAACGGTTAATAACACAGTAATCAAATGAACACAATAACTTGCTCTATTGAACATATGCAAAATAGAGTATAACAGAACTTTAAGAAGAACTAACGATAGTTCACACAAAATCTCCGCTCTGATACTAAAATGTTGTGAACCGTGACCAAAAATAGACAAGGCTGGTCACTGGATAGGTCCGAGCTTGTAAAAAGCTCGAAAAGGATTAATGGGGAAAAGTACGAAAGGGCAAAATGAAGAATGAAACAGTAAGCAAAACCCACGAACAGTTCTAGAGGATATGACTCACTAATGGAACTTTCGAGAACTCATGGTACAATTTGATATGATACACAAATCGATCTGGTGAGGTTACTTGCTACCTAATCTTGCTTAAGGGAAATGATAAGAGTGATAGTGAGAGTAAACAAACAATGTTTATGCAAGGAAGAAAAGTACTCAAAAGTGTATTAAGAACGATCCGATCTCCATTACAAGTACAAGGGTATTTATACCCATAAGTTAGGGCAACGTGCCTAAAAAGGAAAAGACAAAAAGGGCATTTCTTAAGGAAGTAATGTATAAGATATAAAAGGGTAAAAATGAATATACAAGAAAAATAATCATTGATGCAAACGAATTTTTCACATAATACTGTATACTTGGCGATGCTACATTGGCAAGGTCGTTTGAAGATACGGATAAAAAGTACTAATAGATGGCTTGTTTAAGCAAAGATAACTTAGTTAGTTTGAACTCTCTCTCTCAGCTTCTCAGCAAGGAATATGTGAAGTAATTGGTCAACTCGATGCTAGAGAGTAATCATCAACTCGGCAAACTACAGAAAAATGGGCAGTCATACGGCTTTGTATGAAGGGTGGCTCAGCATGAAGAGTGACTCGGTAAGGAAGTACTCGACCTCAGGAGGGATTAGTTGGAATAAAAGGATTCGTGGTACTAGCCCCTTTAATCTTTGGGTTCGACTGCGGGTCAGAGGTCTAGTAGCCTGATTCCCATCAGCACTAGTAGCTCTTTTAATGCCTCGTTTGAGGTGCTGACAGTAAGGGAGAAGAGATAGAAGCTAGATACTTTAATCTCATTCTCTGATGAAGATTTGGAGGGGCTAGACACCCCCCCATTAGGACGCCCTGATCATAGGGGTGAGGATCGTAAATTTCGAGGTCCTAAAGATAATGGTGGGCATCGGTAGCTCTACTGATATCCTCTTACTCCATACATACGAAAGGATAAAGACTAAGCTACTAGTTAAGATGAAGTCGTACCACCACAACCTCATTAGCTTCAATGGGAGCACTGTTTGAACCAAAGGAATCATTACTCTTAATATTGAACTTGGTGATGATGATTATGTCATACGGTGACTAATCGAGTTCATCATGAACAATTGTCCATCCTTGATAAACGTTTTCTTGGGAAGACAAAGTTTGAATGTGATTGGGATTATGATATTCTCCCTTTACTTAAAGGCTAAATTCCCAACCCTAACAGGGGTGGGAACATGCAAATGTGATCAAAAGCTTTCCTAAGAGCTTTATGTGAGGGTCACCAAAGCCAACGATGTTTTCGCTCTAGAGACCGGCTCGTAAGAGAAGCCGGTTAAGAGAGGCGAGTTGGGCGAAAAAATTGAGGAAGTATAGATCGATGCCTCTCCTGACTAGATTACTAAGGTCAGGATTAAGACTTCCATCGAAGTAAAGAATGAGATAATTACCCTCCTATAGGCCAACTCAGATGGGTTCATTAGGTCAGCATTAAATATGCTTAGGATCTCCCCTAACCTAGTGATCTATAACCTCAACATCAATCTCACTGCACAGCCTGTTAAGTGGAAAAAGAGATACTTTGCCCTATAGTGGTAGGCTACAATCAAGGAAGAAGTGTGGAAGCTGCTAAAGGCCGGCTTCATGAGGGAAGTGAAGTACCTAACCTAGCTAGCAAATTTAGTGCTTGTTAAGAAGAAGTTTAGGAAGTGGTGCATGTGTGTTGACTATACCGACCTCAATAAAGTCTACCTGTAGGATTGCTTCTCTCTCTTGAGGATCGATCAGTTGGTTGATTATACTTTTGGGTATGCTCTACTTAGCTTCACGGATGCCATCTCAAGTTACAAGCAAATAAAAATAGACTTGAAGGATGAAGTCCATACTACCTTTATCACCAATTTTGGCACATATTGCTACACAGTCATGTCCTTCGACCTAAAAAATGCTTGGGTAACTTATCAGTGCATGGTGGTGAAGCTATTTAAGCTCCAAATTGGATGCAACATGGAGGTGTACATCAAGCAAGGAGCCGGGTGATCATGTCAAGGATCTTTAAGAAGCTTTTAACTAGATGAGAAAATATGACATGAAGCTGAACCCCCAGAAGTGTGTCTTTGGGGTTGGTTTGGGTAAATTTCAAGGCTCCCTGGTCACCTAAAGGGATATCGAAGTCAACCCTGAAAAGATATATGTCATTAAGGATACGAAACCCCTTATCTCGATTTGAGACGTGTAGAAGCTCATTAGTATGGTAGCCGCACAGAGTATGTTTGTCTTGAAGAGCACAGATAAATGTGTCGAGTTCTCTAAAATCCTAAAAAATCCTAAGGGTTTTGAACAAACTCTAGAGTGCACAACAACCTTCAGTAACTACAGGATTTCCTTGCGCATTCTCTTGTCCTATCTAAACTTATCTTAAGGGAGGACTTGTTTCTGTACTTAGCCATAATTGACTAAGCACCCTTTTTTGTACTAGTCAAAATAAAGAAGAGAGAATATAGGCCTGTATATTACGTTAGCCATATATTCTATAGACCTAAGGTCAGGTAAACTCGAGTAAAGAAGTTCGCCTTAGCTGTCGTCATCTTCGTATGTTGGTTAATGCCTCATTTCTAAGCACACTAGATCATTGTGCTCACGAACCAACCGCTGCACATAATGTTGCAGAAGCTGGACTCGTACAAACAGATGGTGAAGTATTCAATGGAGCTGAGTATGTATGGAATCCAATATCAGCTATGAATGACCTATATGATACAAGTGTTGGCCTACTTCTTAGTCAAATATATAAGAGAGAAGGAAGCACTACTAGGCGATGACAAGCTGGTGTGGACTCTCTATGTCGATGGATCATTTACCTCGGGGAGTAGAGATAAGGGTGGTCTTATTTTGATCAGCCTGCACAAGATCCTAATCTACTACACCCTCAAGTTTGGGTTCAATATTAGCAACAACGAATCCGAGTATAAGGCCTTGATAACCAGTCTCAAATTGGCCAAAGAGATTGGCGTTAAGCACTTATAAGTCTTTTTGGACGCTATGCTAGTCGTTCAACAAGTCTGAGGTGAATATGAGACTTAGGACAATACAATGGCAAGATACTTGGAGAGGTGAAGAGCTCTCTAGTTGAATTCCCTTTGTGGACCATCATGAAGATCCTCTGACTCAAAATTCAGCAACAGATTGGTTATCTAAACTTGCCTCTACTGGGATACAAAAAGCTAAGGTGAGGGTTAGGAAAATCTTCATAAAGTACCTATTGGAGAAGACCATAACTCTAGTCTTGGCAGAAGTCTTGGAACTGACAATAGCAATATTAGAGTTGAGTTGGATGGATCCTATCTGAAGTTACTTAGAGTAAGGTACGCTCCCGGATAACAAGAGAGAGGCAAAGAAGCTGAGATATTACGCTACCAACTACAAGTTGATTGATGGTGTCCTGTATCGTAAGGGGTTAGCCTCCTTTTATTCAGATGCCTCTGAGAAGGTGAGGGCTTGTGTGTTATGGAAGAGCTCCACGCTAGAGTGTGCAGCAACCACATCTAATCCTAAGCCCTATGCATTCTAGTGTTACGGTTCAGGTGCTATGGCTGGCAAGATGCCAAGGCCATAGTCTAGAAGTACCCCTTGTGCTAGAAGTATGCCCTTATCAATCATACACCCAGCACTAGTCTCAAGCCCCTGACCAGTCCGTGGTCATTTGCCTAGTTAGGTAATGACATCCTTGGTGCCTTCCCCAAGGCTTTGAGAGGACGACAGTTTATCATAGTTGTCATCAACTACTTAACTAAGTGGGTCAAAGCCGAATCTATTGCAAAAATCATAGATAGAAGTATTGAGTCCTTTGTTAGGAATGACATCTTCTCTCAATTTAGGGTCCCTTATGCCTTCATCATAGACAACGAGCGACAGTTTGACAACCCCAGATTCAAGGAATTCTACACTAAGCATCACATTACGCCACACTTTACCTTAGTTACTTACTCCAATTGAATGGTTAAGTAGAAGCAGCCAATCAAGTTATCTTTAATAGTTTGAAGAAGCGAGTAGACTAAGCCCATGGTGCTTGGGCAAACAAATTGCCCAACATTTTATGGAGGCTATAGGACTACCCACCGTACTTCTACAGGTAAAACCCCTTTTACCTAACGTTTGGGTTAGAGACAGTTCTCCCAATTGAGCTTTAGCTCCCGAACATTTAGACTTAAAGTTTCAATGCCATCTTTAATGAGTCCTTATTGCAAGCCAGTATCGATACCATCGAAAAAATCAAAGACCTTGTTGTTGCTCGAGTAATTGCTTACCAGCATCGAGCCACTCAATACTACGATTAGAAGGTTAGACACAAAAAATTCAAGGTCGGTGACCTGGTTTGCTAAAAGTTAGAGGCTACAGGTTTACGGGAAGGACAAGGCAAGTTAGCCCCTAATTAGGAAGACCTACTTAGAGTTAGAGAAAATTTGAGCAATGGAGCATATAGATTAGAGAGACTAGACATTGAGCTCATCCCATGCATAACATGGAATGTCAATAACCTTTGGCTTTATTTTGATTAGCATATTACTATGTAAATCATTTCAAAGTTTGAATGAAAATTTCCATTTCGTATGAATTATACATCTCTCTTTCTCTCTCTTACTCGTGCTAAGGGGCCGACCCCTAAAAGGTGAACGAACCCACCTATTGGGTAGGTTGGAATGCCATTGACTTGACTCCTTTAGGTAACCTCGGTAAGGGGAAACACCCCTTGTATGGAGAAACTCCCACTTACTGGGTAAGTTGGAACGCCATCGACCTAACCTCTTCGGGTAACTTTGACGAGGGGAAATACTCCTTATACAGAGGAACTCTTACTTATCGGGCAAGTTGGAATGCTACCGATCAGACCCCCTTAAGTAGTGTTAGTAAGGGGAAACATCGCTTGACTAGACTTTCATTCTCCTGTCTAAACCACCCCCCTCCACACCCTTAACTACGAGATCATGTCACGATGAACTAAGCAATAAAAAGAAGAATTCAAGGATTCAGTTAAGAAATTCAAGCATGCAAAAAATTTGAATTCAAACATCCATTCATATCTTGGGGTCATACAAATTTAAGGTTGGCATCTTGGCTTGGTGTATACGAAGAAGGGGAAAGAATAACTATTGCCTTGATCAACTAACTTCGGTAACTTCAAAAAATCTAAAGCTTCTATTTACTTAGAAGGCTGGTTCATTGATGGCCTTTAAGAAGGTTAGCTCTAAGCTAAGGCAGAGGCTAAAGGTTGTTGACTGGGGTTAGCAGGAGGATCCCCCTCGACCCTAATCACCTTGAGAAGTACCATCAGGGGTGACCTCCTGCTAAACTGTCAAGATAGAAGTGGATGTGGAATTGTTGTGTTCGGAATCAGCAGTAGAAGGGGTGCCTTAGGCCTTGGTAGCTTCTTGAACAGCCTCTCTTTCCCATCTTCGACCTCCCTTTTCTCCCTAAAAGTTAGGGCATCCAGATGACTAAGGAAGCTTAAGTTGAGACCAGGATAATGGGAGAGCACTTTTTCTTCGTATAGCGAGCACATTCGACTGAGATGTCTTCTAGTTCCTCCAACCATTATTCTATCAACTGAAAGTCAGCAAAGGCTTTCTTAGTGACTGTGTCATTGAGTACCTCTCTAGTCTCCATTTTGGAAATGATCTCTTCCATCTTCGAAACTCTCCCCTGGAGCTCCTAGACTTGCCATTCCAGCTCTACTTTCAAACTAGCTAGCTCCAATGATGTAGCTTTATCATGCCTTCATTGCTTACTCGATCTACAACTTGAAGATCGACGCCATCAGCTCGGCATTCTCTCTCTTAAGGTAGGCCTTGGCTTCCTCTCCTCATCTAGTTTTTAGGAGAGAAGGGCTTTAGTCCTTTGCTCATCTTTAAGCCAAGCCTTCAAGTCATTGGCCTTCTTAGCAACACCTTCGGTAGCCTCTTTCTCCTGCTCCACATCCTTTAATCTCCCTTGGAGCCTAGTTACTTACATATAAGAGCAATGTAAGCATCGGTTAGCTTTGGCAAACTTATCTAAATATTTATTAATAGAAGACTATGCCTCTTGTAGGTCCTTCTCAACTCTACGTAATGCTTCCTGAGAGCCCTTTACCTCTTTTCGAGACAACATCATAATTGATTAGTTGAAGCAACACTTAGCCGTAGCATTGCAAAGAAACAAATTGAGGTTAGTTTAATGACAAGAACAAAGCACATCAACGTAAAGGGGCAAAGGCTTACTTCCTAGATGAGCGTGTTTAAGTGGCCTACCATCTCTATTGGGTTACCCCTACTTACCTTCGACATCTCCTCGAGAATGGCCCAGTCGTTAAGGTATAAGACACTAATGAGGCTTGGTAGTTGAGAGTCTGTTACTACAATGTAAGGTCATTACCCTAAGTCTCTTACTTTGGCCTCAAGAGCTTCTTCTTGACCCTCTTGGTCTCAACCTTGGAAGTGTGACGGGTGAGCTCTTCATTCCGTGAGATATACGGCACTCCCTTGAACGAATTTGGCTTGATCCTTAAGAACTTGAACTTATTGAGTACATACAAAAATTTATCCTTAAGTTCGTCTACACATTTGTAGGGGTGAGCTGTCGGCTACTAGTACTAAGTCGCTCAGTTCAGGGGCATCCTCCCCAAAGGCTTCTGCTTCTTGGCTTCAGGTGTTGCTTCCCTAGAAGTTTTTAGAGCTTTCCTCTTTTACCTGATCACCTTGGATGGGGTGATAACCTTAGCCATCTCTTCTTCTCCTCCACCAGGGGGGGGGGGGGTAAGCATCTCGATGTTTGGCTTGTCGACACCAGCAAACTCATCCCCTATGGTAATGAGTTTGGAAGGAAAGACGAAGGCAGGGGAAGGAAGTGCTACAATTACAGGCTCAGCAATTAGTGGCTCCACCTAGGGGCTAAGAGGAACCCCTTAAGGCAAAGCCGCTAACTTAACCCTACTGGTCTCCCTAACTCTTGACCTCGAGCATACAGCCTTGCACTTCGAGATAAAGGCCTTTGTAGTTGGTTGTGATTTAGCCTTTTGATGCCTCATCAACTCCTTTATTGAAGGATGGGAAATCCCCTTGGCTAGGCTTTTGCCTGCAGAAGTCAAGTGAGTAGTCAGGAAACGAAAAACAAAGCAATGACAAAATACAAATCACAACCATTCGTCGACTCTACTATGACTAGTACAGACAAGGAAGATCCTTCCTCCATTTTATTAAAAGAGACGTTAGATGAAGCATCTTTACACTAATACAATAGATGTAGGCGTATGAAAAAAAAAAAAAACATGTACCTTCAGCTCACTTTTTCACTACAGCTTTCTTCATACTAAGGAAGAGCTTAGAGATTAGATACTTGAAGTACCTCTCGACTGTCTCTACTGCATTAATTAATTTCATTGTCGTACTTGAGGGCCATGAAGGCCTGGATCTCTCTTGTGGCCTTAGCATTGTTGGGCCCTAGCTCCTTTTAGGCCACTATTAAGACTATTTCGGTCTACCTAGTCCAAAAGTTGGCCTCCTTTGGCAACTTTACTACTAAGTAATTGTCTTGCCAACCCGTGACGGAGTTCGCAAGGCTACAAATCAACTTCCTCCCCGGATGGAGCTGGAGGTCCGACTATCTGCTTATACTCTTCCATGAATAGAAGTGGTTGAAAAGTTCGGGAGTGGCCTTTATCACCATGTACTTAAAACTGCTTAAATGGAGGTGCTACTCGTACTCCAAGCATTTTTCGAAAATGGTAAAGGGTTACAATGACAATTGGGGTACCCTTTCTTCCTTTAGTGGCACCCATTTTCTCCAGCTAGGAATCGATTTGATTATGAAATTGCTTAACAGCCAACTAAGAGAAAAGGCTTTGTTTCCATTGACTTAGCCACTTGGACCCTTGCCTGTCCCAAGCACCTCTAATAGGTCTTTGGCTTGTGGCAAATAATCGTATATATAAGCGTCCCTTGGGATCACGCTGATGAGCTTTGCCCTATTTAGAGCCTCTACTACCATTCTGGTGGCTTCATCTAACTGTGTTAGCAAAGTGACTTTGTCCTCTCTATAAGGGAGAAGATCACTCCTTGTGGTTTCAGAGTCGATAACATTGTATCTAGATGCATCTGAATCTATCTCACTTGTATTAGTTGACATGGTCAATAGTACAGTGAAATCAAATGAATTCTAAAGGTAAATTTGAGAAAGCTTCAAAAGAGCTTGAAGAAATAGAGAAAGTGATGTAGTTATGTAGTTGTGAAAAGGTAATCTTTTAAAGAAGCTATTGTATTTATGGACTGAATGCGTTGGAAAACATATCGACAGTTATAGGAATTCGTATAAGCACAAATCCCTTGGAATACTGTAGTGCAAATACATGGAGTCAATTTTGATCAGATGGCTATGTTTGAAAGACAAAAGGCATGTTGTCGCATGTCAGTCTATTTTAATAGAACACTTGTCACATCACATTAAATGCATTGAAAATGAGCACGATAAAATAAGGATTTGAAAAGTTACTTTCACAAGAAGTTTCCTTAAGGCCCCTTCAACTTATACAAGAGAACTTACTCAACATGCTATTGGAACTACACTTCAGATCGGATGTATTTTTTGCCCTGACAATGGTCAGCCTAGTTTGGCCTAGTCTACCAAGTGCTTCTCCTCTGCGACTCTACCTTGAGGAACATAAGCCACCATATTCTTGCCTTAGATTGGATTGCCCTAGAAGGCAGTTTACTTGGATATATCTTCACTTCGACCTATCACCATCTCCAGTAGCCCCGTTTAGCCTAGTAGATGTATGCCTTACTTATACTCGGTGAATTGCAAACTGCTCAGTCCAAAGAGGTCAGACCTTTTTTGTTCTAACTCTGAATTGCCTCATTTACCTCTACTTGGAGGGTAGTTGATCAGACATGTTGCACTTGTTTAGTTCTCGCACCTGTCAACTCTGATTTCTCCACTTCGACTTCACATCATATCGTACCTCTTTGCCTTAGCCCCCACAACAGCTCAGAACCCTTCGCCTTGAACTTTTGCTTGACCAAATCCATCACATGCTTGAGAAGCCCATTTTCTTCTCCTTACCTCTATTACAACAATGAGACTCTCTGCGCAACGGGGGGGGCGAGGGGAGGGATAAAGACCCCTCAAGCCTGTCCTTATCTCATCAAGCTCATTCCTTGCCTTGGCCCATTCTAGGCCTAGGCCTAAAGTTTGACCTATCTAGCCATTATAAGTCTCTAATTGCTAGAAAACTCTAAATAAGGTTAGGATGGTTGTTAAAATTGTGAGTCAAAAATATATTTTTACAGGTTTATGATTTTATAATGTTTTTCTTAATTAAAATGGATGGAAAATTATTTATGTATAGATTTTTAGTGAAATTATGAACTTTCGTATACGATTCTACAAGTTTATGATTCTATCGGTTTTATACGATTCTACCAATTTTGTGCATTCAAATGAATAGTAAAATCGTAATTTTGGCAACCATAGCTAGGACATGTCGAACATCACAAACCTACTCTTTAATACTTGTGGAAGTGGCTTTACTTATTAACTGTTTTCCAACTGTTAGCACCACTCTTTTATAAATATAAGACTATCGTTTAATGGTAAACTATTTGATACTTTACGCACTTAAATCTACTTATCGCTCTTAAGTACTCGTATTTTCCAAAATATCTTATTGACTTAAGTATTGGAATAACTACGTCGGATAATACTGAATAATACCTTGACATCCCCTTACAATTTTTTTTTTTGTAAGCTTATTGATTGCATGGAGTCCAATCTCAAATTAACTTTTACCGACAAAATCTTGAGACGACAAATTGCACAGTAAAATTTATCAAGAAAAGCGTGTTTTTTGATTGCTGGATCTGGATTCTTCTCGAGCATTTCGAATCAATTTTCTGTTCGTAATTCCAGAGCCTCCATGCTCCAACCTACTTTCATGTCTGTCACTCTAGATTATAGTTCTCTTGTTGGAATAGACGGTTGCCGCAAACAAGTTCTGCAAGAATTTCGATAGTTATCAGTTGTCGGATTTTGGCTATCGATTATAAACCGGTTGATCATTGAATTTAAGGCAACATTCTTTCCATATGTGAACTAGTGAAATTACAAATAAAAGGAGGGATGAGTCCTGCCTCCACAGGCAACCTGTGAATTAGTTGTAGCCGTACCGTACCCCCTTTATCTGGCCTGCGTGAATGTTGGACCGTCCATCCCTGGAGCTAGCTACCTGATGAATGCATGTCTTGGTGTTGCACAGTTGTGCCGTGCCAAGTTACTTCACCAGTCCTCGTTAATGCTCCGCCAATTTTCCATACCGACCAATATGCCATTCTTTGTTTAGGCGCAGGGAGGTTGGCTGAGGCATGTTCCGAATTCCTCTGTATACCTTCCGCACGTCATTTCTTGGGTTTGACGACTTCCTTTCATGTTTATCAATTGTCATATTAAAATCTCTACCAAGTCGGTATTCTAACATTATGCTCTGTTCATATTTGCGAATCGATGGAATGTCAAGAGTGCCAATGTTCTTCACCTTTCACTTGAGATTTTTTCACAATTCATTACTCCGGTGGCGAGACCCATTTTTTCACATTTTTTTACTAGATTTACCGGCAGCTATTCAAGTTTATCAGCGGTTATGTTTCCTAATTCAAATTTCATTCTCCAAATTCCTTATATGTTGCGGATTTTTGCAAGATTTATCGGTAGATATCTCCAAAAATTCCATCAATGAAAGATGTAAAAGCACTGGAAAATCAAAACTACGCATCGGAGATGAAATGGTTGTTGCTATATGTTGAATGCTCTAACTAACTAATTAAATAGAATAGATAGGAACTTTTTCTTCGTTTCAGATTAACAAGCCATCTCGATTGGAAGATCCTTATATAATAATACATAATCCAGTTAGACCGAGCTCTACCCTACAACATGGGGTCGACAAGTCAAATGGAAAGTCCATATATGAAAGAGAGATTTGCTTCGGCTTGCATTTCGTTTAGGAAGAGATTATCGGTTCTGAGCAATGATAATGTATCCATGTTTTAAGAAAACCAGGAAGGCGAGACCAAACAACCAATCAGTAGCCAAGCAATTTACTAGCAAGAAAACCTTGGGAAGATTCTCATTATGATGATAAAAAAGATCACAACTTGCCAAAGGAAAGCCAACTATAAACGCTAAAGAAACATGGAATTAACCTCGGTAAACTTCTCCCGAACTTATGGAAAGAGAGATCGTCTAGATTATGATAACCTACTTAAAAAATTCAGACCTACGCAACCGGTACTGTCCTATTGCTATAACCCTGAGGAAGCTCTGCCTCCGGCATTCCCCCGTCTTCACCCTCATTTTCACCTGACATTTCCTCTAAGGATTTGCCCTTCGACTCCGGTACAAAAAATGTGAACACCAATCCAAAGGCGTTGACTACACCTAACACAATAAGGGCATTCTTGACTCCAATTCCAGCTGGGTACCCAGCATCTGCCTTGGCCTTGTCCTGGTCCTGAGCCAAATATAAGAAGCCGAACGCCCCTACGATAGCCCCCAGCTTCCCGGATGCTGCTGATATGCCATGGCAAGTAGATCGGAACCTAGCAGGGAAGATCTCAGCAGGAACAACAAATGTAGTGGAATTGGGGCCAAAGTTTGCAAAGAAGAATGTGAGTGAGTACATCACCACAAAACCGATGTGGTTGTCCTTATGTGTCCAGTGGTGATAAGGAATGGCAAGTGCAAACATAAAAACTGTCATGAAGAAGAACCCCATCAATTGGATGGCGAATCTTCCCATCTTGTCAATTAAAGCTACCGTAAACCAATATCCAGGGACAGTACTGCATAGTGCTATAAGTGTTTGTGCTCTTGCAATTTTGTAAACCTCTTCAAGGGCATTCATCGTCTTTGCTGGAGGAATCCATCCAACGGCGCTAAATATATCCTTTTGGAATAGATTCTGACTGTAAAACGCAATGTCCAGCAAGAACCATGTGCTAGTTGTTCCAAGCAAGTGAAGTCCATGACGGCGCAGAAACTCCATGGAAAACAAACCAAACAGGCCTGCAGACTTTTGCTGAAGCTGCACTGCCTTCTGCTCTTCTGCGTCAAGCTCAACGTGCAGGACTTTAGACATATCTGCTGCGGCTTGTTTAGTGTCCTTCGCCACAAGGGCGGTGTATCGAGCAGTCTCAGGCATTTTTATCCTCCAGTAATAGGTAAGTGCAGCTGGAAGAGCTCCAACCATCACAATAATCCTCCATACAAAGTCGGCTTGTGGGACTGTGGATCCAACAGGATCATCCTCATAAGGGGGAGCCTGGAATCTGTCCTTGAATGCTGCTGAGACAATGATCGCAAACACTCCACCTGCCAAAATTCCAAACCCCTGCATAGCAAAAACCGCTGCTATGAAGGCACCTCGGGTTTTCTTATTGGAGTACTCGGACATAATAGTGGCTGAAAGAGGGTAGTCCCCTCCAATGCCAAACCCGAGCCAGAACCGGAAAAAGCAAAGTGTTGCCATGACTGATCTCGGGGTGTGACCAAATGACAGGCCTGAACCAATAGAGCATAAGACCATAAGCATCAGGGTCAAGCCATAGACCTTTTTCCGGCCGAGTTTATCACCCAGCCAGCCGAAAAACAGCTGGCCAGCTAGAGTTCCACAAAATGCCACACCGTTCACTGCTGCTGAAACGTTTGGGGGTAACGATCCCGGCTTGTCAGCGCCGTCTATGCGGTAGTATATCCGTCCAAGCAATTTCGTTACAAGTGATATGCAGAACAGATCGTAAGCATCCGTGAAAAAGCCCATTCCAGCGATGATAATTGCTGTGAAATGGTACCATTGTGTCTTGGCAACATCTAGTGCGTTTAGAACTTGCAGTTGTTCCTGAGCCATGTCGAGCCAATTACTATGACAGCAATTTACAAGCCAACTTCACGTCCTGTTTGAATGATCCTTCTCTCTGTCTGCAAAATCCATTTCAACAATAGTAAGTACACGTTTTCATACGTCTCAACGTTAGCAAAAAATCATGAAACGTAAGCATTAGATGTCAAACATATTCTAACCAGTTCATCAATCTCATGTAAGATATAATTAATCGATTATAAGGCTTGCTAATGCTCTCGTGAAGCAGGATTGAGAGCATAATTTCAGGACAAGACTCTCAACATAATATCTGTGAATGAGTGTATTTACCAAATTCCCAAAATTCTAGGAGTAAGAATGTCAGAAAATTAATAGCCTCTGATTTTCAGAGAACATAGAAAGTTGCAAGCAAGCGATTACCATCCCTTTACCAACTTTTTATCGAGGTTACGTTTTTCAGTGGCTAAGAAATGAAGACAAAACATATGGTGCGTGTATATCGTTTTATTTATTTATTTATTTATTTTTCTAAATTTAGAACAGGCCTTTGGTCATGTAAAATCACTTCGATTATCAACCTCCGTGACTATTACGCGAAATATCAAAAAACCAAAATTGATAAAAGGATCAAAACACGGGTTATCACGTACAAATATTATATCGTAATTATTTTTATCAGCCAACTTCCATTTATACGTGTGTCTACATACACACACACACACACATACATTTGTAGGGAAGGGGAATCGAACGTATTGAATCCCAATACAAGCTTCGATAGGATAATAGTTATTTAGTTTTTGGATTAAGCATGCAGATTAAAGAAAAACAGGGTACATATAAGTATTGCATACGTATATTTATGGATATAGAGGATACGAATGATTTACACAAGCATCGCATGTACTTATAAAATTTGGCGCTGATTTCAACTAAAAAGTATATTAGAATATTAATTAAGCATCGCACATCACAATGGTTACTATAAAATACATAGTAACACATATGCTGCTCATGCATGTATACATATATACTTAGCCAACTATGCTAATACGACACTTGCAAATATATACATATATAGAAATGTATAGCAACACATGCGTGCTACACATATATGTAAATATATACATATGTATTCAATATGCCATTGTCTCTTAAAAAACTGACCACCTTATAATTACATGCACGATATGAAGAAGCATACGCCATTAAGATCAACACAGATAATTATACATACATATAAATGTGTGTATTTATATGTATGTCCGTTCAGTGATGCATGCAATAAGACAAAAACAAAAAGATTAGGAAAAATGGAATTAAACTGAGAAAGACAAAAACGTTGTTTTCCTAGGACAAACCTTTTTCGTTTTCTAAAAACAAAGAGGAGATTATGACAAACTGAGAATGAGAAGGTGATGGAAAGAAAAAGAACAAGAGAGAGAGATAGAGGGTAACAGCAAATGAAAGGTGGAGCGATGGTTGGTTGGCAGTGATGCGTGAGGCCAACAATTTATAAGCAAAGCCCTCAAAATTAGTAAAGCGGGATGAGAAAGCAATTCAACGGTCCACAAGTTAATAATAAATAAAAAAAAATTATAAATAAGTGCTTTATAAATATTATTTGTATACATAAATACGTTATTCATCTTAAAAAAAATATAAAAAATTCTTGTTTTTATTTCGTAACGAATACCGCTGAATTGCAGTCTATAAAAAAAAAAGGGGCCAGGTGACGTTCCACTTTAACGGAACCGAATCTCCTCAAGGTATATTCCAGATTCGTTGCCTTTTATATAGCTTTAGCTTTTGCTGTTTCTTCTTGTTCGGGGTCAACTCATACTTCACCATCCCACTACGGCCTCGTTTCGCCTCCTACCACCTGTTACAATTGGTCTATTTGTAATGTTTACCAGTAGATGAATATTAAAATGGAATTTGTCAATTAGGGCTTTGACTGGAATGAAGATGTCGACGCTTGATTGTGTTGAGCCGACACGCACGTTGGTGTTACCATATTGTCCCTGTGTCATGGTGAAAGTAAAATGAAAGGAAAGGAAGAAAAAATTATATAGAGAGAATTTTAAGGTTAGAATTTTATGATTTTACTTAATTTTTACTTATTTCCACCATTTTCTTTACAAAAATAGAGAGAAAGTTGTTGGTTTTAAAAATGGAACTGTTTCCATTGATTTTTATCAATTTCCACTGTTTTCCACTCTCGTTTTTATACCAAAACATAACTTTTCCATTTTCTTTTTTTTTTTTTCCTTTTTTCCTTGTTGCTTTCCACTGGTTTTATTCATACCAAACAGAATATTAGTGTTTGACCCCATCTCTTAAATAGGAGTATTAGAATTTGTTTATCTAAGTAACTTTTGTATTTCATGGATTTCCTTTTCATAAAGATTTTTCGACTTTTTAGGATTTACACTGCGTAAACAAGTTTGAGAATAATAAATCAAGTTCGGTTTTATATTCGGGCAACGTATTGATGTGTAAAAGCGAAAATTATTCAATCTAGGAATAAATAAGAGAAAACAAGGATTTTACAACTTTTTAGTTAATAATGTTTTTCTTTTGAAAGTACAAAAGCCCTTTAAACGAGGAGATATTACAAATATTAAGAAAGAAAACTTATTTACTTACGGGATTGATGCCGTCATGCATCTTATCCTTAATTTACATTTTTTCAAATCTAAACAATTGAATAAATTTTAAATTCAATAGTTTAGATTTTAAAATATATAAATGAATGGTGAGATGAATGTCGTGACTAGTTTCATTAAAATAATAAACAGGATCATAGAATCAGAGATAAAAACTCGTTTGAATCGGGAGTCTACTTGAAAGTGATGTAAGAAGATAGTCAGTTTTAGCCACCATGATGTACTTTGTATCTAAAATTAGCAAAAAATGTATCTATATTATGTGTATAAAAAAATACCAAAAAAACTTAAATTAAAATATATAAACGAATACCTTTAATATATGTTAATAAAATTAAAACTGTAATAAAATTTTGAAAAAAAAAATATAAATATTGATCAAATAAAAGTTATAATAAAATTTTCAAATAATAATAATATTGGATAATTAAAATAATAGATAAATAAAGAAATAACAACGTAGAATTAAGTAGAAAATTGTAATTATATAGTTTGAAGCAGCAGTTGAAAATTTTGAAGGATTTTAATTTTTTTGTAATTTTCATATGAATATATTTAATAGTTAAAATTATAGGTACCAAATTAGTAGTTACAAGTAGCTAAAAACAAAAAAAAAAACCTTTCCTTTTAATATAATAGATACAACAATATTATGATATTGTCTATTTTATCCCCATCCAAAAAGAGCTACTAAATAAAAAGGAAATCTATCTAAATTAATATGCTAACAAATAAGCAAAATCAAATGAAAAATGAACAACTTAAAAAGAACTCGATCCACTCGCTAGGGGGCTACTATATTGCTGGAGTTCAGTCTCCTTTCTAATCAAACATTAATTCTCATTCCTTTTGGGGCTGAGGATTAACCGGATTCATTTCCCTCTACTTAAGAAAGTGTCATCTTTAAGTTATGATGGTTTTGCGTAGACTTGGACACGGTTGGAGTTTGAACCTAGAACCATATTTGAATCTAGCTGGTGGTTTCATGACTTGGACACTTAGAATGGATAGTTCCACGGTTTTGGAGAGGTTGCAGCTCTTGAAACAATGGAAACGACGTTATCTTGCTGGTTCCACTGACAAATTAAAATAAAAAAAAAAAAATCGAAAAGTTGCGCACGTAAGAATCTAGTAGTTTTGTAGTTGTACCATTGTAATGATACGATGTTAATAATAAATAAAAAATCATTAATTTAACCTTTAAAATTCATAATTATTGAAAATATGTACATCATCTTCAAATTATTGCTAGGATGGAAAACTATAGATAGAAGAATCATAAATAATATACGTTATTTTTAATGTTTTCTGGAGGTAAAATCACATTTTAAGAATGTTCTTAATTCGTTGCCTTTTATTTAGCTTTAGCTTTTGCTGAATCTTCATCGTTTAACTCGAGCATCGCATGGCAACATTTCACTTCCTACCATCTGTTGCGATTGTTTTGTTTGCAATATTTGCTAGTAATCTATAATCTAATTTTTTTTTTCTTTTCCTCCCTTTCCTACCATATCTCTTGGTAATTTTCTTATCATCATATCGTTCCATATCAACTTTTTCTTTTATTTATACCTATTCGGTTTTAACTCTAAGTCATTAATTTTATTCGTCACATGTGGTTTTATATAACTTTGAATAAACAAAACAAAACAACTCTTTGCATTTGATGTTTCATTTTTATATTGTGAAACTTTATTATACTATTTCAATAATGTATTATTTTTACCAAGAACCATCAAACAGTTATATAAACTTTTGATGCATTTTATTTTTTTATATAATTAAATAATTCTGTTTAACTAATATTTTTTTATGATATGTTCATATATTGATTGTGATTTTTTTTTTCAAGAAGAATTTATTTTTTGTAATTAGAAGTAAATTTTAAACCACTTTATGAAAAATATAAAAGACAAAATCCTCAAAGACCTATGTCATCTGAATTCGGTCACTAAGTGACACTTTTGTAATATCACCATTATGATCACTATAAGCACCAAAATTTTCAAAATGTTGCAATTTTTCACGCTTCATTACTATCTTTCCTTTTAATGGTAACTTTTAAAAGCCACCATATATCTAAAAGACATGCCTTGTATATAAAATAGTCTTAATTTTAAGGTTGTAACATTATCTATATTATTTAAGTCTTAAGGGTAAATGTCATCCTCATAAATTACTTATTTATCCCTAATTCAATATTATTTAACAAAAATACCTATACTAAAATAATTTTTTTTAAGTTATAAGTATTTTTTTATCATGAATAAATTTGTCCATTTTCTCTTTCTTTTTCGACCTAATTTTTCTCTCTCCTCCACTACTTTTCTAACTTCAATTTTTTCTCCTTTTTCTCCTCCAATTTTTTTTTTCTCAATCTTCTCCCACTTCAACAAATACATTTTTTTTTTCTCTTTCCCTACAAATAGCATTTACCCTTCCAATTTTCACTACATGCTCTCTCTCACATCTCACTTTCTCCTACACATTTTTTTTATATATATTTTGGCCAAATTTACACATCTCATTTTTAGTATCCTTTTCCTCTTTTGTAAAAAAAAAAAAAAAATCTTTTCCTTTCTCTTTCCTATGTAGAGAGTATAAATTTATTAAGTACATATTACTACTTTATTTGAATTATATTTTATCAAATATAATATGTGAGCGTACAATTTTCTACTCGATATTTTTTTACTATTATGTTAAACCTTTTTCCTTTATAGCTTTACTTTTTTGTCTCTTCCACTTTATTAATTTTATAAATATTATGAATTAAAGTTTCATACATTTGATATTTTTAAATTTACACACGTTTTACAGGAGTAGCGTTTGCTTGTCTTATATAAAACAACATAACTCTTGATGTATTACAGTTTGATTTTTGAATAATTATAATACTTTTAAATACATATGGTTTCTTCTAAATATGGAATGACACTCAAACATTTTTCTATAAAGGAAAACATTCAACTTTTGGTACCTAAATTTTATTCATTTTTGCAATTAACTATTTGAGGCTTCAAAGTGTCAATTTGATAATAAATAACTACCTAATATAGCTACTATAATTAAGCTTGAAAAGTTTATGGGTAATAAATTGACACTATCAAAGTTCATGTAGTTAATTATAAAAATTGGTAAAGTTTAAATAATAAATATGATATTTACCCAATGCAAAATTATGAAATGTATCATATGTTAATATATCCAAATTATAATATTTACACCAAATCTAATATCAATATATAGTCTTAATTTTATGGTTGTAACCTTTTGTAAAAATTCAAGTATCAAATATGATATTTATCCAATGCAAAACTATAAAATGTATCATATTTTAATATAATCAAATTATAATATTCACATCAAATCTTATATCAACACATAGTCTTAATTTTGTGGTTGTAACCTTTTGTATATTGCCTTATATAAGACGATGCAACTCTTGATGCAAAATAATGTAATCTTACAATTTGAATAATTAGGAGTCTCTAAGATCAACTTATCATTTCAACTAAATGTAGGACTACACTAAAGTAGTTATATAGAATTATAACATGTATCATATGTTAATATAACTTAATTATAATATTCACACCAAATCTGTCATCTATTATATTATATTATCATATATGATTTATGAAGATTGTATCTGTTCATTATTATCTTTTCTTTTAATGATACCTGTTTATTGTTAACCTTCTATCACAATTTTTTTCCCTTAGAAGCCACTAATATGTCTAAAAGACATGTCTTTTTGTACAAAAATAGTATTAATCCAACTGAATAGATTGGGTTCTAATCTGCCATCTCTAAGTTGTAATATATAATGTTATTGGCTAAAAACTTTTGTATTGCCTTACATAAAACGACATAAGTCTTGATATATAATTTGAAGATGCATCTCTTTTAAAAGAACATATCATTTCATCTAATTATGGAACCACACTCAAATAGTTATATAAAACTATAAAATATAAAATATGTTAATATAATTAAATTATAATACTCACACTGAATCTAGTATGATTATAATATATAATTTTTATTGTTTGCCTTTTCATTATTAACTTTCCTTTTAATAATAGCTCTTCAATGATGACTTTTCATCATTATTTTTTTTCCTTAAAAGTTACTAATATGTCTAAAAGACAGGTCCTTTTATATAAAAATGGAATTAATTTTAAGATTAGGACTTTTTTTGAAATGACAGATCTCTCGATACATAATAACGCATTCCAACAATTTGAGGAATTGCAACTCTTTTATAATAACATATTATTATTTGAATGATATCTATGTTGCTCTCAAAAAGAAAAACATACTCCTCATTGCATTAAGACTTTGTTAATGGAAAATATCTGTATACCGTTCTCAAAAGGTAAGGCTAGGTGGCTACCATATTCCTCGAGCCTACATCAGTCTTTTTCTTAATTAAACATTGAATAGATATTATACACTAGGTGTTATATATATATGACGTGTAAATACTAATAAGATATCGACACGAATTATAATAGAATGAATAATTATTAAACCAATTTTATATACATTATACATGTTAACATCTTTATTAGAATCTTACGTAGCTCATTCATATGAACAAGAAAAATAATTATCTTTAGTTCGAATCAAATATAAACTCTTAGAAATTTGAGAGAGAAGGAAGAGAGTTATAAAACAATAATTCTTGAATTTGATTATAAATGGAATGATGATCCTTTGATTTTATAAATGTTATTTATAATATTTAATATAGTAACTAAATTTTAAACAAATTTTACTAATTACAACTATTTACTATATTTCTTAATTAATCATTTCTAATAGTTGTAATTATTCATTAAGTTGCTTAACTAATATATACAATTATAGTGTATTTATATACTATATGTACATAACACGTGATATGTATTACTTATTAAATTTTTTATACTTAAGTATGGATATCAACCCAGTTCATTTTTCTCCAATAAGGAAAATCTCATTCTTAAGTTATAATAGCTCTACATAGACCTAAGCGCGGTTTGAGTTTGAACTTACAACCAGATTGAAATCTGACCCGTGGTTTCACAACTCGGATTGGAACCATACCAACAATTTGGAACCACACCAACAATTGCTAGCTCCATAGTTTTGGAGAGGTTGTGGCTCTTGAAATAGTAGAACCGACATTATCTTGCCAATTCCATTGATAAACTAAGAAAAAATTTGAAAACTTGCGCACGCGAGAATCTGGCAGTCTTGCAAGTGTACTATTGCAACGATACAATGTTAATAATAAACAAAAAAATTTATTAATTGGTGCTTCAAGTACTGATAAACCTTTAGAATTCATATTTACTGAAAATATGTAAAGGATCTTCAAACTATTGCTAGGATGAAAAATTGTAGAAAGAAGAATCATAAATTGTATTATATGTGCCATTTTTAACATTTTAGGGCGGTAAAGTTATATTTTAGGAGCATGAAGATGTATCCATATAATTTCATCAATAATGAAAGGAATATATTTATTATTTATTATTTTTTTTTTTCGAGTATGTTATTAATCTTGAAAAATATGGAAATTTTTACTTTTGGTTATTTAACAAGTGTTCTAAAGCACAAGTCCTCCTAGGTCTTGTTAAATTACAAATTGGATTAGTAATTTGTGTTAACTCATTTTTTATGTTCGTGTCTAAATGGATTTTTATCTTAAAAACCTCAACTCATAACATGCTTCGTTTATTAAATCATGTATGAAAAATTAAATTCGTAATCTGACCTATTTAACAAACGTGTTTTGTGTATAGTTAGACCCATTTATTGATTAAAATGTTTATATATAATAGTTATAAATACATAGGCAAAATGATGATCATAAAATTAATATTTTTTTCAAATAAATAGTGATATATCTTAACACTTACTCATATGATTAATGTCATGTCTCGAGAGTAGTAGAGCTATAATAGTTAAGTTGTGTATACCATCCTATAGTAAAAACTAATTACTCAACTGCTATTGTAGACTTAGTTTATGTAAGATATGTACAACTACATTACACTGCATCATCTATAGATCTGCAAACAAAACTACTTAGAAAACACTTTAGATATAAAAATATAGATTTTCCTTAGGTTTAGTAAATCAAATTTGTAAAGGTACAATTGAATTTATAGAAACTTTAGAAAGGAAACCCAAGTTCCAATATGGAATGCACTATGAACCAAACGAGGTCACCTAAGAGGCCTAGCTTACTCCTATATTAGAGACAAAATAGTATGCTCAATTTCAACTTATCCTCAATCAAAACCTGGTGCCCATCTTTCCTATGCTTGGTGTTTAGATGTCTATGGTATACTTATTAAATTGCAAAAGAAATCTACTACAAAAAGTGAGATGGAGACATAAGCATGCATAATACGGCAAGGAAAATAGGTTGTCAAACAAGTTAGATACATGCAAAGCATGAACAAGTAGAATGTCATTGTACGATATTGTCAAGTCCATCACAAGATCTAAGAAATTATGCCACTCTAATCTAGGTTTGAGGAATTTTCAATCTTTCGACAAATTGTCCCAACTTATGGCTAAACCTAGACTTGTACAATAAAAACCTTACTCTTTCTATGACTACCTCCGAAACAATACCCTCAGCCTTACTATAGCCTTTTCTCTTGTCATTTTAGTTCTACTAAGGGTAGGGCAAATACCATTCCTACTATCTCTTTTAAAATAGTCTTTATATGGTTAGAGATCCTACTTATCCCTTAGTGGGTTGCAATATATGTCAGATTAAGTTATAGCCTCTTGTAACTTCAACAACTTTTCTTATATCATATCTCCGACTTGTAATGTATCTTAGAAATAGTTTGAGGTTCAGGAAATCTTTAATATAGTCATCTATTGACTTGTTCCCTTGTTTAAGCTTTTGTAGCTTCTTAAATGTATCTTAAAGGTAGGAATCAAGAATACATCTTTCTCAAAGTAATTGCTTCATCTCCTCCAATGTTCGTACTTTATGTTGGCCTTCTTTTAGAGTAGCCACTAAGCTCTTCCATTAGGTTGTTGCTTATCCAAAGAATTCTAAGGTGGTAAGTTGGACCTTCTCATATATAAATAACAGTTGAATACTCTTTCTACCTTTTTCTCCCAATTTAAATATTTGTCTGCATCTCTACTTTTTAATAAGGTTAGAATTTGGATTTTGACATTATCTAATCCTTAGGGAGCTTGGGCACCACGCTCTTCAACCAAAATATTCCTCCTCCTCCTTCACATCTCTTCTTGCACATCATCAAGATTGATTCTCCTTTGAGGTATTCTCTCCATTACACCAACTTACGTATTCCAAGCTAGATAATCAAGTCTATCTCCTTGGAATTCGTACTATTCTTAGTTCACTTTAGCTCGACTATTGACTTGAGAAGTAGCAATAGGGCAGATATTGGCAATCCTTTGCATAGAAACCATCATATTCTCTAAAAGCTCAATAAGGCAATTCATATGTCATTGGTACTCCTTTGAGTTTGAACCACTTACATTCCTTGATGGGGAGCATCACTCTCATTATCTCCTACAATAATGTGGACACTTAGGTCGATCATTGTATGAATTTTCACCCCCACAACAACTTTGAGAGTCATAATGGCTACTCCTTTGACCACTACTAACTAACACACCAATAAGCTCTTACATGATGGCTTCAAAGTCAGAACAACTATAATGCAGCTAATGACTCTAGTAACTTCACTTCCATTACCATACTTTGAATACAACTTACCCAGCAGTAGTACAGTTGCGACCTACTTTACTCCCAAAACTTTGAACCTTAGCTGCTTAACTTCATGTTACAACTCCTATACATCGAACTGACTACAATAACCATTGATATAGAGAGAGCAGTATTTAATAGTACTAACTCCACTCAAACTCTATTGCCACTTGATATTGCTCTTATCTAAACCATGCTTTGCTACCAGCAAAGCTCATATGCCTTATGGATGAGGATATTGAAAATAAGAAAGCACATAAACAAAAGTACTAGCAAAACCTATAAGTTATCTGTTGAATATTATTCACCAATGAATCCTTAGCAACTTAACAATTACTTAATGTTATGTATAAGCACTTGCTAAGGGTACTTGTTGCTACTCTTACTAAAGGAGTAGATAGGAGTGGTATATTTAAGAGAAGAATCTCTTGAGAAGAATTCAAAGTGTACTTAATAATGAAGATGATGATCTCGGCACATTACATATGTAGCTTTTATACCTTGCCACTATAGTCTTAGGGGAAGAGACCAAAAAGAGTAAGATGTACAAGAAAATCAAAATAGATAATACATAATACATAATTCACCATCTTACTATGGCAATGTTTTGGCTCCTTCCACCTATTACGATTATTTTGTTTGTAGTATTTGCTAGTAATTTATAATCTAATAAGTATTATTAGAATTTTTTTCCTATCACATATTTTGGTTTCTTACCATCTTATCTGATTGATATCAACTTTTTCTATTAATTGTGCATATTTAGTTTTAACTTTTAGTCATAATTTTGTTTCTTCAAAAGACAAGTCATTTTTGTATGACTTTTGGAAAAACAAAACAATGCAACTCTTTGTATTCACGATGTTTCATTCTTATATTTTGAAACTTTATTACACTGCTTAAAACATGTATCATTTTTATGGAGAATCATCAAATGGTTGCAAAAAGCTTTATTGCATTTTACTTTTTTATATAATTGAAAAATAATTTTTTAATTAATATTTATTTATGATTTTTTAATATATTAATTATGATATTTTTTCAATCATAATGTAATATTTTTAGTCATAAGTATATTTTAAACCATCTTATGAAAAATATAAAAGATGAAATTTGGAATGACTTGTTTCATCTAAATCTGCTTACCAAGTGACACTTTTATAAAATCGCCATTATGATAACTATAAGGACCAAAATTTTTGAGAAGTTACAATTTTTCACCCTTTATTATTGTCTTTCCTTTTAATGGTAACTCTTCGGTGATTCGTCACTAGTTTTTTTATTTTCAATCAAATGGGTCACCATTTTTTCCCCTCAAAATCCACCATATGTCTAAAAGATATGTCTTGTATACAAAAATAGTCTTAATCTTAAAGTTGTCATCTTTTGTATTGCCTTACATATAACAATGCAACTTTTGATGCAAAATAATAGGTTCTTATAGTTTGATTTTTGAATAATTATAGCTCGTTTAGAATAACATATCAATTCTTCTAAATATGGGCCAATAGTCAAATATTATATAAAAGGGAAAATATCACATTTGATACCTAAATTATTTTTATAATTAAAGGTTTCAAAATATCAATTGATTACTTAATCTATTTTTTAACAATTGATTACCTAATCTAGGTATGTAAATGATCTTTAAAAGTTTGGAGATAGTAATTTGATACTTTTAAAGCTTAGGTATTAGTTGCAAAAATGAGCAACGTTCAAGTATCAAATATGACATTAACCTTAAATATTCACACTAAATCTATTATCGATATATAATTTTAATTTTGAGATCGTAATCTTTGGCATTGTCATATATAAAAATGAATGCAAAGTAATGCTTTCTTACTTTAAGAGAAACATGTCATGTCAGCTAAATGTGGGGCGACATTCAAGTCGTTGTATAAAACTATAAAATGTACCATATGTTAATATAACTAAATTATAACATTCACATCCAATCTATTATCTATTATAGTATATAATTTTGGAAACTTTTATATCATCATATCTTTTCATTATTAGCTTGCCTTTTAATTCTTCAATGATGATCTCTAATCTACTCACTATTTTTTCCCCTCAGTGGGCTAGATTTATTCTTATTAAATTAATATTGGAATCATTTATAGGAAAATATTCACTTATGATTACAATTATATTGCATCTTATATGTATGTGTTTATGCATATATCATTTTATTAATGATTGCACTTGGAATATATTCTAAATTTTATAAAATGAAAAGTTCTTTTAAAAAATTATTACGAGCACTCGATTCATTTTGTAAGGGTTTAAAAGAGTAATTTGTTAACCTTTTTTTTTTTAACAATGTACTAATTGAAATCTAACTATTTATTTATTCAAAAAAATAAAATTAATCTATAAAACTTATATAAATTTTGTTTTTAATAAAAATATGTTAGAAAAATATCTGAAAATGAAATTGCTAGTAGAGCAAAAAGACAAATATAAATTACTTAGATTTCTTTTCATGATAACTTTATGAAATTATTTTATTGATTATGCTAAAAAAATTCTTTTGAATACAAGTTATTCAATAATCAATCATTCAACACTCTACATTTTGAGAAATGTTACTAAACTAAGTTATAATTGGTCTAATTTGTTAATAATTTATGCGATAAGATTATAATAACTATAATATGGGTAATGTAATGACTATTTATGGTGTATTATTTACAAAATGTTACAATTCAAGAGAATTTATTGAGTTAGATATAATTTTGTAATAATGAATTTAATACTATTAATTATTGTGGAAAAAACAAATTGAACAAAAAGAAAAAGAAAATGTCATTTAAATAATAAATGTATATTGAAAACAGTAAAAATGGTATACATGGGATTTAAACCCATGACAAAAAGATACACTTAACTACTGAACCGTACTTCATATTATGAATTGCAATGCTTTTTAATATATATATATATATATAGTATATCTTTTTTTCTTTTAAAAAAATTGAAAAAAAAAACTTTTTCCCGAGGTTAAAGGGATGAAGTCCCAAATAATTATATAAAACTACAATACATAACATATGTTAATATAATTAAATTATAATATTCACACCAACTCTATTATCTATTATAATATATAATTTTGGAAGCTTTCTTATTGATATTATCTTTCCTTTTAATAATAGCTCTTTAGTGATGACTTTTCATCATTTTTTTTTACCTTAAAAGCCACTAATATTTCTAAAAGACATATCCTATTATACAAAAATTGAATTAATTTTAAGATTACAATATTTTGTATTGCCTTATATAAAACTAACACATCTCTTGATGTAGAATAATGCATTCCTATAGTTTGAAGAATCATAACTCTTTCATAATAGCATATCATCTCATTTAAATATAGAACCATACTCCAATATTTATACAAAACTACAAAATATAATATATGTTAATATAAGTAAATTATAATATTCAGACCAAATTTAGAATAATCTACGTATGAATATTATTATTATCTTAATTGTATTAATCTTTTACATTAATTTAATCAATGGATCATCTACATATAGCACAAAGCTTTAGCTAGTCTATTACCTATTATAATATATGAAAATTCAAATAACTAGGCTAAATAGAAAATAGATAAAGCAAGAAATAGAAGCATTGAGAATAGGGAGAAACAAAAGAGTAGAGAGAAGAAAATGAAAGAATTAGTTATTTTTTTAAATTAGTAGAGCTCTCTTTACATCAATTAACATATATACAATCTAATGATAGTATATGCATGTAATATATATATATATATATATATATTTATACACATATATATATATACACACACACATACTCTTAACACTCTACCTCAATATGGAGACTAAATATTAAGTACTCCCATCTTGGCCAATACAGCTTGAAATTGATCAACATGAAGACCTTTACATATCTATAAGAGCATGATACTCAAATTTAGTCGATCTCCTAATAACAAAACATTGTTTCTTTGATTTCCTATTGATAAGTGAATCTCTATGAAATATACAAAACTCGTAGTAGAACCATGTGAATTTGGACAACCACCCCAATTACTCTAATTATAAGCATGCAATATGAGATTAGCATTAGCAAAAAAGAAGTCCTTAGAAAGGAATCCTTTTCAAGTATTTTAAGACCTCTTCTAAATCAAGTTGATGTGTTTTCTTTGGATGATTCATAAACTAAGCTAGAACATGTATTAATATGCTCCATCATGACATATAGTTGACAAATATAAGAGTCTATTGATAATTTTTTGATAGCAAGAAGCGTCTACATCATTAGAAGTATTTTCTTGAGAAAGTCGATGATTTGCTGCTATAGATGTCAATGAAGGCTTACAACTAAGAAACCTAACAACTCTAAGGTAAATTTTCATTGAGATAACACTAAACCTAGTGTAGAGTGTACTAGTTCAAAACCAATGAAATATTTGGCCCTTAACCTTAAACTGTATGTTAAGAAAAGCCTTGAAACCTTGAATAAGATTAAGACACTTATTTGCAATAGACAAATCATCCACATACACCAATACAACAATGAAGTCATCACTGGCTCCTTTGGTAAGAAGGAAAATAGTCTCAAAGTGACTGTACAAATATATGCACCAATACACATAAAGTTATTTTGGCATTCCACTACCTAGATGCTTGCTTAAGTTTATATAAGGACTTTTATTTTACAAACAAGTTAAGTGTTATGATTATACTCCCCCTTAATCTCCAAATTAGGAGGAATATTTATATACACTTCTTAATATAAATCATCATTCAAAAGTATATTATAAACATGCATTCTATGTATATGCTAATTATAACCAAAAAATAAAAAAAAGGGCACAAATGTATGTTTAATGATTAGAATAAAGGTCTCATTGTAATCAAAATCTTCCTTTTAACTATACCCTTTAGCAACAAATCTCCCCTTGTATAGTTGTATATATCAATAGAACCATTAGCTTTTGTTTTTATTTTATAAACCTATTTACAATCAATCATGTCTTTACTTGATGGTAAAAGAACAATAAACCATGTATTATTAGTTTTCAAAATTGCAAGTTCTTCATCCATTGCTTTATGCCATGGCTCAAGAGTTATAACTTATTTAAACAATGATGGCTTAAAATGTGTAAACAACGGAACAGTAAAAGCATGAAACGAAGGGGATAATGAATCATAGGATAACACTTGATGAATAGTATGTGAAGTAGGAGCATGAATAAAACAAGAACCAAATGAGTGATTAGTAAGAGCACCATTAAGTCCATGATGATAGTTTGATAAATAAAAAGGCATGCGACTTGTGTGATATTTGATAGATGCTTATTTGTACCTATTTTATAGGGGATTTCTAGTATACTTTTATAGGTTCTTATTAATGTTTTAGCTGATTTTTGTGCTTAATTGGTTTATATTTTTATTTTAATGTTGAAGAGCTATTCTAGAATGAAAAGATAAAGAATTAAGTCAAGTTTTATTGGACTTAAAATTAAATTGAAGAAGGTAAGAAGCTTAAATTAAGTTTGTGTTCTAGATCTTCACCTGAGATTCTTTCTCATGATTCTTAGAAAAAGGATTGAGAGATTAATGAGAAGCACGGTAGAGGTTTATACTTATGATTGCACTCCCTTCCCCTCGTAAGTGCACCTGATAAAAGTGAATTTCTATTCTTTTCTTGCAAGTTTTCACTCCACTATTTAAAGGCTATTAGGGAACCTTTTTAGAATATTCTAAGAGGTCTGAATTCTGAAAGATGATTTAGTGTTTGTTTATTCTAGGAATTTAAGATTCTGGGTATTAGCTCCTTATTACTTGTACATTTGTAAAGTAGTTAGGAAGTTGTAGTTTATTATTTTAGTTCTATTAATATCTTGTAATAGATGATGAATCGATAACTAATTCTCATTTTCTTTCAAACCTTCTGGTATTCTTCTTGTTTTCGTCCATGGAGCTTTCGTATGGCTACATTGCAGCTATATCAAAACTGTAGAATACTTAAATTCCTAGATGGTATTAGAGCTTTCCAAGTAATTTGTATTCAATTTCTTTGAATTGTGTCTACAAATAACATTTTGAAACATGAACAATGTAGCTGAATTAGGGTTAAATGATTTGTTCTATTGTCCAGATTGGATAATCCAAGATTGTCTATGGGAAATATAGTCTTTAATGGAAATAATTACTTGTCTTGGAGTAAATTAATGAGATTAGGTTTAGGAGCCAAAGTTAAGATCAAATTTGTTGATAGTTCGATACAAAAACCAATTGAGAATGCAAAAATTACAATAAATGGTTAAGGTGTAATTTCATGGTTAGTAGTTAGCTATTGAATTCCATGATTATTGATTTACCATAGAAATTTTTGTATACTAAATCTAGAAAGGAACTTTAGGACAAGATTAAAGAGCAGTATGGAACAATTAGTGGACTAATGATCTTTTAATTGAGACATGAAATTAGTAATGTTAGATAGCACAATTCCACGGTTAGTGTTTATTACAATAAATTGTGTCGCTATTGGGACGAGCTTCATGAACTTCATCCGTTTCCTAATTACAAATGTACTTGATTGGAGTATTGTACTAGTGCCTTTAAAGAGCGAATGGTTGAATATAAGTCACACATGAAACTTATATAGTTTCTCATGAGACTAAGTGAAGATTACGAAGGTGTGAGAAACTAGGTCTTGTTAATGGATCTATTTTTGTCTGTCAATAGAGCCTATTACTTAGTATAGTAGGTTGAGAAATAGAGACAGGTTAGTGGTACTGTCAATTTAACTACTGATGTTGTGGCCTTTTCTATTAGTAAACCTATTACAGTAGAGAGGTTTCATGAACTTATATCATTGGCATTGTAAATCATACGGACATTTGATTGAAACTTGGTTTCAAATCGTTGGATATCTTGATTGGTATGAGGGTAAAAAGATTATTTCTAAGGTCAAATCTAATTCTCAAGCTTCATTATGTCAAACAGTTACCAAGTTCAGTGTCTCGAGTACTCCTTTTGAAGAAAGAGTTCAATCATCTAACTTGTCTATAGGATCTTATGATAAAGAATTTTTACAAAATCTTGGCGAGAGATGGTCAGATTTATGAAGGAGAAAGACTGTTCTTTAAGTGCTTCTAATGCTATGACTTCTGCAGGTTTGATAGTAGTGAGTTCTTTTTGTTTAGCTGCTGTTGTTGATCCTTTGAATGCATGGATTGTAGATATGGGTGCAACTAATCACAAGACACCGCATCTAGATATATTTATTGACATAGAACACTTAATGTCACCAATTTCAATTAAATTGCCTAATGGAACTTTGTTGTCTTCCACTGTTATAGGTTCAATAAAATTTAATTCAAGAATGTTTCTTAGGCATATATTGTATGTTTCATGCTTTACATATAATTTGTTATAAGTAAATAAATTTGTTTCTGATTTGTCACTTAAGGTTATTATCGATCCTTTTTCTTGTCAATTGTAGAACTAGAGTAATAATAGTGTTATTGCTATTGCTCAAGCTAACAATGGACTTTACATACTTAGTCCTAGATTGTCTAAGGATGTTAGTAGTATTTTAGATGTTTCAATTTCAGTATCTTCTCATGTAGATTCTATTTTTCCGAATAATGATGTGTATCTCTTGCACAATAGATTAGGACACACATCACTTTCATAGTTGAATAATTTAGATTGTTGTAACCATTAAGAAATTGAAGAATTTGTTTGTGATTCATGTCAACAAGCTAAATTTCATAAATTCGAATTCCCTATTAGCTTTAGTTTAGCATCTTTTACATTTGAATTAATTCATGTTGACGTATGGGGATCTTATCATGTGGTTTCTTTGACTAGTGCTCAATATTTTTTGTTTGTAGTTGATGATACTATACACTCCACTTGGACATATTTGATGCACCATAAAACTTAAGTGCCAATTATTTTGAAGGAGTTTTTTTATTATGTTTCGAATCATTTTTCAATAACTCCCAAATTTGTTGGTACGAATAATGGGGTTAAGTTTGTTTCACATGCATATCAAACACTCTTTCGAATGCTTAGGATTGTTCATCAAAAAATTGTTCCATAAATGCCTCAGCAAAATGATCGAGTTGAGCATAAATACAGGCACTTGTTAGATACTTCAAGAGCATTATGCATTCATGCTAACTTGCCCAAAGAATTTTGGGGCAAGTGTCGTTTAGCTTCTACTTATCTTATAAATCACATGCCTATGAAGTCTTTAGGATTGAAATCTCCTTTTGAGGCACTTTTTAATAAAAAGCCAGATTATTCTTTTCTTAAGGTAGTAGGGTGCTTGTGTTATGCTGCTGATCTTTCTCCTTTAAAGGACAAATTAGACCCTAAAGGTTTGAGATGTATGTTTCTTGGATATGCTAATGGAAGTAAAGCACATAAAATTTTTTTATCTTGTAAGGAAAAAATTGTTAATCAATCGTGATGTGTACTTCGTAGAGAATGTTTTCCCTTTTAAAACTGTAGGTGTTACAACTTCTACTAGAGGCTTGAACCAAGTTTCTTTTGAAACACAAGATGAGTTTGATTTCTCTTCATCACACTGGATAGCTAACTCTTCATCATTTGCTAAGGTTATAGGTTTTTCTACTTATTGTCATACTCAGTCACTTAGAAGGTCTGATAAGATCAAACAACCACCTGTTTGGCTTCAAGATTTTGTTTGCTCAATTTATTCTACTAACAATAAAGCTTCTAGTGTTTGCCTAATTCTTCTTGATTTTGTTAGTTCTGTTGTTTTTGATGTTGATGCATGTCAATTATTTCTCTCTTTGACTCATTGTTATCTTGTACTTTCCATATATGACTTTGTCAATTACCCTTCTAACTACGTTGTTTCTCTTGCCTATGTGTTGTCTGTTCAAGAACTTAAAAATTATTCTCAAGCAGCTACTAAAAATGAATGGGTGTAAGCTATGGAACAAGAATTAGTTGCTTTAGAAAAGAATGATACATATGAACTTACCACATTGCCACCTAATAAAAAGGCTATTGGTTGTCATTGGGTTTGTAAGATCAAATATAAGCCTGATGGAAGTATAGAACGATATAAAGCTCGGCTTGTTGCTAAAGGCTATACATAAGTTGAAGGTGAGCATTACAATGAAACATTTTCTCCATTGACCAAATTAACCACTATTCGTATTTTACTTTCAATAGCAGTTGTGTCTTCTTAGCCAATCTACCAAATAGATGTTAATAATGCATTTCTACATGGTCATCTACATGAAGAAATTTACATAGTTCCACCTAAAGGATGTCATAAGGCTAGTCTTAATCAAGTTTGTAGGTTAAAACCTTCTTTATATGGGTTAAAACAAGCATCTCAACAATGGATTTTGCAAATTTCTAGTTTTCTTGTTTTGCATGGTTATTCTTAATCCAAACATGATTATTCTCTTTTCATTCGACAACATGAACTTGGTTGTGTGATTATTTTGCTTTATGTGGATGATATGCTAATTATGGGATCAAGTGAAGTTCTTATTTAAGAAGTTCAACAGTAGTTGCTTGATACTTTCATGATTAAGGATTTGGGTCTTGCTCATTATTTTCTTGGGTTAGAACTCTATTGTACAAGTTCAGGATGCTTGCTTCATCAACGCAAATTTATTCTTGATGTCTTGTTTGAATGTGGTCTAACTGGTGCTAAATTAGCTCCTAATCCTTTGTCTTCTAGTTTTCGACTTGATGTTGCTGTAGGATTTGTTCTTACCAATCCAATACTCTTCCACAGACTTGTTGGCAAACTTTCTTATACTAATCATACATGGCTTAATATAAGCTTTTCTATACATAGTTAAGTCAAGTGATGTTGAACCCTTGTGAATGTCATTTGAATGCTGCTTTTCATGTCTTAAAGTATCTTAAGGGTACTCTTTCTTTGGGACTTTTTTACTCTTCTCATGCTTCCTTACAGCTTACAACTTATTCTGATGCTGATTAGGCCTCTAAAATTGTTGATAGGCATTCTATATTTGGTTACTTTGTCTTCTTGGGTTCATCTTTGATTTCTTGGAAAACCAAGAAACAAACCACCCTTTCTAGTTCATCCATGGAAGCTGAGTATAGGAGCTTAGTTGCTGCAGTTAAAAATCTTTTATGGATGTCTTTTATTTTAAGGGATTTTTCTGTTTTACTTTCTTTACTTGTTACTGTTCATTGTCACAATAAGTCTTCTCTCCTAGTTGCTTCTAATCCATGTTTACACTCATACACAAAACATATTGATATCGATGTGCATTTTGTGCTTGAGCATGTTACTTCTAGTTTCCTTTATGTTATACATATTCCTTCTTGATTCCAAGTAGCTGATCTTTTTACTAAGTCTTTGTCTTCATAGCAACTTCATGTTTTCAAGTGCAAGTTGGGATTGCAAGCAGCACCAACTTGAGGGGGGGATCAAATATTATTTAGTGTTTGTTTATTCATAACTAACTTGTATTTTACTTGAAAAGTGTTAGCTCCTTATTGCTTGTACAGCTGTAAAGTAGTTAGGAAGTTGTAGTTTGTTATTTTAGTTGTATAAATATCCTATAATAGATGATGAATGGATAACCGATTCTCATTTTCTTTTAGAACCTTCTGGTATACTTTTTGTTTTCTTTTGTGGAGCTTTCGTACATCTACATTGTAGCTATACCCAAATTGCAGAGCAATTAAATTCCTAGAAATTGGACTCTTTTAGATCAAGAAAGAGTATCTAGAGTCAAGTTTTAAAGGTTCAAGAAGTAAAATGAGAGTTTTCTAGGGTTTTTCTTTTTCAATGTCCTTTAAGTTTTCTTTTATCTTTTGTTTTCTTAACTTTATCCTTATTATGTTATTATAAGGTTTTGTATGAACCCTAAAAATACTATATAATCAAATTNTATTAAATTTTCTAATTTAATACTTAACTATTATTCTTTTCTTAATTTATGGCATTCTTACATATATATATTTATTAACTTACTTTATTTATTAAATCAATATTATAATATATTGTATATACTATTTAATTATACTCGTATTTTTACATATACATCACTATTCATATACGTATAATATATGTTATATAATAAATTATTCTAACTTTATTTATACATTATGGACAAGCATAATATACACTTATGTATACTTTATATACTTATTTACATATGCAGTTTTACTATATATGTGTATAAATACTAAAATACAAAATATTATTAATAATAATATATATATATATCTTCATGTCTAGCAATATACATATACATATATTATACGTGTATACCTACATATATTATATAATAAAATATTAAATATACATATATATATAATACACACACATACATATGTACAAAGTACATGTGTAGAAAAATACATATTATATGTGTCACTATTTATACCTATATACATATACCGTATATTAGATATAATAATACATATACCCATGCCTACATACATGTGTATACACATAAATAAAAAAAAAAATACATAATACATATATATATTTATCTGTTCAAGTTTACAAATGTATACATGTAAATAAATAAATAAACAAATACTTAGTATACATGTACATACTATATGATATATATATATGTATAAAAATTAAATAAATACTTACCTAATTATTTTAGTAAAATATTCGATTAATTTCCTTTAGCTTTCTTCTTCTTCTTCTTCTTCCAATTGCTTGGTTTTTCCCTTTTGTTCTTCTCGATTTTGGTTTATGTGTGTTTTTGCTTTGTTTCTTTTCTTTTCTTTCTTTTTTTTCTAATTTAACTTGTAGATTTTTCTAGCTTCCAAGCATCTAAATGCAGGTGAAAAGAGATCAAATAGTAAGGATAAAGTAAAGAAACGAATTTACTTAGATTAAGTATTAATTAGGAAAGGATGTTTGCTTTATTATTTTGTCCTTTCTCCATCAATTTATTGACACTTGGACAAAATAATTAAGCACATGGGCAGCTATGTTTATGTACTGGAATTCACGTTGAGAAAAGAAAAAAATGAGAAGAAGGAAAGAGAAAAGAAAAAGAAAGAAAAAGGGAGGAAAAAGAAAAATAAAAATATATGTAATTTTTCCAATCATAAAAATAATAAAAATAAAATTTATAAATTAATTTTTGGAATTTTATGAAAATCTATCAATTTAATTGGTACTCGTTATAATTATAATTTTTACGAGTTATTTCGACGTTTTCGTTAAAAGTTTTACGCGATTATATGATTTAGTCAATAATTGTAATTGACTACGATTATATCACTATTAAGTGATATTTATTAATTTTATATGCTTAAAGTTATAGTTTTAAGGTTTTGATCAAGTTCGGATTTGATTTTGAGTATTTGCACGTACATTGAATTTAGGGTTTTTATACGCGATTTAAGTTTTGATCGATTTTCTAAGGTTTTTATTACTTATAATATATTCAAATTTACAACTTAATAAAATTTTTATCTTACTCAGGATTATCAACTCTTAAAGTTTTTTACAGTATTCGACCTTAATCCTACACTCAAATAACTATATTTGCGGAGTTTACAGTATTAATATCTTTGAAAGAAGTATTAATATAAATCAAGAATTTCCACTATTTAAGAGAATGATAAGTCATATAGTTATTTCTAGAAGATTTAAGAAATTATGAATTAAATGATTTTTAATTTTAATGTTGCTTTTATTTTTTAAAGTCTTATTTAATATAGAGTTTTTATATGTGTTCTTATTTTAAGCCATAGAATTGATTTGATTGGTTTAATAATAGAGATGGGAAGAAGTAGAAGTACTTATAGTCCTTGTGGGATCGATACTTGATTAATTTTCACTATGCTCTACAAAGTGATGGTGGACTTACTTAGTTCGATTAGGATAATAAGATAGTAAGATAGATTAAGCTCTAAGTTTTTGCTCTTCTTTTAGTGCATGTGATATGGGACAAAATTGTGCAGCCAATAAAGATTGGATCTTTAGGAATAAAAGAAATAAAGACATTTTCTTTTGTTTTTCTAATATAGAATGTTTGAAATAAGATGGATATGGACAATTCATTGAATTTGATATGATGCACTAAACTAAGAAATGAATTGGTTTGATTAAATTGTAGAATTGATATGACTCATAACTCTAACAATAACCAAGCTACTATTATAATTCAATATGATAAACGAATTATAATAATGACATTTTGAATTATCCTTTTGATGTTACCCATGATCAAATAAAAGAAGAATATGTCCCCACAATCTAACAAGATTGATAAGACATGAAAATAGAGAAAACTCTCTCAAAACAATCTCAATAATTAATTCTCAAACACTCTTTATTGAAAAATAATGCTACAAAGGTATTTGCAAAGATCCTCTATGTACCTTAGGGGCTTGTGTGTAAATTTTAACTAATAAATTATAGATTTCGCAATCAGGTACCTAATCATAATCAAGGTTTATGGTCATGAACCTTACTCATGCTTTCTCATTAAGTCTTCAATAATCATGCTTGCTTGGAATTTTATGGATAAGATCACACCCTTGTTAGTGTAAGAACTTGAATGAAAGGACTTTTATGATAATAAGATATATGTTGATTATGATAATAAGATATATGTTGAAATGAATAAAATGTGTTTTATTATTACTAATCAAGTTACCCAGTGTATAGAATATATAATTGTTCTCAAAATTATTTCAATCAAATGATGAAAAGACGATAAGCTCAAAAGCTACTTGTAGAATTGGAAACTAGAAAACAAGTATCAATAATAGATATAAATTCAAAAACTACAACTATCAGAAGCTGATCAAGTAAGTGAAAGATGTGGCTACATTATTTTCTAATGGAAGAAGAATAGAAAAGAACCAATCAGAAGAAAACTCTTATTAGAAGCATAGAACTCCATAGATTTATCAAAAAAACAAAAGAAGATGTAGAAGTAAGAAGTGATTAGAAACTTATTATAATAAGAATAGGTCAATACCCAACACTATGGAGATATATTTGGATAATATATTTAGACTAGTCAAGGGATAAATATGCAATACTTATGAAGTTTTCATAAATGTATAGTAAAACGGATTAATACTAAATTTCTAAGTATATAAAGAAGTCATAAGGAAAGTATCACATGACAGGTGAGTGTATCGCCAAAGACAAAAAGCAACATGATTAAGAAAGAATATTAGATGCAATGGCCATATAATGACTACTATCATATTGAGAAGATTTGAACATTGGAAGCCATAAGTATTTAAAGAAGATGTGATTAATGACATGAAAAAAAAGGGATAATGGACCAAAAAGAAAAGAGAAAAGAGCTATGAAATTTTTTGTGATATATTAGCTTAGCTAAGCTCACAAACGTTTATGTGATTAGAGAGATATAACTTTAAGCTTAAGAATTTCATTTTGCCAAACATCGTGTAGAAGTATGAGAAAATCTATTGTAATCCTCAAAGGAGTTACTAATATTTGTAAAAATTAGTGGAATATTGTTTGAGAGAACTTATGAGGGAGATTCTATATACCTGCAACTTGGAGGCAAGATAGAATCATGAGAACTATTGACCTCTTTGTAAAATTTTCTTCAAATAGTGGAACCTATGTGTGAAGTACCTAATCCTTAGTTGTTAGCTAGAGGAGTGGACTAATGCACAAGATAGAACCACTATATATGCTTGCTTGATTTTTCAATTCCTACCTTCTTTATTTATTTGCAATATATTTATTGTTTTTATGGTATATTGCTTGATTAATTATGCACTACACAGTTTATCAAATTCATCCACATTATTAAGCTTAGGATCAGAAGTACGTTTCAATTGCTAAACTACTTAAGAGTAGAAATTGCTAAGTAATTGATTGGCTTTTGCTCGTATAAATCTTTAATTTAAATTTGTTAATATTTTTGATACATTAGGAATCAAGAACAAGTTTAGTATATATATGTGTTATTGAACATCAAAAAGTAAAAATTGATTAAGTATTAAAATTCCACAACAATCAACTTAACCTACCCTTATTGATTATTTACTGAGACCAATGATTGGTGTCAAAGTAGGTTTACTCTAAAAAGAACATACTTATCTAGTTAAGACCTAAGTTAATAGCAAAATATTTTATTAAAAGGGAAGATCATAAAAAAAAAAAAATGGCAGAATACATTCCTACAACTTATATTAACAAAGCTCCTTATTTTGATGTACCTAATTGTACTTAGTGAAAACATAAGAAGGAGATGTTTATCTAGGCCATAGATGATGAATTGTAGGTTATCATTGCAAGTGGAGTTCAAGCACATGCAAAACCTCCTACATCAAATGATGATTTTGGGAAAGCCACAACAAATTTGGAAGCATGGCTTATACTTTTAATGTCTTTTTCTCCTATGAAATATAAATATGTCTTTGCTTGTACAACAACTAAAGAAATCTCAGATACTCTTAAAGGAATTATGAAGGGGTAACTTCTATTGAGAATGCTAGAATCGACGTTCTAACACAGGAATACGAGGTATTCAAGGTTCAACTAGGATAATAAATCAAGAAAGCTTTCAACAAATTCAACTTAATAGTTAATGAGCTCAAAACACTCGAATCTAAATTTGTTGATGAAGATTTAGTACAAAAAATTGCTTAGAACACTACCGAAGCCATAGGATGCAAAGAAACTACAATAGAAGAAGTATAACATCTCATAACATTATCTCTTATAGAATTAAGAAGAAAATTGATGGCAAATGAGAAATATATGCAATGTAGTTATGATCAGGAAGATACAAAAAGGTTAATAGCCTTGAAAGCCAAAAGAATAATAGACTTAGAAACATTAGAAGATGAAGAAGAGCTAAATCTCCTTGCTAAGTAAAACTATGCTTTATGACTGACTCCAAAGTAAATTTTAACTTACTCATATGATGAACCTAAAGATGTATATGATGAGATGGAAAAATTATTTGCTCTTCTTATTAAAACTAGGCATAAGAATTAAAAGCTAATAGCCAAAAATAATCACTTATAAAAGGATAAGTAAGCTTTAGTAGAAGAAAACCTAGAATCTAAATAGAAAAATAGAAATCCTGAAATAGCATGAGATAGTAAAATAGGAAATGTCAAGCTCTCTTTAGAAAGAAAATAAGAAACTTAAGGAAAAGACTTAAGAAATGAAGATAAGGATAGATGAACCATTAGTATCCATTAAGAACACATTTAGCAAATTTTAGGATAGTGAAAGAAAACTTTACATCATGATAGATAATTAAAAGATGCATGCATGTAAAAAAAATGGAGTTAGATATAAAGATGAACGTCTAATTAGTTCAAGAAAAATAGTATTTGTGAAAGCTAGTAAACCTGACTTAAAATATAAAAAATCAGTAAACACTTATAAAACAAGACAAGTAAGATATTATTATAGAAATATCATTCATAGCGAGAAATTCTATTATAGCAAAAGTAACAATCATCGTTTAAATCAAGAGAAGAACAACAACAATATAAGCTTGAATTTAAAAGGACTTAAGCTAGTTTAGGTTCAAAAGAACATATAATATCTTTTTTCTCTTTTACAAAAAAAGAAAAAAAAAACAACTTTTACTAAAAGTAAAATGGTATTTAGATAGTAGATGTTCTGAGCACTTGACAGGTGATGTCACATTATTTTTAGACATTGAATGGATTAGTGGAGGACATGTAAACTCTAAAGATAACACTAAGGAAAGAATTGTTGGTATTGGTGTTGTTGGTGACAAACCATTCTTCATAAATAATGTACAACTAGTTAAAGGATTAAAACATAATTTGCTTAATGTAAGTCAACTATGTGATGATGGAAATAAGGTAATCTTTGAAAAAGACAAGTACATAGGATTTAAGAAATGCACAGAAGAAAAAGTATTTGAAGGATAAATTTTTAGTAACTATAGTTGATAATATTTTTTTATGACACAAGAGATTGGAACATGTTAACTTCTAGGTAGTTAGATAGACTATTTAAGAATAAAATAATTAGAGGTCTATCAAAATTGAACATAAGAAACAATATACATTACACAATGCATTCATGTAACAAAATAGTTAGAAGTTCATTTAAGAGCAAAAACTCTATTTCAACAAAAGAACCTCTAAAACTTTTACATTTAGATTTATTTAGTCTAACGAGAACTCTAAGTTTAGGAAAAAATAGTTATGGATTAGTAATTGTAGATGATTACTCTAGATATATAAGTGATGTTCTTTCTATAACATAAAAGTGATGTATTTGAACATTTTGAATAGTTTCCAAATAATTACAAAAGGAGAAAAGAATGAATGTACTAGTGAAGATAGCAATCCTGTGCCAAGAACCCTAGAAGCCAAAGGTAGGCTCTCTAATATATTCTTTGGTTTAGATGATAAGAAGGAAAATTGTATGTTTTTTCTATGAGATGAAATATAGATTTATGTTATCAATATTTTTCTAAATTGATATTATTGTGCATGAAGTTTGCTTATATCTATCAAATGAATAATTTAATGACAACTTAGATGTTGAATGTTGCACTGCATTAATAAACATAGTTTGGTATCGGTATTAAAGCAAGAATCTAAAAATCTAAAAAGGAATGATATTAGAACTCTTATAAATTTAGGGAGAGCAAATGCAAAAATAGAATATTACATTGTTTTTATGATAAATATTTTAAACCTTAAGAACTCTTATGTAAACCTTATAAATTCTTTATGGTAATAAAAAGGGAGAAAATAGTATGACATCAAAAAATATAACAAAAGCGGGGAGAAATGTGAGAAAAATAAGGGGAAATGTAAGTAAAAGGAAAAAATGATAAAATGAGGAGAGATGTGAAAAGTATGAAAAATGATTTATCATATCTTTTGATTGAAATAATATCAAGAAATATGTAAAATAATTTTTGAGAATTCATGAAAAGAATATTGAATTTAGAAGCTAGCACCCATAATGAGGGAGATAACATTGAATAGTAGCATATTTCATGGAAAAATTTTTTTTTTTTTTGACAAAATTAGAAATAGCCTATCAAAATTAAATATTATATCAATCATTTTTTAGGCGAAGAAAATAAATATTTTGTCATCATTAAAAAGTGAAAGATTGTCAATGTAAGAACGGGAATGAAAGGATTTTTTATGATAAAACCTGAATCAAATGTATTTTAATAATAACAAAATATATATTGAAATGAACCAAAATACTTTTTTTTTCCTTATTACTAATCAAGTTACCTAGTGTGCATAACATATGATTATATTCTTAAAGGTACTTAAGTTGAATGATGAAAAGATGATAAGATTAGAAGTTATTTGTGGAATTAGAAACTAGAAAAAAAAAAAAGTATCAATAGTGGATGTTAATTTAGAAAACACATCAAAAGCTCATCAAACAAGTGAAAGACATAGCTACATTATTTTCTAACAAAGGAAGAAAAAAAAAAGAACTAATTAGAAGATAACTCTTATTAGAAGCACATGATTCAACAGATTTATCAAAAGCATAGAAGAAGATTCACAAGTAAGAAGTAATCAGAACATTATTATAACAAGAGCAGGTCAAGACCCAACACCTTATAGATATATATGGATAATATATCTAAACTAGAGAAGGGATACATATGCAATACTTATAAAGTTTTTAAAATTATATGGTTCAATGGACTAATATAAGTTTTTAGGTATATGAAAAAGTTATAAGGAAAGTATTACATGACAAGTGAGCATCTCATCAAAGACAACAAAGCAACAAGATCATGAAAAGTATGCAACGACTATACAATGAATACTACCATATTAAGAAGATTTAAATGTTAGAAGCCATAAGTATTTAAAAAATAAGGGATCAACAAAATAGAACAAAAAAGGACAATGGACAAGAAAGAAAAGAGAAAAGAGTTACAAAAGTTATCAAGATATATTAGTTTAGTGAAGCTCATAAATGTTTATGTAATAAGAGAGATACAGCTTTAAGCTTGAGAATTTCATTTTACTAAACATTTTGAGAAATTGCAAGGAAACTTATTATAATTTTCAAAGGAGTTACTAATCTCTTTAAAAATTAGTGGGATACTATTTGAGAGAATTTAGGAGGGAGATTCTATAGACTTACAAATTGGAGGGAAGGAAAATCATGGGAATTGTTAACCTTTGTGTAAATTTTTCTTCAAACAATGGAATTTAGGTGTGGAATACCTGATCCTTAGCTGCAAACTGAAAGAGCGGACTAACGTACAAAGCAGAACCATAATATATGCTTACCTGATTCTTTGATCCCTATACTCTTTATTTATTCACAATTTATTCTATATTGCTTGATTGAATATGCACTACACGGTTCATTAGATTGATCTGAACATCATTAAACTTAGTATCAAAAGCACATTTCATGTGTTAAACTGCTTAGTAGAAATTTCTAAGTAAATGATTTGCTTTTGCTCGCATATCTTTGATCTAAATTTGTTAATATTTCTAATACATTTGGAAGTAAGAACAAGTTTAGTATATGTATGTGTTATGAAATATCAAGAACTGAAAAATTAGTTAAGTATTGAATTTACGCAATAATAATTTAATGTTCCTTCTTAATTGTTCATTGGGACCAACAATCCTATTATTTGAAGGGCGTTCCTTTAGAGCCCAATTCCTATCATTAGCTTGGGGGTGGCAAAGATTAGCTCCCAAATCTTCAACAACTTTCCTCCTAGGTCAAAGACAAATTTATAAAGGGAAGATTAAAATTAACAAAATAAAACCCCTCAACCATACCAAGTAGGCTCCTCATCTTAAGCCTGAATACATGCTTTAAAAAACTCCTTTCACCAATACTTCCCATAACAACTCATCGTCCATTACTTGCAAATCAGCTCGCTCAATTGCCCTTAAACTATAGATGTCTAAACAATCATATGCAATATAATCATGCCAGATATCTCATGACCTTAACAATAAATTCAACAAATCTAATCTAACCTACCAATCATTTTGTATTCTGCCAGTCAAACTCAGGTGAATCTGTTGAACATGCTATTCAGACAATGGCATAGAAAATAATGATAGTCCTTTAGTAACTTGGTAAAGCCCAATTCTTACATTAGCTAAAAGATTACTTACTTGTTTGTCTTTAAAATCTTATATCAGCTCGTAAAAATTCAACCTTATGATATAATCTTAGATTACCCAATACTATATTTGCTCTTACATTAACAATAAGTGTAATTAAGATGCCTCTCCAGTTCAAATAATCATAAATAAATACACATGTAATTCCCACATACATCCTATAAGATCTTATAAGCATAATGATATTATAGCACCTAACCATATAATCCTAATAATGATCAAAGTATATCAATGGCAGAAAATGAAAACATAAATACCTATAATCACCAGTGCTTATAGGAGTCGACAACAATGTAGGCACATTAAGAACTACTTTAGATACCTTTATTGGAATTTCTGTTTCAATCTCCTCATTTCCTTTCACTACCTTTAGCTCTACAAGTTTCTTTAAAGTCTCTAGCTCTTCTACTCTTCCTTCTTCATGTTCTTTGTTTTTAAAATTCTCATCCCAATGTCTTGGACAATGAACAACAAAGCGCCCAAATTCTAAACACTTCTTCAGGATAGTTTCCTTCCCATACTTGCTAAGTCACTCTAAAAGCTCATTGCATTCTCTTTCATGTCACTCTCTATCCTTTCTAACTTGTTCCTTCCATGCCTCATAATATTTTCTATAATCACTCATACACTTTTCCAACCTATCACAAAACTCTAAAGCTCTTTCTAAATGCTCCACAATTTTTTTTTTTTAACATGAAAATCACAACTTACTATTGTTGAAGCGCATGAATCGTGATACAAAACAAAGTTACATAGCTAGTAAAGATTGGTTCTTTATGAATTAAAATAATAAAATACACTATCTTTGGGTTTTTCTAATATAGAATGGTCAACAAAATAAAATGGATATGGATAATTCTTGGAATTGGATATGACATGCCAATTTAAGAAATAAACTAGTTTAATTAGATCTTAGAATTGATATGACTCATAACTTTAGAAAAATAATCGAGTTGCTATTATAATTCAATATGATATACGAATAGGCTCTCAAATTATTCTTTTGATGTTACCCATGGTTGAATAAAACGAAGAACATGTCCCCACAATCTAACAAGATTGATGAGGTACAAAAATAGAGAAAACTCTCTCAAAACAATCTCAGTAACCAATTTGCAAGCACTCTTTATTGAAAAATAATGTTACAAAAGTATCTATAATGATCTCCTAACAACCTTAGGGGCTTGGTTTTAAATTTTAACTAATAAAATATAAATTTTGTAGTAAGATGCCTAATCATGATTAGGGTTCACAATCATGAACCTTACCTATGCTTCTCACTAAGTCTTCAATAATCATGCTTGCTTGGAATTTCACCAATAGGATCATGCCTTAGTTTAGGCCCATGTTTTTAGGCCATGATCCTTTCTACTCTCATCTAATTCTCCTATTTGAATCCTTAACACATCTTCAAAGCTCCTTGTTATTTGAAGGAAATTCCTTTAGACCCTAATTCCTATTAGCATGACTAGGAGTAAAACATCAAAACTTTTTGAGCTTGATCTAAAGATTGAGAAAACTACTCTTAGAAACCTTAAGAGAAGTGTTAAGCAAATAGATAAGGGCATTAATCGAGGATCTCCTCTTAAGGTTTATAAAGAAGAAGAAAAGGAAGAAGACGAAGGAAAAGTGGCAATTATGACACTTTAGGGTAATGGTAATGGTAATGGACATCAAAACAAGATTGTATCTAATTATTCCTAAGGCCAACCCACCTCTAGTATTGTCAAGCCTATGTTATAGTTATGGTAACAATTTTGAAATTAAGCCAAATATCATTTAGATGTTGCAACAGTTAGTTCAATATTGATAGATTGCTTGATGAGGATACCGATACCCATAAGGGTTTCAATAGCCTCCATTTTAAAAAGAGAAGAAGTTTAGTCTGAAGGAGTTGCTTGCTAAGTTTATAAACACTTTTGAAGCATGTTTCTAAGCTAATGAGACTACACTTACAAACAATAAAGCTTCTATTCATAACTTGGAAACACATATAGGGTAGCTAGCTAAGATGGTACTTGAGAGGACATAGGAGTTTACTAGCCAATACAGAAACAAATTCCAAACACTTGGCATCAAGAGAGAATTGATGTAGTAAGAAGGAGATAGTTTGATGATCATAAAACAAGTGCTCTTAGAGGTAGCCTAAATTAGATTTTGTTCTCATTTGTTATTTCCATTTATTTTAAAACATTTCTTTGTTTTCTTCTAATGGTTTTGGGAAATTTTTGTTTTCACCTACATAAACTATATTTATCTGAGTAGTTTATTTTGATTTTGAAAAAATGTAGGGCAACTTTTACTCCTCCTTGCTATTTGAATTTTAATAAACATTAAGAATGGTTTAAGTGGTTAGTTTTAAGCTTATTGTGTTTTTAGGGTTAGGGGGGAAGGGTTTCTAGAGAGGATCATGATGGAATGCTCGTGATCATGCATATACTTCTTTAGGATAGGAGCTTGAGGGAACAAAGAAGATCATAGGGGATAAGTTTCATACCTTAGAAAAGTAATGTTTTAATAGTTCCATCGTATAAATCAACCTAGGATAGAGGCTAGCCACTAAACCGCTATCATAGATGCATCTACACAAGGTGTACATAACCAAATTGTTCTAAACAGTCTAGCTCATTACAAATTTAAACATAATAGGTAAATTTCAATGGAAGTTGTTAAGTTATTCATATAGAAAATATTTACACAAGTTGCTTAGATAAAAAGTGGCATAGTTAAATATTTACAAAAGTTGTTTACTTTATGAGTACATAAGTAGGCCCAATAGATACTTATAGCTTAGAATAGGAATCTATTTAGGTTGTTAAATGGTTCATTAGATTCACCTTAAAAGAAAAATAAGTAGAAGACTCAAAATATCTAAATCTATCTTCATTCCTTTACACTCTTAACCCCTAAACACCACTGACATGTAGGTATCAAGAGCGTTGCATCTCTATGGGGTACCTTCAAAACATTTTATAGGGTGTGAGCAACCAATCGCTTAGTAAGATGGGACAAAAGTAAAAGTATACATAACACATCAACTAATAGCATTGACAAATAGTTAGTTAGATGCAATGCACTACAATTAAAACATATGCCATCCAAACAATGTTGTTTGATCTATTGTGAAGTTAGAGAAATTGTGCTCGCTCTAACCTGAGTTGAGGAGATTACACATAATGGCCACGGAATTATGACTCACAAACAAACCTGGGCTTATGCAATGGAGACTTGACTCTTCCCATGACTGCCTTCAAACCTAGTACCCCTAACTTTGCTGTAACTTCCTTTCATTCTACTTAGTTTGACTAAGACTAAGAGAGGGTTAATTTATGCTACCTTATCAAAGGGTCGATATTTGGTTGGAGAATCTTAACTATTCCCTTAGTAGGTTGCAATGCGTGTCTGGTTAAGGTTTTAGTCTAGGTTTAGGTTAGTCTATTTATAGGGTGATCAAACAATTTTAGATAATCAAATCAAAAGACAAAACATAGCATGACAAACAACACATGTAGTAGAGCTACCACATTAGCACATCAAGTTCTAACCACATACGTTGTATGGGCACAAAGAACTATGTTACAAGTACAAACAATATACACTTCAGTCTTTAAGTACTTATAATGTAATACTTCAAAATGACATTAAGCATAAATCTTACTTACTCAGATTTATTATTGCTCTTTCAATCCCCAAGCATTAGGTCCTCCTTCTTTAGTAACCCCTATATTACAAATTATATTTTAGTTTCATGTAATTCATTAGAGTAATAGAGTTTTAATCATTATACTTATATTTAAACTTGACATTCTCTTAGTATTAACTAGATGTCATTATGAGTATTAAGTTTTAATTACTTCTTATAGGGTAGTGGAACCTTCTACTTAACCTTCTATAAGGGTACTCTAGGGTTTTAGTACCTTCTTCTCAAATTTTTATAAGGATCTTTATTTATAATTTATGCCTAGGTGATCTTCTATACAACCTTCTACAAGGACTGAAGGTTTAGTTATACTCTAGTGGACCTTCTATTGAAGTTTCTACTAAGGTTTTAGGTATAGCTCTTTTTTAGGGAACCTTGTTCTAAAGTTTCTATTGTAGTAGTCTAAGGTTAGCTTGTCAAGGAAGCTTCTATAGAACCCTCTATAACTATTATAATCACTCCAAATCACCAAAAAATTTCATAATTCACACTTCCTTTTACTTCAATTAGATTTAATGTAATCAAGACTCCATTATTATGAACTTGGAAGGTTTAGAAAACTACCTGCACAAACATACATGATCCTGAACTTCACTAAATGGGGAGTGTCCTTATTTAGTCAATTGAAACATTAAAATTTCATAAATTTAGGTTAGAAAACATAGTTTATGGTAAAAACTAAACATGCACAATAGTATTTACCTTGTATTTACTATTAGTTATTTGGATTTTTAATAAAAAAACAGTTAAATCACTACCTTGACAAAGGCTAGTATTTGTAATTTAATTGAAAAAATGCTAAATCTAACTTTGAAAAGTCCATTCTTTCAAGATATTCAAAATTTCTATTTAAAAATCATGATCAACATGATACTACAATAAAAATTTACTTAAAAAGTGCTTCACAATCAGATTGAGCAAATCAAATGGAAAAATAGTGAAAATTTCTCAAATTTCTACTTTTCTAGAAACTAAAAAATAACTTTCATAAATTGAAAAGTTTTAGAAAAACTTTTTACATAGTAATGACATATATGATATAGGGTTCTTATAGAAAATTTTTGGTAAGGAAACTATATCGTTTGGGCTTTTAAAAATCAAAGAGAAATTCGGTTCCAAATGTCATGTTTCTTAAGAGCGATATATCAAATGAATGATTTTTACAAAAATAATGACATGAAGGCACATTCAAAATAATGCCAAAATAAAATTTTCCATAGTTTTCAAGCAAAATTTGATAATTTTTACCAATTTTTGAAAATTGGGCTAAAAATCAAACTTATTGGTATAGGAAGCTTTAGCCAAAAATGGCCTTAGGTGGTGGTCCTTATAGTGTTAGCCACTCATGATTAGGTTACTCTTAAGTCAAGGAACCTCAAACTCGCAAATTATCACATGATTTTTCTTAAATTTCTTAAAATTCCACAAAACCCTAAAAATATTCACACGAATTTTTATAGTATCTAGAGCATCTAAAGAGTCTAAAATGACCAAATGGAATGGTGTTTATATGTATGGATTAGTGGGGTAATTTGGGTGCATGCAGGGCAAGTGTAAGGGCTTTAAGTTCTTCCATGCCAAGTGGCAATGCTGTCTTCCAAAACCATGGTTTTGTTGATGGTTTTCAACCAAAATCAATAGCAAAAAGGCTTGTTTTTGAATTGAACTAGGTTTCTTGACTTGTTAATAAAGTTACCTAAATTACTTTTATTATATTACTTAGATTAGTTGTCATTTAAAGTAAGAGCTTTTGCTAAAGCTTCTACAGACCTAATTAACCAAATACACTTTATTATTATTATTATTATTCATTTCATTTATTACTTTTTTTATTTATTTAGTTCATTTCTAAGCTCTTCTTATATTTTAGGTTGGTTTTTAAAAAATTTTCAAAATTTTCACATTTTACTAATAAGTGAGTTAGTTTTATTATTTTGGCTTATATTAATATTTCAATATTTTGGTATAACAATTAAATTTACAAGGTCACTTTAACTAACCTTTGGGTAGCTACGGCTAGTTTTGAACTTACACGGACTGATTTTTGTAAACATCCTATATTTCCAAGTGTTAAGTCTAAGTTGTCAATTTACGGGACATACAATAAGAACACTCATGCTTGTCACTAATGCTTTTTAGGTAAAATTGAAGGATAAGAGAGGTTTATAGGGAAGGATCAAACCTATGAACTCCCCTTATGAACATGCTGAGTAAGTTCTCGCATGCTTTTAGTAATCATAACTAAGTTCATAGCCATAATCTCAACTGTAATTTGACTATGATTTAAAAATCTTGGCCAGTATTCTTTCAATTTCCTTCTTTCCTCTTAAATTGCCCAATCCTTCTCTCTCTAAACCTTAGCCACATCTACCAAACGTGCAAAAATCCTTTGTTTTCTTACAATTTCTTGTTATTTTCTCTCATCAATTTATCAATTAGGTATGTTCTTCATCCATTATTTTATTTTCTTTCATTTTCTCTCTTTAGTTTCATAGTTTAAGAAAAGGTTACATGCATGATAGTGTGTTCCTAATACAATATCTACATATTTTATGAATGATTAAATAGACTTGTTACTTAAAAATCATTCTTTTACCGTTTGATGAAATCAAATTGCTTTGCTTTGAGGAGATTGAAAAGGATGAAGAAAGTGAAAACATGTAGAGTGAAGTTTGATCGTTATCGAGCTTGGTTTTTCACCCTCCCAATTCATTTTAGAAGTTAAGTCTTTTTTAAACCGACCAGTACTAACCCTTTACCTGTTTAGTATAGATCCTTAACTAAGGTTTAAAGAAAATTGATTTTTCAATTTGAAAAGGTACTAGAGTCGCCACCTGATCAGAGTCGAGAAAATGAGTTAAGTTATAACCAATTAGGTGGATTGGTTATAACTTAGCTACTGGTCTATTGATTAAAAAACCAATTCATAAAACGGATTTTTGAAAACTAGAGATCTTGGTTTAGGGGCTAATTTATTATACCTTAAACGGGTACCACTTTTTAACTTTTTAAAATTAATTTCGCTTTTCAAATATACCCTTTTTCATTTCTAAAACAACTAATTATGATACACGTGACTAAATTAATTAACTTATACAAATATCTACAAAGATGGAAAAAAATAAAAATTTCCATATTTTAAGTCGCCCTGTATGTGTATATGGGTGCCTACGTATCCGCTATTCAGGATCAGACTATTGTAGGTTGTTAGTTTTAATTCTTGAAAATGATCGAGTTTACGTTTTTTACTCAATTTTGGTTCATTTAAGAAAATTTAAAAAAAAATAAAAAATGGTCTTAAATCGGATTTTATTATATTTTTTTAAATTCTAAATGATCCTAATTTAGAAAATGGTTGATTTATTTTATTTTTTTGGAAAATCAATTTTTCTAAGTAATAAAACAATTTTATTCCCTATCCTACTTATCTTATTTTATTTTTATTATATCACCTTATTTATTTATTACTTATTATATTTTATCTATTTTTATTAAACTCATAAAAATAAAATAAAACAAAAATACTCTTTTCTTTTTCTTTTTTCCTTTTTTCTTATTTTTTCTTTTTCTTTTCCTTCTCTTTTTCTTCTTTTTTACATTTACAATTTTAAAGAAAGAGAATAAGAAAAATAAAAACTAAAATAAATATAAAAAAAGAAATAAATAAAAAATTCAAACAACACCAACAACAACTAAAAATAAAAAGAAATAAATAAAGAAAAATTTCCAATTGATTTGAGCACGTGGGTCAGACTTAGGCGGATCAGTCGAGTCGAATAAGTTTGGTCGAAGAGGCGTAGTTCAGGACAATTCAAGCCGAATTTCTCAAGAGTGAAGACAGATTTATGTATATTAGATTGGGGAATGGGGTGGGGGGTAGGGGGTGGGGAGGTGTAATCTTGATGCCATGGCTTGGGGTGGTCATTTGGTGGTTGTTTGATGGTGGTAGTGAGATTTGGAGTTGTTAGATGTGAACGAGTGGTCGAGTTAAGGGGTGGCTAGGAGTTTGGCTGTGTGATTGGTTTGGGGTAAAAGTGGCTGGAGGTGATGGTTTAAGGAGAAGGGGTTCAGTGGTTAAGGTTAGGTGGTGGTGAGCTTGGTGGCATCACTAGGGGGTACGACGGAGGTTGAGAGGATTTAGGTTAAGCTAATGGTGTGGGGAAGTTAGTGAGAGTGGTGGAGAGCTTAGTAGAGAGAGATTCAAAAAGAGTGAGTGTAAGTTAGAGAGAGAAAGAGAGCCGTGTGTGAGAGAGAGAGAGAGAGAGAGAGAGCACTTAGGAGTTGATTCTGAAGCTCGTGGGTGGTTGTGTGTGTTCGTGAACATCCCCTAACACTATTTTATAGTCGAATTCAACCCAAAAACAAAGGAAAGCTCATATTGGAGTTAATGAGAACGGTTGAATTTTTAGTTTTTTCCTGATCTTTGAAGCTCGATTTGAATAGGTTTTTGATTGAATGTAGACTTGTTTCTTATTCCAATTCACAGTAGGCTATGTCTAGTTTGCAATTTTGCCATTGATTTGGTGAAATTGCAGTGAAAAGCGATTTAAAAATCGAGTCAAAGGTAGCTACCTTGGGAGGAAAGTGTTGGAATTCTGGAGAAAAACGAGGGAAAGAGAGGGAAGGAAGGGAAAAGAAAATAAAGGGAGGAAAGAAGGGGCTAACATGGTGCCATGGCAGTCGTACCGACCAACCCTGACCTGCCATGTGGCGCCATGTCAACCTCGTCCAATCCTATGTTGCTACATGTTAGGACACGTTGCACAATTAGATCTTAACATGTGGTAGTATGCTAAATACAACAAATAAAAAAGGCATCTCTGCCTTTGCCAAGATTCGAACTTAAGACCTAATACAAATGTCCATGTGCAAGCCTTTGGCTTGTACCTTATCTATATGTGCAACTAAATTGAACATATAGATTTGGTTAGCTTAAGCTAAATTCAAATTTAAGTCTAGGTTCAACGGCCCAATTTCTAAACCTAAATTAAAATTAAAAATCTACCATAATAAAATGTTATTTTCTAAATTTTTTTCTATCTTTTGTGATTTTTAAATTTTTTTAAAATTTTTATTTTCTAAATTTCTTATTTTTTTGATGTTTTTCCAAATTTCTTATTTTCTAAATTTCTCAAATTTTTGTGTTTTTTATCCAATTCTCTTATCTTTTATGCTTTTTCTTATTTTTTTTTTTCCTAAAATTCTTATTTTTTCTAAATTTCTTAATTTTTTTTTGCTTTCTTTAATTTCCTATTTTTTTTTGTATTTTTTCTAATTTGAGACCTAATGAGAAAAGCAAGAAAATTAATAAAAATAAAAAAAATAAATGGGGGAAAAAATTAGTTGTCTACAATCGTTGTAGGAAATGACATACTCATATATTAATTTATCTTTAGGCTTATTATTCCTTTGCATGACTAGGATTGGACATATGCATTTGATTTTTTTTTTTTTTTTAAGGGCTTGATCTTACTCTTTGGTTAAGGGTGTAATAATTGGTTTGCTGAAATAGAACTCGTAAGTTGCTTGTATTATTAATGATCTAGGTAGTTTTATATTGATTTTTGGCATTGGAATGTTTAAGGTACTCCACACTATGTAATGACAGAAGATAGTTTGTCTTTAAGTATGGGGAAGAATTTTGTGTTTTAACATTATTGACTCATGTTTTATGACTATGAAAATCCCAAGAATCATGCATCTTATGAAGAGGGAAAAATCTAGTGGTAATGAAAGAATCTGGATTAGGGAGAATGCTCCTCAAGTGTAATGTGTTCAACAAATGTTGCACTTTACAACAAAATCTAATGAACGGAGAAGGTTTGAGAAGTTGAAGAAAAAACCTTTTGCAAAAGCTTTTCATTTTTACCAAAGTATGTTAGCTTGCTAAATTTGAGGAATTTGTGAAGCAAATGATCTCTTTTGATGGATGGGTTAGATTATTGTAGATTGTGTTGTCGACCTATAAGGAACTAACTCTTGAGTTCCTTTTTACTTTCAATTTGCCTTATGATCTAATCTCTTATGCAGCCAAAGGTATCATATCCTTTAAGGCCAATGGCTAGTTATACTGGTTGTTTGTTGATAATTTTTCTACTCTAATGAACCTTTATAACAAAGATTATGTTAACTTCGAAGAGTATGTGAATCTTCTAGTATAATTGCCTAGAGGAGTGATTGATGTAGTTTATTGGAGAGTAAGGGAATTGGTTACTTACCAAAGAAGTCCAAAGCTTCAAAATTAAGAGATCCTACACTTAAAATATTGCATTAGATTCTAGTTGGGACCATTATAGATGAGGGCAATAGATTTATTGTAGTTAATTTGACTAGCATCATCTATTTGCATAGTTTAATGGAGCGTAGGCCCATTCACTTGGGAGTTAAGTTGGCCTTCTTTCTTTGCTACCTTGCCAAGGATAATAGGGTTGTTTATGTGTATGCAGGTTAATAAATCACCATATTTGGTGAAGTGGATTAGAATCTTTGACAGTTTACATGGAATGGAGAAGGTCCATGATATGGAGCTGATGCCATATGATTCTTCAAAAAACATGAAGGTAAGGCCACCACTAGTACAAAACACCCAAGAATAGGTGATGGAAGAAGAAATGCTGCCTTCTCCACTCATTGATGAGTCAACTCCTTCTACCTACCGAAATTGAGCTAGTTTGTTTGTCTTGGCAAGAATTAAGAATAAATTAGGTACATTAGCTCAAGAGCTAAAAGATTTACATAGATAGGTGAGTAGTTATAATATAGCTCTTAAGAGGCTCCTATAGGCCTAAAATGTTGAGATGCCAGCTATTGAATACTTTGAGGAAAAGGAAGATGAAGAGAAGAGTGATTTTGATGAGGAAGAGGATGAATCTGATGATGATGAAGAGGAATTTGATGATGAATGATCCATTTTTCTTCATTTTTAGATTAATGTAATTTTTTTTGTTGAATGGACTTCTTTTTTATTTTTAGATGCTTAATTTATTTATTGTTCTTTATAGAGCTTTAATGCTAATGTGCAAGTGAACTCATTTTAGTTTTTAAGATTGTTTTTAGTTTTTCATTTACTTTTGATGTTTTTACCTTTTTCTTATTTTGGTTTGTCTCTTTTTTTTTTTTTTTCTTACAAGGAATCTTTGGAATGAATTAAAAGAAAATTCACAAATTTCACTCAAATTACAGTGTTAGAGTTTTAATCAAGGGAGTTTCAATTTTTATTACCTTTATTTTCTTTTGTGCTTTTCATTTATTTTATTATGTATATTGGGGGCAATTTACACTTTTAAGGGTAGGGACTATGTAAAGTAATTTGACATTGGTTGATAATTTCTATAAGAGTATCTTAGAGTTTGATGGGTTACCAACTACCGACCTAATCACTTACACACACCTCAAAGACCTCCAGTCCCTCACTCGAAGGATTCTTTCTCGTCAATTCGTCGATAACAAGAAATAGTATTCTGAAGGAGGATGGTTGAATTCCTTGGGAGCTCCGAGTGATTATACTATGCTTTGTTCATTAGCTTGTACCAATGCTGACCTTCCTCTTACTGAGAGCTTTGTGCCAAGTGACAAAACCTTTAACTGCCGAGAGTCTTCTGCCAAGTAAATGCAACTAACTCCTAGTCAAGTACATTTCTTCCAGCCTCCTTCCAACTCTTATGACATCCTTTCACTTCTTGGCTTCCTTGTCACGGTAACACCTCGATTCCTCCCACCTATAATGCTTATAGAACCCTTATACGAATCCAATGTTAGACTATTACCTGTCCTCTTCGTTTGACATCGTACTATTTTTCCCTTTTTGTCATTTGTGCTTTTTACCCCTTTTTATATGTACAAGGAACCCCCTTTTGTATATACCCTTTTGTAATATTGCCCTAAGGACTTACTATAAATAGTCCTTTCCCCTTTTAAGTAGGGATCATCGGACTTTACACGTAAGCATTGAATCTGTTGTTCTTGTGAAACAACTCTCTCCAAGTTTACTCTCACACACCCTTATCTAATCTTGTTGAGTAACTCAAGATTAATGGCGGGCGAATCTTAGCATTAACTTATGCGTCGTATCAAGTTGTGCTGTATTTGTTGGTGTATTATATCCTCCGAGAAGCTCCACGTTAGCTACCTTACCCAGTTCGTAAACCTACTCATTCTATTTTCTTCGATATCTCGAAGGACCCATTAGTTTGGATCTGCAATGGTAAGTCCTAGTGATAACTAAGCTCTTAAGTGCATCATATAATCCTGGTATCAGAGTTTAAGGTTGAGACCGAGAGTTATATGGTATTTGTATGTATGTGTGTGGAAGGATTTCTTATGTGGAGAGTACTTTCAAAACCTTGTTATGAGAATGTTGAATTCTAGTGTTCAAGGATAAATTAACGATGTCAAGAGTGATGCTCATGGTTGCGGTCACAATCGTGATCGTGTAACCCAACAAACACCGTGTACTACTGATGAGCAGATACAAGACCTTGTTGCTATTGTGGCTAATTTAGCTGCTTCAGTATAGAGAGTTCTAAAGACTAGGCCATGTGAGAGAGTTATTGAATAAGGCCGAGAGATGAGAGATAGGCCAAGAAGGCAGATGAATGAATGAGCACCAGAAGCCTTTCCTGTGAACTAACTACTACCCCGATGTATCGATGGAGTTACAAGAAGAAGGTTGGTGATAAGTATATGGGATGGTAGCGGGTTGAACAAACAGAATGGGTATTCGTGGGTTCGATTGGGTATGAAGAATAGGAAGTAAAACTGGGGTTTTGAGTGTGAAATGTGTATGGATATCATGCATTAAGACATTAACATAATCAGGGGTCTGAGCTCGAAATAGGGTTTGATACAACTCACAACCACTAAATGTCGCCTGGAATTCAAATGAGGTTTAGATGTAACTCACTAATCGGTTCAAATGAAAAGGCTTACCATAATCTTAGGGTTAAGACTAATAAGAACATGGGAAAGATTAAAGAATTTAATCAACACTCGATAATTTAGTAAACACAAGCTCTACTAACTCAAGTATAGCATTGCTCAAAAGAGGAAAGTTTCACCCTTTGTATAGGGGAATATTCTTCACCATGTCTTTTTTTCATCTATTTTTGATGTTTATAGATGTTGCTATTTATAGCAAGTCTTAAACCTTAGTGGAGAAAATGTAAATAATGTATAAGGCCTTATAACCTAAAGAAGTGGGCCCAAAAATAAAATAAAGAAAATATGTACAAGAATACAAAACTGTGCATTTTATAGGAGAAATCGGCATGTAGTTACTCGGCATGTAGTTACTCGGCATGTAGTTACTCGGCATGTAGTCACTCGGTATGTAGTCACTCGGTATGTAGTTACTCGGCATGTAGTCACTCAGCATGTCCTAGAAGGAGTAGTATCTGAATTGGACAGGGTCGGCAGTTGGATGTACTGGTTCGGGAAGGAGTCCTTAAAGTCTTACGTGGCATGGCCAAGACACTAAAGAGGTTGCCCTACAATTGCCGAGTTCTAAAGTTAGTTGGCACTAGTCTCTTCGTGTCATGCCGTATCGAGTGGATCCCACTTTCGGTAATGTGGTCTTTTGGCTACTTGGTTGACGACAGACTTGTTACCGAGTGGTTATTTTTTTTTCCTCTCGTCCTTCTAACTTCAGCTTAGCCTCGATAAGCATTGATTGGCCTCGGCTTCGAACAGGTCTGCTTCAACTTAGATGTAGTCAGAGGCTGATTCTCGTTACTTGGAGTTGGATGAAGTGGAAGAGTATGAAGAAGAAGAAGATCGGTATGTCGGGATTGATGAGCGTGAGTTCAAAGCATCGAGAGGTGTCAAATACATCAAGGTACAGATTCCAAGCTTCAATGGGTCCACTAGTGCTGATGACTATCTTGATTAGGAGGAGAAAATTGAAAAGATATTTGACTTTTATAATTATCAAGATGCTGTTCGTATTCGAGTGGTTGTATTGGAATTTTTTGGATATGCGGAAATGTGGTGGAAGAAGTTATAGAATGTTTGCCTGAGGGCCTGATGCGAAGTCTGAACATGAAATGAAATGAAATGAAGAGAGTTTTGAGAAGTAGGTTTGTTCTCGAGCACTACGAGCATGACACTTTTCGATGTCTACAAGATTTAAGACAGGGTAACCAGACGGTGGACGACTATGTTTGAGAATTTTAGTTACTTATGATCCGATATGATGTTAATGAACCCGAGACATAAACTATCGCAAGGTTCATTTCTAGGCTAAGAACTAAGGTTGGTAACATAGTTGAACTACAGACTCTTACAACACCAGACGAATCCATCTGAGTGGTACAAAGAGTCGAAAGGCAGAGGCGGAACCAGGTGAACTGAATGTTGAGTAGCCAACCTATGCTAACTAATAGAAGTGGCATGCCAAGTTGACTAAGGAACGACTGAGCATCCAACAATTTTGAGGCGGAACGTTGATGCCAAGTGTTGAGCCGAACAGAAGAAGGTCGAGGCAAGAGCAAAGCTAAAAAACCTGAGGTTTGAAGAGACTAAGGTTAGAGCTCAAGAAGAAAGACCTAAGAAATTAATTGTTTTAGATGTCTCAGTTATGGACACTTAGCTATTCAATATCTGAACCGTCAAGTCATGACCATAAGGGGGACAATCCCTAATTTGAAGTAGAAAGTGCTACTGAAGGAGAGGAAGATATAGGAGTTGAACAAATGTTGGAAGAGTTTTAGAAAGACCCCAATGCCGAGACACCTCCTAAGGGTGGTATCGAGTACTGTTTTGTCGTTAGACGGTCTCTTAATGCATCTATGGCAAAAGAGAATGTACAGAAGGAGAACCTCTTCCATAAGAATTGTTGGGTTAATGGCAAGCTTTACACCTTGATCATTGACAGAGAGAGCTATATGGATGTCATTGTACAAGGGATAGTCAAAGCTATGAAATTACCGACCCTCTTACACCCTAAGTCGTACAAGATTCACTGGCTAAATGAGAAATGAGGCTTACATATTGTCGAGTAAGTTAGAGTAACAATTACCATTGGTGATAGGTACAAGGACGAGGTGTTGTGTGATGTCCTTCTTATGTATGCTTCTCACATATTACTTGGTCGACCATGGCTATTTGACATGAAGGTGTTGCATAATGGGTATAGAAACACCTACATGTTTTAGAAGCGTGGGAAGAAAATAATACTGATGTCCATAAGTCCAAAGGAAGTGCAAGAAGCTTAAGAAAAGGTTGCTAGATCTCTATAGCAGAAGTCCTTGGTGATTTCCCGAGCTTAGTTTGCACCAGAAGTCAAGACCGAGGACTATGTGTTTCTATTAGTTAGGAGACTCTTGGAGGTTAGAGAAGCCGAGAACTTACCTATCGAAGTGCAATAGCTACTTTAGGACTTTGTCGACCTATTCCTTATTGAGATATCAAAAGGTTTACCTCCCTTGAGAGGTATTGAACATTGCATCAACCTATAACTAGGAGCTACCTTACTGAATCGACTCGCTTATAGGCTTAATCCCCCACAGGTAGCTGAATTGAAGAAATAAGTAGATGAGTTAGTGGATGGCGGATATGTTCGTAAGAGCATGAGCCCTTATGCTATACTAGCTGTGCTCATACCATAAAAGGATGGAATGTAGCGAATGTGCATTGATAGTTGAGTCATCAATGAGATCATTATTAAATACTGATACTTAATCCTGCGACTTGATGATACGCTTAACGAGTTACATGGCACCTGCATCTTTTCTAAGATTTACTTGAAGAGTGACTACCATTAGATACGAATGAGACTTAGGGATGAATGGAAGACAACCTTCAAGATATGGGATGGTTTGTTTGAATTGTTGGTGATGCCATTTGGTCTGACTAACGCACTAAGTACATTTATGTAGCTAATGAATCATATGCTCAGAACGTTGATCGATAAATGTGTTGTGGTTTATTTTGATGATATTCTGGTCTATAGTGTTGACCTTATCACTCATGTCGAGCATTTAAGATTGGTGTTCAACATACTCCGTACTGAGAGATTATTTGGCAACTTGAAGAAATATGTATTTTGTCAAAGCGAGGTTGTATTCTTCGAATATGTTGTTTCAAGGAAGGGAGTTCGAGTTGATGACAAAAGGTCAGAGCTATTCTTGAGTGGCTTACGTCAACTAGTGTCGTCGAAGTCAAGAGCTTCCATCGTTTAGCTTCGTTTTATTAGAGATTTATTCGAAACTTTAGTTCCATAACTGCGCCATTGACTAGATTGATTAGGAAGAACATTGAGTTTAATTGAACAGAGAAAGCTAATAAGAGTTGTGAAGATGTGAAGTCTAAGCTGATGTTTGCTTTAGTACTCACCCTGCTAGATTTCGAGAAAGTTTTTGAGGTTGAATGTGATGTGTTTGGTGTTAGCATTAATGCTGTCCTTATGCAAGAGCTTCGATCCATTGCCTACTTTAGTGAAAAACTTTAAAGTGTTGCCTTGAATTACTTAGCTTACGACAAGGAGTTCTATGCCTTAGTCTAAACACTCTAGAATTGGTAGCGTTATCTGTTGCCGAAAGAATTCATCATTTATTTGGATCATAAATCTCTTAAGCATCTTTGTGGGCAATAGAAACTTTCTTGTGTCATGCCAAATTGGTAAAGTTCTTAGAGACCTTTTGTTATGTCATCAAATATAAGAAGGGGAGCACCAACATAATAGTCAATGCACTTTCTTGCTGTCATACTCTTATCACAACGTTGCAAACTAATGTGCTTAGATTTGGCACTTTACTTGATTAGTATGAGCATGACCTACATTTTCGGTCCTTAGTAACTAGGTGTAGTGTTGGAGGAGCTACGGAAGGGTTCTACTTGAATCATGGGTTTTGATGAAAGACAAGCATGTTTGTATACCGAGTGGTTTAGCAAGGGAGCTATTCATTTGAGAAGCTCATGTTGGGGCTTTGGCTGGCCATTTTAGGGAAAAGAGGATGACTGAGATATTAAAGGAGTATTTTTACTGGTCTGGTATGATGAAGGATGTGCCCTGAGTACTTGAGAGGTGCGAAGTGTGTAAATATGTGAAGGGGATAAGAGAGTGCTATGGAGTATACACACCACTACCAATTCCAAAGTGATCGTGGATTGATCTAAGTATGGATTTTATGCTTAGCCTTCCCCAAACACCGAGAAGACATGACTCAATCATGGTGGTAGTAGATTGGTTCAGCAAGATGGGCCACTTCATTCCTTGGTACAGAACTAATGATGCTTCATTCATTGCTAACCTCTTTTTGTAGGAAATTGTGCAAGTACATGGAGTGCCGAGGAGTATTGTGTCCTACCTTGACTTGAAGTTCACGAGCTTCTTTTGGAAGACCTTAGCGAGGAAGCTCGATACTGAGCTCCTGTTCAGTACTTCTTGTCACCCCCAGATAGACGGCTAAACTGAAGTTGAGAACAGGATCATTAGTAGCCTCCTGCACACAACTGTTAGGAAGAATTCTCACGACTGGGATTTATACCTACCTATCATTGAATTTACCTACAATCGCTTAACTCATAGCTTGACTGAAACCTCACCATTTGAGGTTGTTTATGGACTTAACCGGAACCTACCCTTAGATTTAATTAACAGTCCAACTACACAAGGGGAAAGTCAATCCAACTTACAGCGTACTGAGGAATTCTAGAGGTTATATCAGAATACTGTTGAGCAATTGGCCAAAACTATGGCCCAATAGAAGGAAACAGGAAGCTGCAGAAGGAGACGAGTTGTTTATACCCCTAGGGACATTGTCTAGATCCATCCTAGTAAGGAACGCTTCCTTAGTAAGAGGATAAACAAACTATCTTTTAGAATGGATGGACCTTTTAGGATCCTTAAGTACATTAATGATAACGCTTATAAGGTTGAACTACTCAAGGGTTTCTGTGTGTTTATCACATTCAACGTTGCCAATCTGACTCTCTATGTCCTTGATGATGACGAAGATCATGATTCAAGGGCAAATCTCCAATAACCTTGGGGAGTTGATGGGTTACTAACTACTGGCCTAATCACTCATGCACGCTTTAAAGGCCTCTAGTCACTCACCCGAAGGATTCTTTTTTATTAACCCGCCGATGACAAGAAACAATATACCAAAAGAGGATGGCTGAATTCCCTAGGGGCTTCGAGTGGTTATACTATGCTTTATTGGTTATCTTATACCAATGTCGACCCTCCTTTGGTTGAGAGCTCTATGCCGAGTGACCAAACTTTCAATTGCCAAGAGACTTTTGTTGAGGAAATGCAGCTAGCTCCTTGCCGGGCACTTCTCTTTCGGCCTCCTTCCAACTCTCACGGCATCCTTTCACTTCTCAGCTTTTTTATCACCGTAACACCTTAGTTCCTTTCGCTTGCAGTGCTCAAAGAACCCTTGTACGGATCCAATGTTGGACTACCACTTGTCCTCTTCATCTGACATTCTACTTTTTTTCCCTTTTTGTCTTTTTTTCCTTTATACCCCTTTTTCTTATGTATAAGGAATCTCCTTTTTGTATATATCTTCTTGTAATTTCATTATTTGTAATATTGCCTTAGAGACTTATTATAAATAGTCCCTTCCCATTATAAGTCGGTATCATTTGATTTTATACATAAGCATTGAATATACTATTCTTGTAAGACAACTCTTTTCAAGTGCACTTTCACACACCCTTATCTATTCTTGCTGAGTAGCTTAGGATTAATGCGGGTGAACTTTGGCATTAACTTGTGCGTCGTATCAAGTGAAGTGTCAAGTTGTGTTGTGTTCATTGGTGTGTGATATTCTTTGAGAATCTCTACATTAGCTACCCTACCTAGTTCGTAGACTTACTCATTTTGTTTTCTTCAATATTTTGAAGGACCTATTGGTTCGGATTTGCAACGTTTAGTCTTAATAATAACTAAGCTCCTAGGCACATTGGAGTTGATTAGAATATATCCTTTACACTTAAACTTTTTATAATTTTTAGTATAATTTTTTTGAAATTTGGTATAGTTTTTGCTTAATCATGATGACCTTTCAACACTTTGTTAGAGTTGAATAATGAAATCAATTTGGTGTAGTTGTTTTCATTTTTACATCTATTATATTCGATACTTTTGATGATTTTTGAGTTTCATAGAATCAAATTGGTATACTTGTTTATATTTTTAATTTTATTCTACTGTATACTCATTCTTTAGAATTTTTTAGAGCGCTTTGATTTTTGGAAAATGAATAAATGGTATTTTTCTCTCAAAAGTTTTGGAGAATAAAACTAATAAAAAATTGAATTGAATTGAAAAGAATAGTTTGTAGTGAGCCTTGTTGACTCGAGCAATTAAGCTTGCAAGTGCTTTCTTTGAAAGGGGTAATGCTCGTTAACTTGAGTGATAGGGTTGGGATTATTAATTGAATGGAAATAAATTGAATAAATTAAAGTGGTGGATGGTTTAAAAGGGTATCTTAAACCTAATAGCCTAAGATCATTTGATTTGAGATTTACTAACCAATAAAACTTCTTTATAAAATAAAATGAAAAAAAAGAGAAAAATAAATCCACCAACAAATATCAAAACTACAGAAACAATTAGGGGATGAATTGATGTGCTATGCATTATTTTAAATTATTATGCTCGGAGAGGTGGAAAATGGGAGTGCATACCCTTTAGTTAAGTGTCCAAAATGTGGATAACTCTTTCTCTTGATTGTTTGATATTAATTTTGATTTATAGTTCAATCTTTACTTAAATGATGAGGTGTAACTCCAGTTTTCACAGATTAATTATTGAACTCCAATATAGATTTTAATGCAATCTTTAGTATAATATTCTATATTTAAGTGTTTTAGGGGCATTGTAATATGGTTGAATGAAGTTTTGTGTAATAAAAAGTTTTTGAAGTTTGAATTTGATGATTAATAGATGTAATTTGTGTAAGAGTATGAACCCTTGGTTTGAATAAATTATGTGTGATGTTAGGAGTGATTCTATGAAGAGGTGCATCTAAGAGAAATTTTGTGCTCTCAATGTTTTCCATGATATATTTACTCTCACTTGAGGATAAGAAAAAGTTTAAGTGTGGGAAAATTTGATAGGTGCTTATTTGTACTTATTTTATAAAGGATTTTTAGCATGCTTTTATAGGTTTTTAAGTGTTTTTGTTGATTTTTGTGTATGTTTATTTATGGTTAAAGAGCTATTTTGGAACAAAATGAAGAATTTAATAAAGTCTCATGGGATATGAAGTTGAATTGAAGAAGGTATGAAGCTTAGATGAAGTTTGTGCTCTAGATCATTAACTACAATTCTCCCCTTTGACTTTTAGAAGGAGGAATAAGAGATTAGAGAGAGTATGGTTGTGGTTTGTGCTTGTAATTCCTTCTCGAAAACACATGCGCTAGGTAGATTATTGAATTGAGAGGTTAGAGGAGATCATGGTAGAGAAGTATGACCGTGATTGTGCTTGCAAATGTGCCTAATGAAAGCGTATTTTTATTTTTTTCTTATGAGTTTTCACTTTACTATTTAAAAGCTTCTTAAGAACCTTTTTAGGAGATTTTAGAAGGTTTGGATTGGACTTTTTAGATCAAGAAAGGGTATCTAAAGATAGGGTTTTGAAGATTTGAGAAGTAGATTAAGAGTTTTTTTTTAGGGGTTTTTCTTTTCCTAAGTTTTTAAAGTTTTATTTTATCTTTTCGTTACTTTATCTTTATTAGTTTACTTTAAGGTTTCAGATGAACCCCATAAATACTATGTAATCAAATTTCCTTTATCTTAATAAATTATTATTTCTTGTGATCCAATTATGAGTTTTTAATTACCTTTTAATGGATGTTGTTGGCTATTAATTCAAGATTTTTTTATATTATACATACAAACTGAAAGATCATGTGTAATTAGATCAGCATAACTTAAAGGAGTTGCATACAGTATTAGAAATAGGATCACATATATTTTTGAGATTAGGGTCAAACTTAATAGAGAAATCTACAAATCGATAATGCAATTTATGAGGTCTAATTAGGAAGAAATTCTATTCTAATTAATTAATCAATTATTACGTATTAATATCTTTAAAATAGTTACTAGTATATATTTGGAATTTCCACCATCTAAGAATATGATAACTTACATAGTTATTTCTAGGGGAATTCAAAAAATTATGAATTAAGTGATTTATATTTATATTTTTATTGTTGCTTTTATTTCTTTTAGTTATGCTTAATTTAGGATTTTCATACGTGTGTGTGTGTTTGTTTTTTCCTTTTTTTTTTTTTTAAGTTATAGAATTGATTTGATCGCTTAGATAATAGAGATGAGGAAAAGTAGTAGTACTTGTTGTCCTTGTGAGATTGACACTTAATTAATATCCATCATTCTTTGCAAAGCAATAGGTGTACTTCCTTAGTTATGTTAGGATACTGAGATAGTAGGATAGATTAAATTGAGCACTATCAAGATCGATGTATCAGTATGAGAAAGGGGTATAGATGAATTAGAAACAAGATGAGATGTTGATATATAGGTGCTTGATGTGTATCAAAATTAAATGTACTATTAGAAGTAAAAAGTGTACTAGAGATAGTAATATATTGGGTATTTATATCTTATTATCATGATATTAAGGAAAATGAATTAACATAAGGTAAAGACAAAGTAAACCAAGAATTAAAGGGAAAAGAATCACGAACAAGAGGTGTACGAAAAGGAAATACATGTTTAACAAAATCATCTTGAAAAATAATATATTTTATATCAATTAAATCATATAACTTGTAAGCTTAATTCTAATAGGATAGTTGACAAGAAAATAATGATGAGCACAAGCATAAATTTTGTGTGATCCCTTTTTAAAATGGAAGCAAAAGATAAGAAACCAAAAACCCGCAAGTGAATGTGAAGGCAGTTGATGAAGAAGCATTTGATAAGGTATATTTCCACCAAGATTGAAGTTGGGATTTTATTTACTTAGGTGATGTTCACTTGGAGGGAATGGTGAATCCATTCCCTCCTTATTCCTTGTAACATTCTTGTTATGTCGTTTAGTTCTCTTTTTATCTCTGAACTATAATATGGTGGAATCCCAATTACTTAATCTTATGGAATTGCAATTACAATGGTCTTACCCATGAATCCCCATTACTTATAGGTATGCCTTTTCTTTCCAATATTGACCTCTTCTAAATATAAAAAATGACAAACTTCCACCGACCACCAAATATAACTTCTGCCATCGATACGAACCACCACCAACCATTGAGCGCCACTAAGCTCTAAGTGTCACCAAGCACCAACCACTTGCATGCTTCTCTTATTGCGTATGTGCTTCTTCTTCCTCTAACTAGCAATGACTAGCCATGGATTTGTAAAGATGGGAGTAGCAAACTATCACGTGATTATAAAGAAAAGGTTGAATTTTTTCTTAGAATCAAACAACTTGATTGGGTTTACAAACAACTTAGAAGAAGAAGAACCTTGCTTTGGTTTACAATGAACGCTTGATTAGGTTTACAGTTAAAAGGTTGATTTCTTTTTTTTTTGGGTGGTGGGGTGGGGGGGCGCGTGGAGGAGGGATCGAACAACTTCATTTATAGCTTGATAAATAATCTTCCACAGATTGAATCTTACTTCCCATAGTCGTTTGCAAACACAACTACAGTTCGATTCTCAATGCCGATGAAATTGTCATCAGTAGTACACCATGGTGTCAGCTTGATAAATTGAAAAATTAAGGAAGAAGAATAGTTAAAATTGAAAAAATTATCCCTTAGTTGATTACAAACACAACTATAAGGGTAGAATAGTTAAAATTGAAAAAGTGAGGAATAAGAAAAACAATCTCACTTCCCATTATCATCAACTTGATAAATAATCTCGCCTCCCATTGTCATTAACCACGGTGTCAATTGGGTTAGGGTTCTAGTGCAGCAAAAGTGAGGATGAAGAAAAATAAGGGTAGAACAGTCATTTAGTTTTATTACAGGTTCATTCCAGGCTTATGTTTTTTTTCTTTTTTGTTTAACTAAACCATGTAATACAGATTCCTCTCTTATTACATTCTCGATGAATTCAAACTCTATTCCCCCTTAATTCCATTCAACAAACTAAATGGGTTGTTAGTAAGTTGCATTTAGAATCGCATCTCCGCTAAGCACAAAGGTATTGAAGATTGAAAAAGAAGTCCTTCATGCAACAAAAATGAGATTTTGCTATTTTCTCTCCACAACACCATTTGGTTGTGGTGATTTTATAAATGAAACTTAATGAATTATACCATTAAAAGGGTAAAAATCAAGAGTAGGAACTCACGACTGTTATCGCTTCTAATGTTCTTGATATTCTTACCTAAATTGAGCAAGAACCATTGTATAAGGTAAGGATAAATATCATAAGATAAACTAAGTAACCATAGTGTAATCATACACTATCGTAAGAAAATACTTGTGCCTTCCAAAGTAGTAGTAATACATACGCCCCAAATATCTACATGCATTAAATTAAAGCAATAAGTTATATTTTTGGTATGTAAAGGAAATGAACAGCGTTATTGCTTCACTAAAGGATTAACAAGGCAATCAAGTTTCTTATTGCATACAATAAACTCGTTTAGTTTATGAATATCCCCCATATGATTGATAGAAGGATGACTAAATGTATAGTGCCACATATCTTAAGTATTAGGTAAAGTATTATGAACATGAGAACTAAAAGAAGTCTCATGAGTTTTACAAGAAGTTAAGTGATAAGAATCAGACAACCAGACTATTAACTCGCGCTTGAGCCTAAGGGTTGGAAAGTATGGCTAGACAAATGCTTTCCTTAAGACTTACCATCGAGGAGTTTGAGCTACTATAATCTACTAATTTGATATACTAGCCGAGTTGAACCCTCCTATACTCGTTATTCATCTCCAGTTGCCAACTTGAACTACACTTGAATGTTAGCTCGGCTTATCCGACCATCAACTTAGCTAACCTAAACCCGAAACATGTTGAAAGTGTCCGAGGTGAATTCACTTTAGAAGAATTATCTACTCAGCTTAGCACAACCAACCTACCACCTCTACTCATCACCTCGATTCAGTAGAAAATAAACTAATCGTACAGAATTGTCTTTTTTTCCAAAAAGACATTCAGCCACCAGGAGCTACGTGTCTGAGCAAGCACATGACAGAATCATCCATACAAGATACTCATTTTGTTGTATTTTCAATTATACCCTTATTATTCCTTGTACATTACTTCTTCTAGATAATACCTTTTTAGTCTTTTTCATTTTAGGTAGGTTGCCTAGATTTTTTAGTATAAATATTCACTGTATATGTAGTCACAATCATCTTATCTTTAGTACAGTGAATATTCTTCCTTTCATGAACATTGCTCTTGTTAGCTTGTTTACTTACTTCACTCTTATCTTAACCCTTAAGTAAGGCTAGGTGGCGAGTAACCTCACTAGACTAGCTCGTGCATCATATTGAGTTGTACTATGAGTCATTAAAAGTTCCGCTGGTGTGCCATACCCTTTGGAGTTGTTCATGAGTTTGCTTATCTTACTTTTTCTGTTCTTTTGCACAACTTCCATCTCGTTCTTCAAGCTTTCTATAAGCTTTGACCAATCTCAACGACTGGCCTTGTTTATTCTTGGTCTCAATCTACATCATCATAGTATCAAAGTGGAGATTTTGTTCGAAGAAGTTGTATTTGTGTTTTGTGAAGTAGTGTTTGCTATAGTAGTGTGTTGAAGTTGTGAAGAGAATTATTGAAGTGTTTGAGTAAGTAATAGAGTGTGGGAGTTTGTTCTTAAGTATACTTTGTTTTGCCCTATTTCGAACATGTAAGAACAAAGCAAGTTTTTGTGTAATGATTTGTTCATCATTATAGTTAGAGTGTTTACAGGTTAACTGGACATTTGTGTGGAAAGTGTGCGTGTTGTTTAGTTTAGAGAAATAGTGTTAATTGTATCTTAGAATTCGAAGTTTGAAACCAAATTTGTCGAAACAAATGATAGAATCGAGTGTTTATGCCGATATTGGAGATGACACTAGTGGTGTTGTCCACCATGGCTGACAACTCTAGAGCACTCTTAGGAGTACATATGAAAGACTTGATGAGGTAGCTCACCTCTTAGTCGATCTGACTAGAGCTATTCGTGTAATGGCTTATCAACTTACTGAGATCATGCAAAACACCCCACAAGCTACCCTATCTACTAGAAGACGGAACCTAGCTCGATAAGTTTGAGGTGAAAGAGTAGGAGAATGAGTACGGTAAAGAATTGACTTGGGAGATATAGATGATGATGAAGAAGAAGAAGAATACAACAAAGAAGAGAGGAGTGAGCTAGAGCACCCTGAGCTACTGACCATGTGAAGCTTCAAATTTTAAGCTTCAATAGATCTGGGAGTACAGATGATTATTTAGATTAAGAGGAGAAAGTTAAGAGAGTCTTTTATTATTACTTGTATGAGGACTAAGAAAAGGTGAAAACTGTTGCTATTGAGTTCTCAAGATATGCCACTATGTGGTAGAAGAACTTTCAAATCATGAGAAGACGAGAACGATACAAAGAAGTAAATACTTGGATTGAGATGAAGATGATAATTAGAAACAGATTTGTGTTGGATATCTATTTGCAAGACACTTTTGCTTAGCTTCAAGAGTTAAAGTAAGGGGGGTAAACTGTTGATAAATATGTTTAAGAATTTCAAATACTTATGATTCACTGTGAAGCGGATGAGCCATTAGCTAGGATAATGTTTAGATTCCTTATTGGATTAAGAAGCGATATTTGAGACATTATGGAATTTCATCAGTTTAATGCATTGGATGAGGCTATACGAATAGCCTAACAAGTGGAGAGGCAAAGAAAGAGCTAAATGCCGATTGGATCCTTAGTGAGCCAACTTGGTTAGTCGAGCCAACCTATTTAGGGAAGTTACTGAGCTTAACTAAGTATCGAGTCGACTAGATGAATAAATGTCAAGGCTAAACAAAAGGGATGACTTAAAAGTAATGTGTCGACTTGAACATATGAGAAGGGGTAAGGATCTGAAAGGAAGACAAGCTAAATCAAGTGTTTCAAGTGTTAAGGGTTTGGGCAATGGTTGCCTATGTTCTAACCAAAGGATCATGATCATCAGGGGAGATGTCCCAAAGATTGAAGTAAATAGGACGGATGAGGAACTTGAAGAGGAGAAAGAAGTGGGAGATGAGGTTAATCTTAATGCCAACCTGATTAAGGAGGATGCATTTACAGAAGACCTAAATAAGTTGACTTTAGTTGTCCGACATACCATAAGCTTGGAATCCTCTATCGAGGAGGAGTAGAGAGAGAACTCATTCTACATCACTTACAAAGTGAATGATCAGGTGTACGCACTCATAGTAGACAATGGAAGTTGTACTACTGTGGCATCCACTAACCTGGTTAAGAAGTTTGAGCTATCGACCATTTCACATTTGAAGCTATATAAACTATATTGGTTGAACGAGAAGGGAGCACTACATGTTACTTAGCAAGTGCTACTACTGATCTCAATTGGAAACTATTTTGATGAAATTCTTTATGACATGCTATCCATGTGTTCATCACATGTGCTATTAGGTTGACCTTAGCTTTTTGATTAAAGGGTTATTCATGATCAATTTAAGAACACCTATGTGTTCGAGAAGGATGGTAGGTGAATCAGTTTAAACCCCTTGACCTTGAGTCAAGTGAGCAAACTACAAGCTAAGTTGGCTTGAGGATCGAAGAAGACCTTAGTATTGAGTAGAGTCAAACTCTGAGAAAACATTAACCTCATGAATGTGCTCGTTGCATTAGTAAGTTCGAACGGCATAACCAACCATTTGTAGAGTTTATGCTTAGTCTTAAACACAATCTTCTACTCATCACCCTTTTTCAAACGAATATGATGGTAGCCACTTCATAGATCAATCTTTGAAAATATCTTGGTGCCATAGAGCTCATCTAACATGTTATCGAGCCTTGGTATCAGATATTTGTACCTCATAGTAATTCAATTGATTGCTCGACTGTCGATGCATATTCATCATGGATCATCCTTCTTTAGGACAAGCATAGCTAGTATCGTACAAGGGCTCATGCTCTCCCTTACATATCCTCACTTCATAAGTTCCTCCACTTGTCTCTTCAACTCGGCAACTTACTTAGGGTTGATTCTGTATGCAAGTTGATTCGGTAGGGCAACGCTTGGCTATATATCAATACGGTATTTTGTGCCTTAGATTAGAGGCAATTCTTCAAGGAATAGGTCAAAGAACTCATTTAGCAGGCTTTGGATCTCATCAGGAACATCCTCTAAATCTCTTACCTCCAACAATCTTCTAACCAATAAGAACATAGGCTCATCGATCTTCTTAGTATCTCGGAGCTCTCTTTAGCTCATTAATAAGATCTTCTTCTTACTGGCTTAGGTGAGCTGATTATGGGTCTCATTTACTTGGGACAGGGTCATGGGCTACAACATAATCTTCTTTCCATCCTTAACAAAGGCATATGTGTTCTTATACCCATCGTGAGTAATACGTCAGTCGAACAACCAAGGTCATCTAAGTAGCAGATGTGAAGCTCCCCTAATGATGACATCGTAAACTACTTCATCTTTGTATACGTTCCTAGCACTGAACACCACGGTTACTTGTCTAATTACGTGCAAAGCACCCTTATGATCAAACTAATGTAGCTTGTAAGGTCGAGGGTACTTTGAGGTTGGTAGAGATAACCTTTGCACAAAGACCTATACAACTACATTAGTATAGCTTCCTTTGCCTACTATGATGGTGCACAATTGTCCCTTGATGTTACATTTAGTATGGAACAAATTTTCTCTCTGGTCTTTCCTCGGAGTTTGGTAGTGAGCTCAGTACTCACCTTAAGACTAGTGTCATGACTTCTCCTTAGTTGGCATAGACACAGGTCTCCTCTTCCTCCTTGGCTTCTGCCTTCCTAACATCTTTCTCCTCCTTGGACTTGCTCTCATCAATGCTATCCACTACATCTCCTCGAAGCACTATGACATGTTGGTTTAGACACTTAGTAGCCATATGTTCGAAGCCTAAGCATTTAAAACACTTCACCTTGCTGGTCTTTCATCTAAAGGTCTGTCCTTTCTCATAGGTTCTCGGGGTTAGCCTAGCTTTGGTTCGGCTCTATTGCCCTACTTGGTTATCATCAAATTGGTCATTCCTATCCTTATCTCGATATGGCCTCCTCGGCTTGGCTTAAACAAGTTGGTGTGAAATAAGTTTGCAGGAGAATGTTAGCTTAAGTCGACTCGAAGCACTTCTCCTTTGCTTTTCAGCCTTCTGTACTATCTTAATCGCCTCTTCTATTATATAAAACCTTTGCACTTCCACAATGTTGCGAATCTCAAATCTAAGTCTAGAAATAAACCTTGATACTGTATGAGCCTTAGGTTCTTCTACGTTAGCTCAAATCATAAGCATTTGGAACTCTTTCACATAATCATCAACTGTTCGACCTCCTTGGAAGAGTTCTTGCAACTTTGCAAACATATCCTATAGATACGTCTCGAGCACAAATCTACCTCTTAACAATCTTTTCATCTCATCCTAAGTCCTTATACCTTGTCTTCCATCCCTTGCTCTGGATGCATTCAGATTTTTCCACAATATAGTGGCATACCTAAAGAACTTAAATGTAGTAAGTCGAACCTTCACAGCTTCCGTATATTTATAACAATCAAACACCTTTTCGTCTCCTTCTACTTACTCTAAGTACTCATCAGCATCTCTACTTCCACTGAAAGGTAGTATTTAGACCTTAACATTGTTTAGTCCTTGAGGAGCTCAGAGTCTTCGCTCCTATGCCCGGTAATAACCAGCCTCTTCTTCTTCCCCTCCATATTCCTTGGCATCAATCTCCTTATCATCTTCCTCAACATCCTCTAACTCCAGTCTTCCTCTAGCAGCTCGGTCTGCAACTCCTCTAGCTTAAGGGGGCTAAATTAGGCAATGTGTTTAGCCGCCTTAGCTATAACCTCTCTCTTGAATATTTTCAAGTGGGTTGTGCAGTGGCATACCTTAAGGTTGTTGCCTATTAACTTGTATTGCTGTGATTAGACTTTCAATAAGGTTAATGAGTCTATTAAGTTTGTCATCAATTGACTTAAGGGTATTGCTATCATTATGACTATGACTAGTTTAAGCACCATTAACACCTTGAGTAATTGAATCTAACATGATACAATGTCTCTAAAATAGATTAACAACATAATATACAGGAAAACAATGCTTCCGTGCTTCCAAAAACCTCGATTGACACACCAACAATTTTAATACCTAATAACAACTTGAACAAAATAGAAATGAACTTGCTCTACTTTCATAGTGAAAAATAGGGCAAGAAGATAGTAACAATGAAACAACACCTATCAACACACAAATTTTTACTATACAGCTCCCAATTCCAAACTTACTCCACATGAACACATTGCAACAGCTATGAAAGGAATATAGTAGCCACTAAGAGCAAAGTAAACCAAAAAAACTTCATACACTCCCTCTTGGAATTGTGTTCTAATACCAGTGAAACTTATGCGTCTCTATGGAGAAGCACCATAATGAAGTGAACTAAAAGTAATAAAGAAAAAGCTAGTAAAGTCTAAGCAATTATCGAATGAAGATGGCACACCACTCAATCCTAGTCAGCCTATAATTCGCCGAATGTGACTTACTAGTCCAAATTGAAGGGTCATTCGCCATTACTCTTTGCTAAAGGAAATAGACAAGAGTTGAAGGAAAATGAAAACACTAAGGTTACTCGAAGGAAATGTGAATAATTTTTGCATTCATCATTCATTTCCTACATACAAACAAGTGGGGATTTATATACCCATCCACTAAAGTTACTGTGATATCCCATAAATCAACAATTAAGACGTAAACATTTAAGTATTAGGATTAAGCCCGATCTTCATACGATTAGGTTTAATAGTTGATCTATAACATTTGAGAAAGTAAACTGATTAGGCTAAAAACTTACAAAAAACATGTTAACTCTAATCGAGAAATTCCCGTACATTTGGAAGTCTATAATATAATAAGATATCAAGAATACAATTAAAATAGTGAGGATTTATTATACATGAGCCACTAAAATCACATTTAGGATAACCGTACTTAGATTTAGGGCCTTCGAGAAAAACTTATCCAATTGAACTTAAACTCTACGACTATGATAGAAAAGTCAGTCGAAATGATCTAGTGAAATTAGATTTCAAAGATAATGACCAAAAATCTTAATTTCAACCTTAAAAGCGAGATTACTTAATATTGTGTAAAAATGATTGAAACCCTTAAAATTGAGCTTATAATACAATTAGGACTTAGAGATAAGTTAATTAGGTTATAAAATGAAATAATATAGCATAATATGCTATATGATTATACATATTTTCTTTAATATACTCGGTATATACAATAATTATACCCATAAATTAACTTGAAATTATACAATTATGCATAATAAGCGATAAATTCACAAAATTAAATAGGAAATATGTTTCAAAAGTAAAAGATATACTAGAAACATGATTACATGTATATAATTACTCATTATGTGTATGATATATTTATGATATATATGCGTATATTAACAAAATCATTAAATACTAATATAAAATACCAAAATGCTCTAAAATATCATCTAAAAATTATTTAAAAATAAAGAAAAACCTAGAATATGATTGGATTAAATGTGGAGTAGCTTAAAAAGAATAACCAACTGCTTCAAAAGCAATTAAACAAAAAGTTGACACATCATACATGCAAATTTCTTAAAAGAATAGATAAATAAATAAAAATAATAATTACTTAATAGTTAAGAAAATGTGAAACCAACCTAAATTACTATAAATAGGATACTCTGACTAAGATTTCACATTTTGGCAACCAAAAACACTTTTTAAAAATCGAAAAAAAGAAGACAAAAAAATAGGAAAAACAGTTGATTTGTTGATGAATTGAGAGTTGGCCTCTTTACCTTCTTCCTTGATCTCAATGATTGATTCGTCGTCTATGGTCGCCACAACTTGTCTAGGTCACGATCTCAAATTTTAAAGAGCAGTTCTCTCAATTTCAGGATCAAGTTCTACCAAATCTTCTAGATTACTGCGGGTCATGCACTACAAAGGTAAGAAATATAAAATCAATTGCAGCTCTAGATAATAAAAATAAATAATGAAAACAAAAGAAAATAAAGAAAAAAAATGGTTAAAGTAATAAAGCAACTAACGTTCTTAATATAAAAAATCCCCGGCAACGGTGCCAAAAACATGATACGAGGCAAGTGCACCTATCAATTTTAATATAGAGGATGTGAGTTCGAGTCGATCCCTCAGAGATTTTGAGTACTAATATTAACTTTAGCTTTATTATCTAACCGGAAAATTGTGATAAATTGAATGAATTAAAAATACTAAAATTAACAACTAAACTAATTATGAGACTTAATTACGCAAATTAGAAAGCAATAAACTACAAACGACTTCAAGTATGCAATGATGTATTTAGGAATTATTTCCCCTAGTGTTTAACATATAACCTTTTAAAATATATTCAATTTAGTTTCTATAATTCTTGACCGGAGGGATTCACAATTAAAGCTAATATCTTTCTCAAGCATATTAACTCTAATCCTAAATTATTTACCGGAATCTCTTTACTTAGTAATATAACTTAGAATTGCATTAATGTATAATGAATTCCCATACAAACAATCAACTTTCTGGAAGAAACATGTATCTTATCTCTAAGTATACATGTAGTTCTCTCCAATTATGCTTAGATCTAATTACACATGCAATTTCTCAATCAACATGCATATTATCATATATTGACACTCTATAATTATCAATCAATAATTAAACAACATAATTGAATCAAGAAAATATAGAAACTTTATTGAAATTATAATTCAATCTAAGGGTTACATGAAACCTTAGGTTCCATAATCCTAAATACTTGAATTCTAAGCTGTCATAACGAATCTAAAAACGAGTTTCATCAAAAACGTAAAATAAAGCATAAAAACCCCTCTTGATTTGATGAACAATCTCTTTAATCTTGAAATCGATGTTGTTTTTGCTTCTTGATTGATGTTCTCCTCAAGTCTCCTCTCGTCTCTTGTGTCTCTCCGTTTCTGTAATGTCTCTCTCTTTTTTGAACCCTAAGATCTCCTTATATATGTGTATTACACGGATTTTATTTTCGTCACCAGACACGGCTTGGGACATGGCCGTGTCCCCAGGTCGTGTAACTTTCTGCACTAAGGCAAAATTTCTGCACAACTTCAAAACTTCATAACTTCTTCGTTTGAACTCGGAATTGAGTGAAACTTGATTCCTTTTCTTCGTTTTCAAGCCTAGAACGCGTTTAAACCCTGAAATCAATATTTTACTCAATTAAGTATCAATTTCTGTAAAGAAAACCAAAAATATGAGGAAAATGCTATAAAATCATCATATGAAATATGTTTAAAATCAGAGTTATCACTCATATTATTAAGTTATAATAACAATTTATATAAAATATAGTCCATTTACAGAAAATGAATATAATATAATAATATTTATTATTATATGAGAGTATAGATATAATATAAAACTAGACATATACTTTAGAAGTCATTTCTTGAAATAGAATCCATAGTATATATCATTTGGTTCATATGAACCCAATGATACTACTTTTATTAAAATTAGACAATTCTAAATAGTATAACCTATATCTTTATACTATTATGAGAATTTATGAACTACGATAACCCTACCTTAATTGAAATGTAATTTAACTGATTAAAGTATGTTTTGATACGATCAAAACGATATACTGTACATAATAATATAATTGCATACATTATCAATACTTAATAACTTAACTTATATAATAAAACTATGTTTCCTTATATAAGGAAAATAATAATATACTTTAAATATATATATTTATATATATAACTATTTAGCAAAATATAAATAGATAGAATTCTAACGTTTTTGTAACTTTCACAAAAACTAAATATGGACTTTGTATATATATAGGGTCTCCCAGTGAATAAGGTGTTGATGATAAGAGTTTTCTACAGTAAGCATTGGGATAGATAAGTGGGATCAATGCTTCATAGCATTTTGAGATATTATTTCAGAATATCTAGATACTTTAGTATGTGTATGCTTGTGATTGTAGTTAACTACTATACGTATGCAGTACTTGTGTTTAAGATTCGATTTGTTGTAATGAGAGCTGAGCTCCACATTATTATTGTTATGTGAATATTATGCTTGAATTGTCTGAGCTTAGTTGATTATCCTAAAAATGAACTAACTCAAATTCGGCTTAACACTTAATCTGATATGCATCACAACCCATTAGGGCTAACGGTTAGAATTCTCGGGACAAACATGGACTCCCTTTGATGAGGAAAGTTGAAATGGTCATTTTTCTACCCTTAGCCAAACTAAGTGATAGGAGAGGAGGTCACGGTAAGGTTAGGGCTATGGTTCGAAGGTGGTCACAAGAGCAGGGTGTTCTTTATTGCATAAGCCCCGGTTTGGTTTCGATTCACAAGTGTATGGCATGAATCTCCTCAACTTGGATTAGAGTAGGTGCAATTTCTCTAATCCCATGATGAACCAGATAACGTCGTGCATTGGCATTTGCTTATATAGACATTGCATCTAACCAACTTGGTTGAAAGCCCTGCTGGTGATATATTAAATGCATACTTCTATCTTCGCCCTACTTACTAAGCAAGTTGTCACTCATTCTCCTATAGCTTGTTTTGCCGGTTTCAAATAGATTATAAGTACCTACCCAAAACCAATGAACTAGCAAGTTAGGACAGAAAGTGAGGTGTAATAAGAAATGGCTAGCTATTGTCCTTAGTATCGACTTATCTTAATTTTTAAGGAAAACTACTTAGAGCTCCTTAAGGGGCCAAGCTCGATGGAATGAGTTCCTGGAGGGATTTAACTTGTCATGAAGTACAAGCAAGGCATGAACAATGTAGTTTTTGATGCCTTAGCAAGAAGATATGTCCTTCTCATTGAGTTGTAGACAAGATTGCTGGGTTTTGCCAACATGAAAGAATAATATTAGGATGATCCTTATTTTAGCCCCATATATAAGAACTATGGAGAGGGAAGAGTGGTAGATAAGTATCATGTAGAGGATGGTTATTTGTTTAGAGGTGGCAAGTTGTGTGTGTCAACCTATTTAATGAGAGAATTACTGGTGAGAGAAGCCCAAATGGAGGACTCTCTAAACACTTTAGAGAGTGAAGAATATATGAGTTGTTGAATGATAGATTCTTCTAACCTAAAATGAAGCGTGACATGCATAATGTGATTGAGAGATGTGCCATCTGTAAGAAAGCAAAGAGTCAAGCAAAGCAAGGAAAAGCAATGCCCCTGCTTACCCCGACCAAACCATGGGTTGACTTGAGTATGGATTTTGTCCTCAGATTACATAGAACTACCCAAAGTAAAGATTTTGTGATGTTTGTTATGGATAGGTTTAGCAAGATGGCAGACTTTGTACCCTGTGCCAAGACTAATGATGCTTCGACTATTGCTTATTTGTTTTTGCAAGAAGTAATTTGCTTGCACGAAGTATCGAGGAGTGTGGTATTCGATAGAGATATAAAATTTCTAAGCCATTTCTAAAGAACACTTTGGCATTGAATGAGCACCAAATTACTATTTAGCACCTCCTACCATCCCCAAACCGACGGTCAGACAAAAGCAGTCAACTATACTCTAGGATCGTTGCTCTAAGTTGTAATAGGGAAGAACTTAACTGACTAGGATGCTTACCTGCCTGTTATTAAATTTGCTTACAGTAGGACAGTACATACCACCATTGGACATGCTCCCTTTGAAGTCATCTATGGTTTTAACTTGGAACTACCCTTTGATCACACCTTAATGCCGCCCATTAACCTAGAAGATCCAAAAGCAAGGACTTGGGCCTAGTCCATTGAACAGATCTATCAATGAGTCACCCAGCAGATTGATTGAGCTACCAGAAAATTAAAGGAAGGAAGACCAAGCAATTTCAATCTGGAGACGAAGTGTGGTTACACCTAAGTAAGGAAAGATTCCTTAATAAGAGGAAGAACAAACTATTTGCTTGAGCTGAAGGACCGTTTAAGATACTTTAAAATATCAATGACAATGCATATCAACTTAAGCTTTTGGAAAACTTCGAAGTGTTAGATATGTTTAATGTTGTTGACCTCAGCCCTTACCAACCTTAGGAAAGGTTGGATAGGGGTTAGCTGGATTTGATCCTACATTCTAATAAGTCTAATGGGGATGATAGGAATTAGACAATTGGACCCTTGACCTACGCCCGAGCCTGAGGGCTAGAAAGTATGGCTAGACTAATTCTTTCCTTAAGACTCACCACTGAAGAGTCTGAGCTACTACAATTTACTGACTTGATGCACTGACTAAGCTGGACCTATCTATACTCACCATTCATCTTTAGTTGTTGACTTAAATTGCACTTAAACGTCAACTTAGGTCATTTGACCATCAGCTTAGCCGACCTGAACTCGAGCCATGCTAAAAGTATTTGATGTGAATTCACCTTGGAAGAATTACTTGCTTAGCTCGACATGGCATAACCAACTTACCACCCTTGTTCAGCACCTTGGCTTGGCAAAAAACAAACTAATAATACAGAATTGTCTTTTCTACTAAAAAGACATCCAGCCACTAGGAGCCATGTGTCTAAGCAAGTGTAGGAGAAAATCATCTATATAAGATACCCATTTTGTTATATTTTCAACTGTACCCTTATTATTTCTTATACATTAGTTCTTTTAGATAATACCCTTTCAATCTTTTCCATTTTAAGTAGGTTACCCTAGTTTTTCAAGTATAAGTACCCATTATACATGTAGTCGTAGTCATCTTATCACCAATACACTAAATATTCTTTTTTTTTTTTTTTTTTGTGAACACTACTCTTTGTTAGATTGTTTACTTACTTCACTCTTATGTTAAGCCTTAAGTAAGGCTAAGTGGTGAGTAACCTTACTATACCATCTTGTGCATCATATTGAGTTATGTTGTAAGTCATTAAAAGTTCCATTAGTATGTCATATCCTTTAGAGTTATTCGTAGGTTTGCTTATCTTACTTTTTCTGTTCTTTTGCGTAACTTTCATCTCGTTCTTCAAGCTTTTTGTAAACTTGGACCCATCCCAGTGACTAGTTTTGTTTGTTCTTGGTCTTAGTCTATGTCGATAAGCCAATAGCTTGGAAGGACAAAGAAGGAACAATCTGCTTTGAGAAATAAAATCTAAACTTTTATTTAGCTTGACTAATCACTTTTTGATTGATAGAGTCTTGGATACAAACACCTAGTGAATGTAATAAAACACTTATTTGTAGATATGAATTTAGAGATTGATACGAGATTAAATTTGAAAGTTAGGATTTTAAAAAATCATGTAATATCAAGTAAGGAGAAAAAATAACTGAACCTTTATGTGTAGCTTAAATGTGTTGATTATTAGGTAATTTAATGTAACTATCATGAATGGATGTATATAATGAAAAAGAGTAAGTGAATTGATCATATAGTTAGTAGCACCTGAAGCAAAAATCTATGACATGATTGTTTTTAGAAAAGAATATTATGAACAAATAAGGAAATACTCACTGTATGACTTAAAGTGATTCCACCAATCGAATTAGAACCTTAGAAAATAGAAGCATAGCAAATAGTAACATAACTAATAGATGGATTAATTGAATTAGTGCTCAAGCTTCAACTCTCTAAAACATTGTGAAAACTTTAAGAAATGAAGAACTTGGTCTCTTGTCAAACTAATACTTGGTCTATTGTTTATATTTCTAGTATTTTGATTTCTATCTACTAAAGTATCTTAATTAGCAATGTCTGAAAAAACATGATTTACAGTAGAAATCTTCTATCTTGAATTGTGATGGAAAATAAATCAACTTGTAATGTTTATCCTTTGTGTATCCTTTCTTTTGACATTAATTATGAATCAGTCCATTCTTGGCCCTTTGTTTTGTTTGATTAAAACTAACTATAGCAAAAGCTTCATAAATCATCAAATCCTTAGGTTTGTTTGCTCTTTGGAATTCATCCTTAATAACTAAGCTTCATCTAAAGTAGGAAATGGTTTTAACACAAGTATTAATGATCTTAAAGTAGAAAAATTATCATTCAGCCTGTTCAATAAATTTAAAACACAATCCTTTTGAGCCATTTGAACAAACCTATCAAATGCAATCTTGATTACAAGAACCATAACTACAATGAGGCAAGAGCTTGAAATTTATCAATTCATCCCAAATTGCATTTCACTAGTGAAATAGTCATCCGCAAACTAATTACATTGAACAACAGTAGCAAGCAAGTGAAATGACTAACAAATGCAAGTATTATCAGGTTGAGAGAATGCAACCTTCAATTCCTCTTAAATATGCTTTACAATGTTCATGTAGATGATAGTGGAAGCAATTTGAGGCAAAATTGACCTTAAAGTCCAAGCTACAATGAGATTATTACAATGATTCCAAATCGAATACATTAGATTAGAATTTAGTGGAACAAGATTGATCGATCTACAAAAACAACTCTGTTTCAAATAGATAAAGCTGTAAGCCCCAAAGTTCAGCCAAGTAATCGTAAGATTGAACTTAGAACCCAAGGTTTAGGGTGATCGGCTAAAGGATCCGATCACACCCAAATTATAAACTATTGAGAGAAATATTAGTAAAAATGACCCCGTAAACTTAAATTTAAGAAAATAAATAGTAAAATAGGAGACTATAAAATTTTCAAATTTTAAGCATAATAACTGCTAATTATCGAAAAGGCAAAAAGTGTAATATAATAACTGAAAAATTATTAGAGATAGATTATATGTATACTAAAAATTTTAGAATGACCAAAATAATATTTAGGAATGTTCACGTGTACCCTACATGTATTTACGTGTAGATAAAAATACGCGTAATTACTAAAATTGGCCGAAAACTAAGCAAATAATTAAAGAAAAATATAAAATAATTATGGAAAAATAAGAAAAAATCAGAAGATGATAAGATGAATCAAGATAAGGTCGTGGCAGGTTCAAATCAGAAAAAGAAAAATTATCCAATAAGAATTGGACAAACAAAAAGCCAAAAATCAAGGAAAGTTGACAAAATCTTGTCAAATTAATGCATAATAATTACAAAAAATTTATATAAATAGCAAGAAAAATCCAGGAACTCATTTGGACAATTAGAAATTAGAGAAAATTAGGGAGAGTCAAAAATTCGAGAGAAAATCCAGAAAATAAAAAAAATAAGAAAAACTGTGCAGTTAGGAGTTTTAAAGGGAACCCACACCAAACGAGGAGCTGGGAGTGGACGGCCACCACCACCACACGGTGGTGGCAGCGCCCAGGCCGGCCGACAAGGCCACGGCGGCCCGCGGTGGCCAGAGCCACTTGAACCGGTAAGTCCAAATTCCAACCCGATTCTTGTATAATTTTGTAAAATTAGTTATTTTACCTAGAAAATTATGAAACTTGTTATTTTTAGGTTTTATTGTATGTAGTTTGTAGGAAAAATATTATTTTGATGAAATTATATCCCGTAATATATGGCCCCTAAGAAATCATGCAAAACCGAGCACATTTCGGTTTAGAAATAAATGACCTTGGGAGTGTAGTTTCAAGCCCAAAATTTTTGTGTAGATTACTCAGATGATATAGAACAGTGCTATGAAGCCCTTTTTCAAAAATTAATTTTTGAAATTTTTAGATAATTTTTAGGTCATAAAATGAGGCATAAAATGGGTAATTTAAGATTAATTAAGTAATTAAATTATTAATTACTGACTTAGTGAATAAGTAGATGTTTTAGGGTGTTAAGATCTGATGGAGTATGATACTTATAGCATTTAGGGTGTTAGATGTAATTATTAGGTTAATTATGTAATAAATGAGTAATAGGAAATAAATAGTTAATTTTGTAAATTAGGGAAATTTGGAGTAAAATCTGATTTAGGATGGATTTAGACATTTTGAAATAATAATTGGTGTTTAGAGATGGTAATTAGGGTAATAGAAATATTAAAAATACATTATGTGCATAATATGCAATAATGCATAATGTGTAATTTTTGAAAATATAATAAATAGAAAATATTATAATAAAAATTGATATTTTGAGAATAATAAAAATGCACAATAAATCTTATAGGAAACTTGAATTTATGGAATTATATGAAAAATGTAAAAATTTATCACATTAAGAGTAAATTCGGTACACTAATATGGATTTAAGTGTATCGAGTAAAATAAACACTGACAAAGGGTAATGATGGTATTTAGGTTATCGGGAAATAATGTGATTAATTTCACATTATGGGTTGAAACTAATTTCTAAGGTTGGAATATAAAACGCTACTTAAAAATCGAACTAAAAACCTGGTTTAGAAATCGATGTGAAAACCGAACCTGAACCTAACCCCAAACCTAGAATAATTGTAAAAGACTTAATACCTAGATAATTAGGCATATTAAACCTTAAACAAAACCTAACAATAAGCATTATAGGATAAAACGAACCTATAACAGTTATATGAAAAGCTGAAACCACGTTCGTGTTATAGGGATAACCGGCGATGGCTTGAGCAAATCGGACCTCGAGTGAGCGAGCGAGGAGTCGAGGCAAGTTGGGATTAATACGTTGTTGTATTTTGGGAGGCTTAAGATTATGCTTGGTTGTGTTTGTTAGATAGTTGAATGTATGCATGCGCTTGATTATGGGTGATGCCATGATTTTGTTTGTTGCTCTGCACATATTATATGAATTGTATGAAATGATCGATCACCCTAAACTGGACTTAATTAAATATACGACCAGTAATCATAATCGAACATGCATGGCAACCCGTTAGGGGATTTAGGACTCTCCGGCCAAATATCGACCCCTTCGGAAGGGATAGCTCAGGATTGCAAAATGGTCCCTTCTTCATCCTCAGTCGAACTAAGTGACAGGAGAGTAGGTCGCGGCGGGGGTGAAGACAGTGGTTCGAAGGTAGTCGCGAGAGGAGTAAGGTCTCCATTACATAAGCCTGGGTTTGGTCGTGAGCTGTTGCATTAACGGTAACTCCTCAACCCGGATTAGAGCGGGCGCAATTTCTCTAATCTCACGACGGGTCGGATAACGTCGTGCGATGGCATTTGCTTGCACATGCATTTCACCTAATAAGTGCTTGAAAACCTTGCTGTGTGTATGGTGTAGTTTTAAGTCCTCTGTCCTAACTTACTGAGCTATGGTTGCTCACATCCCTATAGATGTCGTGCAGGTGCTGGCTAAGAAGCGGATTCCAATTACTCTGAAGCTAGCAACTGCTGGATCCTGGGGAGTGAGGAAAAACATGTGAAGAATAAATATATTTTTAAGGTTTAAGCTTTTACTTTAGAACTTCTCATTTTTTAATAATGTAATAACTAGGAAATATATTACGGAGAAATCTTGTAAACCATATATCTTTCCTCATTTTCTTAGAGAAAATGATTTATTTAAATTATAAACTGTTTCCTTCAAAGCGGGTTAGTCGTGGATGCCTTGTGTAGATCAGGTCTAAGATAGCGGTTGTAAGGCCAACTTCTATCTTAGGATGGTTTACACGGCGGGGGCTGTTACGACTCTGCCGTTTCGGGGCGTGACAAAAGCCAACAAATATGACCTACTCCATGTGTTGTAATTCAAACCTATAAGTATTAGTGTGACTAATACAAAATTTTGTGAATTGGAATGATAAATGAAATATGGTAAGGAAATGTTTTCTAAAGGTGAAGTTCAGCACATTCATATTTTGAGGATTTTATATATCAAAATGCACTCTATAATTTTACTAAAGGAAGGTTGATAACTTAAATGTAATTTAAAAACATGTTCTTTATAAATTTGACCCATTAAAATGGATTAAGAGGAGTTAAGCTCAAGAACATTATCAATATGTATAGAGGTACGAGCCCAATTGGAGTAGTCACATGTGTATTACGTGAGTAACGCATTACACGTAGCTTTAAAAAAAAGTAAAGCGAAACTGTTACATGAAGGGATGATTAGGTGAGAATGAGTCAAGAAGGAGGAACACATAATCTTAGCATCTCAGATGTACAAGTAATAGACAAAGCAACCTTATGGGACTTTAGGCATTCACCTTGCAACTTAAGCGAATAAGATTAGTTCTTTGCTTGAATCACTTATTTGATCTTAGAGAGTAGAGATTTTGTACAGCAATATTGTTACTCTATTCTCTTTAAGATCTATGTCAAATGAGAAGGAATGGTTAAGTATTTATAGACTCTTAGGCTTGATGACATCTATTGGATAGTCTTGGCGATTGATGGATGAGATGAAACTTACTCAATTCATATTTATCTTAAATGAGTTAGCTAATAGGCCAAAGACCAGTAGCCTTCCTTATAGTTGCATAAGCTTACCTAGGAAAGATTAGAGGTAGGTGGATCGATCCAACGGTTTCTGTTCCGGGCTCACCAAGCTAATTTTCCCCGAATCATCCTAACATAGTCCAAACTCTTTAAACCTTGTTGTCTAGCTCAAGGAGTCAGGCTCGAATAAATAGTGAGCTTAGCTCAATAATTAATATAACAATTTTAGCCTTCTACAATATACACATGAAAATAACAAAAAATTGAAGAAGACTCATAATTTTTTCTAATAAATATAAAATTCATAACATTTACTCCTTAAGCATTAACATATAGCAAGAATCAATAACATAAACAATGTATGTAAACTTGTAACGTAAATTGAGCATCAAGTAAATATCATTATCATCATCAAACACTTTCCAAGTTCATTAAGTTATTGAAATTTTTAAAAAATCATGCAAAGTTGTTAACTAAGACCAATAATTCATCAATTCAGGGTTTTGTGATTAGTACTTTGCATATATACTTCGTATACTATTAAGTTGACTATTTAGCCATTGAGAATTGTTAGCATTTAACTTGTAACATACTTATTTTTTTAATTTTTTATTTTGTAATTTCATGAATTTCAATAATTTAAAATATTAGTTCATTAACTATAGAGATTTGGGTAGAGACTAAGATATCAACTTAGCACATGCTATCAAATTCCATTCCTTAATATATTTTCATCAAGAATTCATCTAATATGACAATATGGCAATACAATTAAGATTCAATTTAGAAAAATCAATCCCTAAAACATCTAGCATGCCATGCCAATCATCCTAACAACATCAATCATCTTATTCTTAATTTCATTGACCCTTAACATGAATTCTTTGTAAACCCTATGTAATTAGTAGTATGAACCCTAATTTAAATTCGAGTATCTTAAAAGATACCATAATTTGATAAGGCTAGGTAAAATAAATTTTTTATTAAAATAAGAAATCGAATTTAGTATCGATCATAAAAACCTTAGAAAATTAATTGAAACTTAAATTGCGTATAAAAACCTTAAATCTAATATATACGCAAATATTCGAAATCGAACCCGAACTTGATCGAAACTCTAAAATTATAACTTTAAGCTTATAAAATAAATAAATATCTCTTAATAGTGATATAATTATAGTCGATTACAATTATTGACTAAATTTTGTAATCGTGTAAAACTTTTAGCAAAAACGTCGAAATAGCTCGTAAAAATTTTAATTGTAATGAGTATTAATTAAATTAATAAATTTTCATAAAAATACAAAATTAATTTATAAATGTTATTTTTATTATTTTTATGTTTAGAAAAGTTACATATAATTATTTTATTTTATTTTTCTTCCTTTTTTTCTTTCTTTTTCTTTTCTTACTTTTCTTTTTAATTTCCCTTATTGCCACGTTTCAATTTCTAGAAAAAAAATTAGCAGCCTACGTGATTTCAAATTCCTCCAGTGTTACTTTTATAACCAAAAACCAAATGCAATGATTTAGGTTATCCCATCCTCATAAATGCTATTATCTCTTAGGATTTGCTATTTTTCTTTGTTCTTTTACTTAATCCTTGGTTTGCTTCTTCATGTTTGGAACTACCAGCAAGTTAGAAAAGAGAAAAAGAAAAACTAAAGCAAACACACACACACACATACAAAATCAGAACAAGGAAAGCAAGGGGAAAAATCAAAGACCAAGAAGAAGAAGGAGAAGAAGAAGATCAAGGGATTTTTTTAATCCAAATTATTAAAACAATTTGGTAAGTATATATTTAATTTTTTGTACTATATATATTATAGACACCTAATTTTTGCCCCCTTTATTTTTACTTTTATTTTTCTTTCTTTTCTCTTTAGGCCTTAAATCAGAAAAAACACAAAAAATTAGGAAATTAAAAAAAAACCCATAAAATTAAGAAATTTAGAAAAAAATAAGGATCATAGAAAAATAAAAAAAAATCAAATATAAGAAAAAGCACAAAAAAATAAGAAATTTCAAAAAGAAACCCAAAAAAGATAAAAAAAATTAGAAAATGAAGTTTAAAAATTTAGAAATTTGAAAAATTACAAAAAAATAGAAAAATTAAATTCAAATAAAAGATTTTAATAATATGTTATTAAGATGGATTTTAATTTTAATTTTGGTTTAGAAGTTGGGTCATTGAACTAAGGCTTTGATTTAAATCTAACCTTAGCTGATCGAGTCCATATGTGCAATTTGATTGCACATATGAATAAGGTATAGGCTAATTGCTTAATGGTTAAGTATATGGACTAGGCATGGGGTTTGAGTGTGAGGTCTCTAGTTCGAATCTTAGCAAAAGCAGGGAGGCCATTTTCTTTTTTGTTTTGTTTACTGTTGACTAGTACACTGCTATGTGTCGGGATCTAATTGCACTACATGTCTTGATATGTGGCATCATAGGATTGGACTGCCTTACTGACGTAGTGTTACGTGGCATGCCACATTAGTGCCACATGTCATTACGTTGGGAGTAGTTAGGTCGGCCGATGTGGCGCCATGTCAACCCTTTTTTTTTCCTCCTCTTCTTTCATTTTCCCTTTGTTTTCCTCTCTTTCCCTCCTCTTTCCCTAGATTTTCTTGGTTTAAGAACACCTAACCCCTTCACTTCAGCTCTAATTTCTGTATTGATTTCGCATACATTCGCGTAGTTTTTTTACCTTAATATTGTTGAACACATGGCCTACTTTGAATTAAACACAATAACGCATCCAAGTTCGGTAAAAAATGAATTCAATTTGAGCTCAAAAAATTAGAAAAAACTAGATTTCCGGGCATTTTCAATAAATCTGAATCTAAGCTTTCCTTTGTTGCTGAGTTGAATTCGTATATAAATTAGTGATCACGGGACACAAACAATACAAACAACCAACCATAAGCAGCTAAATCATTCACAATCACTCCCTCACCACTCTTTCTCTCTCTAGTTCAACGGTAGCTCTTTCTCTCTTCGGCGCTCTCTCTCCACTCCATTTCGAGCTGTACCACCACTCTAGCTAGCTCCACCACTGCACAAGTTAACCAACCCAACTACCTTCAACCTCTGCCGTAGCCCATAGCATTGGCTATGGATAACCACCACCGAAACCCTAATCGCATCGCTACGTCTACTTGAATTGCCACCTTCAACCATCCTCGGCCCAAAATAACCCCACAAATGAACTCAGCGCCCCCTAAAACCACTAACTCAACATCTCTCTTACACCCAACAACTCCAAATGCCAAGACTCGACACCACCGCCAGCCATTACTTTGGATCACCCTCCAAACTACCTCCAAACACCACAGCAACTTCCTTACCCCTGCTATCTCCAATAAAAAACATACAAAACACTCCTTGCCCCCTCGCTTTAGCCATTAGAACTGCCTAAATCACCCTCTATCACCGTTGTTGCTGTTGAATTGGAACCTGACTTAGAACCGAAGTCTAACTTGAGATCTGACTCGAATACCAAACCTAAGATCTACACGCCTTGTTTGCTATTCGGTCCGATCCTTTTCCATTCGGCTTTTGTTTTTTTTTTTCTTTTATTTATGTACATTATAATGTAAAAAAAAAAAGAAGAAGAAGAAGGAAAAGTACGAAAAAAAAGAATACCTTTTATTATTAGTTATTTATTTTTTTTAAGTTTATTAAAAAAGTAAAAATAGATAGAATAACTAAAATAGTAAATAGAATAAAAAATAATAAGAATAAAAATAAATAAGCAGATAGAAAGAATAAAGATTATTATTTCTTTTTGTCACTTAGAAAGTTGATTTTCCAAAAATAAAAATAAAAATAAATTAACCATTTTTCAAATTAGGATAATTTAGAATTTCCAAAAAATAAAATCCAATTTAGGACCTTTTTTTAAGAAATCTTCTTAAATAAACCTAATTGAACTATGAACGTAAACTCGATCATTTTCAAGAATTAAAACTAACAACTCACTAAAGTTTTATGAAAAAGAACTATGTACACCTGATCCCAAATAGCAAGTACGTAGGTATCTACGGGACGATTATAAAATAAAAAAACCTAATTTTCCTTTTTTAGTTTAGATTATTTCATTTATCCAATTAAAGTAACCAATAATCAAGTTTTGTCTTTCAAAATTAAAAGGTGATTTTTAAGTTTAATTCTAATTTTGAAAATCAATGATACTCATAAGGGTTTAAAATTCCTAAGACCCGGACCTAAGTCTTTGGTTTCCAAAAACTGTTTTATAAAGTTAGTTTTTCTCATTAGACTACTAGTGAAGTCGTAACCAATCCACCTAATTAGTTATAACTTAACTGTTTTTCCCGACTTTAATTAAGTGGCGACTCTAAAGTTATTTTTCAAAATAAAAGAATTAGTTTTTTTTTTAAACTCTAGTCGAAGACCAGTATTAAATGGGTAGGGTTTAATACTGATCGGTTTAGAGAAGGCCTAATTTATAAAAAAGAACCGAAAGAGTAAAAAATTAAGCTCGACATATATCATATAGTATGTACATGTATACTAAGTATTTGTTTATTTATTTATTTACATGTACATATATGTATGCATGAATAGATATATACATATGTATTAGGTATTTTCCTTATTTGTGTATATACATATGTATATAGGTGTATATATATATTATTATATCTAATATACGGTATATATATATATAGGTATTAATAGTAATATATATAATATGTATTTTCCTATACATGTATGTTTGCATATATGTATGTGTATGTATTATATATATGTATATTTAGTATTTTTATTATATAGTATATGTATGTATACACGTATAGTATATGTATATGTACTAAGTATTTCCCTTATATACATGTATATGTATTTAGTATTTTATTTAATTATTTGTGTAAATATGCGTGATTATGTATGTATATGTACTTATTATTGGTTTTACTATATGAGGTTTATACATGTATACATATATAGTAAATATATGTATCTATATTTAGTATTTTCAAAGTATAAGAATTTTAGTATATTTGTATATATATATATATATATATATATATACACATATAGCTAAACAGGTTGGATATGTAGGTATATATGTATATTATTAATTGTATTTTGTATTTTTATACATATGTGTATATATATATATATATAGTATAACCGTTACACGTATATGTGTGAATGTACGTATATGAATAGTGTCGTATGTGTAAAAATATGAGTATATGTAAATAGTATATACAATATACTATGATATTAAGTTAATAAATAAATTAAGTTAATAAGTTTATATATACATATATAAGAATACCGTAAATTTGAAGAAAAAAATTAATAATTAAGTAAATTAGAAAATTTGATAAAATATAATCAGAAGTATTTATATATATATAATTACACTGTAAAATAGGAAAATAATGGAAAAATTTGAAAAATATGCAAATATGATACGTAGCACCCTTACGTGCTACTATGTCATCATATATGTATAAATTAGGAGATTTTTGAAATTAATAATAATAATAATAAATAAATAATTAATTAGAAAAATAATAAAGTGGAAAATTTTGAATTAATAATTCTAAAACCTCAAAAATAAAAAAATAGATAATTATAGTAAAATAGGCTTAAAATAAGAAAATTACCAATTATATTATTTAAATAATTATTAAATCGTAAATATATTAAGAAAAAGCTTAAATTGATATTTTATAGCTTTTTAAGTTAAAATGATGAATTTTGTGATTTTTATATCACAGTCAAAACTAAGAGTTATAATATTCAAAACAGACCTTGCTACGAGAAAGTATGCTTAAAAATGATCGACATGGACTGTAAGTTTATAAAGATTTGAGCTAAATCGAAAAAGTTATACGTAAATCGATAAAAAACTCGAATTGATGATTTCATGCAAATCAATAACTGAGTTAAGTAAACAGTACGAATTACCATACTGGTTTAGTTTTTAATTCTTAAACTTACTACTTTCCGTATTCCTTATTCTTAAGTGATTTTGACTTTGATCCTAAGTTGCCATTAGACTACTACGCCCTTGAGTCAATCATGGTTAAGTGAGTTTTTTCTAATGATTCCATATGTAGATAGTTGATACAAATTGTGATTAATAATTGAATATTGTGTAGGGCTGGATTATACTTATGTATGATATTGTTTATTGATAGTAAATTTACTTTAAAGTATAATAACATATTGGTTATTGCATAGTAAATTCAATAGGAACTGATTATCTGTAACTTTATTAACCATTGAATAATAAGACTTAACTTTATTTGTCTTAAATAAACTAAATCGAAATACACATAATCATGTATTGCATAACTAGTGTTACGCCCCGAAGTCGTGAAGTCGCAACAGTCCCGCCGTATAAACCATTCTATGATAGAAACTGGCCTCACAGTTCCTACCATAGAGATAATCTACACAAGGCGTCGACGACCACTCGCTTTGAAGTAAACAGTTCGATTAATGATTATACTACAAATATGATAAGTAACTCAAATTACTATTAAACATAGATAATCATATAAATAAGTCCACAGAGCTTCCCAGGAAGATTTACATAATAACTACAGTTTACTAATTTACAGAATAACTAACAGTCTTCATCCTTTAACTACAAGGTCAGTCTGGTTACACATTAAGCTAAATAACTTGATCCTCACACCCCTGGCTTCAAAAAGACTAACCTCTGGATAATTGTAGGGCGGCATGGTACTTGAAGAGATTACAAATCAGAACCTGCAAAAGGATCTATAAGGGTATGAGCAACTACAGCTCAGTAAGTTGAATTGGAGACTCATGAATGCATACAAGCACAAACAGGATTATCAAACAATTATTTTCATGCAATGCAACAATCAAGTGTCATCGCACAACGTAGTCCGGTCCGTTGTGAAATCAGAGAAATTTCACCCGCTCCGATCCGGGTTGAGGAGTTCCATGTTATGCAGCAGCTCACAACCAAACCCAGGCTTGTGCAATGGAGACCTCGCTCCTCCCGCGACTACCTTCGAACCATTGACTTCACCCCCGCCGCGACCTCCTCTCCTGTCACTTAGTTCGACTGAGGATGAAGAAGGGACCATTTTGCAATCCTGCGCTATCCCTTTCGAAGGGGTCGGTATTTGGTTGGAGAGTCCTATGATCCCCTAACGGGTTGCAATGCATGACGTTTTCGGTTATTACGGTCGACTAAGATTAAATTCCGGTTAAGGTTTTCAAACAAGTTCATACCAATTAAATCAGTCACAAAATCACTCACAGCACAAATTCCAGCACGAATTCAGATACATCAAACACATGCGCAAACTACTTACAATCACAAGCATATACAAGCCTAAGTCTCCGAGCACTACAAAACTAGTACTCTATTACAATAAGCAATAACCCAACTTACTTGAATTTGCTCGATCGCTCGATCCTCAAATTGCGAGCTGATTTGTTTCTGGGTGTCCTATAATGCAAAGAGGTCCTTTTAGTACTTATTTTTATGGATTCTTATTCTAATTTATAATGTAACTCATTTTCCTCATGTATACCTACAACGTATTAATAATTCGTTGTATTTTATTTCGGGGTTCGGCTCCTAAACTAGATTCTAGTTTTAATTCCTAAGTCGTAATTAGGCTCGAATCCCAATGTGACATTAATCACCTTATGCTCGGGTATTCAAATATCCTATTGGGTCGTAATTTTGGTATTCTAACTATTCGGTACACACTAACCCTAATTGGGATATCGGATTTATTCCCGATGTGTAAAAATCTTACATTTTAAGATATTTACTTAAAATTAAATATTAATTCAGATTTATTATTTTTCTGATTTCAATTATAATATTATCTAAATAACTTTATTTTTTTAAATTTAGTAATTTATATTTTCACATATTCCTAATTTCTCATATTCTTTACCTAATTTCCCTAATTAACCATAATTAGTACCTAAAAGCTAGGATTAGGGTTCCACTGCAGAGATTAACTTCCTTAATCATCTAATCAAGATCCAAATCAGTAATTAACATCCTAATTACCTAATTAATCCCAAATCACCCAATTTTACCATCATTTTAGGGCTAAAAATTAACTTAAAATTTTCGAAAATTAATTTAAAAAAAAGGGCTTCATAGCACTGTTCTAAATCATATGAGAATCCTACAGAAAAATTTTGAGCCCCAAACTACATCCCTAAGCCTATTTAATTTCCGGTTTAATCATGCTCGGTTTTGATCAATTTCTTAAGAACCCTATATTTCCAGACATAATTAAACTAAATCAATATTTTTCCCTAAATCTACATACAATAAAACCTCAGAATAACAAGTTTCATAATTTTCTGGGCAAAATAACTAATTTTACAAAATTATACAAAAATCGGGATGAATAAATGACTAACCGGTTCAAAGCTTTCTGGCCGTCCAAACCCAGTCCAAGGCTGTCGGCCGGTCCAAACGCTGGTCCTAGTGTAGGGTGGTGGTGGTGGTTCGGTCCCAGGTGGTGGTGGGTGGTGGTTCTAGTTCACCTTGCTAATCTGCACAGTTTTCTTTTTTTTATTTTTTTTATTTTCAGGAATTTCTCTCGATTTTTCTTGTGTTTCAATTTTTCTCAGATCACAAACTGTCCAAATGTCTTCTGAGAATTTTTTCCTTATTTATAGACAAACATAGTAATTAATGTGCATTAATTTGATGGGATTTTTGCTCATTTCCTTGATTTTAGGCTTTTAGTTTGGCAAATTCCTATTGGTTAATTTTTTTTCTTTTCAGTCACGACCTGATCTAGTTGCAGTTATCTTATCCTTATTTTTTTATAATTATTTTTTATTTTTCTTTAATTATTTACTTAGTTTTTGGCCTATTTTAGCAATTATGCGTATTTTTATCTACACGTAAATACATGTAGGGTACACGTGAACATTCCTAAATATTATTTTGGTCATTCTAAAATTTTTAGTATACATATAATCTATCTCTGCTAATTTATTAGTTATTATATTACACTTTTTGCATTTTCGGTAATTAGCAGTTATTATGCTTAAAATTTGAAAATTTTATAGTTTCCTATTTTACTACTTACTTTCTTAAATTTAAGTTTACAGGGTCAGTTTTGCTGGTATTTTGCTAAATAGTTTATAAATTGGGTTTGATCGGATCCTTTAGCTGATCGTCCTAAACCTTGGGTTTTAAGTTCAAACCTATGGTTACTTGGCTTGGCTTTAGGGTTTACAACTAGTTCCAACTATCACATCATACAAAGGTAGTAAGAGGTCATACGTGAGTTGATTATTTGTTGTTATAGAATTCGTACGATGCACACGTGTAATATGACCTTACTCTAGCTTGTAAGATCACTAGGTATTGAAGGTGCCAACTGCCTAGCTAAAGATCGAGTCTAGAGGCTTCCGTTTAGGGATGAGTGAGAATTGCGTGAACCTACTCACAATTATATGTAGAATTTGATTTTGATAAAAATTGAAAATGGATATACTATTATATTTTGAATATGAAACCCAGAGTTTCGTTATGATATAAGTTCTAGTATGATACCCATATTTGACTGTTGCTAATGTATCTCCAACCTTAACTTCGAAGGGAGTTAAATCCGAGTTACATGCAATATTTGGTCACTTGTATGTATTTGTTTAACATACTGATTGTTCATGCATTTATATGATTAAATTAAATTGTTTATAACTTATTTGTTGTATGGTTAAGGGAATTATCTCAGTAAGCTAATTAGCTTATACCCCTGTAGTATATTTTTGCAGGCTGAGCTATTCGTGGAGTCTGATTGTTGTATACCTAAGGTTAGTATTACTCTAATGGATTAGTGTTGTTATGAGCAAATTTAGTAGTTAGTATTTAGTCTTAGAACCTTATTATGTAATATTATATGAAGACAGTTTGTAATATGAATTCTTATCATTTTCTTATCCATAAATCTCTATATATATGTGTGTTATTTATATTTGAAAGATAGTGATTATTATAATGCCGTGGTATTGCTTATACTTGTCTACTCTAGGTTGTTAGTTGTAACAGCAGTAGCAATTACTGCTGCCTTATATATTGCATGAAGGGTTATCGATTGAGAAAGAAATCAATTTATAGTCTTTTATACGGTATACGGTTACTGTCACGACTAGCCCCCTCGGATCATGACATTCTTAGTGCAATTTCACTTGCAATGATTCAAACACCTATCTATAATCATTATAATACAATAAGCACTCGATTTAACAACTTGAACAAGTAAATAAACCCTATAATTTAGAGAAGCTCACGACAAGGCAAGAATATAACTATATATGCAATTTCCATCACCACAGGTGGTTTTAAACTACTTCCTACAATGCCTAAGGATCATACAATCACTAATTAAGCTTAAATTTAATAAAGTTCCACATTAACTCCCTAATATACCATCTAACACATGAAGAGAATAGAGGCATATTTGATTTCAACTAATAGTCTTCAACATCTAAAATAAACAACGTAGAACAAGTACAAACAAGAGGTTTAATCACCTAAATTACTGAGTTGCTTTATCCAGCCTACCCTACATGCATCTATACTAACAATAAACCCACAAACTTGCATAGTTGTTTATTTCCTTCAATTAACAATCGTAAATACTTAAGGACTTACATCATTTAACATATATTATACACATGAACAACTAATCAAAGCTTAAGATTGGAAGTGACTTACCCTAAAAATGGAAATGTAACCCAGACTAAATGTTTGCACCATTCCTATGTATCCCTTTGATTTCCTTCATTGATCAAGAAACATGATTAAATGGAAAAAGGAATCAATCTACTTAACCATATAAGGAATTAGCATAATATAGCTCCTGTTTAGCATAAATTATCTTACGAAGTCGAAAATGGTATTAAGTGGGGGTTGGCAACTGAAAATCCTTACAATAGATAAGGTGATGTTACAGAAGCTTATGGAATATTTTAGGGCAACTTAGAACATTTTAGAAACTTTTGGAATGATTTAGAAGGTTTTGTAGTCCTTAGGAGAAATTTAGTACCTTTAAGGTCTATTAAACTTTTTGAATTACTTAAATGACATATATGTCCTCAGTTAAATTGTTAAACCCATTTTCAAAAATAATTTTGTTAAAAATTAATCCAGAGGGTATTTTCCTCATTTTAAAAACGTAGCCCTAAAATTTAAATTCCACATTTAAATGATCCTTAATCACTTCACTTAATTGATTATTCTTACTTAATTAGGGTATTTCACTACCGATAAATAAACATCATCATTGGAAAATTTTATTTTCTTAATTATTATTGTTTAATGAATAGGATTAATTTCATTGCTTACTTAATATGAATAGTGAGTAAGAAAAAACAAAAAAAGGAAAGTGCAAAAACAAAACAAAATAAAATAAAATCATTCCACGAGTTATTTAGTAGTATTTTATGCAAATCAAATAGAAATATTTATAGTATTGACAATGTAGTAGCAGTTTATGGTATAACTACCAATTCGTAAACAACATCATCGAAGAACTTTATATCTTTAGTTATTATTGCTGAATGAATACAATTTCTTTTTTCAATACTTTATGTGAATGAAGAGTAAAAAGAAAAAGCAAAGCGTAAAAGTTAAACATTGGTGTGATTACTTGTGTAAGAGCATGTCTTAACCACAACATACTTAAATATTTTGCTCCTTCAAATATAATTATAATCATAATTTTTTCCCCTTTTTTCCATAAATATCGATATTTAAATCCGTCCCACCTAATACCAACAATGTTAAATGATAATGATACCTCTTTCATCAATAGTAGCTTACTTCACTTCATCAAGTGATCAAGGTATCACTTTAGTCAATAAATACAACTTTTCATGCTTATTTAAAACTTTTGACATCTAATTAAATTATTTTTTAAAATCACTATCAGCAACTTATACTAGGAATTTCTTATTAGTGTTATTATTAATATTATTTTTATTATTGTTGTTTGGACAGAAAGAGAATATCCTGCGCACATTTAATTTCAGCCACAAGCCGCTATTCTATGAATATTAATTTAATTTTGTATTTTTGATTTAGAATTGAAATAAGCATCATTTGGTGGGCTAAAATAATGCCAGAGCAATAACAACCAACGGTTAGTGTTGTATTTTAACAACCAATATGTTCCCATCATTAACTCACTTTTAGACTTCTGTTTCATCATTATATTCTTGCTGCTTTTGATGATAGAGAAGAATTAATTAACCAAGTATTTCTCTTTTTCTGGTGGAAAATGACATCTGAATATAGAAATGTTTTTGTTTATATATCGGTACCGACAGACATAATTTTAATAATTTCTAATAACAAAGTTGGAACGGTCTACTACGCCGTTCCTCGTCCTGGTGGATGTGTAATCATGTTATTTGTTTACTAAGATGGGCAAATACAAAGATACGTGAATGATAGAAAAAGTAATTCCAGACGAATATGCATCATTTTGAAAGCCTCTTGATTTTAATATAATTCCCATCATTTGTCATTTTGTATACTTTACTTAACGAGAGAGAACGAAAGCTAATCGTTGAGTCGCACTTTTTCCTTCACTATTAGTAGATATAGATTAAATCTAATGTATGTGAGATTTGGTCTTCCACCTACTATCTAAAAATTAGAGCGGCGGTTCATTTTACATAAGAAGTATAGTAAAGATAAGTAATAAAATAAAGTTATTAAGAAAAGTAAAGATAAGTAATAAAATAAAGTTATTAAGAAAAGTTTACAAAATAAGTTAAGTGAAATGATTATAGTCGAACTTTTTTATCTTGATGCGAATTAGGGCGTTCGGAACGATTTAAGGCTTTCAAACCATTTTGTTCAAATTGAGCTAAATCTTAATATAAGTTCATTAAAGTTAGATAAACAGCCTTAGTAATATCAATTTCTTAAAACAAAGTAATTATAGTATTTAATTTCAATAAAACATATTTTTACTGGGTACAATTAGTAATCATTAGAACTTGAAAATTAGAGTTTCAAGTGATTACGAAGCCTTAAAGATAAATTATATAAGTAATAAAAATATTACATGACACAAAATAATATATAATATAGGTGTATACATCACATATAATTATTACGTGTAATTATATACCTGTAATTAACTAAATACTCGATTATGTATATTTTTAAGCTTAATGGAGTAATGTAAATTATAGTAAATCAATAAAAAAAATTATAAAAATAATGAGAATAGCTAGGGTTAAGATTTTGGGGAGTATAGAATCACTAGGAACAGGTGTTAAACAAATAAGAGAGGTTTACCATGCAAAAGAATGGATATTTAAGCTTAGAAATTGAAAAGAGAGTGAGGGAAAAACTATTTTCATATTAGGTAAGCTTTGTAAAATCTAAAAACACTCTCCAATATTTCATTTATACAAGTGAGGATTTGGGAAAAACTATAATGGATTGAAGAACAAAATTAGAAAAAAAAAATACAAAAATTGGGCGTAATTAAGGCTTTAAGGTGTTCAATGACTTAAGGGATTACTGACAACTAACCACCACCACCACTTGATAGAGGAGGCAGTGCCTGGAGCTGCTAACAAACCCTCCATTGCTAGAGGTCACTGAAGCTATCAACACTTATAGGGTCTAAATTTTACCCGATTTTGCTTAAATTATTAAAACTATAAAAGTACCTAGAAAATTATGAAAAAAAATTATTGCTACATATTTTCATATATAGGATCTAAGAAGAATATCATTTTGTACAAATTCAGTGGTGACAATATACGTCCTTAAGAAATCGAACAATTTTTTATATTGAAATAAATAGACCAAATGATGTAGTTTTGCCTTCAACATTTTTTTATGAACTACCCTATATTAATATTAAATTGCTATAAAGAGATTTCTCACAAAACTATGTTCTAAATTTTTATGTGATTTTTGAGCCCTAAATTAGGTATTCAATTGTGTTTTTAGTGGAAAAATAACTTATTTTCTTAATATCTTTACTTGGATTCTGAGGGATCAATTCTTGAAATATATGTATCATTCTGGGATGGTTGGATTGAGTAAGAAGATGAGGAGTTGTAGAAAATGGTAGTTTGGTCTTTAAATGTGAGTAAATCAACTAAAGTATAGGATATTAATTAAAGGCAGAGGATGATGTAGAGGATTCTGGTCATAATATTTTCAATAGATTGATACTTAGAGGATAAGTTAGAGGCAAAAATGATGAGTAAAATGTAAAAATAGGAGAAGCAGAAAGCTGGTCAGAGGATGATTTTATTTAAAATCCTATAGCTAATAGAGTTAGAGGATAGCTTAAAGGAAATTGTAATAAAGGGTTTAACTTGGAGAAGCTTAAAAGTTGTCTCAAAGGATAGAATTGGTATAATAAATGAACCCTAAGTAACTCAAAAGATTTTTAATTAAAGAAAACCATCATAAATAACTCAGAACTTAACTTAGAGGATTTTCGACTAGAGAAAATTACTATAGAATTACTTAGAACCTAACTTAGAGAATTTGGCAATTTTGGCTAACTTATAAAAAATCATTTATTGGTCAAGAAATTATTATTTATAAAAGAGGACAATGTAATAAGAAGTTGTTTCAAAAGCAAACTTAGAATCAACTCGAAGATTGAATTGGAACTAGCTTATAACAAACTAGATACCAACAAGCACGTATTTAACTAGTATATATATATGTATATGTTAGAATATTACTTACTATATTATTGTATTTTTTATTTATTTCGAATTCCAATTATAATTACTTTTATTTTCCAGCTGTACATATAAGATCAGTTAGTTAGTTACCTTACTTAGCTGTAGGATATGTTAGTCTGTTAGACTGTTAAACTAGGTAATATAAATACTGTTGTCACAGCAATAGAAGTTAATTTTAGCCATTTACTTTCTGTACCAAATTCCTCTCTGTTTCTTTCGTTTGTCTTCTTGATGCTTAACGCATCATTTAGCTAGGTTGATAAACTTGCAAGTTGCTACAATTCACACATGATATCAAAGCTCGAACTTCCAGGTATTGCAGTCCTAATCTTCTAATCAGTATTCTTATCTATTTTGGTTGTAGTCACCTATTTGACTATGAATCAACAATTGGAGTTAGCTATCAACGATCCTTATTACATATCTGGTTTTGATAGTCCTAGTATGTGCATTGGAAATATCTTATTTAATGGCACAAATTATCTCTTCTGGAGCAAGTCTGTAAAGATAGGGCCAAGTGCTAAAGTAAAAATTGGTTTCATTGATGGATCAATTCGTAAGCCTGATGAGAATGCTGCTGATCTTGTCAAATGGAGCCAGTGTGATTACATGGTTAGATTGTGGATTCTTAATTCCATAGTAAGTGAGATGTCTCAAAAGTTCTTACACATTACATCTACATATGAATTATCGTAAGAAGTTAAAGAGCAATACAGATCAGCAAATGGCCCTTTAAGTGTCCAAATTCAACACGAGATAGTGAATTTATGTAAAAATAATCAATCAATTAGTGTCTATTTTAACAAGCTTAAGAAGTGTTGGCATGAAATACAATAGTTACATTCCTTTCCTGTATGTAAATGCAACAGAATGCAATACTGCACTTGTGCGTTGAAAGAAAAAGTAGCAAAGTTTGAATTGCAGAGTAGATTGTTACAATTCATGATGGGACTTAATGAAGCCTATGAAGGAATTTGAAATCAAATTGTATCTATGGAACCACTGCCTTTAGTTAATTAAGCTTACTATCTTGTTCAACAATTAGAGAAGCAACGACAAATTTTTGGAATTGTTAGTTCAAATCAAGATGTCTCTACTTTTGTTGCAAACAAGATTGGTTCTTTAATTGCAATAGTTCTTGCTAATAGGCCGGTTGTTGATAGATGGAAGTTTAAGAGAGGTCTTGTATGCAAGTATTGTAAATCTAAAGGACACAATATAGATTCATGTTTAAAGCTCATCGACTATCCTAATTGGTTTAAAGGGAAAAGGCCTATTACTAAAGGTAGACAATTGAATTTAGTGAGTATCCATCATGAGCCAACAACTCAGTATGATCTTGTTTTAGACACTCCACTTAAGGACTCTCCAAATAATAATTCAGGTATTGCATTATATAACAAAGGTTTTGATAAGGAATTCATGCAAGAGATGTGTCAAGAAGTGCTTCGTATGATGAAAGAAAGGGAGGACTTTGCTGTTGTAAATATGGTGCAAATAGCAGGTATTTCACTTAGTCCTTGCATAAATTCTTTTTGTTCTGAGCTTGAAAGTAATAAAAGACATTTGTAGATAGTAGACATTTGGGCTTCTGAACATATTACTCCATTTTATGAGCTTTTAGTTGAACCTCATAAGTTGACCAGCCCTATGTTTATTAAGCTACCAAATGGAAATACACTTTCTGCTGATGTTTTGGGTAGAGTTAAGATTTCTTCTTTACTTGTGTTGTCATAAGTTCTCTATGTTCCTGAGTTTGCTTATAGCCTGTTGTCAGTTCAAAAAATGCTACACTGTTAATCTTTACAAGCCATCCTTAATTCAAGCTCTTGTTATTTTCAGGACCCAACGTCTTACATAGTTCTAGCTTCAACTTAAGCCTTGAATGGTTTGTATGTTCTTAGTACAAAGTCAAAGAAATTTACTGATGTTTTTACATCTGATTGTAATAACTCTTTGTTGTTAGCAGTCAAAACTTTAAGCTATAAAGATGTTCAACTTCTCCATGATAGGCTAGGACATAGCTTAGTTTCAAAATTACAGCACTTAGATGTTTGTAAAAACTTTGATTTCAAAAACCTCAAGTGCTTTACTTGTCATCAAGCTAAATTTGGCAAGGTACCTTTTCCAACCAACTCGAGTAAGGCTTCATTTGCTTTTGAATTAGTTCATCTTGATGTTTAGGGACCTTACCATGTTCCTTCATTATGTGGAGCTACATACTTTTTAAACAAATTTTTAATGATTTTTCTAGAGCCACTTGGACATATTTACTACATCATAGGTCACAAGTGTATTATGTTCTTACCCAATTCATTAAATACGTCATTAATCAATTTTAAATTACCCTTAAGACATTTAGAACTGACAATGGGGGAGAGTTCTTGTCAAGAAGTTGTAAGGAAATTTTAAATGACTTTGGGATTTTGCACCGACTTTCCATGCCATACTTTCCATAACAAAATGGTAGAGTAGAAAGAAAACATTATCACTTACTAAAGACATCTAGAGTACTTAGGTTACATGCTAATTTGCTAAAGAGTTTTTGGAGAGAGTGCATTCTTATTGCTACACATCATATTAATATCATGCTTACTAAGCTTCTTGGCTAGAAATCACCTTTTGAATTGTTGTTTCACAAAGCACTTCGCTATGATGATCTTAGGATCATGGGATACTTGTGTTTTGTTAAGACCTTAGGTCCTAAATAAGACAAGTTTGATCCTAAAGCTTCCAGATGTGTCTTTCTTAGCTGTTACTGGTAGGAAAGGGTTTAATGTCTATAATCTAAGTACTGGACAGATTGTTGTCAGTCGAGATGTTCTCTTCTTTGAAACCATATTTCCTTTCAAGAAAGAAAATCTGCTTGAAACTGAACATTGTCCTTACTAAGCTGCTTTGCCAACAAACCAACAAGTTCCTTCACTTCCTTGCTTACAACAAATTTGGTTTCAACCCTTTATGTTAGTCGATACTGCTTTTCAAACACACCGAACTTCACCAGAGTCTTCTATTCCCATTTCTTCAAGTACTCTTACTCTTATACACAGATCCAATAGAGTTTCTCATCCACTAAGTTGGCTTTGAGATTTTGTTTCCTCAGTCCAATCTAATGAGCATATCGCTAAGTTTTCAATCAAGTCACAAACCTCATTTCCTTTACTCGATCCAGATTCATTCCAATTCTATACTCATGACTTTGTTGTATCTCTAACCAATGTGCTATCTACCATAAAACTAGTATGAATTGAGGCTATGCAGCATGAATTGAATGCCTTGGGTCCAATGAGACTTCGGAATTAACTCCTCTTCCTCTTGGAAAAAAACTAATTGGGTGTAAATGGATTTTCAAAGTCAAATACTAGCTTGATGGAAGTATTGAGAGGTATAAAGCTAGATTATCAACTAAGGGATACACTCAAGTTGAGGGATAAGACTGTCATGATACATTCTCACTAGTAGCCAAGCTTAATACTGTGTGCATATTCATTGTTATAGCCATTGCTTATTCATAGCCCTCACATCAGATAGAAGTAAATAATGCTTTCCTTCATAGCAATACGGATGAGGAAATCTACATGGTCCCACCTCAGGTTATACTAAGGCCACTTCTAATTAGGTCTACAAGCTAAAGAGGTCTTTATATGGATTGAAACAAGCCTTACAATAGTGGAATATTGAAATTTCTATGTTTCTACTTTCCATAAGATACATTAATCCAAGCATGATGCATCTCTGCTTGTGCAACAAACAACAATTGGTTTTATAGCTTTACTACTTTATGTGGATGATATTTTAATTATTGGATCAAATGATCATATGATTGTTGCATTAAAGGATCAGTTGCATAAAGCCTTTACCATCAAAGATTTAGGCCTCGCATGGTATTTCCTTGGTTTGGAGTTATGTAGAACCTAGGAAGGTTGCTTGATCAATGAGCGCAAATTTCTATTGGATGTTCTTAGTGAAACAAGTCTTATTGCTTCGAAACCTACTAAAACCCCATTACCAAGTGGATTGAAACTTGACAATGATCAAGGAGATCTCTTGCTTGATCCTACTACTTATAGAAGGTTAGTTTGGTGGCTATCATACGTTAATCTTACTAGGCCAGATATTAGTTTTACCGTACATACCCTTAGTAAACTTTTGTCTAAGCCATGGGTTCCTCATTTTCAAGCTACTATACATGTTCTCAAATATTTGAAAGGCACTCTATCATTGGGGATATATTTTTCAATTGCCAACCAGTTACCGCTTCATGCATATTCTAATTCCAGCTGGGTAGGGGACTTACTGAATTGAAAATCCATCAGTAGATATTGCATTTTCTTAGGGTCTGCTTTGGTTTTGTAGAAAACAAAAAAGCAAAATATAGTTTCAACCTCTTCCACAGAGGTTGAATTTCGTAATTTTGCTGCAACGTCCAAGGAACTGTTGTGGACTTCATACATTTTGCATGATCTTTGTGTTCCAATTTCTTTACTGATTTCCTTAAAGTGTGACAATAAGTCAGCTATCTTAATTGCCAATAATCCGTATCATCATGCTTACACTAAACACATTGTTATTAATGTGCACTTTGTGCGAGATCACATTACATTTGGATTATTAGCTTCGATTCATGTTTCTTCTCACATTCAACTGGCTAATATTTGCACAAAGCCATTGCCTAAAGCTTGTCTAATATTTCTTCACTCTAAGTTGGGTCTTTAAGAATTCCCAACTTGAGGGGGGAATGTTAGAATATTACTTATTGTATTATTATATTTTTTATTTATTTCCAATTCCAGTTGCAATTACTTTTATTTTCTAGCTATACATATAGGATCAATCAGTTAGTTACCTTGCTTAGCTATAGGATTTGTTAATCTATTAGACTGGGCAATATAAATACTTGCAAGTTGCTACAATTCACACACGCTCCTTAACCAGGGGACATTCNTATTGAAAATTATAATTCAACCCAAGAGTCACATGAAACCTTAGGTTCCATAATCCTAAATACACGAATTCTAAGCTATCATAATGAATCTAAAAATAAGTTCCATCAAAAACATAAAATAAAACATGAAAAACTCCTTTGGTTGATGAACAATCTCTTCAATCTTGAAGTTGGTGTTGCTCTCGCCTTTTTCTTCTCCTTCTCCTCAAGTCTCTTCTCTTCTCTCGTGTCTCCTTCGTCTTCTCTAATGTCTCTTTCGTCTTTAACCCCTCATATGTCCTTTTATAAATGTATTATAAAGATTCTATTTTCATCATCAGACACGGCTTGGGACATCGCTGTGTCCCCAGGTCGTATAACTTTCTGACCTTAGCAAATTTTTCTAGATGGACACAACCTAGGGACATGGCCATGTTTAAGACTGTGTAACTTTAAAACTTCATAACTCCTTCATTTGAACTCTGAATTGAGTGAAATTTGATTCCTTTTCTTCATTTTTGATCCTAAAATGCGTTCAAACCTTGAAATCAAAATTTTACTCAATTAAGTATCAATTTCTTTAAAGAAAACTAAAAATGTAAGGGAAATACTATAAAATCACCATGTGAAATATGTTTAAAATCAGAGTTATTAAATTTCCCTACACTTGAGCATTTGCTTATCCTCAAGCAAATAAATCTAAAACAAAACTTTCGGGACAAGAAACGCTAAGCAAAATTTATCACTATTTAAGAAACCGGTGAACGAATACACTTGACCCGAAGAAAAGTAAGAAAATCATTCTCAACTAACTTGCAATAATAAAGTCAACCAATTTCATCTGACCATATTTGAATGCTCCAACAATACTTAATACTAGAGTTCACTAGTTAATTTATGAAAATCAAAGCTTACCCGAGTCATTTAACCAAGGATTCTTAAACTAAAAATTGGATTTAACATCTCGCCAACCAAGAAAGAGTCATAAAAATTTTGTCCATTTGATTAAAGTGTATACAATTCTCTCTTCCATCTCACTAAGCACCATAATCTAAAACAAACACATTTTACATCAACTCATCCTCTGATCATCCCCCTAGTTCATGCTTTTGTTGAGAGGTCTTTTGAATTTACTTTATTTTAGCACAATTGCATTGGTAAAGGGAAAGAATCTCGCTCTTCTGACAGACTAAGACCGATCCATACCAACTTATTCCTTATATTGATAGTGGGAAAGAACCTTGCTCTTCTGATGGACCAAGGCCGATTTATATCAATTTTTTCATTAGAATTGGCATTGGGACTCAATCTCGCTCTTTTGATGGACCAAGATGAATCCTTATCAATTTTTTCTATTCATACACTTGTTATTACTTTTGACCTCCAATCATTGTGATTTTTCAGGGGTTTCTCAAAAGAAGAATTTCGTTTGTTTGTTTGCTAAAAATTATAGGGCTCTAAAAATTTCTAAGAGAAAGGTATACATAAAAGTAAATTTTAAAAATAACCATGACTAACTCTCAACTAGTGATGTTGCTCCAATCTCAAGTCTTAAAGTCCTAAGCTAAATAACTCGTAACTCTGTCCTCCACAGATTTGACTAATCAATTCTAGTAGAGTATAATAAGATCAATAATGATCAACATGACACAATTGATGTAGGGGCCACAACAAATATGCCCTTTCTTCCGTATAGTGGTGGCTGAAAAGTTCAGCAATTTCGATAGCGAGATTGATGGGATGTTTATGAATGACACTGTACAGATAGAGGCAATCCTTGTTGGAAACCACCCCGGTGCTGAGGCCTCTGCTAGTCAATGTATGTGAAAACAGCTAATGAAGAACCCGATATTCAGGCTTGACTAATTGAGAGGCCTTACTCCTTGTTGGATCATAAGCATCGCCAACTGTAATCTCGTTCCAAAACGACCTTGCTGTTACTCCACGGGGAAAATGACACGAGAGACGTTGGAACTCGTCTGTTCGTGTATATCTATCTTCATAGAGACCGAGATATCTGCCCAATTGAGCTATGGTCATGTGGAATGGGTGGCCACTCAATGTGAAATGTAGTTTGTGTTTGGGGCCTATGCCAGTAGCACTCTCTTTATCAAGTTTGTAAGTACACAAAAACTCTAGAGTTAGCTCTTTATAAATCGGAGCTTCAAGAGATAAAAAGCGCTCCCAAATAGTACCATCCAAGAGCTCCTTCATTTTTGTGGTAAGCTCTAATTGAGCAAGAACATCCCAATCCAGCCGAAGGGTCTCGCTGAAAGGCTTATTCTGAAGTAAATTATATCGTTGCACCTGGTAGTCTTCCTTAAATTGAAGCATTGGGTGCTCCATCGGGGGAAGAGTAGCTAATGGTTCAACTATTGCTCCTGATTGTGATGAAGAGGATGCTGCAAATTTGGATTTCCGGCGAACAGTAAGCTTAGCGCGATTCGCCATTGAATACTTGAAAAGAATCAACAAACCAAATAAAAAACGCACATCCTTGTCGCACGTAGTTTAAGAAGGCAGAGGGAAATAAGATTTATAGTGAAGAATATTAACCGAATTCTCATTGGGGCATTTAAACAAACATGTGGAGTGCAGCTGGAAAACTAGTTGGTGGAAAAGAAATAACTTGCAAATTCATCCAACTAATTCTACAATATACTTACTACATTACAATTAGCTCGAAACACAGGCGTCCCAACATATAAAAGATGCTAAATGACCCAGAATTGTTTTCTCATATTTCTAACCCTAACTAGCATAAATGAATAAGGATTAGCAAATTAGCCAACAAAATGCGAAATTGAGAGAGCACATGAATATCTAACTAGATGAGACATCATAAAGGTATATAAGATTAAGAAACACAAGGCAATGGTGCATGGCGTTTATGAAATAACAAAATAAATTTGCAGACCAAATGTAAGAACCAACGCACACAAGATCAAAATTTTAAGTAGCTAAACTGCCTAAACCATGAGGAAGATAGAGCGAAATCAATAAGGAGACTTACTTGGATCAGGATTCGTAATGTCAAGAATTGTGGGGAGAAGAGGGAATATGCGAGAGAGAGATCTGTTGGATTGTGAATGTGTGAGAGAGTGTGTATTTTAAATAAATCGAGCATGTGCAAAATCGTGTAAGGTTGGGCAGACACGGACTAGGACACAACCGTGTCCCTTGCCCATGTAACTTCCTATGTATGTCGTGTCTCACTTGGGCGGACACGAGTTGGGACACAACCATGTCCCATGCTCGTATAACATTCTGTGTTTCTGCATGGATTCTAGACGCACACGGGCGCCCGTGTAACTTTCTGTTGCCGTACATTAAAACTGGACGGACACGGGCTAGGACATGATCGTGTCCTACGCCCGTGTAACTTTCTGTAGGCAGTCGGTATTACTAGGCGCACACGGGCTGGGATACGACCATGTCCCATGCCCGTGTAACTTTCTGTACCCACGGAGGAAAATCTAAATTTGGGCGGACACGGGCTGGGACACGACCGTGTCCTACGCTCGTGTAACTTTCTGTGGGTAAGGCAGATTAAAGGGCTTGGATGGATACGGGCTGGGACACGACCGTGTCCCTCGCCCGTATAACTTTCTGTTTTTTTTTTCATGAATCTAATTTAAAAATAAAGGAAACTTAAAGAAATAAAAGTAATTAAACTAGAAAAATAAGAAAAAGAAAACTAAAGAGAAGAATCAACAATGAAACAAAAAGGGAAAAACCTATGACAAAAATTGAAAAAAAAAATAAAAGAAGAAAAGCAAAGTTAGATAAAAGGAAAATAAAATGAAATAAACTTAAAGAACTAAAGTATAAGCAAAGTTAGACATGGGTTGCCTTCCAAGAAGTGCTATAGTTAACGTCGATAGCTCGACCGGATGTGTCTTCTCATGATAGTTCTGTTGGATGGAGGTAAAACTCCTCTCGTCCAACATGCTCCAAGTTTCCACTCAAGTATAACTTCAACCGTTGCCCATTTACCTTAAATGTGCCCTTCTCCGGGTGTGTAACTTCAACAATCTCATACGGGAAAACTCGTGTAATTGTAAATGGTCTCGACCACTTAGATTTCAACTTACCTGGGAATAAACGAAGGCGAGAATTATACAAAAGAACATGATCACCTTCTTTAAATTGTCGTCCTTGTTTGATTTGCTGATCGTAGTACTTTTTGGCCCTTTCTTTGTATAGTTTGGAGTTCTCATAAGCATTCGCTCGCCATTCCTCTAGCTCGTTCAGTTGAAGTTTCCTGTAAGAACCTGCACATTCAAAATCAACATTAGCACTCTTAATTGCCTAATAAGCCTTATGTTCAATCTCTACTGGTAAATGACAAGCCTTGCCATATACAAGTTGGTAAGGTATGGTCCCTAATGGTGTTTTGTAAGTGGTTCTATATGCCCATAGAGTATCATCCAACTTTTTTGACCAATCTTTTCTATGGTACTCTATGGTTTTTTCAAGAATTCGCTTAAGATCGCGATTGGCAACTTCCACTTGGCCACTACTTTGGGGGTGGTACGGGGTGGCTATCCTATGTGTAACGCCATAATGTTTCAATACTTGGTCGAGTTGAGCATTACAAAAGTGTGTTCCCCTATCACTTATAATTGTCCTAGGGGTGCCGAATCTAGAAAATAGGCCTTTCAAGAATTTTTTTACTACCCTAGCATCATTAGTAGGTAGGGCTTAAGCTTCCACCCACTTAGAGACATAGTCAATAGCTACTAAGATATATTTATTTCCATTAGAGTTCGGGAAAGGACCCATGAAATCGATCCCCCACACATCAAATACCTCAACCTCGATGATGGGATTTTGTGGCATTTCATCCCTACGGGATATATTCCCCACTCATTGGCAACGATCACAACTCTCAACATATCTCTGGGCATCTTTGAATAAGGTAGGCCAATAAAATCCTACCTTTAGGACCTTATGAGCTGTCCTATTGGCACTATGATACCTACCCGTAGGCCCCAAATGATAGTAGCTCAAAATTCTCCATCCTTCGAGATGTGGTATATACCTTCGAATAACATGATCTGCACATACTTTAAACAGGTAAGGATCATCCCAAAAATAATGTTTCACATCAGAAAAAAAATTTCTTCTTTTGCTGGTGTGGAAGTCCCTTCAGTATAATCCTAGCAGCTAAAAAATTAGCAATATCCGCAAACCAAGGAATTTCCATATCACTTACCTGGGCGATGGCATAGAGTCGCTCCTCAGGGAATTCATCCTTGATCTTATTCTTGTCGAGCATTTCCAAGTTTGGATTCTCCAATCGAGATAGGTGATCTGTTGCTAAATGCTTAGCGCCTTTTTTGTCTTTGATCTCCACATCAAACTCTTGTAGCAACAAGATCCACCTAATTAATCTTGGTTTTGCATCTGGTTTTGCTAACAAGTACCTAAGGGTAGAATGATCAGTATAAACAATCACTTTAGATAGAAGCAAATAAGAGTGAAACTTATCAAAGGCAAAAACAACTACTAGCAACTCTTTTTCTGGAGTAGTGTAGTTCTCTCGAGCATTCGTAAGAGTTTTGCTAGCATAGTGAATTGGTTGAAAGTGCTTGTCTCGCCTTTGCTCCAGCACTGCCCCAATTGCGTGATCACTTGCATCACACATAAGTTCAAAGGGAAGTGCCCAATCAAGTACTACCATGATTGGAGCATTGGTAAGTTTCTCTTTAAGGATATTGAAAGCTTTCAAATACTCTTGAGAGAAAACATAAGGCACATCCTTCTCTAATAACTTAGTCAAAGGGGAGGGGGGGGGGGGTAATTTTCTAGAAATCCTTGATAAATCGCCTATAAAAACCTGCATGTCCTAAAAAGCTTCTTATGGCCTTAACCGAAGTTGGAGATGGGAGTCTTACAATCGCATCCACTTTGGCAATATCTACCTCAATTCCTCGATAAGAGATCTTATGGCCCAGCACAAAACCCTCTTATACTATGAAGTGGCACTTCTCCCAGTTGAGGACAAGATTGGTCTCTTCACACCTGGTGAGTACCCTGTCCAAATTATTCAAATAAAGGTCAAATGAGTTGCTAAAAACTGAAAAATCATCCATAAATACCTCTATTATGTCCTCAATCAAATCATCAAAAATAGCTAACATGCATCGCTGGAATGTAGCAGGTGTATTGCAAAGACCAAAAGGCATTCTGCGGTAAGCAAAGGTGCCATAAGGACAAGTGAAAGTGGTGTTCTCTTGATCTTCCGGTGCAATAGGTATCTGAAAATAACTAGATAAGCCATCCAGAAAACAATAAAACATATGTCCAGCCAATCGTTCTATCATTTGATCAATAAAAGGTAAGGGGAAATGGTCCTTACCTGTAGCATCATTTAACTTTCGATAATCGATACATACACGCCAACCTGTTACCATTCTCATTGGGATCAATGCATTCTTTTCATTAGGGACTACTATCATCCCACTTTTTTTTGGAACTACTTGCACTAGACTCACCCATGAACTGTCAGAGATAGGATATATCAGACCTGCATCAAGGAGTTTAATAACTTCCTTTTTGACTACCTCTTTCATGTTTGGATTCAAGCGTCTCTAGGGCTGCACAACCAGTTTGTGGTTTTCTTCCATTAAAATCTTATGAGTACAAAAGGAGGGATTGATACCTCGAATATCGGATATTTTCCAAGCAATGGCCCTCTTATGCTCCTTGAGTACTTTTAGCAACCTTTCTCTCTGTTCCTTTTCCAAATTGGATGCTATAATTACCGGTAATTTGGAGTCCTTCTCTAAGAAGACATATTCCAAGTAATCAGGTAATTGCTTTAGCTCCAATACTAGTGGCTCCTCAATCAAAGGTTTTAACTGTGCTTCCTTCCTTTTTTCAAACTCTTCAAACCCTTTCTCAATAGAGATAGGTTTATTTGCTTCCAGTTGGGCTACCACCTCGGATTTGACAGGATCTTCTGAAGCTTCCTCCTTGCCTAATTGCAAGCAACTCTCCAACGGATCCTTAAGAAGAACCTCCTGTATATAACTTGAAACAAAAGTGTCAGTAAAGTCCAAAAGGTAGCAAGTATCATCCTGATCGACAGACATTTTCATAGCCTCCGAAATTTTAAACATGATCTCTTCATTTCCTACTCGAAGAATGAGCTTGCCATCACTAACATCAATGATAACCCTAGCGGTAGCTAAGAATGGTCTACTTAGGATAAGGGGCAACTCAAAATCTTCAACCATATCTAATATCACAAAATCAACTAGAAAAATAAATTTACCCACTTAGACTAATACATCCTCAAATATACCTCTAGGATACGTCACAGATCTATCAGCTAATTATAAGCTCATGCGTGTGGGCTTAGGTTCCCCTAATCCTAGTTTCTTGAAAAATTTATAAGGCATTAAATTGATGCTAGCACCCAAATCAGCTAAAGCTTTGTCAATTAACAAATTACCAATATGACAAGGAATTGTAAAACTTCCTAGGTCTTTTAGCTTCTTGGGCAACTTGTTTTATATGATCGCTAAATACTTTTAATCCAAGATGACTGTAGAAAGCTCCTTAAGCTTCCTCTTGTTGGATAACAAATCTTTCAAGAACTTAGCGTACTTCGGCATCTGTGACAGGGCATCAACAAGAGGTAAGTTAATATGCAATTGTTTAAAGAGGTCAAGGAACTTACTGAATTATTGGTCATTGCGATCTTTCTTGAGTCTTTAGGGATATGGGATAGGTGGTTGATATTCCTTCACCTTTGATGACTCTACATCTTCCATTGCTTTCGTCCCCTCCTTACTCTTGCTAGTTTCCTCGCTAACCTTCCTCTCAGCATGCAACTCCTTCCCACTTCGAAGTGTTACTACCTTGACATGTTCCTTTGGATTGGGTTCTGTATTTCCCGGTAGCGTTCCTTGCGGTCTTTTAGAGATTAGCTTCGCAAGTTGACCAATTTGGTTCTCAAGGTTGCGATTTGAAGCCTCTTGATTCCTCAGCGAGGATTCAATGTTGGATAAGCGAGCCTCATTGCCTTGAATATATTTTGTGAGAAGTTTTTCCACACTGGACTTCTTTTCTTGAGTGAGAGGAGGTGGGAATGGTCTTGGAAATCCAAGTAGGCCAAAGTTTGTCTTCTGCTGGCCTTGGTTTTGATTTCCCCATGAGAAATTGGGGTGATTCCTCCATCCTAGATTATAAGTGTTGTTGTAGGGGTTATTTTGTTGCTTAGGTGGATTTCCTAGATAATCTAGCTATTCCAATTGTTCTTGTGCTCCATACCCCTGCATACCAAAGTCACTTACATCCGATTGCACTTATTAAGGGTCAACAGAGAGTGCATCAATCTTCTTACTCAATAAGTCCACCTTGGCTGCCAGAGCAGTAGTCAAGTCCACCTCATAAATTCCCATGGCCTTTTGCTTGGCTCTAGTGGTTTCCCACTGATAATTGTTCATCGCTATTCCTTCAATCAGGTTTTGTGCTTGCTCAGGTGTCTTTGTATTCAAAGTACCTCCTGCGGATGCATCAATCATCTGTCTCGTAGATAAATTGAGACCATTATAGAAGGTCTGAATCTGCATCCATAATGGGAGGCCATGATATGGGCACCTCCTGAGCAAGTCCTTAAACCGCTCCCAAGTGTCATATAGCATCTCCGCTTCCAATTGAGCAAAACAAGAAATATCGTTTCGAAGTTTAGCTGTCTTTGCAGGTGGAAAATACTTCTCCAAAAATTTCTCTATCAATTCATTCCAAGTTGTGATTGAATTTCTTGGTAGGGAGTTCAACCACTGTTTTGCTCTACCCCTCAAGGAGAAAGGAAATAGCCACAGTCGGATGGCATCATCCGTGGCTTCGTTGATTTTAAATGTATCATAAATCTCTAAAAAGCTAGAGATGTGGGCATTAGGATCTTCATCTTGGAGACCGTCAAACTGAACATATTGTTGCACCATTTGTATGATGTTAAGTGCAATTTGGAAGTTATTAGCCGCGACGGTTAGCCTTGCGATGTTAGAGTCAACTCCAATGAGTGTAGGCCTTGAATAGTCAGACATGGTCCGATTTGCTTCATTCCCATTGTTAGCCATATGTGGTGGATCTTCTTGCTCGATGAATTGAGTGTTGACCTCTTCACCTTCTTCCTTGATTTGAACGATTGACTTGTTGTCTATGGTCACCACAATTTGTCTAGGTCGCGATCTCAAATTTTGAAGGGCAGTTCTCTCAATTTGAAGATTGAGTCCTACCAAATCTTCCGGATTGCTTCGGGTCATGCACTACAAGGGCAAGAAATATAAAATCAATTGCAGCTCTAGGTAATAAAAATAAACAATGAAAACAAAAGGGAAAAAGAAAAAAAAATGGTTAAAGTAATAAAGCAACTAGTGTTCTTAATATCAAAAATCTCTGGCAATGGCGCCAAAAACTTGGTAATAGGCAAGTGCACCTATCAATTTTAATATAGCGGATGTGAGTCCGAGTAAATCCCTCAGAGACATTGAGTACTAATATTAACCTTAGCTCTATTATCTAATCGGAAAATTGTGATGACTTGAATGAATTAAAAATACTAAAATTAACAAACTAAACTAATTATGAGACTTGATTAAGTAATTTAGAAAGTAATAAAACTAAGAATGACTTCAAGTATGCAATAACGTATTTAGGAATTATTTTCCCTAGTGTTTAACATGTAATCGTTTAAAATATATTCAATTCAGTTTCTATTATTCTTGACCGGAGGGATTCACAATTAAAGCTAATACTTTTCTCAAGCATATTAACCCTAATCCTAAATTATTTACCGAAATCTCTTCACTTAGTAATATAACTTAGGGTTGCATTAATGTATAATGAATTCCTACACAAATAATTAACTTTTCGGAAGAAATACGTATCTTATCTCTAAGTATACATGTAATTCTCCCCAATTATGCCAAGATCTAATTACACATGCAATTTCTCAATCATCATGCATAACATCATAAATTGATACTCTAGAATTATTAATCAACAATTAAACAATATAATTGAATCAAGAAAAGATAGAAACTTTATTGAAAATTATAATTCAACCCAAGAGTCACATGAAATCCTAGGTTCCACAATCCTAAATACACGAATTCTAAGCTATCATAATGAATCTAAAAACGAGTTCCATCAAAAACATAAAATAAAACATGAAAAACCCCTTTGGTTGATGAACAATTTCTTCAATCTTGAAGTTGGTGTTGCTCTCGCCTTTTTCTTCTCCTTCTCCTCAAGTCTCTTCTCTTCTCTCGTGTCTCCTCTGTCTTCTCTAATGTCTCTTCCGTCTTTAACTCCTCATATGTCCTTATATATATATATATATATATTATAAGAATTCTGTTTTCGTCACCAAACACGGCCTGGGACATGGCTGTATCCCCAGGTCATGTAACTTTCTGACCTTAGCAAATTTTTTTGAATGGACACAGCTTGGGGACATGGCCATGTCCTAGACTATGTAACTTCAAAACTTCATAACTCCTTCATTTGAACTCCGAATTGAGTGAAACTTGATTTCTTTTCTTCTTTTTTGATCCTAGAATACGTTCAAACCTTGAAATCAAAATTTTACTCAATTAAGTATTAATTTCTTTAAAGAAAACAAAAAATGTAACGGAAATACTATAAAATCACCATGTGAAATATGTTTAAAATCAGAGTTATCAATTACTGATTAAATAGTGACATGATATTAAATTTGAGTGTTATGTCGGCGCTGATAAATGTATATGTGACATTTGCTAGGGTCTGTGTTATCTTGGAAAAGAATCTAGGGATAAACTTTATCTGTTAAGGTGTTCACTAAAGTGAACCTGATACTGAGATCCTAGAGTTGACAAAACTACAAAGTAAAAGTTGGATAACACATGATAAATAAGTTTGCTTAAATTGGTTGGGTTTTGCTTGGCATGCAATCTAATGCATTCATGACATAGTACAAAAAAGACCTATAGGTTAAGTTTTCTAAAAACTGAGATATTGTTAGGTTAGTTTCCATATGAAAAACTGAGTTTCTCAAGTGAACTACTTGATTTGTAAAAGTTAGATTTATTAAGTGAACTATTTAATTTGTAAAAGCTGGGTTTTCAAGTATATAGAGATTGAATTATATCTGCTGCGCCAGCTATATATTGGATTTTCTAACTACTCTATGTGGTTATTGCTAAGCTGAAATGTTTGCTAGGTTCTTGGATATGTTATCTATATGCCCGATTTGAGTTGACCAAATTGGATGAGTTGATAGGTTGGGCTAGGATATCGATGCTAATGCATATCACGTACAGAGCATGGCACATGCTTGTCGCATTTATATTGCTTGGCTGGGAAATTATAAGATAATATAATTGGACTAACTACTTGAATGATATACCTATTGTGTTATGCTTGTTGTTGTATGTTTGTTCATTCTCATTTAGCTCGCAGTAACTGTGGAGATAAGTTTCTCTTATCTTTAAGTTACAGATAAATAGATAGAAGAAGGTATCAAAGTAATAAGAAGACTTCAAAACTCTAACTAAAGATGAGATCTTGCGAAAAGTCATTGACTACAAATATGGCTTGAGTACACGAAGATTTCTTTTTAGGAAAGTAGTGAATGTTACTTCATCAAATGTTTAGTATAGTCGTGACAGTTTAAAAACATATATTTGTAAAAGAGTTATTATATTATACAAAAGTGTATAATTATAAAACTTTTAGTATGACTCATTAATGTGGAAGCCTTTGTTGTTGTTGTTGGTCATATTGAATGAGACATTATTTGAAAATAGCTATTTATAAAACAAAAGAGGAGATTAAATACATGTTTTGCCTTATCCTTAACTCAAGAATGGTAATAATGATCTGTCTTCAAGTATCAAGAGTTTAAGAAAAAATTTTAAGTAGATACTTAAAAGGTGTGGTATTACAATACATTTGTTAAGTTAAAGTTGTATATAAGATTATGGGAGGAAAGAAAAAAAAGGAGGAAAAGTAGCTTTATGAACCATGTTTATAAATATTGGACCACAAAAGCTACACGACACGTGATAAATTATTGGACATCAGTATAAATAAATAAGATATATCACGGAATGTTTGCTGCCATTGTTCATAAATCCAGTCTATAAAAGAATTTTTCTAAAAGAAAAAAGGAGAGAAGGTTCGTTCAAGAGGGCAAGCATTTTAGGTACTAAAAAGAGAAATGGTTTGCATTTGATAGAAAGGTTGTGTGCAATTCGAAAAGAAGAGTGCATGGATTTAAAAAATCTCCAACTCTGTGCCAAACCCCACTAAGAAGGTGGAGGTCATGTGCTTTGACAAAATTCTTTTGCTCAAACCATCATAGTCCATTCTTGATGGCTAGCCTTTAAAGTTGAGTTTCCTAGATACTTCTCATCATTCAAATCTTCACCTTCAATCAACAAAAACCCTAACAGTGAAAGCTTCTCCAACTTCACTTTCAAGTGATTCTCATATTGTAGGATATATATATTTCTAATTTGAAAAGTCTTTTCTGTCGTTTGTCTTGCATATCACACTTCTAGTGGAGCACACGATAAGGATGGACCACATCGTATATGTATCTCTGTTTTACGAATATATATATATTATAATCCACACTTTTCAATTATCGAATATTATTATAATAAATCTTAAATGGTTGTATGTCTAGTCGTCTTTAGCTATAAGCTATTACAGAAAACTATGATAGTTGCCAGACACTAGTAACAAATGGGCAGGAGATAGGAAGAAAATTGTTATGTTAGGTGGTGACCTTTCATTTTATGAGTTATTATTATTATTATTATTTTCTTTTTTCAAAGTTACTTCTACTAATAAAGAAATATCAGAAGAGCGATACTTCCAGTTCGGATATAAAAGTTTAATCAATTAGGATGGAGATTTCAATTCTATAGCTGCAGCACATCTCAAACTGGCCTTAGGTAACTACCTAATCAACACTAGTAATAGCTTCTCCATGGACTAACGAAAAACAACAATTCTAAAAGAAGTTTTCAATACAAAGATGTCTAATAAGTCTCCGATTTCTCTAAGAGCTACATATGCATGCCTTTCAAAACCTTGTCGAAAAGAACATTAAAGTCCATCCCCAGAACAGCATTGTTCCTTTGTCTTTGGCTAGCAGTTAGCAATCATCCGTGCAAGGGATAACATAACGGTTTATATTTTAATTTTGCTATTATTTATAATTATATATCTGAAATTTCTACTTATCTGATTATACACTTAATTGAAGATTTAATTATTACTATGCATGTATCAATTAACTCCAATTTATAGTATTAGTTTAATCAATACAATCAATAAATGATATTGTCAACTATGACCTTAAGAGAGTCAATGACCCTCCTAATGCCCCGATGGCTGCTCGTGAATCTCGTGATTCACATTTTCGTAGTGGATTGTGATATTCTATTTTAAAGGAGGTAGTTGATGGTCATTTATTGGGAATTGTATAGCCTCTTTAATACTGTATATAGCCTTTCTATTGATTAATTGTGCTGATTGGTCTAATGATATAAATTGAAGTTAATTGAAACGTATATTATGATAACTATATTTTTAATTGAATGTATAATTTAATAAATCAAAATTTTGGATATATAATTATAAAATAGGACAAAATTAAAATGTAAACACTCTTCACAAAAGCTAGAGCTTCCTCTGTCCCACAATCATTTGCATTCACGTGAACTGCTGCAGCTTATGAGTTTCCCACGTGAATCTTTTTCAATAGTACCTAGACCTCGTTCTATTTACGAGTTTCACTTACATTAACTAGACATTTTATTTATTAAAAGAAAAATAAAAGAGTAAGGTTACTCAAGGTTATAAAATACCTTGTGAAAATAAAAAAGTAATCAACGCGAGGGACATGTAAATGTAGAAAAGAAAGGATATTCTTAATTAGCAGGATATCCCGAAAAGTTAATTTTTTTTTTTCCTATTTACAAAACATTTCATGATTAACCTTTTGAAAGTGGAACTTTTATTGACAAGATAAACTAATATATTATTCAAGTAGTCAACTAATAGAACTCTATATAATATTTTCAAGAGTGTCGAGATCCATTTCAGCACTCATTTTGAACTGTTCATAGTGCTGGTGGTTAACAACCATAAAATACATCAATAAAAGATTAAAATCATACTTAATATTTGCTATTGAAATTCTAATGATTGTTTACCGTAACATCCAACCCCTCTTACCATTATTCACTCTTACAAACCACTAGTAATTGTTGTGTTATTTGACAATCTTAACTTTGATAATTCCAATATTAGGAAAAATCATAGAAACTTTAACATGCACTAACATTAGTAACCTTCCCCTCCCTTTCCTTTATGCATGTTTTGAAAATAATAGATCATATTGCACTTAACACGAGCATCACGGAAACTCACATATAGTGCTTGTTGCACCCTTCATTCTAGGAGCACAAGTTATTGTTTCTTAGCACTTCTGTATCGTCCACTAAGTTGGCCATTTCTTTGACATGAAAATGACAAATGGGCTAAAGTCCGATTTGACGGGCAAGTTGTCTCGCTCATGCGTCTTGGGTTCTTGTCTGCTCAGATATTCAAGTAACATTAAACTCATTCTTTGGACAAAGTCAGGACACCCCCAATCCTGCTCCTAGGTCAGAAGGTCTGGATCATTGTGATGCGCCGAGGAGAAATGGATGTGAATCAATATCGCTATGGCCCAAATTTTGGAGTAAAAATAGGTAGTTCAAGGGATCATTGGAAGTTGCAACGTCTCAGGTAAAAGTAGGGATGTCAGTGGGGCACCAGCTCTACAGGCCGGCTCAAAACCTTCATTCATAGGCTCGGTCACGATTAAGTTGTGACCAACTCATAGGGAAGCGGTTTCGAGCCGGTTTGGCTTTTAAATTGTTAATTTTTTTTAATATTTAATTTTTTATTAATTTTTTTAAAATATATTAATAATTTATAATAACATGATCCTCTTTCTCTCTCTTTTTTTAAGTATATTAATTTATTAATAATTTTTATTTTTTTATTAATTTTCGATTTAACATGATTTCAATTTTTTAATTTTTTTCCCTTAAATTTTATCTTTTTTCAACATTTTCAAATCCTTAACATTTGACAAGTGTTACAAAAAAGATTTATATTGAATTTTTTATTTATCTTTAACACATAATTAACTTATAATTAGCCATTTATCATTTATTTGATGATATTATTTTTAAAAAATTATTCTTCACCATGGCAAAGAAATTAATTTCGACATACTATAATTTAATAAATATCATTTAATTATTTTTTCTAACTTAATGGCCTTCCTTTCTCTTTTTCTTTATTTTTTATTTTTTGTTGACTATGAATCGCTGGTTTAACTCGTCGATTCAATGACGAGTCAACTCATCGATTTAGCAGATTCAAGCCCAGCCATTTCTAAGCTAAGTTGATGAGTTGACTCGTCATTGAATCGATGAGTTAAACCAGCGATTCATAGTCAACAAAAAAAAAAAATAAAGAAAGAGAGAACCCAGCCATTTCTAAGCTAAGTCGATTCACGGTTTGAAACCGATTTTTGTACAAGTTTAGGGTAAGTTTGGAATGGGTTTTGCAAAACCTTAACCGACCTGATATTTTATAGAGTTTTCCAAAATTTTTATAGGATAATGTATAGTGTTTTTACCTTATTTATAGAGTCCATCCCAATAAGGTTTTGCAAAACTAGTTAAAAACCCAACTCAACTTGCTAATACTAAATTTTTTTTTTTTTGTAAAATTGATTTATGATGCACATGAAAAAAAATAAAGCAAATGGCATATGTTTATTTAAGACTAAACCAATTTCTATTTACTTTAAATTAATACACGATTATGGAAAAGGAGATAAACGAGAAATAAGGAATGTGGTTGATTAGTTGAGAGAGAGAGTAAAGGCAAGAGAAAAGAGTCATAAAGTGTGAGATTGTAAGAGAGAGAAAGAAATGGGATTAGGGTTTTTTTTTTTTTAAAGACAAAGCATGAAAGAGATATGATATCTTTTATTAATTATTATGTTTTATTATTTACAGGCATTACTAAATTACTAATATTATATATGTATATATTATTATTTTTAATCAGGCTCAGGTTTTTTATCAAGTTTTCTCTAAATTATAAAATTCGATTTGAAACCTTATAGAGTTTAAGAATCATTTTCAGAACCTATTTCAAATCCTACACTCATAAGGATTTTAGCAAGTTGGAAACCCTATATTTGGCCTATCCAATGGCATCCTTACGTAAAAGAACAATACCTATACAGAGGAGTTTTTGAGAATATGATTATTTCAAATTTTAGTTCCTTACGTAGTTCAACGAGAGAAATTCACTGGAAGTTAAATTGCGTACTAGGTAGCCTAGTACTTCTGTCCCATGATGGCAAATGGTCATTCTGTAAAGACAACATATATAGCAATAGCAGAATATCATAATATAAATACAAGTTATGCCTCTAGAGCCCATTCATGAGTACAATTAAGACCAGATCTGCGAATTCAAACATCAAACAATACATTATAAATGAGTTTGTAAAAGTAAAACTTGATACAATTAATAAATAGATTACACCATTTTGATCCTATTTAAAAATATGTCTTAAATTCGAGTTTTGCATCTAAACCCAATTAACAGTCGGTTTAGCAAACAAGTTCTTTGCACATGTCCAGATTTGAACCATGAAACCATTTAAGGTTAAGATTTTTTATATTTATTGTTTAGTTGTATACTTTATTTTCCTTTTATTTTATAGCCTCTTCTAGTATCTACTTATGCACCTTCTCTGTATCTCTTCCTATTATAATTCACTACTACCACTTCGAAATCGGTCTTGCCTGTCGTCGTCACACTTTAGTTCGATAAAGATGGTACTCTTTAACTTTTTCCCTTGTATTCTCTGCATTATGAAAACAAACCATAGTATAATATACATGAAGCTTGTATATTATACTATTAAGTTTGTATACACATTCATTTAAGCATATCTTATTAAGTCTCAATGTCATTAATAAAATTAATCAGCTTTTTAGTAAAACAAAATTGAATGTATTACTTAATTTTGTCTAAACTAACCATGTAATACCATGAATAAACCCACAAAATAATAATACCATAAATATTTTGTCTATGTTAGTCACATAGTGCTTAAAGTTGAAACCAATGATCGTACTCTTGAGCTATAATGTTTTTATTAAACTTATTCATACGTTTAGTTTAAAAATGGAAAACTATCTTTGCATAGTATTAGTAAAACTTTCCATATTATTTCCATTATAAGCATTGAGTAAATTCAAGATAAAATTGGGCACATTCTTTTCTTTTTCTTTTTCTTTTTTTTTTTTTAGATAAAGCCTTGACAATTATGATATATTTATTTTACAATATTTTTAATCAATAAACTAGGTGAATCCACGTACAAACACACTAAGTAAATAGTCATATTATAGGTTTCAATTTTTTAAACACGATTAATAAATGGATTATGTTATAAATTAAGGTTTTCGGATATAAACTGGTTTAGATTCGAATACGAAACACAAGTTGTTGGGGGCTGTGTCACACCCCGAAGCGGCAGAGTCATAACAGCCCCGCCGTATAAACCATCCTAAGATAGAAGTTGGCCTTACAACCGCTATCTTAGATCTGATCTACACAAGGCGTTCACAACTAACCCGCTTTGAAGTAGACAGTTTGTAATTTAAATAAATCATTTACCTATAAAAGTGAGGAATTATATATATATGTTATAATTCAGTTATTGCAATTAAAGTTTACAATATTTCTCTATAGTATATTTCCTAGTTATTATATCATTCAAAAAAATGAAAAGTTCTAAAGTAAAAGCTTAGTCCTTAAAATTGTGTGTTTATTCTTCAATATTTTTCCTCACTCCCCACGATCCAACAGTTGCTAGCTTCAAAGTAGTTGTTGCCGCTTCTTAGGTAGCACCTGCATGATGTCTATAGGGATGTGAGCAACCACAACTCAGTAAGTTAGGACGGAAGACTTAAAACTATACTATACACACAACAAGGTTTTCAATCACTTATTAGGTGCAATGCATATGCAAGCAAATGCCATCGCACGATGTTGTCCAGCCCGTCGTGAGATTAGAGAAATTGCGCCCGCTCTAATCCGGGTTGAGGAGTTGCCGTTAATGCAACAGCTCACGACCAAACCCAGGCTTATGTAATGGAGACCTTGCTCCTCCCGCGACTACCTTTGAACCACTGCCTTCACCCTCGCCGCGACCTCCTCTCCTGTCACTTAGTTCGACTGAGGATGAAGAAGGGACCATTTTGTAATCCTGTGCTATCCCTTCCGAAAGGGGTCGGTATTTAGCCGGAGAGTCCTTAATTCCCCTAACGGGTTGCATGCATGTCTGATTATGATTACTAGTCGGATGTTTGATTAAGTCCAGTTTAGGGTGATCAATCATTACATACAAATCATACAATATATGCTAGAATACAAACAAAATCATAGTATCACCCATAATCAAGCACATGCACACATTCAACTATCTAACAAGTACAACTAAGCATAATCTTAAGCCTCTAAAATACAGCATCGTATTAATCCCAACTTACCTCGACTCCTCGCTCACTCACTCGAGGTCCGATTTGCTCAGGCCATCGCCGTTCATCCCTATAACACAAACGTGGTTTCAACTTTTCATATAACTATTATAAGTTTGTTTTATCCTATAACGCTTATTGTTATGTGTTATTTAGGGTTTAATACACCTAATTATCTAGGTCTTAAGTCTTTTATAATTATTCTAGGTTCGGTTTCGGTTTCCGCATCAATTTCTAAATTAGGTTTTAGTTCGATTTTTAAATCCTAAACATGATCGAATCCTAATGTGAAATTAATTACATTAAGCTCGAGTATCCAAATATCCTATTGGGTCTTAATTTAGTATTCTAAGCTATTCGGTACACGCTAGTCCTAATTAGAGGATCGGATTTATCCCCGATGTGAGAAAATCTTACTTTTTTATATAATTACCTAAAATTCAATCTTAATTCAGATTTAATATTATTCTGATTTTTACTCTAATATTATCTAAATAACCCTAATTTTTCCATATTTATTAATTTACAATTTCACATATTACTAATTTCTTATATTACTTACCTAATTTCCTTAATTAACTATACTTAATACCCAAAGGCTAAGGTTAGGGTTCCATTTCAGAAATTAACATCCCTAAACATCTAATTAAGATCTAAATCAATAATTAACATCCTAATCACCTAATTAATTCCAAATTACCCATTTTATGCCTCATTTTAGGGCCTAAAAATTATCTAAAAATTTCGAAAATTAATTTTTGAAAATGGGCTTCCTAGCACTATTCTATATCATCTAAGTAATCTATAGAAAAATTTTGGGCTTAAAACTATACTCCTAAGGTCATTTATTTCTAAACCGAAACATGCTCGGTTTTGTACGATTTCTTAAGGACCATATATTACGGAACATAATTTCATCAAAATAATATTTTTCCTACAAACTACATACAAAAATATCCTAGAATAACAAAATTCATAATTTTCTAATTATATTTACTATTTTTACAAAATTACACAAGATTTGGGCTGGAAATCGGACTCACCAATTTGGGTGGCTCCGACCACCACGGGCTGCCGTGGCCTTGTCGGCCGGCCTGGGAGCTGCCACCACCGTATGGTGGTGGTGTCCATCCACTCCCAACTCCTCGTCTGGTGTGGGTTCCCTTTAAAATCCTTAACTGCACAGTTTTTCTTATTTTTTTTTATTTTTTGGATTTTCTCTCGAATTTTCAACTCTCTCTAATTTTCTCTGATTTGTATCTATCCAAATGAGCACTATAATTTTTCCTGCTATTTATAGGGCTTTGTGGAATTTATTGTGCATTAAATGGGATGAGACAATTGCCTTATCCCTTGATTTTTGGCTTTTATGTTGGCTTATTCTAATTGGCCGAATTTTTTCTTATTTTTCCCAACTGCCATGACCCAATTCTGGATGATTCATGATTTTTCCTGATTTTTCTTGATTTTTCCTTAATTAATTATGAATTTTCTTTAAGCATTTAATATTATTTTAGCACATTTCGCGTATTTTAAGTAATTACGCGTATTTATACTTACATGTATATTCACATATAGTACAAATAAATATTCTTAAATATTATTTAGGTCATTCTATTATTTTTAGTATATATATAATCTATCTCTAGTAATTTATTAGTTATTAAATTACACTTTTTGCCTTTTCGGTAATTAGCAATTATTATGCTTAAAATTTGAAAATTTTATAGTTTCCTATTTTATTACTTATTTTCTTGAATTCACGTTTATGGGGTCATTTTTACTAATATTCTTCTTAATAATTTATAATTTGGGTTTGATCAGATCTTTTAACCGATCGCCCTAAACTTTAGGTTCTAAATTCAATCATACGGTCAATTGGCTTAGCTTTGGGGCTTACAGGCTGGAATGGGTAATGAGTTTAACCATGCTATGCCTCATGATCCATATTTATAAATGTTTGTGATTATAATTTATGTTTTTATATCCAGTTTATTAACTTTTAGTGTTCGTTTTTTTCAAATCTGTAAAATTAATATGATAAATACTCGTCTTGTCTACAGTCTGATAGTTAACAAAGATAAAGATAATCCATTGTCAACCGGCCCTACCAAAACCATAGGATGTCACATAGAGATAAATAAACATATTCCAGAATAACAGTCGCGTAGCTCGGTTATTTGATAAAATAGGAATGTGGTAAAAAGAAAACAATAAACCATTATTTGAGACAAGGAAATCGCTAGAAGTAATTAAGGGAGGGAAGGAGAAGATTATGAAAATTCTTAATTTACTTGAATGACTGAATGGATGGACAGATTCCTTTTCATTTCCTTTACAAAACTAGGCTAATAACCTCTCAATGATCTTTGCACTATCTAATTAAGTAATATAATGTGGCTCCATTAATTACCTATTAATTTTTCCAATATGCTCTTTTGTCACCTATTAATTAAGAAATATAATATTTGTACAACTTTTAAGAACCTTGTCCTCAAGTAAATAGGAAAAGACAAAGAAAGTGAACAAAATAAAATTACATCAAAATATGTCTAAGTAATTATAAGAAATAGAAACAAAAATTCATTTATTAGGACTGGATGGAAGATTATACATTGTAGGGGTGGGTGTGTTACATTTGGTTCAGTTTTCCATCCAAACCGACCCATAAAACTATAGTTCAGTTTTTATAACTTTAATCCAAATCGTACGATCCAAATTAGGAATTTTTTCAAATAAAAAAATTGTGGTTTGGTTTATAGATTGACCCATATTTTGTATTTTATAATTTAGGAAAGTGTATTTACATTACATGTAATTTCATATAAAAAGTATTAAATTTATATATAGATAATTTTATATTAATAAGTTCAATATAATATAAACTTTAAGCCAACTGTGTATATATAATTTATAAATTATGGTAACTGTTGATAGGACCTTTTGGAAATGGGCTCCTTAGGCCTATCTCGATTTGATAAGTCTTATAGCTTATGATAAACTACCTTTGGCCTAAGAACTGAACATGGCTTATTCAGTTTTGGGAGCCCTTAAATGGCTAGAAGACTTTATATATGGTTGAAAACTAAGTCCAATAACTAACTCTTATACTTGTAGATTACGTCGGACATTGTGACCCCACTCTCTAATACTTGTGGATGTGCCTCTATTTACTAACTTCTCTCTAACTACTGGCTCTACTCCTATATAAATATATACCAAACAATAAGCCACTTGATACTTTGTGCACCTAAACCTATATACTACTCTTGAGTACTCATACTCTCTAAATACTTGATTAATTTAAGTATCGAAGTGACTACGCCGAACAATATCTCAGTGCTCCTTCACTGTACTCTCTTTTACAAACTCACTCATTTGCATGAAGGCCAATTTCTCTCAAATCCATACTAGCAAATACTTTGAGATGACATTTGGCACTGTCTGTGGGAAGTTGATCTAATTTCCTTCCCAAACACTACCAACATGTCTTGTGCTAACAACCTTGAAAACCACCAATTGGTAAAAAACTAACTTGTTGAAATCTAGCCTTTACTAAAGGAAACACTAAAGGAGCGCCTAGAGCACTCTAAATGCTTGGTTGAGGAGTTTGTTGCCCAAAATAGGTTGCTTTACACTCATTTTAAGGAAGTAAAGAGGCATTACACATAAACCTACCCTCTAAAAGCTTTTGATGCCTACATCGGGCAAAAATAAGCACGAGCAACAATAGCAGAATGCTAAGGATCAACAACCTGATCCCCCACTACAATAATAGTTAGCAAGGTATGCGGCCCCTCTCAACTAAGCCCTGGTTGGCAATGAGTAGGTGGTCGATTCCCATGAAGCACCAGCATACTCTACAGCGTGCTAAGCTCATTCGGCAGAAGATGCCAACTTCAGTAAGCTTTGCGTAATTGTAAGAAGACTTTTAGAGTAGTAGGGGAGCAAGGCAACTAATAATGTTAGGTTGGTCGTTAACAACTAAACCCCCTTTACCAAGGGTGTTCAAGATGAAGTATTACCTCTGAATAGCAAACTTCCTACCTTGGACCAATATGATGGCATGGGTAACCTTGATGATCACCTTCTCCACTTTCGCACCTTCATGAACCTTCATGGTCATAGGGATGCCATTCTGTGCAAGGCTTTCCCAAGTTCGTTAAGGAAAGCAAATCAGATGTGGTTTAACTACTTGCTTGAAAACTTCATCAACTCCTTTAATGAGTTAACACGAAGGTTTAGCCTCCACTTCAAGACTTGTAAGCTCCCATCCGAGGACATATCGTACTTGTACCTAATTAGGTAGAGTGAAGGCGAAACTCTACGCAAATTTGTGGCCTAGTTTAATAATGCCATAGTCGAGATCCCTTAGCTAGATGAGAGAGTAGTTATGCATACTGCACAACTTAGCATCTGACCTTCTAGTGACTTCTTCTGATTGCTTGTGAAGAGTAAGTGAAAGATCGTAGTCAATTTCTAGAATAAGGCTTAGAAATACATGGACTAAGAGGACAACATTCATACCAGGCACGACATCGATAGAGAGAGGTCGTGTGAAAAGAACAAGGAGAGATTGTTCGTAAAAGATTGCCTTGGAGGCAAGGCATCGAGTAAGGTAGAGGGGGACAACTCAAGCGGTAAGAAGTGTTGAGCTAAGTAGAGCCTCCTCCCTCCTCCCTCCTCCCTCCTCCCCCCTCCTATCTACATGCAGCACACCCCTCTAAGCCGATCTATCACCCAAGTTTATACTGAGGTATGGTATAAAGGCTTGCTACAAAAGTTAGCCAAGATGAAGGGCAACCCCAATCGTTAGAACTTGAATAAGTACTATCAATTCCATGACGACCATGGCTACACCACTAACAAATGCTTCCAATTGAAGAATGCAATCGAGTATGCTATTCAATGAGACTTCTTCGGTGAATATGTGGCTCGGTGGAGGAACAATGATCGTTCCAACAATGATGAAGGTAGGGCGCCTAAGTAGAGTAGAATGATGACTACTGCAACAACCGAACCTCCAATGGTGTTATAAACATAATTGTTTAGGGTCTTACCCTGAGATCCGGCTAAGCACTAATAGCTTGGTGGACACCTCATCTGAGGTGTTGAAAGTTAGAGAGAAGAGATAGAAGTTAGACACTTCAATCTCCTTCTCTGATGAAGATTTGGAGGGGGTAGACACCTCGCATCAAGATGCCCTAGTTTTAGGGGCGAGGATTGCCAACTTTGATGTCCTCAAGATTATGGTGGACATTACCAGCTCTATTGACATCTCCACCAACATCCTTTTTCTATATATATCAAGGATGAGGACTAAGTTGCCCCATCAAGATGAAACCATATCACCATAATCTCATTGACTTCAATGGGAATACTATCCGAGCTAAGGGAATCATCAATCTTGACATGAAACTTGGCAATGATGACAACATTGTATGACAACTAGTGGAGTTCATCGTGATCGACTACCCATCCTCCTACAACACTCTCTTGGGACAACTAAGGTTAAATGCGTTTGGGGTCATCACTTCATCCCTTTACCTAAAGGCTAAATTCCTGACCCTTATTGAGGTAGGAGTTTATAGATGTGACCAAAAGCTCTCTCAAGAGCTTTATGTCAAGGCTACCAAAGTCGATAGAGTCTTCCCTTTGAAGACCAGCCTATAGGAGAAGCCAACTAAGAGAGGCGAGTTGGGTAAAAAACTAAAGAGGTGCAGATTAGTCCCTCTCCCCGACCAAACCAGTAAGGTCGGGATCGAGACTCCTTTTGAGATGAAGGAAGAGATAGTTGCCCTCCTACGGACCAACTTAGATAGGTTTTCTTGGTTGGCATCAAGCATGCTTGGGATTTCGCCTAACTTAGCAACTCATATTCTCAATATTAACTCAACTACATAGCCTGTTAAATAGAAGAAGAGGCACTTTAACTTGGAAAGGTAGGTTGTAATTGAGGAAGATGTGAAAATGCTGCTTAAGGCTAACTTTGTGAGGAAGGAGAAGTACCCGACTTGGCTAGCAAACGTAGTACTAGTCAAGAAGAAGTTTGGGAACATGTGTATCAATTATACCAACCTCAACAAAGCTTGCTTGAAAGATTGGTTCCCTTTCCCTAGGATCGACTAGTTAGTCGACTCTACTTCAAGGCACACCTTGCTAAACTTTATGGATGCCTTCTTAGTTTACAACTAGATAATGATGGACCCGAAGGATGAAGTCTATGCCTCCTTATCATCGATTTTGGCATGTACTACTACACTGTCATGCTTTTCGGCCTAAAAAATGTTAGGGCAACATATTAGCGAATGATGAAGAAGTTGTTTAAGCCTTAGATCGGGTGCAACATAAAGGTATACGTCTATGACATGATTATCAAGAGTAAATAACTTAACGATCATTTTGAGGACTTCTAGGAAGCCTTTGACCACATGAGAAGACATGACATGAAGTTAAACCCTCAAAGTGTGTATTTAGGGTTAACTCGAGTAAATTCCTTGCCTTTCTGGTCACTTGATAGGGTATCGAGGCTAACCTTGAAAAGATACACCCCACTGAGGATATGAAACCCCCTACTTCAGTCCAAGACATACAAAAGCTCATCAACATGGTGGCCATGCTGAGCAAATTTGTCTCTAAGAGTGTGGATAAATGCATTGAGTTTTTTAAAATCCTCAAAAATCCTAAGGGTTTTGAATGGACTCCTGAGTACATGGTAGCCTTCAAGCAGTTACAAGACTTCTTTTCATATCCTCTCTAAGCTCATTCTAACAGAGGACCTATACCTATACCTAGCCATAAGTAACCGAGCACTCTCATCTATACTAGTTAGAGTAGAAGAGAGAAAGTACAGACCCGTATGTTATATCGGCCATATACTTTAAGGGCTTGATGTTAGGTATACCTAAGTAGAAAAGGTTACCCTAGTCGTTGTCATCTCAACACTTTGGCTAAGGCCTTACTTCTTGGTGTTCCAAATCATTGTGCTTATAAACTAACCGATGCGTACTATGTTGCAAAAGTTAGATGTGCCTGAACAGATGATGAAGTATGTGATAAAGTTGAGCATATACAAAATCTAGTATCAACCATGAACAGCCTATAAGGCATAAGTGCTGATTGACTTCATGGTTAAATATATAGGAGAAGAGGAAGCATAACTAAGGGATAACAAACCGTTGTGGACTTTCTACATTAATGGATCATTTACCTTAAGGGTGGAGGTACATGTTTCATTTTGATCAAATTAGACAAGATTACAGTTTATCTATGCCCTTAAGTTCGTGTTCAACACCAGCAATAATGAATTTGAATACGAGGCCCTGATAGCTGGTCTTAAGTTAGCCAAGGAGATCGACATTAAGCATCTACAAGTGTTCTTGGACTCTATATTAGTTGTTTAGCAAGTCCAAGGTGAATACGAGATTAGGGATGATACTATGGCAAGGTACTTAGAAAAGGTTAAGAGCTTTTTGGTAGAGTTTCCTTCATGGACCATCATGAAGATCCTCTGACTTGAAAACTCAATAGTAGATCAACTATCTAAGCTCACCTTTATGGGGATACAAAAGCCTAAGGTGAAGGATATGGATATCTTCATTGAGTAATTACTAAAGAAGAGTATAACACTAGGCTTGACAGAAGTCTTAGAGTTGATGGCATCAACACCAAAGTTGAGTTAAATGGATCCCATCTGAAATATTTGGAGTAAAGCATACTCCTCGAAGATAGGAGAGAGGCAAAGAAGTTGAAATACCACATTACTAACTACAAGTTAGTTGATGGCACTCTATACCATAGAGGGGTCAGCCTACGCCTGCTCAAATGCCCTTGAGAAGATGAGAGCCTATGTAACATGGACGAGCTACATGCTAGAGTGTATAGCAACCACATTCAGTCCTAAGCCCTCTACATTAGGGCTTTACAGCTCGGATATTATTGGCAAACCGTGAGGTAATATGCCAAGATTGTTGCCTAAAAGTTCCCTTAATGCTAGAAGCACGCTTGCATTAGTTATGCCCCTAACAATAAGCTCCAGCCCCTAACTAGTCCATCACTGTTCGCCTAATGGGGCATACATATTATCGGTTCCTTCCCCAAGGCCTTGAGAGATAGGTAGATCATTATCATCGCCGTCGACTACTTTACCAAGTAGGTCAAAGCCGAGGCCATAGCAAAGATTACCGAGAGGAGCGTTAAATCCTTTGATCGAAACAATATTCTCTCCTGATTTAGGGTCCCCTACACCCTTATCATGGACAACGGGCAGTGGTTTGATAACCCTAAATTCAAAACATTCTACACCAAGCACCACATTACTTCGCACTTCATGTTGGTCACCCATCCTCAATCGAACAGTTAGGTCAAAGTAACCAATCAAGTCACCTTTGAAAGCCTAAAGAAGAGAGTGAATCGAGCCTAAGGCACTTAGGTAGACGAGATGCCCAACATTTTATGAAGGTATAGGACTACCTATAGCATCTCCATAGGCAAAACCCCTTTTCACTTGGCGTTTAGGTCAAATGCAGTCCTCCCCATCAAGCTAGAGCTTCCTAACATCCTAACTTAAAGCTTCAATGCCATCTTCAACAAGTCCTTATTATAAGCTAGCATCGATACTATCAAAGAAATCAAAGACCTTACTACAACTCAAGTAACTACTTACTAGTACCGAGCTACCAAATACTATGATTAGAAGGTTAGACATAAAGAATTCAAAGTTGGTGACTTAGTCTGTCGGAAGCTAAAAGCCATAGGTTCACAAGAAGGACAAGGCAAGTTAGCCCGTAACTGAGAAAACCTGATCAAAGTCTAAGAAAACTTAGGGAATGGAGCATATAGATTAGAATGATTAGATGGTGAGCTCATCCCATGCATATGGAATGTTAATAACCTTTAGCTTTATTTTGATTAATGTACATTCTATAAATCATTTCACAAATTATCAACAAAAGTTCATTTCTCATATGAGTGGTTTACATTTACTTTTTTCTACCTTTTTCTTATACAAAGTCTTAGCCCTAAACGGTGAACCGACCCACTAACCAAGTAGGTCGGAATGCTACTAGCTTAACCCCCCTCGGTTAGCCTTTCTAAGGGAAAACACCCCTTACATGAGGAACTCCCATTAGGTAGGCAAGTCAAAACACCATACCCTTGGCTATCTTAGGTAACCTTTATAAGATGAAATACCCCTTACTTAAGGAACTCCTATTAGCTAGGTAGGTTAGAATACCACTAACCTAACCCTACCCCCCTACCTTCCTTTGGTAACCTCTGTAAAGGGGAACACTCCTTACCTAAGGAACTCTTGTTGATTAAGTAAGTTGAAATACCACCAACTTGACCTCCTATCAAGTAACCTCAATAAGGAGAAATACTCCTTACTTGAGGAACTCCCATTAGATTGGCAAGTCGGAATGTCACTGACTTGACCCCTTTAGGTAACTTCTATAAGGAGCAACACCCCTTACCTAAGGAACTCTTACTAATCGGGTAAGTGTAAACACCACCGACTTGACCCCCCTAGAGTAGCCTCGATAAGGGACAACACCGTTTGAATAATCGAGGAACTCCCTACGTATGAATAACATTAAATTATCAGGTTATGTTACAAAGAATCAAGCAAAAGAAAAGAAAAAAACAAAAAGCATCAAACAAGAAACAAAGCACGTAAAGTAACCATGAGCAAAGAACAAATTCCATTAATAAAGTAAGGATATACAAAACTAAGGTTGGCATCCTGACCTAGTGTACAAGATGAACGGAAGGGGGATAACTACTACTTCAGATCAGCAAACTCCGATAGCTCTGAAAAGTATAGCACTTCAATTTGCTTGGAAGCCTAATCTACTAATGGCCCCTAAGATGATTGGTCTTGGGCTGTAAGAGGGGTTGAAACTTACTAACTTGGGTCAATAAGAGGATCACCTTGACCCTGATCATCCTGAGAAGCACTCTCAAGGGTGACCTCCTATTGATTTATTGGGGCAAAGGTGGATGCAAAAGTGTCTTAATCAACCTCGGTAGTAGAAGGGTACCTTCGATTGTGGCAGCTACTTGTGTAGCTTCTCTTTCTTGTACTTAGGCTGCCCTTTTATCTAGATAAGTTAGAGAATCCAAAAAACCCAGGAAGGTCAGGTCAAGCCCGAGAAAATGAGACAGCACCTTGTTCTTGGTAAATTAAGCACATTTAGTAGAGATATCTTCTAGCTCTTCCAACCATCGGTCTGTCTTCTAGAAGTCAGTGATGGCCTTTTCGACGATGGCATTGCTAAGTACCTCCCCATTCTCCAATTTGAAGAAGATCTCCTTCATCTTTGAACTCTCCCTTTAGAGTTGTTGGATTTTCTACTCTAACTCAACTTTTTGACCAGCCAGCTCTAGCGATGTGGCTTTGGCACTATTACACTCAGATGCCTTCATCGCCATATACACATAAGAGCGGCGCAGGCACCGATTAACCTTAATAAATTTGTTCATATATTTACTAAAGGAAGATTCTGCCTCCCTTAGGCCCTTTTCAGCACTAGACCACGCTACCTAAAATCCCTTTACCTCTTTCTGTAGGGCATAATAATTATTGAGCTGCCGCAATACCTAGTCATGGTGGTACTATAAAGAAACACAAACTGAGATTAGATCGGTAATAACAAGGAAGCACATTAATTGAAAGAGACAAAGGCTTACCTATTAGATGGGAGAGCTCAAGTGACCTACCATCTCCATGGGATCTCCTCCTCCTACCCTCAATAAGTCTTTGAGGATGGCCTAGTCATTAAGGGTATAAGACCTCATTGAGGCCTAATAGCTAAGAGTCCAATAGTACAATATGATGTCGTTGTATCAAACATTCTACTTTGGCCTTAAGAGCTTCCCCTTAACCCTTTTGGTCTTAGGCTTAGACCTATGAAGGTAGAGCTCCTCGTTCTAGGGCACAAATGATGCATCCTTAAACGAGTCTGTTGCTATCCCCAAAAACCAAAACTTGTTAAGGATGTCAAAAAACTCATTACCAACTTCATTGATACCCTTGTATGGATGAGCTTCAAGCCGTTCATATTAGGTTACTTCACTGAGGGGCACCTTCCCAGTTGACTTCTCCTTCTTAACGCCAGGCACCACTTCCCTAATAGTCTCAAGGGACTTTCTTTTTTGCTTAGCTACCTTAGATAGGGCACTAGCCTCAACCTCCTCCTCTTCACCTTTGTCAGGGGGGGCAAGCATCACTACGTTTGACTCCTTTATGCCAATGCGTTCGTCCTCCACGATAATGAGAACAAAAGTGAAGATATAGATAATGGAAGGAAGGACCATACTCATGGGATTGGCAGTCGACGACTTTGTTCAAGGACTAAGAGGGATCACTTAAGGCAAAGCAGCCAGCTTGACCCTACTAGTCTCTTTAACCCTTCACTTTGGCCCTTCGGCCTTATCCTTAGGGTTAGAAGCTTTTATGGTCAACTTCAACCTAGCCTGGTGATGCATTAACAGCTCGGCTGTTAGGGAACATAGAATCTCCTCGACTATTTCTTTCCTGCAAAGAGTCAAATAAGTAGTCAGGAAAAAGAAAAAAAAAGGACAAAGTACAAAGCATCACCATTCACCAACTTTGCCGCAAATAATACAAACAAGGAAGATCCCTCCCCTATTTCTATTAAGGAGGACGTCGGATGAAGCACAACTTTACATGTAGTATGATAGATGAATTTGCTCATGAAGAATGAATCTGTACCTTTTGTCCATTTCTTCACCATAGCCTTCTTCATACTAAAGAAAAGCTCAGAGATTGGATACTTAAAGTATCTCTCTAACATTTCCGCAATCTTTATTTTATTGTCGTCTTTAAGGGCCATAAAGGCTTGAATCTCTCTTACGGTTTTGACATCACTGGGCCTAAGATCCTTCTAAGCCTTAGTTTAGACCAATTTAGTCCATCTTGTCTAGAAGTCTACCTCCTCTAGCAACTCAACCACTAAGAAGTCATCCTGCTAGCTTTTTTTAAAGTTTACGAGACCACTAAATAGCTTTCGCCTTAGATGGGGTTAGAGGTATGGCTACTTACCTAAGATTTTTCACATATAGAAATGGTTGAAGAGCTCAGGAGTGGCCCTTATCACTAGGTACTCGCAAAGTCCTTGGAAAGCCTTCAACACCCTCTACCTATTGAGAAGGATTTGTATCGGGCTATACTGATGGAAATTGAAGAGCTCTTTTTCAAAGTTGCTTAGAGGGAGGTGTTGTCCATACTCCAAACACTTCTTAAACACTGCAAAACGCCTCCCTGTTAACAAGGGTATCCTCTCCTCCCTCCTTAACAGCCGTATTGTCTAACCTAGAATTGGTTCAACTATGAAGTAACTCAAAACCCAGTCGAGGATAAAAGCCTTACTCCTACTAACTTAGTCGCTCAGACCTTTGCCTATATCAAGTGCTTCAAACAGATCCTTAGCCGCCGATAAGGGAGCATATACATAAGGGTCCCTTAAGATGACATTGACAAGCCTGTTCTTATCCAATGTCTCCATTGCCATTCATGTGGCATTATTAAGCTATTCTAATGATGTGACTTCGTCCTCTCCTTCACGGGGAAGATCACTCCTTGTGGTCTTAGAGTCAATTATGTTATACTTTGACGCATTTGATGACGTCTCACCTCTATTCATTGATATGCTAATGAGGAAGCAAAAAGAAATGAAGAACTTTGAAGAAGAGTTTACAAGAAGGTTGATGAAAAGAGAGAATAAAGTTTGTAGTGACAAAGTAAGGAAGTTACAGAAAGGTATTCTCTCTAAATAATTGTGGTGTTTATATACTGAATCCTTTGGAAAGTGTTTTAGCGGTTATAGGGATTCATATAAGCACAAATCCCTTGAAATGTTGCAATACGAATACGTAGAGTCAGTTTTGATTAGATGGCTACATTCAAAAGACAAAGCATATCTAGCCACACGTAAGTCTGCTATGATAAAACACCTATCACATTGCATTAAATGTGCTGAAAATAGGCAAGATAGAGTAAGAATTCAAAAAGTTACTTTTACAGGAAGTTTCCCTGAAGCCTCCTTAACATCCAAGAGAAAACTTGTTTGACACTCCAACAGCACTATGCCTTAGATTAAATAGATTGTATCTACTTGAGCAATGGTCAACTCAATTTAAGCCTATTTACTTAACACCTTTACTCTGCCACTCTACCGCAAGACAGACAACCCACTATATCCTTGCCTCAACTCGAAGCGCTTAGTATGAGCCATGAAGTTTCCACATTGGTTCACTCATCTAATTCGACAGACATATGCTCTGCTTTAACTTGATGGAGGGCCAACTATTCTTACCCTCTGATGGCTTAGGAGGTCAGACCTCTTGCATTCTACTCCAGAACTATCGTACTCACCTCTGTGTCGAAGGCAATCTATTTAGGCATGTTACACCTACTCGGCCTCGATGTCATTTAGCTTAGATGTCTTTGCCTTGACCCTTCGCTAGCTAAGACTTCAAATGCGACAACATTAACATGGACACCTCCAAACCGGATGGACCACGCGCCTGAAAAGCCCATCTTTCCCTTCTCTTGCCTTCAATACGACAATGAGATTACACTAAGGGGGAGACACAGATGTTGATAAGGCTTTTTAGAAATAGGCTCCTCAAGCCCATCGTAATCTAATAAATGTTATAGCTTGTGATAAGTTGCCCTCGGCCTAAGCCCTAAATATAGCTTATCCAATTATGGGAGCCCTCTAACAACTAGAAGACTTTAGATAAGGCTAAAAGACTAAGTCAAACCCTATACTTACAAACCACGTCGGACATTGTAACCTAACTCTCCAACACTTGCAAATGTGCCTCTGCTCACTAACTTCTCTCCAACTCCCGACTCTACTTCTCTATAAATATAAGGCCAAAACCAAACGATAAGCCACTTGATACTTTACGCACTTGATTCTACATATTGCTCTTAAGTACTTATACTCTCTAAATACTTAACTAATTTAAGTATCAAAGTGGTTATGTCAGATAACATCTTAATATCCCCTCACTGTACTCTCTTTTACAGGCTCACTCACTTTTGCGAAGCCTAATTTCTCTCAAATCCATACCAGCAAATCCTTTAAGACGATAGTAAGATAAGTTCAATAAATGTACATTTTAGTAAATGTATATTAATTTTTTTTTCATGCCATGCTATGATAAAAAAAGTTCTTTAATTGTATATAAAATATTATTATGTTCTTACAAAATGATTTGGTTTGGTTTATCATTCCAAACCAATAACAAATTAACGGTTTGGTTCGATTTGAGAATTTTTATACAAAATTGCAAAAATCAATAAATAAATAAATAAACATATTGTCAATTTGGTTTAGTTGGATTTGCATAGTGGTTTGGATTGGTAAGTTGTTTTTTCACCCCCTAATACAAAGAGGAAAAGGGGAAAAAATGTAAAAAAAATTACACAAATACTACTCCTAAAGAAAATATTTCCAAAAATACGGTATTTGAAATTGTCTTTTAAAGAAACGATTTTAAAATGAGCCTCTTGAATAGGTGATTTTAGTATGAAATGAAATCGCCTGTTCAAGAGGTAATTTTATCCTGATTTAGTTAAAATCATTTTTTCATGAGACGATTTCAAATATCATATTTTTTAAAATATTTCCTCAAAAGTAGTATTTTCAGGATTTGTTTACATTCTTTTTTTTTTTTTTTCCCTTTTCGCTAATACAAAGTGTGCTGCTCTTTATTTTCTTGTGAAGTTTAAAGAAATGCTAGTTAGTCTTTTTTTTTTTTTTTTTCGTTGAGTTGTGAATAAAACTCATTCACGCTATATTGACTCGTATAGGAAAAGCATCTGTCAAGAAATACTTCTTATTTTATCATCGTGGCCGTGCATAGGCAATTACGGAGAAGTGTTTTGCTGCTTGTTGATATTGGAAAGATCCATGTTAAATTTTCATTTTTTTAAAAAAATCAATTTTCACATTAGATTCCTAGACAACAGCCTTCAAGTTATCAATATTAGTTGCCACGATGTCTTTTTAGCCCGTTTGTTGGACATTTTCTTTACCCTCAGCTCCTGTGATTGCGGTCCATTCTTGGTTTTCCTGGGTGGAAATTGCCGTTGGGCGATCCATTTCTTCCATATCTTCTATTTCCTCTAAGCTATTTGAATATACTTCAAATTCCTTGAGTATGGAGTACTTTTGAACTTTGTTGTCGAGCTAGATCCTCATTGTGATCAGAATGGCTGGACGATGATTGACCCTTGTAAGTTTGAGATTTCCCATGAAATGATGATGGGATCTGAGTGCAATTTCGCTGCAAGATTAGTTGTATATTATGAACTGCCTCTTCCATTCTCCTATGTACTTCTTCGAATCTGATATTTGATTCTTGAATTTCTCGCAACTTCCCATGTTTCTTGAATCCTTTCATTATGTTATAAGATCTGTCTACCTAATTTTTCTATCTTGGTTGTATTCCTTGTTTCCACTGTTAATACTCTGCTTCAAAGACAACAGAAAACCATTTGATACTCTCATAGCTTGGTCAATGAATGGATAAATGGATTCCTTTACATTTTTTTTATGTGATAATTGGTACATGGGCATGGATTCAAAATAAAATTGTAATTATGTGTTCCAATTTTTTTTCCCATGTTTTGCAATACTTCTAAAAGACGGAATCGTCGTTCTTTAAACTTGGCAATTTTGATTTCCAGGAGGAATTCAATTTTCTTTTCTAAGAAGGTGGAATCGCCATTGTTCAAAATTACATATTTAACCTTTAATCTAGTTATTACACCTAATAATAAAGGGTGTTTTCGACAAATACTAATATATGCACGTTCCATTCTATTTTATAGGCATTTTGAAAAATAGAAAAGCATTTATCATTTTGATTTTGCTATCACTCCATTTTATTCCAATTGAGACCGTTCCCTTATACCAATAACATTAATAGACCATTTATAGCATTAACTAATAACCTCTCATCATACCATTTGACTATTTAATATAATATAACTCCACTAACAATCTATTAATTTTACTAATACACTTTCAGTCATAACACAATCCAGGGATAAATAAGAGACATATAACATTCTCAATATTAAATATATATATATATATATATATATATTTTCATCAAAGAGGTATTCCCGAGGTAATTTATTTATTATAAGCTTATCCTAACACCTACAAAGAAATTAATCTACTTTATGTACAAGTTAGTGGACTTCCTAAACTATTCTGGTGATAAATATTAAAGATTTTACCGAAAGTTTTATAATGAATAAAGAAAACTAAATAAATATCAAGATCTATACAAATTTAATAATCTCAAACAAACATGACTTAAACGAATCCTCATCAATCACCATATGCGATGGTCCACTGCCAAGTAGCAAGTGCCGTGTCCTCTCCGTTCAGCTAGCCTCTTCAATAGCAGGAGGGCTTTTTTAACTTCTTGTCTTTCTATCCATCTCCTTCATGATTAAATATTTATCATAATGTCAAGGAAAAATTAAAAAGAAAAAAAAAAATAGCAACATCCGTGCAATTTAATGATCAGTGTTATTCTTTGTGAAACAATTGTCACTCATCCATTAAAAGTAGCATTGAACATGCATGTGTTACCTAATAAAACTAAAATTACACATACCTTAATTAAAAATCATAAATCAAATAAAACGATACATTTTTTAATAGAGTTTGAGAGTTAAAAAAGTATGTTATTTACCTATACAGGATTTTTGAGTAAGGTATGTGTGATTAAGATTTTCTTTACAGGGTTCTTGTGTGTCACATGCCATTTTAAACCAAAGATTGACCATTATTATTTAATGGAAAAAAGATAAAGGCTATGTATTATGCAAAAACAAAACATGTCCCAGTAAATTGCAAAAACATAAAAAAATACATGTAATGTTTCTATAGTTTATCCTAAAATTAATTACCTTATTTGGGGGACTCTAAATCTATGTATAAGTGCCTCTATCAATGTCAAAGTTATATGGGAAAGATTCTTTTTATGTAAGTATGTAAGAGCTCTCTTTGAAAGGTTAACTTCAAATAAATCAATCTAGACGGATCTCTAAAATGTAAGCTAAACAAAAGTTAGTTAGGACATTCATGATTTAATTTGGTTTGGTTTAAGAATTGAATTGAATCGAATTATATCTAAATTTATTTGTTCAAATTCCAAGTGAATCAAAATATTTCAACAGTTTTTCATTTTGCAACGAATTGTTTCAAACATGGTTGAATTCTATTCTGCTTGGTTTGAATCGCTTCCAAAAGATATCTAATTGTTCTCATCATATTTTACTATACATAATACATATCTATTATTGTGGATTTTACTTATACAACTACATGCGAGGTTTTAAGTTGACAATAAAAAAAAAAAGGTCAATGACTGAACTATAACTGCAAATATACATGTACACTATGAAATAATTATAGATAATGGTTCTCCTCAAACAAGATTAGTATGCTAACCAGACTTATCCTACAAGTTCCGTACTATGTCATCCATATTATATAATAAGCAAGTTAATAGGGGAAAAGGAATATAAATTTACAAAGCATCAAGGATCTCATTGTCTAAGGATCAAGAAGTGACTATGAGAGAGTGAGGAAATGGTCCTGAGATGAGAGCTGAGAATGAACAAAATGCAAATGTGACTTGAGAGTCAAAAATTAGTCTAACATGAAGGTTGGTGTGCAAGAGAGTAAAATAAAGGAGGAATAGAGACACTGAGGAATAAGAGATTGGGAGTTACGCCATAGAGTTAGGATTTCAAATTTTTTTTCTCCCCACTACAAAGGGTGGATGGGTTGTCCCTACTTTTTATTATTCAAAAATCAAAATAAGCTTCTTTGAATTTTTTTTTTTCAATAAGAATTCCTACTTAATAAAAATAGAATATTTTGATTCTTTAATATTGTATCAATAGTAGCTTTGATGCATTAAAGCAATTGTGGCAGGTTTAACCCCTTGAATGAAGTTAAGAATCTTTTAGAAGATATTTGAATTGGATTGAAATATAAAATAATGAAAGAAGATTTAATAGGTATTCACATAATGTGTAAATACTTATAAAATATTGATACGAATAATAATAAAAAAATAGTTTTCAAATCAATTATCATATATAATTTATATATTTGATATATATAACCTCTTATTATTATTTACACATTATATATAAATAACATATAGCATATATTGCTATTATCCACTAAATCGTTTAAGGGTATTTTGAAATTCAATTTAGTTTGATCCTATAAAAAGCCCTAAGGATTGGGGCTGCAAATAGAATTTTATTAAAAATCTAGGAGCAAATCAACTCAAACTCACAAGTCATATTAATAGACAATCAATAACCAACTTTGTTAAAGAAAAATAGTTTTTTTCTTTTTTCTTTCTTTTTTTTTTTTTTGTTTGTTTCTAGATTAACTGGATCCGAATATTCCTTAAAGACCATATATTCGATGAAACGAATATCAAATTGAAGTGCCTCTACTGTTAATATCCCTGTAGTTGTTATAATCGAGACATATTTTCTTACTTTGCAGTAGTTGGGGTATAAAAATAAAGAAGACTTAAAGTTTAACTACTGAAAAAAAAAAAAAAAAAATTCTTACACTTCTTCGTTTACTGTACACGCGTGCTAGGTCCACTGGAACAGCGAAATTGGTGAAAGAAACAGCAAAAAAATACATGAGAATGAGTAGCGACAACAATAACAAGCCAATGTAGAGTCATAGATGGATCGTGAATGGACAGCTCTCACATCATACGTGTAAACCATACTTGTAAGACAATAATTTGTTTATCCATTTGGTCCTATGAAAGTGAGGTTTGCACTTGAAATATCTAATCGGAATTGTCTATTAGATGGACTATAGCCATTCAAACTGAGAGGAGTGAATTGCAAAATTCCTTGTCGACATTGAAATGAAATTCTGACATTGCTGAGGAGTCGTCAAGATGATAACTCTTCTTGCCTTGACTGACTTATAGATAACTTAATCTGCTAAAATATAGGGGTAATTCATTGATGGAAACTTTTGCGCTCTTATTTATGAAACCACCATCTATTGGATAATTTGATTATTGAGATGATTATATGATTCAACATAAGGAAGATTACAATTAACAGATGATGAACAGTATAATCCATTGATAGGACCATAGAATAACACTCTTTAATGCAGCAGTCAAAACACACACGAGATGTCACCTTCATTTATTACTCAAAGTCTAAGACAAAAAGCATCTCTCTAGGAATGGTGGGATAATGCAAGATTTTTTAGCCTCTTTGAGCACTAATGATGTTCAACGTGCTAAACTATTTCTAATCCTCTAGATCTTACGAGATTCCTTTAAATATCGTATTAACATTTTGAAGGAATTTCTACCTTTTATCTTTATAAATCCCATGTTATGCAGCTTAATATTTTACTTTTTCCAGCAATACTTCTAAGGTTAAGAAAATAAAGAAAAAAAGAAAAAAGAAAAAGATTACATGGAAGACCGGTCCCCTCTCTATGGAACCTACTTTAATTTACAAGGAGCTCCTCGGTGAAGTTCCTTACCCTTGGCGGTTGGGTCAAAAACTTAAAGTTGAGGATTGCCTTAAAATAGAACAGTTGAAGTTGGAAGGATGATGAGGAAGTCAAATAGAAACTAAGGACTAATTGTTGTCTTAATATATATATATATTTTTTTGGCTAATTCTTAACTTTTTACACGTTGGTTTTACATACATGAAAAAAAAAAGGAAATAATTTTAACTTTGAGTCTTATTGATAGGTTATTTTAAGCATAGACTTTAAGCTCAAATAGACATTTTAAGAGCATGAGCAAACCCTTAAGAGCCTAGATTGATCTCATTAGAGCATTGGCTAAGCTCCCAAAGCTTAGTTGACCTAGTCATAGTTTTAGCTAACTCTATAATGTTGGGCTAACCTCTCCAGAATTCAACCAAGCTCATCATGAACCTCATTCGAGCTCCCTTTTCTAACCTACTCCATGGAGCCTAAGTCTTTAGACCTAAGCTGATGATGCCCAATTCATGAGTTTGAATGAAGACTTGATAGAAACTGCTTGATTAGATAAGGAAAGTGATCAATAGTTAGTGTAAACCTGTCTCTGAGATCTTCTTCATAAAATTTAGAGTCAAATAAAGGATTTTAAAAAGATTATCTCTTTCCTAAATCTAACTCAGTAGACTCCTCCATAAATAGAAAATCAATATTACTCAGGGGGACTCTAAATCTATGTATAAGTGCCTCCATCAATATCAAGGTTATATGGGAAAGATTCTTTCTATGTAAGAGCTCTCTTTGAAAGGTTAACCTCAAATAAATCAACTTAGATAGATCTCTAAAATGTAAGCTAAACAAAAATTAGTTGGGGCATTCATGATTCAATTTGCATTGGTCTAAGAATTGAATTGAACCGAATTGTATCTAAAATTATTTGTTCAAATTCCAACTAAATCAAACCATTTTAACAATTTCGCATTTTGCAACGAATTGTTTCAAATGCAATTTGCATGGTTTAAACCACTTCCAAAAGATATCTAATTGTTCTCATCGAATTTTAATATACATAATACATATCTGCCATTGTGGGTTTTACTTGAACAACTACATGCAAGGTTTCAACTTAAAAAAAAAAAAAAGGGTCAATGACTGAAATATAATTGCAAATATACATATACACAATGAAATAATTATAGATAATGGTTCTCCTCAAACAAGATTAGCATGCTAACTAGACTTATCCTACAAGTTCCTTACCATGTCTAAATAATAAGGAAGTAAATAGGAGAAAAGGATTATAAATTTACAAAGCATCAAGAGTGTCATTGTCTAAGGATCAAGAAGAGATTATGAGAGATTGAGGAAATGATACTAAGATGCGAGCCAAGAATAAACATAATGCAAATATGAATTGAGGATGAGAGTTTAGTCTAGCATGAAGGCTGGTATGCATGAGAGTAAAATAAAGGAGGAATAAAGACATTGAGGAATAAGAGATTGGGAGTTATGTCATAGAGTTAGGATTTCAAATTCTCCCCACTAACCCCCACCGTAGCCCTAACTACAAAGGTTGTCCCTACTTTTTATTATTCAAAAATCAAAATAAGCTTCTTGGATTTTTTTTTTTTTCTTAGTAGAATATTTTGATTCTTTCATGTTGTATCAATAGTAGCTTTGATGCATTAAAGTAGTTGTGGTAGGTTTAACCCCTTGAATGAAGTTGAGAACCTTTTGGACCATCTTTGAATTGGATTGAAATATAAAATAATGAAAAGAGATTTGATAGGTATTCATTTGGTATATAGATACTTATAAAATATTGATGTGAATAATAATGAAAACAATATTTTCAAATCAATTATCACATATAATTTGTATATTTCATACATATCAATATCTTATTGATATTTATACATTATATATAAATAATACCCACTACCCACTAAATTGTTTAAGTGTATTTTAAAATTCAATTTAGTTTGATACTATAAATAGCCCTAAGGATTGGGGCTGCAAATAGAATTTTACTAAAAATCTAGGGAGCAAATCAACTCAAACTCACAAGTCATAATAATAGACAATCAGTAACCAACTTTGTTAAACAAAAATAGTTCTTTTTTTTTTTTTTTGCCTAGATTAACTGGATCCGAATATTCCTTAGAGGCCATATATTCGATGAAACGAATATCAAATTGAAGTGCCTCTACTGTTAATATCCATATAGTTGTTACAATCGAGACATGTTTTCTCACTTTGCAATAGTTGGGGTATAAAAATAAAGAAGACTTAAAGTTTAACTGCAGAAAAAAATAAGAAAAATAAAAAAAAAAAATTCTTACACTTCTTCATTTACTGTACACACGTGCTAGGTCCACCGGAACGGTGAAATTGGTGAAAGAAACAGCAGAAAAATACATGATAATGAGTAGTGACAATAATAACAAGCCAATGTAGAGTCATAGATGTAACGTAAATGGACAGCTCTCACATCATATTTGTAAACCATACCTGTAAGACAATAATTTGTTTATCCATTTAGTCATATGAAAGTGGGGTATGCACTTGAAATATCTAATCGGAATTGTCTATCAGATGGACTATAGCCATTCAAATTGAGAGGAGTGAAATGCAAAATTCCTTGTCGACGTTGATATAAAATTCTGACATTGCTGAGGAGTCGACAAAATGATAGCTCTTCTTGCCTTGAATGACTTATAGCTAACTTATTCTGCTCAAATTTAGGGGTAGTTCATTGATGGGAACTTTTTGCAGTGTTGTTGGTGGAACCACCGTCCATTGATTATTGAGATGGTTATATGATTCAATATAATGTAGATTACAATTATCAGGTGATGCATGGAATAATCCGTTGATGCGACCATAGAATAACACTCATTAATACAGCAGTCAAAACACGCACGAGATATCGCCATCATTTATTGCTCAGAGTCTTAGACAAAAAGCAACTCTCTAGGATTCGTGGAATAATGCAAGAATTTTTAGCCTCTTTGAGTACTGATGATGTTGAACATGCTAAACTATTTATAATCCTCTAGATCTTACGAGATTCCTTTAAATGTTGTATTAACATTTCAGAGGAATTTTCCTTACAGGAATTTCTACCTTCTATCTTTATAAACCCCGTGTTATGCAGCTCAATATTTTCCTTTTTCTAGCAATACTTCTAAGGTTAAGAAAATAAAAAAAAAATAAAAGAAAGAAAAAGAAAAAGATTACAAGGAAGACCGGTCCCCTCTCTAAAGACCCTACTTTAACTTACAAGGAGCTCCTCCATGATGTTCCTTACCCTTGGCAGCTGGGTCAAAAAACCTAGAGTTGAAGATTGCCTTAAAATAGAATGGTTGGAGTTAGAAGGATGATGAGGAAGTCAAATAGAAACTAAGGACTAATACTTGTCTTAATACTTTCTTTTGGCTAATTCTCTAACTTCGTACATGTAGGTTTTACATATAGGAAAAAAACTAAAATAATTTTAAATTTGAGGTTTGTTGATAGATTATATTAGACGTAGACCTCTAAGCTTGGATGGACATCTTAAGAGCATGAGCAAAGCCTTAAAAGCCTATATTGACCTCATTGGAGCCTTGACTGAGCTCCTAAAGCTCAGTTGACCTACTCGTGGTTCAAGCTAACTTTGTAACATCGGCCAACCTCTCCAAAATTCAGCCAACCTCATCGTGAACCTTGTTCAAGCTCCCTTTTTTGACCTACTTAATAGAGCCTAAGTCGGTGAAGCCCAATTCATGAGTTTGAATGAAAATTAGGCAAGAACTACTTGATCAGATAAGGAAAGTAATCAATTGTTAGTGCAAGTCTATCCCTAAGATCTTCTTCACAAAATCCAGAGTCAAATAGAGGATCTTGAAAAGATTATCTCTTTCCTAAAGTTAGTTCGGTAGACTCCTTTGTAAATAGAAGATTGATATTATAGTGAAGGATTTTGCAATCCTTGCTCTTTATAAACATTATACACTTTCTCATTTTCATATCTAACTTAAGTACCAAAGTGATTGTGTTGGAAACAACTTCAACACCCTTGAAACTTACATTTATTACCTTGTATAGATTACTACAACTCAACAAAAATTAGCTACCAACATTCGGTGACTATTGCAAAATATCACCATGAGAAAGTCATGCATTGAAATTTGAACATTGTTAATGAGTCGACAAAATGATGACTTTTCTTGACTTGACTAATAGCTTAAGTTATTTCCCTCAAATTCAAGGGTAAGTTCATCGATAGGAGCTTTGATTGTCTTGTCTATAGGACAATTGTCCGCACCCGATTGTTGAAATGGTTATATCTTCAATATAATGACAAAAAATTCAATAGATGATAGACTGAATAATTTCATTGATGGGACCATAGAGTAACGCTCATCGATGCAGCATTGAAACATATTAGAATATTTTAGAATCTGTAAATATCTGTCAATTATGTAAAGAGTATATTTAGGATATTTGTTTTCTATGTTTAGAAGGTATTAGAATATTTTAGGATCTGTAAATATCTGTCAATTATGTAAAGAATATATTTAGGATATTTGTTTTCTATATTTAGAAGCTTAGTTAGTACGTCTATGTTGTATATATATTAGCCCTTTTTGGCCTGTGATATGAACAAAATCATACAAAAATTTTCTTCTTAAAATTTATATGGTATTAGAGCCTGATTAAAAAAAAAAAAAAACGCTATGATTAGCGAGGGAAAGAAACCAGCCTCCCCTTACTTATTGACTTCGAGTGATAATCCTGGTAATATAATTACTCAGGTGCAATTAAAAGGAGACAATTATGATGAATGGGCTCGAGCGACGCGAATGTCATTGAGAGCTAAGAAGAAATTCGGATTTATTGATAAAACGATTAATCAACTTGCTGATGATTCCACTGAATTAGAGGATTGGTGGACTGTGAATTCAATGTTGGTTTCATGGATGCTCAACACAATCGAGCCAACACTGCGATCTACCATAACATATATAGAGATTGCAAAGGATTTATGGGAAGATATCAAAGAGCGATTCTCTATCGCTAATGGATCTCTTGTTCAGTAGATTAAGGTAGAACTTGCCAACTGCAAACAGAGAGGTATGTCGATTGTGACTTATTACGGGAAATTGAAACAACTCTGGGAAGAGCTTGCGAATTATAAGCAAATTCCCATCTGCCGTTGTGGAAGATGCAATTGTAATATTGCAGCTGAACTTGACAAGAAACAACAAGAAGAGAGGCTTCATCAGTTTTTGATGGGGTTGGAAGATGCATTATATGGAGCAGTTCGTTCCAATATTTTAAGCACAGAACCATTGCCAAACTTGAATAAGGCATACTCGTTGGTGTGCCAAGAAAAACGTGTTAGAAACATCTCACGAGGGAAGGAGGAACATGGAGAAGTTGTGAGTTTTGCAATGCAGACCAATAGACGAGGGTGAAAGTATAAAACAGAAGTGAAAGACAAATCTGCCATTTGCTCACACTACAAATGAGAGGGACATGATTTTGAAACTTGTTTTCAGCTCATTGGATATCTGGAATGGTGGGGTGACTGACCCAAAGGGGCTAGACATGGACGAAGGGGACAGAGTGCAGGGCGTGGACAAAGTAATACACCAAAGGTGAATACAGCCCATGTAATTAGGCAGCCATTATCATCAATGGCAGCAACGAAAGAAAATACAGCTTTTGGGACCTTGACAGCAGAACAATGGTCATTCTTTCTCAATTTGTTGAATACGTGTAAACCGGGTACTAGTGAGAAGATGAATGGTAAAGATAATCTCAATTGGATTATTGATTCCGGTGCTTCACAACATATGACAGGTACTTTAGAATGTTTAACAAATTTGAAAGTAATTGTGGCATGTTCAATTGGATTACCTAATGGAGAGTAGGTGATGGCATTGAAGGAGGGATCAGTTTGCTTAGGAAAACATATCAAACTAGACAATGTTCTCTATGTTCCAAATTTGATTGTAATTTGATATCTGTGTTGCAATTGCTTGATGGCTCTAATTGCAATGTCCAATTTACTGATAAAATTTGTGTTATACAGAACCGCACCTCGAGAATGGTGATTGGAGCGGGTGAACAGTACAAGGGACTTTATTATTTGAAGTCAGCAGTATCAGTCCAAGCATGCAAGACAAGTCATGTAGATTCTTTTAAACTATGGCATAGGAGGATGGGGCATCCGTCTGCAAAAATTGTGAAATCTCTTCCTCAAGTTGAATTTAGTAATAGTTCATTAAAGAATAAACCATGTGATATTTGTTTGAGAGCTAAACAAACAAGAGAAGTTTTTGTTTCTATTGACACTAAAGCAAATGAAATTTTTGAATTAATTCATTGTGATTTATGTGGACCTTATCGTGTTAATGCTTTTTGTGGGGCCTCGTATTTCTTTACCATTGTTGATGATTTTTCTAGGGGTGTATGGATATATTTGTTAATTGAAAAAACAGAAGTGGAACTTGTTATGCGTAATTTCTTTACCATGACCAAAAGATAATTTCAAAAAGATGTGAAGATAGTTAGAAGTGATAATGGGACTGAATTTTCTTGCTTGCATAACTATTTTTCTGAAAATGGAATTTTACATCAAACCTCATGTGTAGGAACACCTCAACAGAATGAACGTATTGAGAGGAAACATCATCATATTTTAAATGTGGCTAGAGCTTTAAGATTTCATGCCAATCTTTCCATCAAATTTTGGGGAGAATGTGTTTTGACGGCTGTATATTTGATCAATCGGACTCCTTCTAAGTTATTAGGAGGAAAGACTCCTTATGAGATATTGTTTGGTAAACCTTTTAGTTATAATCACATTCAAACTTTTGGGTGCCTGTGTTATGCTCGGAACTTAAATAGGGAAAAAGATAAGTTTGCTAGCAGGAGTCAACGTTGTTTATTTGTAGGATATCCTTTCGAAAAAAAAAGGGTGGAAAGTTTATGATCTTGATACAAGAAAATATTTTGTATCCTGAGATGTTGTGTTCTCTGAATCTGAATTTCCATATTCTGATAAGGAAGGTGTGCAACCAGATCTTGTACAAGGTGCTTCTTTCGATATCACTAATCATTTTAATGGTGAATTGAATGAGGAAGACGAAAGTGAGGTACCTGAGAATTCGACTGTGACTTAAAGTGATAATAACAACAGGGGGGGTGTCATTGAAATCTTGGGTGAATCTGTTCCAGAACTACTTGGACGGGGTCATAAAACAAAAGAAGCTTCTACTCGGCTGTGAGATTTTGTGACATATACTGCACAACAAATAAGTCCCTCTGCATGTTCCTCCAATCTAATTCCGTCCACAGGTACCTCCTATCCTATAGCACATTATGTAAATTGTGACAAATTTTCTCCACAATATCGTTCTTTCTTAGCAGCTATGACAGCCGAAAAGGAGCCTGTTTCTTATATTCTGGCCATCAAAGACATTCGATGGAAAGAAGCCATGATGAAAAAAATTGAGGCACTTGAGGCTAATGGGACATGGACTGTGGAAGATTTGCCACAGGGAAAGCAAGCTATAGGTAGTAAATGGGTTTACAAGATCAAATATAACTCAGATGGTTCGGTTGAACGTTATAAAGCTCGATTGGTGATTCTTGGCAATAATCAGATTAAAAGAATTGACTACAATGAGACTTTCGCTCTTGTTGCAAAAATGGTTACTGTACGTACTTTTCTTTCAATGGTAGCAACAAAGGGATGGGAACTCCATCAAATGGATGTTCATAATGCATTCTTGCATGGAGATTTAGAAGAAGAGGTGTACATGAAGATGCCACCTGGGTTCTCTACTCAACAGTCTGGCAAAGTTTGTCGATTACGTAAATCACTTTATGGGTTACGACAGGCCCCCCGATGTTGGTTTTCCAAATTGACAACTGCATTAAAGCGGTATGGATTTCTTCAATCTCAATATGATTATTCATTGTTTACTTTAAATCGAGACAAGATACATTTGAGTATACTGGTGTATGTCGATGATCTTGTTATTGCGGGGAATAATGGAGTTGCCATTTAAAAGTTTAAAGATTATTTATGCCACTGCTTCTACATGAAAGATTTGGGAACATTGAAGTATTTTTAGGCGTAGAGGTGGCTCGGAATCAAGAAGGAATTTTTCTTTGCCAACACAAATATGCTTTGGATATTATCCGTGAAACTGGATTATTGGGTGCTAAACCATCTAGTTTTCCCATTGAACAAAATCATCATTTAGCCTTAGTAGAAAATGCATTGTTGGCAGATTCAGAAAAGTATCAGAGATTGGTAGGAAGACTGATTTATTTGACTCTTACTCGACCTGAGTTGTCCTACAGTGTTCATATTTTGGCACAATTTATGCATCAACCAAGGGAAGCTTATTGGGAAGCAGCTTTGCGCGTAGTTCGTTATTTAAAGGGTAGTCCTGGATAAGGAATACTTTTACGAGCTGATAATGATCTTCGGTTGTATGCTTATTGTGATTCTGATTAGGAGACTTGTTCTTTAACTCGATGATCTCTTACTGGATATTTTGTTATGTTAGGGACTTCTCCCATTTCTTAGAAGACTAAAAAGCAACATACAGTATCGAGATCCTCTGCTAAAGCAGAATATCGTTTCATGGCTACCACTGTGTGTGAACTGAAATTGTTAAAGGGTCTTTTGCTGTCTCTCGGTGTTATACACTCTCATCTTATGCTGTTGTATTGTGATAGTCAAGCAGCTTTACACATTAGTGCAAATCCTGTGTTTCATGAGCGAACAAAGCACATTGAAATTGATTGTCATTTTATTCGTGATGACATTCAACATGGACATGTTCAAACTGCTTATGTACGTAGCTCTGAGCAACTCGCTGATATTTTTACTAAGGCATTTGGGACATAGCAGTTTAGGTATCTTTTACGCAAGTTGGGGGTTTGTAATCTTCACACACCAACTTAAGGGGGGGTATTAGAATATTTTAGAATTTGTAAATATCTGTCAATTATGTAAATAGTATATTTAGGATATTTGTTTTCTATATTTAGAAGGTATTAGAATATTTTAGGATCTGTAAATATCTGTCAATTATGTAAAGAGTATATTTAGGATATTTGTTTTCTATGTTTAGAAGCTTAGTTAGTGCGTCTATGTTGTATATATATTGGCTCTCTTTGGCCTGTGATATGAACAAAATCATACAGAAATTTTCTTCTCAAAATTTATAAAACACACACGAGATATCACTATCATATATTACTCTAGAATTCAAGAACAAAAGCAACACTTTAGTGGGATAATGTAAGACTTTCGAGCCTCCCTGAGCATTAATGATGCAAAACGTGCTAGACCATAGTTAATCTTGTAGAACTCCCAAGATTCCTTTAAAAGTCGTATTAACATCTTTAAGGAATTTTCCCTTCTAGGAATTTTGATACTTTATCATTATAGATTCCATGTTATGAGACTCAATATTTTCCTTTTTGTAGCAAATAACACTATTAACGTTAAGAAATCTAAGAAAAAAAAAGGGCAAAAAGAAAAAGAGAAAATTTCAAGAAATATTAGTCCCCTCTCCAAAGACCTATATTTAACTTATATATAAAAACCTTCCACATTGAGTTTCTTGGCCTTAGCTGCTAGGTCAAAAACACTTACAGTACGTTCACTTCATGAAATTAGAATTCCATTCTTTTCTTATTTTTTAGTATGACGTTCACTTAGTTTTTTATTATGGAATCATAATTCCGTAAGAATCTTTATTACTTGAAATTAAGTAATATAAATTCTTTAATTCAAACAAGGAATCACGATTTCTCACCACTACCACTATTACCGCCACTGCTGCCACTACCACCACCGCTGCCATCACCACCGCCGCTATCACCACTACCATCACCATCATCGACCATCGTCGCCATTGCTGCTACCACTGCTGACCATAGTAGCCGTAGCTATAGCCACCATCACTGTAACTGCTGACACCACCATAGTCGCTGCCACCAATCATTGTAACCATTGCTACCACCACTGCCACCACCATTACCAATCACTGTAGCCATTGCCACTACTACTATCGCTCAATCATTGTAGCCAGTGCCACCGCCACCGCCACCGCCACCGCCATTACTACTACTACTATCACCGCCGCTGCTACCAACCACTATAGCTACCTCTATCATTACCGTTATCAACCATCAACCACCGCTACCATCTATTACTTTAGGATTAGTTAAGAAAGAAAATGGATAAAAAATAATTTAGTTATTAAAGTTATATTACATCTCTATTTTTAAATTGTTATAAATTCAACTAAATAAAGTAATATATATTATACCCTTATTTCATTCTCTCATTCTATTCTATGAAATAAACGAGCTGTAAGAGTTGAAGATGGCTTTAAGATAGAATATCTAAAGTCAAAGGATGATGGAAGTTAGATAAAAACTAAGGATCAATCCTTGTCATAATATTTTTTGACTAAATCTTGACTTTGTACATGTTGGTTCTACATGTAGGAAAAAATGGAAATAATTTCAACTTCAAGGCTACTCCCTTTGTATAGATTTTCAATTATGTGTTTGAAGTTTAAACTATGTGTTTAAAATGGTCGATAATTAACAAAGTTGGTACCTACATTAATTACATGCATTAAGAGGGGATTTGTCATGTTTTTGAGAGGATTATGGTCAAGGTTTATGAATGAGGGACATGAGCCACGTGATCTTTAAATAAGGGTTAAAAATAAGTCTATGAGAGATACACGATCATAGAGATGTCCTTTCTACATAAGTTGGGTATTTTTACATTCTTACTGTCAAAGGACTCGAATCTACCCCTTCAAGGCTTAAGTTAACGTTTTTCATGTATTTGTTTGTATGAAAAGGTTAAAAAGAATATTTAAACCTGAGCATGATCTTCAATGGGGAAGAGAAAATAAAGTATGAATGGTTCATGGTCATAAATCATGTTTGTGAACCTTGCTCGTGATTTTTATGTTAGCATAGTTGAAGAACATACTGTTTGAAAAAGTTCCAACTTTTGACCTAATTCTCATGAGTTACAGTCACATGAATTATATCACTTCATTATATAAGATTTATATTGATTTGTAACTAATTCATAATAAATCTAGTGGATGAAATTGAATCATTGAATCAATATAACTCTTAGTAAAAAGTTGTGTAACTTAAAGTGTGCGTTATGAATAACTAATTGCAATTATGTTTTCTTCTTCTTTTTTTATATGAATTTTCGTCCCACTTTTTGAAAATTCTCCTTTTTAAATCACAAGGCAAATAAACTCTTTTTATCTATATTCAAAATGTATTTTTGTATATGAATTTTAATATTCATACATCAAAACTTAATTGTATCCCGATGGAATTCTACACTCAAACTCTCATAACAAACTTTGTATCATAGGCATAAATTCTTTAATGAAAGCAATTTTGATCGTGCCTCTAAGTCCATTTCATTTGCCAATTCATACCCATTTCCTAGCACCCTCTCCATAAAGAGTTTTATGCTTCATATATTAATTTTGTTGTGGTTTCCAAGCTTTCTCTCAATATGCAACTAAATTCAAGGATAACGAGTAATAACCTTTAGCATCACTTTTTTTTTTTTAAGTTAATTGAATATTTGATATTTTTCTAAGTTTCGAACCATGAGAAAAAGTGAATGCAAAAGTTTGTAATACTAGGAATCTGAACAAGCAGCTCATAATTTTTAAGAAATTCTCAAGTAACACACTAGCACTTGAATCTTGTCCTCAAAAATTGTTTCTAACCGTTAAATTCAACCAAGAACAGAACATGACACAACAATTCGATCTGAAGTCACAAACTATGAGCAAACACAAAGTTCTGTAGAAGATACTTCATTTGGATTTCATATACTTCATCTAAACGAAGTAACGTCAACTACTTCTATTTAATATCTTAGAAGCTCTTGCAGCAAAATTTCATGTGATATGGGAATTCAAGGCATATGAAAAATAGGCACCATACTTGGTTCATACATCGTTTGTGTATCCAATTCCACATTTCATTTGATTTCAACGATATTTTCTTGAAGTAATCATTTAGCTCAAAATTTGATCATGCTATTATTATTCATGATCAAATTTTTAAAATTGATCAGAACACTTAATCAAATTATATAAACACATAATTGTTTGTCTATAAAACAGCTGTAAACTGCACTTTTCTTTATTGAGACCGACTGAAGCTCAAGCGCCTCTAGAGCCTTCCATAAAAATTTGTCCTGGCAATACAATACGACGTCCAATGAGCTAATTGAACCAAGTCGGTTTATCTTTACATGTTTCTTTTATTTTCTTTATTTTATTGGTATTATTCTAATTGCAATGTTTTCTTTGTGTTTGAAGAGACTCATATAAAGTTTACTTATATATTATAAATAACATAACACGGGTAGACCCATGCATACATACTACATATATATTTATAACACACTTGGAAAGTTTTTCTCTTTTTATTTATGGTTATGGTCTTGATTTGTTGTATTAACTATACTACATATTTTTACTTTTAGTGGTACCAAAGTGAGTATTCCCTTCTTGATTTGATGTGGTATCATGATTGATGGTGAGAGTGCTGGTTTCCGTGTACGAGTGAATATAGGACTCGAACCCTAATTGTATAAGGGGACTTATTGATAACTCGGAATCAAGGGATTGACGAGTGTTTCGAGCACATAGAAAAAGAGATGCGGTAGTTGTACATAGAGCTTAAGCAAGAAAAAACAGTTTTATCAGATCTGGTTCAGATTTTTGATCTAGACAAGTAGGAGAATTAAGAGTTAAAGGAATGAGTTCGATGGAGAGTTAAATTGGGCTTATGCAATGGTGTATGCTTGGCTTTTTGTTCCTAGATAAATCTTCTTACATTTTTGGTCAACTGTGAATGTAGACATAAGATAACTGGATGCACAATGTCAAATAGAAAAACAATGCTAGAACACAAAAGTAAATACATTAAGCACATATTTTTGCCTTTGGCTCACATCTACAAATAAATTATTTAAATACAAAAACAATGCAGGCTATGAATATAGGATATATGGAGAGGGGAACATGTCAAAGATAGACAAGACAGACAAGCACATAATACCATCCATGTTACAATTATCTAACCTTACTTGCGTGTCCTAGAGAAACTGAAGAAAACGAATATGAATTTAGAATGCGAAAATTACTATTTTATATAATAAGCAATCATGTCACGTTCGTATTGGAGGTTGATACCAGAGTAAGAAGAGATCAAGGTTTAAAGAGAGTTAAACAAGGATCAATAAAAATTTTAAAATATAATTTATATCTTATTTAAACTGTAATAAAACTATTCATATTTTTTAAATTAAAAAATTAAACGTTTTTGACTTCTTGTTTTCCTCGAAGTTAGATTTATTGTTTTAGTATATTGGTCTATGGACAAAAATGAAGCAAATTGAAGCATTTCGATCTGCTGTGGAAATCAAATTGAATCGGCTGTATTAAACGAGTCTTTCCGGTTTGTTATCAAGGACGGTCTACAAGGATAATTTGGACTAGTTTTATGGCCAATAGGCTAGACCAGATGGACTGTACCGAGTTTGATCAGTATACGGGAAGCAAGGATTGGGATTTAACTTAGTGCACTACTATGGACTTTCAGGGCCTCACAGATTCATATAGGATAGGAAAAGACTCGGGCGCCTTAGTCTACCCAACACCATCGAATATGGTACATATAGAATGTCTAGATGAATGGACATTCTCAAGGACATTCCCATGTTGCCTACTAGGGTGCGAAATTTTTATCTGTTGTCCATATTTGTTCTGAAGTTCCTAACCCCCTCTAGATGTACTCCTCAAGGCTTCTTTATCGTTAATATACGCGCAGCAATATGTGTTTAACAGCCTTTAAAAAAAATTAAAAAAATATGAATTGGAAAAAAATAATTGCAAAAACACCAAGACTTAATCGCATCTAAAAAATGTAACAAAGAGAATTACACATATCTTGTATTTAAAAAATACGATTATACTAAAGTATTACTGTACTTAAATCATATGTACAAAATGTGACATATTTACTTTAAAGAAATTGCATTTAATAAATACGATTATAAGCTAAATTGCATCTTTTAATTGCAATATAGGCTTGTCGATGTCACACTTATCTTGCTTTGTTGCACTTACATATGTGTTTAATATATTATTCACTAATTGCATTTGACAAGTGTTATTATATCCTAAATTGCATCTTTTAGTTGTGATATACACATTGACATGTTTACTTTATTGCATCTTACAGATGCGACTAATATATTATTCAATAATCACTCCTTATAGATGTGAGTATTACGTTATTACTTTATTGTGCAATATATGCTTTAATGAAACGACCCATAAAAGCCTTATATTACACTTAAAAAATGTGATATACATGATAAATAGAGCAAATTGTATAGTGCCTATATCATATTTGACAAGTACGCTTTACGTGGGAGTTTAAAACAAAATGAAAGAACTTAAAAAATCACTCACACAAACTCTTTGATCAAACATAATATGTTTTTCTCTCATCAATTTTCTCACCAAAAATTCCAAACTCTAAATTCTCTAAGTTTTTATGAAATTGGAGATCCATCAATCACATTTGAAGCTGCAGTGATTATCTCTAACCAATTCATTTGAATTTTTATCTAATTTTGTGCAAGTTACTTATGCTCACAAAGTATTTGATGAAATGCTACAGAGAGATTAGTTTGATCATTTGTCTCACAAAGCATTCTTTTGACTTTCTACAACCAACTTCGAGTCCATATGATCCTTTTACTATCTGCTTGCATTCAATATAGGTCTTTTACTTCCTATTATGCTAGAATGATACTTTTTGAGGTGTTTAGTTCGTGTTATTTAGCATTATGCATAATTTTCAGTTAGTTCAAAAGAAAGGTTGTCCACCATGATTGAGTTGTAAAATATATTACCAACTAAGCAAAATAGGACAAAACAAAGTCAAGTCATTGAACCAATGAAGGATCAAACTTAGCTTTTGCTTAGTAATATAACCTACATGCCGTTGGAACTTGAGTTTAATTAATGGTTGATGAATAGCAATAAGAATATACTTGCCACCTTAGAGCAAGATAAATGTAGCTAGTACCTCAATATAAGTACAATAGCCACTATTGTAACTACTTTAATCTACTTTGTAAGATACAAGTAATAAAAAGGAGTTTGAACTTCATATTTCCATTAACATGTACTATGACAACCTAGACATTACTTTTCATGTGATGCGGTTAAAGATAATAACATGAAAGAAGGGAACATTAGTATAAGTTGCTCACTACTTGATTTAGGGATTGCACTTGCATATTGGAATCAAGAGCTTGTTGCTCCCAAAAGTTTGTAAAAGCCTGTATCTATTCCATTTCATCCCTAACTTGTCCTAACATCCCTCGCATATGTAACCATTGCTCCAACTCAGATCTTACTTGATCAACAAGCCCCTTTACAACAACTTTACATTGTTTAGTGCATCTGCTTCTCCCATGATATAGAGGATTTTGTAACATTAAGATTGATGCTTAACTGGCTAATAACTAGCTACAGTGGTTTATGCATCAGCAAATATATGCTTATTGTGGAACAATGTCATTAACAATAAACTATCTTGTGAAAAGCAAGGGAATATCATCAACAACTAAGTTTCCATCCACTTGCAATTAGTTAATCCTTTCTTTCAATCTTTGGTCCCACATTTTGTTCTTCATTATTATTGCAATTCGAGATGTTGTTAAACACAAAATTGTAATATTTCAGTAAGATATGATCTATTACTCACTTATTGTAGCAGTTGATCATATCTTTAAGACATAAAGTATGTTTCTAGTAAAATTGATTAGCTTAAACCATGAGAAAAATTAAACAAAGGGAAAAATGCATAAAACCCTCTTTAAACTTTAACTCAAGTATGGATTTTTCTCTTAAACTTTTAAAGTGTGGTTTTTAGCCTCCATAAATTTTTATAAATTGGCAAATAACTTTCATAACCCCTTTAAACTTTGATTTTGGTGTATAAACATCCCTTAAATTTTGATTTCAGTGTATAAAGACCCCCTAAACTTTGATTTTGATATATAAATACCCCTTAAATAGCATATAGTTTAAGGGATTATTCTCAACCTAGGAAGTTGTTTATCAATTTATAAAAGTTTAGGGACCAAAATCCACATTTTGGAAGTTTAGGAGAGACAATCTGCACCTGAGTCAAAGTTTAGGGGGGTTTCATATAGTTTTCCTTTAAATAAATGCTTTTAAATTCATATGAATTCTCTATGCTAAGTTAGTCCATGAAATGTAACAAATTCCTTAATGGCCTTTGAATACTCTTAGTACTTTTGACAGCAACAATAATTCTTGAGCCGAGTTTCACTGATGTTGTCCCATTCTCTTCTATCCAACCTTTGAAAACATGACCAAATTTGCTCTTCCAATTTTTGTCTCTCACTTTCTACATTATAATCCCTAAATTAAATAGGTTAATAATTAGTTTAACTACATTATGTTTGGCTCATTGTTTTCATGTAGCTTGATTATTATTTATTATTTATTTCTTACCTAGAATATGATATTATTTCTTTTTTTGCCAGAAGAAGTCTAAGCTTGATATTAACTTGAGGATGCCTAGGTGGTAGCTTAGAAAGGTTTAGTGAATAGTTGGATGCTAATGTAACCTTTTGATGTCAGCTTATAGGTCTAGGTTCTTGTTATTGTAGGTCTAAGTTAACTATTCTATTTGGGTTGGTTTTTGCGAGGATGTTTGTTAATGAGATACCACTTATTAGTGTAATTAGAAGCGTTATAATAGAATATTCCTTTTATTTTTGGTTTGTTTGTTTTAATGTTCTTCTTGGTGTAAGCAAATCAAATCTATAATAGTATCATATTTGATGATTTTTTTGTAGGTAGCTTTCGAAAATCCAAAAGTATTTTGTACAAAGTTGATATCTAGTCATGGTGCAGATTTATAGACACTAAAGGTAATGCATTGATGCATCTCTCTAATAATAAGCCTAGAGTTGGCTATTTGGTTTTCTATCTTTTTATCGATAGCAAATTTCTTTGATTCTTATAATTTTTAACTATTACTTGTCACCTTCATCTAGGATATTAGATATTCACCTACAATGCCTCATTTTTAAACATGACAACATGTGCAATCAAGACAAAAAGCATGATAAATCTTAGATAGTATATAATTGACTATTTAGATCAGCATAAATGTGAGAAAACTTAAGTAACAAATACTCAAATATTACTCTAATAGCACTTAGATAATCAAATACTCTCTTAGATAAAATCACATGCATATTACTATTGCTGACTTTGTTTCAAATTAAACATATATAATGCTAGACTATTTTAGTCAATTAGAAAGGGGTTGATTTATGAGATGGAGTTGCTACTATAGTATAGAAAAGTCTTCAAAATAAGGGTTTTAATTGAGAATTTTACATTACACAACTAACATAGCTTATTTGTTTTATGTTGTTGGTTTCAATGAATAGTAAAAATGGCAAAATAGGTCAAAATTTCAATTTTTGGCAAGGTATAGAAAGGCCATATTATGATAGAGGTTGATTGAGAGTATAAAAGTTGAGGTAAGTATGCACCATTCGAGGCTCTTAAGTAAGATATGTGAACTGTTGGGAGTAGATCCTAAGACAACTAGTGTAAAGATATATCATAGACTAGCATTTGTATATGGAAAAGGTTTAAAGGAATTCATGCTGATAGATATTAGTGATGATGAAGATGTTGAGACTCATAGATATTGCTAAGGCATTTGACATGATGTGCCTTCAACAACTATATGTCAAAGTGGAAGATAACCTTGCCATATGTCAACAGTAGAATATCCTATTGGGACAAAAGGTACACCTCAAATACAACAACTGCAAGAGCTTGTGAATGCTCAAGAAAATGTAGAGAAAAGCAATGACTTATTATTAACAAATAAAGATAGTTTGTCTATTAGGGAGAGTCAGAGATAAAGGAGGCTCTTTAGGATACTAGTTTTGAAGATGAATAAATTTATGAAGAGTGTTTAGATGATGAACACTAGATGGAATTTGATAAAGAAACATATGATGATGGAGATGAGCCTCCAAAGACACTAGAAAATGAACAAAGAATCATTGTTGTGCCTAGTCCTCCAATAGAGCAGCAAACTAGCGACATGTCATTCTAGGATCACATTCAATTCCTTAATAGGATGGCTATTGGTGATAATTATGTATCATATGAGGAGAACTTTTGTTTTGAAGACTTATGCTTAGGTGATGAGTTGAGGAAAGGGATGAGAATTAAAAGCAAATCAGATTTAATTGATGTAGTTAACACATAAATAATCACTACAACTTTACAGTGATTGAGTCAAATAAGAAGATATGGAATATTATCTATGAAGAGAAGAATATCTACAACTGTAAATGGAAACTTCAAAAGATCCAAAAGCATTGAGAGACTAACTTCGTCATTACAATTACTAAAAGGCCACACACATGTACCAAGAGGAGACTTAGAAAGGATCATCTATAGCTTAACCAAACCTTCATGAGCCAAAGTTTTCTAGGACAAGTTAGTAATGATTTAGATGTCAAAATTACCACCCTTGATAACAAATTGAGAACACATATGGTTATGTAATATCAAAAAGGAAAGTTTAGGGAGTAAAGACAATAGCAATTGAAAACGTATATGGGAATTGGGATGAATCATACAATGAATTTTCAAAGCTGATGAGTAGAATCAAAAGAATCAATCAGAACACTTGTAGCTTGGAAGGTTCAATCAATAGAAAAGGAAAATAAAGTGATCTTAGGAAGATTATTTTAGACATTTGGGCCATGATGTGTCTCTTGGCTCATATACATAGAGAGGCACCACAACAGACCGAAACAATGAAAAAACAAAAAGGTCTTAGAAAAATCCAAGTAACTACTAGTTAGATAAGACACACCAACAAATCCTACTTGACTTAACCTCTTAACCCCGACTTAATATCACTGGCCACTACTCCTTACCAAAGGGAATCAATAAGAGTTAAGAAAAGATAAGATACGGCTAAGTACTCTCAAAAGGGAAATTACTATATTCGATACTCAGGATATGATTGATGTCTGCATATAAAGAAAATGAGGTATATATATGACCTCACCTAAGGTTATAGGAATAAGGAAAGGACAAAAAGGATAATATACAAAAGATTCCTAAAACATACCAAAAAGGATAAAAATGGAAAATAGTATAAGGTATGGAAAATAAAGGAATCCTTTTAGAATGTTTTGATAGAAGATACGTATCAATCCGAGACTGGTGATCTTATGTTCAATTATGCTTGCAAATATAAGTCCACTAACAGTTCAACTTTCACTAGGATCAATTAGGAAGTGGTTAGGAGGAATAGCAGAAGACTCAGCTGGATCAGGTTGGAGCTCAAATGTAGGGTATTAATTGGAGCCTCTTCAAGTCAGATGACTGGATAACTCGATTTCATTTGGTGCTCGTTAGTTTAAGTATTATCTTGATCATGGTTAAAGCTCGGCATTCTGATTGGATAAAGTGAAATAATCCTTAGTTGGTGATAGAGTCCTTGTCCTTATGTATTTTTTGAGCTAGTACTCATCGGATAAGTCCTTATAAGCCTCTAGTTTGGCTTCAAGTGATCGGTCCAAAGAGTTGATTCTTATCATCTTCTTAGAGGTTCAAGAGATTTAGCATCAAATCTACATGGTCTTCTCTGGTAGGGCCTACTTTGGCATCATCTAGATGGTGGGAATTAGATTAGATACATTGAAAGTAAAAGAGACACCATAGTCCTTAGATAGCTCGATTCAGTAGGAATTATAGTCAATCTTCTTTAGAATCTAGGTGATAATTTGCTCTTCCCAAGATGGGGAAATCTCTCTCGGCTGAGGTGAATCTAAACTAGGTTGCCTAAGTTGAAAGAAATAGCTTGGTGGCTACGACTATTTATCTCTTGTTATCGTTCATTGAATCTGGCAATCGTCTTAGTCACTTACTAGTACAGGTTGTACAGTTTATGAGCTCGATTAACTCTAAATTGGGTTTCTTTAGGGTATTGATCATGTCTAGTGGGATGATTGGGATAAGGCCATAGACAACCTCAAAGGGAGTCTTTTTAGTAATACTGATGATAGTTCGATTGTAAGTGAACTCTACAATAGATAAGCACAAATCCCAATCTATTAAATTCTTCCCAATTGCAGCTTAGAGCAGAGTTCCTAATGTCTTATTCATTGCCTCAGTTTGGCTATCAGTCTAAGGGTGGCTACTTGAACTAAACACAAGCTTGGTATTAGGTCTCTTCTATAAGGTCTTCCAAAAGTAACTTAGAAACTTAGTATATCGATCTAAAACAATGGACTTCAGGATTACACATAGGTAAATGACTTCCTACAAAGACAGATAAGCAATATATAAAGTATCATTAGTTTAGTGGCATAAAATAAGCTGTTCCATTTTGCTAAATCAATCCATAACAACAAAGATTGAGTCCTTCCCTTTGGTTGCCTAAGGCAACCCTATGATAAAGTTTATGCTAAGGTTAGCCCAAGGTGAGGTCGTTTTGGGAAAGTGCATGTATTCTCCTGTGGCTCCTTCCTCCCTTTTGCCCTCTTACATTTCCACAGTTTTGGTATTACTAAAATGGCCAAATAAACCATTACTATGAGCATCCCTGACCAATAACTCGCATGTGGAACAATTAGGTATACACAATCTTCTCTCCTTAAACATATATCCATCCTTCGAGTAGTATCCTCCAACAACAACTTCATCTCGACATTTCTTAAGTATAGGATTGAAGTGTAGGTCCTAAGCATACTACTTAGTAATAAAAGAAAATCCTAACAATTTTGTCTATTGGGTAGTCAATAAGACGTAATAACGTGATAGAGTGTTAGTGACCATATTAGCACTATCTTTCTTATGCTTGATCACATAAGAGAGTCCTTCCATGAATTCCAACCATTTAGCTTACCTCTTTGAAAGTTTTTTCTCAATTCTAAAATGTTTTAAGGATTCATGGTCCGTGTAAATGACAAACTCTCAAAGTAATAAATAATGTTACCATATTGTAAGGGCCTAGAAAAGAGAATATAACTCTTTTTCAAATACATAATAATTTAAGGTAGCACTATTAAGCTTCTCACTATGGTAAGCCATAGGTCGACGTTCCTGCATCAAAACTACTCTAATGCCAATATCCAATGCATTACATTCTAACTCAAATGACTAGTCAAAGTCAAATAGAACTAAGACAGGTATGATGGTAAGTTTCTCCTTGGTCTCCTTAAAACTCTTCTCGGCTTGGTTAGTCTACTAAAATCCATCACTTTTCTTGGTCAATTCAATCAAAGGGGCCATAATGGTACTGAAGTTCTTGATAAATCTTCTATAAAAAGAAGTAAGACCATGGAAACTTCTAACTTCAGTAACGTTCTTAAGTACAGGCCACTTTAAGACAACTCAAACCTTTTCCTAATTAGCTTGGATTCCTTCTCCAAACACCACATATCTAATAAAGACAACTTCATGTTGATAAAATGTACATTTCTTCAAATTTCTGAACAGTTTCTTAGCACAAAGTATGTCAAAAATAGCTTGAAGATGCTTTACATAATCAGTCAAATCAGCGTTGTAAACTAAGATATCATTTAAGTACACAACCACATATTTTTTGATTAGGGGGTGCATCATATGGTTCATGAGCCTTATAAATATGCTCGGTACATTAGTGAGTCCGAATGGCATAACCAACATTCATTGAGACCATGTCTTGTCTTAAATGCAATCTTCCATTTGTTACTAAGTCTTATGTGAATATAATGATAGCTAATTCATAGGTCAATCTTTAAGAATACTCTAATGCTATGAAGCTCATCTAACATGTCATTGAGCCTCAGTATGGGATATTTGTACTTAATAGTAATTTGGTTAATAGCTCGGCTATTGATGCACATGCACCATGAGCCATCCTTCTTCGGCATGAGCAGAGCAAGCACGGCGTAAGGGCTCATTCTCTGTCTTACATAACCTCTTTCAATGAGCTCATCCACTTATTGTTTCAACTCAACAGCCTGCTTAAGGTTCATTCTATAAGCAAGTTCATTCAGTAGGGTTGTGCCTAGCTGTAAATAAATGCAATGTTTAATTCCTCAAACTAGGGATAATCCTTTAGGTAGCTCATTTGGGAACAAGTTGAAAAACTCTTCTATTAACTTCCAAACCTCTTCTGGTATGTCATATAAATTTCTTAGCTCTAATAATCTTTGATCAATAAAAACATAGGCTCCTCGGCTTTTTTAGTAACTAGAAACTCTCTTTGGCTAAGCACTAAGGTCTTCTTTTTACTAGTTTGAGTGAGTTAATTATGAGTCTCATTCACTTTACTAAGTGTCATAGGCTGCAATATAATCTTCTTCTCATCCTTAGTAAAGGCATAAGTGTTCTTGAATCCATCATGTATGACATGTCAGTCGAATAATCAAGGTCTTTCCAACAATATATGTGAAGCTCTCATAGGGATAACATTGCATACTACTTCATCTCTATACACATTTCCCATATAGAATGGCATAGTTACCTGTTTGGTCACTTACATAGCACCTTTGTCATGTGACTAATGTAGCTTATAAAGTTGAGAGTGCTTAGAGGTTGGCAAACCTAACTTTTACACAAGGCACTGGGCAACAACATTAATACAACTGCCTTCATTTCTTATTATCGTGCACACTAGTCCCTTAATAGTACACTTGGTATGGAACAAATTTTCTTTCTAGTCTTCCTTGTAGCTTGGCATTAAGTTCAACACTTGTTCAATACTAAAGTCATTGCTTCTCCCTGGTTGATATGGACATAAGTCTCCTCTTCATTCTCCACTTTAGCTTCTCCAACATCTTTATCTTCCTTCTCAAGCTCACTATCATCTGTACTATCCATGTTATCACCTAGGAGGATCATAACACATTGGTTAGGACACTCATTAGCCACGTATCCATTACTTAAGTACTTGAAGTATTTTATTTCACCTATCTTGTGACCTAAAGTTTGTCCCCTCTCATATGTCTTCTAAGCAGCTTTCTTATCAGGTCGACTATTTAAGTTAACTCTGCTATCATCAGGTCAGTTATTTTTCTCCTCTACTTGGATGTGTTGCCTTGACTCATTGTGGGCAAGCTGGTACGGAAATGGAGTTCACAAAGAGCTTAAACTAGATTAGATCGAGGTATTTCTCCTTTACTTCTCGGCCCTTTATGCTATTTTAATGGCTTCCTCCAGTGTGTGAAACCTCTGCATTTCAATAATATTCTAGATCTCTTATCAAAGCCCTAAAATAAAACTTGATACAGTACAAGCTTCAGGCTCATCTACATCAGCTTAGATCATCAATATTTGGAATTCCTTGACATAGTCATCAACAGCTTGGCTTCCTTAGCGGAGTTCTTGCAACTTTATGAAGGTATCTTGCAAATAGGTCTCGAATATAAATCTTCCTCTCAATAGCCTCTTCATACCATCCTATATGCACACTACTTGTCATCCATCCCTTACTTTATCCACATTTAAGTTCTTTTACTACATCGAGGCATACTTAGAGAACTTAAAGGCAGTAGGTCGGACTTTATCAGCCTTGGCATTACCCATAACAATCAAACACTCTTTCAACCTTCTCCTCCTACTCTTGGTATTCATCTGCATTATCACTTCTAGTGAAGGTCAGAATTTGGACCTTAACATTTTCAAGTCCTCGAGGAGATCTACATCCTCATTCCTTTACTTCATCATATCCCCCATCATCTTCTTCCTCTCCATCAACTTCTTTGTCTTCTTCTTTAATCTCCTCTACCTCAAGTCTTTGTCAAGCAGGTCATTTTACTATTCCTCCAACTCTATAAGGTCAAGCTCGATGATGATCTCAACTAGCATAGCCATATCTTCTCTCTTGCATTTCTTTAGCTCAGCCATGATTAAGCACTCCTTAGGGTTGTTGCCTATTTGCTTACATAACTGTGACTAGACATTCAATAAGGTCATTGAGTCTATCAAGCTTATCATCTACCGATCTTGGAGTGTTACTGCCATGTTGGCTACAACCAATACAATTACCATTGTCTCGATCACCAATAGTGCCTTACATACTTGAATCTGACATTATGCAACACTATTTGTTACTACTTTCTTCAACAAGAACAACTTCAATCGCATAGACTCAAAAAAATCCTATTACCTATTGTTACTCACAACACTTTAAAACCACCACTTGCACAACAAATCACTACTTACTACCCAGAATTAGACTAACACACTTTAACCACTTCAATACTCAATACAACACAATGTCATACAAAAATTGAACTTACTTTGTTTTCATAGTAGGAAAACATACTAAAATAGAGTAACACAAGTTACTACACTTACCTCTTACAAACCACTGCTCCATAGCTAGCAACTTCAAAACCCACTTCTACACCTCGACTTCAATTATAACATACCTAAGAATAGTATTGTAGTAGCTACTGATAGTAATACAAACATAACTTTACTGCAACTTTATATACTCCTTAAAATCATGCTCAAATACCAGTGAAGTTAATGCGTTTGCGAGTTTGTGTGCATAGAGAGACACCATAACAAACAAAAAAAAAAAACAAAAAAAAAATAAAAGGGTTATAGCGAAACTTGAGTAGCTACTAGTTGGATATGACATATCAACTAATCGTACTTGGCTTAACCTTCACTTAATATAACACACAAGTGAAGATTAGGGTCACTTGCCACTATTCCTTATTAAAGGAAATAAATAAGAGTTAAAGAAAAAAAAGACACAGTTAGGTGCTCCCAAAAGGGAAATTACTGCATTCGATATTCAGGACATGATTAATGTCTATGTATAAAGAAAATGAGGTATATATATGACCTCACCTATGGTTACAAGAATAAGGAGAAGACAAAAAGGATAGTATACAAAAGATTCCTAAAACATACTAAAAAGAGAAAAAATGACAAATAGTATAAGGTACGAAAAATAGAAGAATCCTTTTGAACACATGTCAATTTAGGGTTGCTCATCTTATGTTTAGTCATGCCTACAAATATAAGTCTACTAATAGTTTGACTTTCACTAGGATCAGCTTAAAGGGGGTCGAGAGGAATAACAGAAGAGTTGTCCAACTTGATCAATTTGAACTTAAATATGGGGTGTTAATTGGAGCCTCTTCAGGTTGAATGGTTGGACAACTTGGTTTAGATGAAACCTAGTGCTTGTTAGTTCGGGTATTGTCTTGATCATGGTTAAAGCTCAACTTTATCATTTAGTGGTTCTCAAGCTAGTACTTATTAGGCAAGTCTTTGTAGGCCTCTATTTCGGCTTTGGGTGATTGATTCGAGGAGTTGATTCCTATCAAGCCATGTATAGAGGCCTTTAAACATTGTAGGATGGTGATCAATATCAATGGAACTTTCCTATATGGGAAATATCCCGATAGCCTATTGATTACATGTAGTGTGGATGGTAGCAATCACATATTCCTCTTGACATTCACATTAGTTGATAAGGAATCGAGTAAGACATGGAAATGGTTCTTGAAAGAGTTAAAGTAATGCCTCTAAGCATCATAGATAATGATCTTACCCTGTGTGTTACATCAGACTGACATAAGGGTACAAGAAAAGTAATGGAAGATAAGAATATTAGATAGTAACACCCATTTGCACAATGGAGAGTGTACATAGGATATGTTATCAATAACTTCAACATCAAATATAGAAATCACTATCTAAAGAGATTACAGCAGCTTTCCAAGCATAAGAAAAGAAGCTTGCATTCTATTTAGAGGAGATAAGGAAAAGATATACAATTGTTCCAAACTATTTTGTATATATCCCTAATGAGCAATGGCATAAGCATATGATGGAGGTTATAGATATAGTCAAATAACAACAAACCTTAGTGAGAGCTACAATGCAGTTTTGAAAGGTACTAGGTCATTGCCCATATCAACCTTGATTCTAAAAATCTTTTACAATTGCATTGGTTATTTCCAAGAAAAGTGAGATAAAGTACATTCAACTATTTGGAAAGGGAAAGCTTATCCTAAATGGGTTACTAAAAAAATAGAAAAATGGAGAGGGGCATCTACTTAACATTAAATAATCATTTTTAACATGACATCTGGAATTTTTTATGTATAGATAGGAGCATACATGACTAATTATGGTAGAAAAGGTGGCCATTATCACAAAGTTGATATATTTAAGCACATATGTAGCTATAACAAGTAACAAATCTTCTAAATAAACTAATCATATGTCTTTGTAGCCATAACTTACGTGAGAATAGACTCTATAAATAAGATTGAGAAGTAGTTTCACTAGGAAAAGCAAGTCACGTACTATCGAACTATCTTCCAACCTCTTGGAGATAAGCAAACATGGATAGATAGAGTGGGAATACTAAAAATCTACCTGGTATTTGATAAGGCCAAGAAAGAAGGAAGACTACAAACAAGTTGATACCATAATGAGATAGATCTTAAGAAAAACCAACAAAAAATTATTATAGGAAATATAGGAAGTAAAGCTACAATATAAGAACATGCCAAAACAAGGTTCATACAAATTATAACATGTTTGATTCATTATGATATATGAATACTATGTCATAATATATACTTAATTTTAGAAATTCAACCTAATTTTCTAACAATATTACATATATTCAACTTTTTCTTATGTAAATGGATCCAAAACCAGCTGATAAATTAGTATTGACATATTCGGACACATAGATTTGAGGCTATATGGAGAGAAGAGGTATAAAGTATGAAACCATCATCTTTTCAAATAACTTGTATAATTTGGTCAAATATAATATAATTGAATTTTGTAGGAACATAATCTAGTTAAATGCCATTGCAAATAGGCATCATTAAAGAATCCTTAAGAGATGCATGACGTATATAAAGAAAGGATTGACATGTATTTAGACCAAGCTAGATGCCATGGTGTCGTATACTTGCCATCTATATAACTAGATTGGGGGCTAATTACCGCTTTAGTGGAGAGATGGAGACTAAAGACCCTCACATTCCACATAACACATGAGGAGGTTAAGTTGACGCTACAGGATACTGTGGTACAACTCAGCTTGCTTATTAATGGGCAACCAATGATGAGTACTATAAGCCCCATAACTAGCTATTCGAGGTTTCGATTGGTTGAAAAACTCGATCAAACCTAAATTATAAAGTAAAACTAGAAATATTAGTAAAAATGATCCCGTAAGTTTGAATTTAAGAAAATAAGCAATAAAATAAAAAACTATAAAAATTCTAAATTTTAAGTATATAACTCGTCATTTATCGAAAATGCGTAAAATGCATTTCGATAATTAACGAATCGCTAAAGATAAATTATATGTATACTAAAAATCATAAAATAACCTAAATAATATTTAGGAATATTTATTTGTACTATATATGAATTTACATGTAGGTATAAATACGTGTAATTACTTAAAATACACGAAATGTGCTAAAATAATACTAAATACTTAAAGAAAATTCATAATTAATTAAGGAAAAATCAAGAAAAATCAGGAATGATCCAAAATTGGGTCGTGGAAGCTGGCAAAAATAAGAAAAAAATCGACGAATTAAATTAAGACAACACAAAAGCCAAAAATTAAGGGATAAGGTAATTGTTTTGTCCAATTTAATACACAATAAATTCCCTAAAACTCTATAAATAGGGAAAAAAATTTAGAAACTCATTTGGACAGTTAGAAATCAAAGAAAATTAGGGAGAGGCGAAAATTGAGAGAAAAATTTGAGTTAGAAAAAAAATAAGAAAAACTGTGCAATTAAGGCCTTTAAAGGGAACACACACTAGACGAGCAGCTGGGAGTGGACAGCCACCACCACCACACGGTGGTGAAAGCGCCTAGACCGGTCGACGAGGCTACGGTGGCCGACGATGGCTGGAGCTACCCAGATCGGTGAGTCCGATTTCCAACTCGATTTTATGTAATTTTGTTAAAAATAGTAAATATTCTTAGAAAATTATGAATTTTGTTATTATGGAATATTTTTGTATGTAGTTTTTAGGGAAATATTATTTTGATAAAAATATGTTTCGTGATATAGGGTCCTTAAGAAATCGTGCAAAACCGAGCATGTTTCGGTTTAAAAATTAATTACCTTAGGACTGTAGTTTTGAACCCAAAATTTTTGTGTAGACTACTTAGATGATACAGAACAATGCTATGAAGCCCGTTTTTAAAAATTAATTTTTGAAATTTTTGGATAATTTTTAAGCCTTAAAATGAGGCATAAAATTGGTAATTTAGGGTTAATAAAGTAATTAAATGGTTAATTACTGATTTAGTGAATAAGTATATGTTTTAGGATGTTGAAATCTGATGGAGTATGATACTTGTAGCATTTAGGGTATTAGATATAATTATTAGGTTAATTATGTAGTAAATGAGTAATAGGAAAAATAGTAAATTTTAAGTTAATTTTGTAAATTAGGGTAATTAGTAGTAAAATCTGATTTAGGATGAATTTAGACATTTTGAAATGATAATTGATGTTGGGAGATAGTAATTAGAATGATAAAAATATTAGATGTATATTATGTACATAATAAGTAATAGTACATAATACACAATTATTAGAAATATAATAAATAGAAAATATTAGAATAAAAATTGATATTATGATAATAATAAAAATATACAATAAATCTGATAGGAAACTTGAATTTATGTAATTATATGAAAAATGTAAAAATTTCTCACATTATGAATGAATTCGGTACACTAATACGGATTTAAGTGTATTAGGTGAAATAAAATACTGACTAGGGGTAATAATAATATTTAGGAGATCAGGAAGTAATGTGATTAATTTCACATTATAAGTTAAAACGAATTTTTAGGGTTCAAGTATAAAAAAATACTTAGAAATCGAATTAGAACTTAATTTAGGAATCAATGCGGAAACCGAACCCGAACTTAACCCAAACTTAAAATATTGTAAAAGACTTAAAACCTAGATAATTTGGTATATTAAACTCTACACAAAATATAACAATAAGCGTTATAGGATAAAACGAACCTATAATAGTTATATAAAAAAAAAAAAAAAAACTAAAACCACGTTTGTGTTATAAGGATGATTGACGATGGCCTGAGCAAGTCGGACCTCGAGTAAGTGAGCGAGGAGTCGAGGTAAGTTGGGATTAATACGATGCTCTATTTTGGAGGCTTAAGATTATGCTTGGTTGTGCTTGATAGATAGTTTGATGTATGTATGTGCTTGATTATGGGTGATGCTATGATTCTGTTTGTTGCTCTGGCATATATTGTATAATTTATATGAAATGATTAATCACCCTAAACTGGACTTAATCAAATATACGACCAGTAATCATAATCGAACATGTATGGCAACCCGTTAGGGGAACTTAAGACTCTTCGGCCAAATACCGACCCTTTCGAAAGGGATAACGCAGGATTGCATAATGGTCCCTTCTTCGTTCTTACTCGAACTAAGTGACAGGAGAGGAGGTCGCGGCGAGGGTGAAGTCAGTGGTTCGAAGGTAGTCATGGGAGGAGCGAGGTCTCCATTGCACAAGCCTGGGTTTAGTCGTGAGCTGTTGCATTAATGGAAACTCCTCAACCCGGATTAGAGCGGGCGCAATTTCTCTAATCTTATGACAGGCCGGACAACGTCGTGCGATGGCATTTGCTTGCACATGTATTACACCTAATAAGTTGATTGAAAACCTTATTGAGTTTATGGTATAGTTTTAAGTCCTCCATCCTAACTTACTGAGCTGTGGTTACTCATATCCCTATAGTCGTCGTACAAGTGCTGGCTAAGAAGCGACAAACAACTACTCTGAAGCTAGCAACTGCTGGATCTTGGGGAGTGAGGAAAAACATTTGAAGAATAAACATATATTTTTAAGGTTTAAGCTTTTACTTTAGAATTTTTCATTTCTGAATAGTGTAATAACTAGGAAGTATATTACGGAGAAATATTGTAAACGATAATTGTAATAACTAAATTATAGTGTATATATATATATTTCCTCACTTTCTTAGGTAAATGATTTATTTAAATTACAAATTGTTTACTTCAAAGTGGGTTAGTTGTGGACACCTTGTGTAGATCAGGTCTAAGATAGCGGTTGTAAGGCCAACTTCTATCTTAAGATGGTTTACATGGCGGGGCTGTTACGACTCTGCCACTTCGGAGCGTGACAAGTACTACTATACATAATTAGCTTATTTTGTATGAGTGCCTATTAAGAGCTAAACCAGGCATAGATTAGATTGTTAGATAGAGAGTCAAAGTTTCTTAGCTTAAGAGTTTTATTAAGGCATCTACTAGTAGATATGGATGAGATTGGGATCCAACATCACATGAAGATCTACATATTACATCTAATAGGTAGTCTCTTATTCACCGATACATCTTCTAGCTACGTATACTACATCTTCTTATCATTATTAGAGGATTTCCAGATTGTACGTAGTTACAGTTGGAGGTCGGTTTACCTAGCATGGTTCTATTGATATTTATGCTGAGTTGCATAAGATGGGGTAATTGAAGTGGGTGGTGCAGCAATCTTGATACAAGTGTAGGCATGGCATAGATTCCCTCATCTGGAGCTATAGAGGAGTACATCTAGTTTGCCTCGACCCACTGGCATACCAATAGGATGATACATTTGACATTAGATAGATTCCCATATGTCTTGTCCTAGTATCAAGAGGCTCTAAACTGTTAGACTCCTATATAGGTACAATACGTTAATTAGTTATATTATTTGAATTGTTTTATCTAAAATTTATGTATTGACATACATTTATATTTCACAAATTTTTTAGATGCCTTATACCTCAAAGATACTAGATTTACTACTTAATATATACCGAAAGCAGATCGATACATGGTTGGCTTGTTTCCCCATGATTTGCTTCTACATTATGGAGATGCACCAACTGATAAATTGATGAGGTTTCTTGGGAGAGTATATTAGATTTTGGAAAACTGTAGTACACATCCAAACAACATACATAAGATGGATCTTCAAGGAAATTTAGATGAAGATTGGGCTAAGAAAAATGCCAGATACATTGCTTAGTGGCAAGATAGGGGGCAAAGACTAGTTTAGATCATGCACCACGATACATTACTCCTATGAGACTGATATGTTCAACACTATCAAATATGGGAAAAGCAATCGTATAGGTATTTCTTAAATAATGCAATGTTTTCTTTCCGAGCTAATTCTCATTTTTATAATCTCTAGATTACTAATTCTATCAAGCTTAGATTTTTCTCAATTTTTTATTATCTTTAACCTGATTAATATTGAACCCTATACCCATTCAATATAAACCATTCATTAAGAATTAAGGAAATTTTTGTTTTTCTTGAAAAATTAAGTTTTTGAAGTCATTACTTGACCAAGGTTACTTGACCAAGGTTGAGAAAAAGATAAGTTAAAACTAATTAGGTGAATTGATTCTAACTTAGTTACGGATCTATGAGAAAATCATTTTAAAAAAAAATGACTTTTGAAAAAACTAGAGATCTTTTAAGTTTAGGGATCAACCTATTAAACCTAAATAGGTATCACCTTAACTTTATGAAATTAATTTTATTTTTCCAAAATACCCTTTTTAGTATGAATAAATAATTTTAAAAATAAGATTAATTTTGCTTACATACAAAAAAGAAGAAAAAAATAGAATTTATATACAAAAGGGAAAATAAAAAAAGTTTCCCTATTTTAAGTTGCCCCGTAGATGCTTACGTACTCCTTAATAAAGATCAAACTTTCAATAACTTATTTATGAAAATTTATGTGTTACACCCTGAGAGTGATAGAGTCATAACAATCTCTCACCATATACACCAACTTATGATAAAAGTGAGCCACTTAGCTACTATCATAGACTTGATATACATAAGGCATATACAACTAAACAACTTTGAAGTATATTTAGTTCAATAGCTAAAGTAAAATAGAGACATTTGCTTCATATATTTAAAAAAAATGGAAGTTTGATTAATATAATTCGTTTGGAAAAATTTGAAATTTTTGTATAGGAAAGAATCCAAAATCGTTTTTACAATAAATATAATATTATAAGTTAGTTTAGATCATTCAAATGGCCCAATTGACTAAAAAACAAAGACAAAAAGAATATTCCAATCCATTTGCTTCTCACTCCAAACCTGTTATCTATCTTTTATGCACCGAAGGATTGCGTGTTTTGGTGTTTATCTTTTAGGACTTGCAAAAAAACTATAGGGATATGAGCAATCACCGCTCAGTAAGGGGATAGAGACAGAAACATACACAACACAACAATTAAGCAAGGTTGTCATTTAGGTAGTTAAATGTAATACAATGCAATAAGCATATGCCATCCGTACAACATTGTTTGGTCCACTGTAAAGTTAGAGAAATTGACGCCTACTCTAACCTGGGTTGAGGAGTTTTAATGAGATGGAGGTTTGCTTCGAGCAAATCTTAACCAAACCCAAGCTTATGCAATGGAGCTTACTCCTCTCAAAACCTCTTTGAACCAACGCCCCTAACCTCCTCTCCTATCACTTAGTTGGGCCCTAAGGGTGAGGGAAGGCCAACTTTTGTTACTATGTCAAAGGGCCGATATTTGGTTAGATAATCCTAATCATTCCCTTAGTAGGTTGCAATGCATGACAGGTTAATAGTTAAATCCAAGTTTAGCTTAGTTTGTTTTAAGGGTGACTAACTAGTTGCAAACACTCAACTGAAGAAGTAAACATAGCAACGTAATTAACACATATAACATAACAATTAGACAATTTAGCACATAGTTTCCAAGCACATATGTCGCATGGTCACAATCAGTTACTATACAACCACAAACAAGTGTACACATCAATTTACAAGTACTTTTATATAGTACTCTAAAATGCCATTAAGCATAGATCCCACTTACCTAGATTCCCATTTGCTCTTGTAACTTAGATGCCCTAACCTTTTTATCATCAATGATCATTAGTTATATTCTTTATCTATTAGACCTTCTATTTAAGGTTCTACTAATGTTTTAACTCATATTTCATATTAGATAGACTTTCTACACAACCTTCTACAGGAATTTTGGTTATAGTTCTTACATTAAGAAACCTTTTACTAAAGTTTCTACTATTGTAATATGATAGTCAACTTAATCAAGAAAGCTTCTACAATACCTTTTACAGGTCAACAGTTTGCAACAATAGCTACATAAACTTCTATAACTACTAATATCTTCTGACAAGCTCATATGTTATCTTAAATAGTTAAGCAAGTTAAAGCAAAGGCAAAGAAGAATCAAGTTTTTTTTTTTTTTTTTAATAAAGTCTGTAATAAACTCATAAGAGAATATTTTGCATGGCTTTATAATAGTTGGAATAAAATTGTCTTATTAGCTGCCTTTTAAATCGAGTAATTATAGTTTCATTAATATTGAAGCAAATGAACGCACATATTGATATCTTATTTTGAAAGTTTAAAATGAAAAGAGGTAAATTGAATCCCAAAATCAACCTTAAAATTCATACACTTTGAGAGTTAAATGACATCATGGTGAGGAGATTTTGAACTCATTCCTTAAAAGAGGTCCATTTTGAATTTGATACGCAGATCGAAATGAAGTTAGACATTCATTTTCTAATGTCCCCACATACAAATATCCTTATTAACCCCATTGAGCTTATTTAAGGAATATTTTAAAATTAAACCCTATCAAGAACTACCCTTATAATGGGGGCAATTTAAAGGTTAAGGTATTTAATTAAGAGAAAAGGATAAAAACTGGTTTATGCTTGCTTTATTGGAAATGATTCAAGAATAATTTTTATTTTTGATAATTTATTTATTGATTTTTTTTACATGAAGAAGAGCTTACAAGAACTCTATACACGCAATCCAAACACGTTGGAGAGATAGTTACTTTCGAGCTTAAGAAAAAAGGGGTAAAAAACAATGAGAGAATGGGGTAACAAAAAATAAAAAATAAAGAAGGAGAAGAAGAAGAAGAAGAAAGAAAAGAGGCTAAGTGTAAGACAAAAGCCTCAAAAGATATATCACATTCTAATAACTACAGCAAAACTGAATCAAAAGGCTTAAAATCAAAGCCCAAAAAGTCCTAAAAATGCAAAGCCTTGAATCACATTACTAGCCTAAAAACACAAACCCTGTATATCCATCCCAAATCAAAAATACAAAATCACTTTACCCATCCTAAATCACAAACAAAAGGCCTTTTCACCCATAATACCGCCCATACTAAAATTTTTTTGATCATAGGGAATCATTTATCCTAAATAAAAGTTGTTTTTGAAACTAAGGCAACACAATTCTAGTTTCTTCCTAAAGGTTCTCAACTTGTATACCCATGTTGAATAAGTAAATCTCTCAAAATAGGCCTTCTCGTTAATCCCTCTTAAAACCATTTGACCAAAAGCCTAAATTCATAATGTTAAACCAAAAAAGACTTAACAGATTGATTAAGGCATATCACTTGCAAACTGGATTATAATTTTTGGAATAGTAGTCAAGAGTGTAATTTAGGCTGAGAGTGCGCAAGGAAGTCCTCTTTGACTAAACTAATCATGAATTATTTTTCCTTATGAAAGGAATGTTTAAAATCATAAGGCCCTACCAAAAAGCTCAACATTAAGGTTGAGAGACATTTTCAAAGATTAAGAAGAATATGAGATGCTCCACATGGTTACTAAGGAAAGGGATGGTTATAACATTTACTTTTTAAATAAGAGTTTATACTCGTTAACAAACTTTCAAGAAAAAAAAAAAAGACAAAAGAAAGAGAGAGAGAGAGAGAGAGAGATTAAAAGCTTATTACAAGTTTTACTCATCCATTTTCGAATCCATGTTAGCTTGAGTAGCCAAGTTTTCAATTCATGTCACCTGCTTTCTTCTAGTGTGGTAATACCTTATAAGTTGACCATAATAGTCTAAGTCATTTTCAAATCAAGGGACCTTATCCTTGATGCCTTTTTTGTCATAAATGGTTTTTCACCAAATTTTTTGTTTATAAAAATTTTCAAGTGAAGAAGTTTTTCAAATTGGTTACATTCCTCCCTTTCCTTCTTCAATCCTTCACCAATCTCTCTTTAATATTTTAGCGAGCCCGTAAGATGCTTCCCTTTACTAATCTTTCTTTAGGTTTTAGTGAGCTCGTAGGGTGCTTCATATTACTTATCTCTCTTTAAGTTTTAGCAAGCCCGTAGAGCGCTTCCCATCACCAATCTCTCTTTAGTGTTTTAGCAAACCCATAAGATGCTTCCCTTTACCAATCTCTCTTTAGGGTTTTAGCGAGCCCGTAGAGTGCTTCTCATCACTATTCTCTCTTTAATGTTTTGCTCATAAGGTGCTTCACACTAATAATCTCTCTTTAGAGTTTTAGCAAGCTCATAGGGCGTTTCCCATCACCAATCTCTTCAGGGTTTTAGCGAGCCTGTAAGGCGCTTTCCTTTACCAATCTCTTTTTAGGTTTTAACAAGCCTATAGGGTGCTTCACATTACCAATCTCTCTTTAGGTTTTAGTGAGCTCTTATGGCACTTCCTATCAATAATCTCTCTTTAGTTTTTTAGCGAACCTGTAAGGCACTTCCCATTACCAATATCTCTTTAGTGAGCCCATAGGGCACTTTCCTCTACTAGTTTCTCTTAAGGTTTTAGTGAACTCGTATGATGCTTCCTATCACCTATCTCTCTTTAGCAAGCTCATAGGGTACTTCCCTTTACCAAATTATCTTAGGGTTTTAGCAAGCCCTTAAGGTACTTCCCATCACCAATCTCTCTTCAACGTTTTAGTAAGCCCATAGGGTACTTCCCTTTACCAGTCTCTCTTTAGCATTTTAGCGAGCCCAAAAGACGCTTCTCTTTACCAATTTCTCTTAAGGATTTTACGAGCTCATAGGGCACTTCCTGTTCACTAATCTCTCTTAATGCCTTAGCTAGCTTATAGGGTACTCCCCCATTTCTAACCAACTTTCAAGATTTAGCAAGCTCAAGGAGCACTCTTTCCCCCTTAGATTAGTCAGCTCAAAGGAGCACGACTAGAAATCAAATCAAATACTAGTTAGGATTGCTAGTTCCCTAGAGACGCTCTTACTTAGGTTAATCAACTTAGAAAAGTACAACTAGAAATCAAATCAAATACCATTTCGGGTTGCTAGTCTCCTAGAGATGCTCTTGCCTAGGTTAGTCAACTTAGAAGAGCACAACTGGGTTTTCTAAATCAATTCTCGTTTAGGGTTGTTAGTCCCATAGAAATGCTTCTGCTTAGGTTAATTAGCTTAGAGGAGTACGATCGAGTTTTCTAAAATCAATTCTCATTTAGGGTTACTAATCCCTTAGAGGCGCTTCTGCTCAGGTTAGTTAACTCATAGGAATACGACCAAGTTTTCTAAATCGATTCTCATTTAGGGTTGCTAGTTCCTTAGAGATGCTCCTTGCTAGGTTAGTCAGCTCAAAAGAGTACAACTAGGTTTTCTAAACCGATTCCAATTTAGGGTTGCTAATCCCTTAGAGATACTCCTGCTTAAGTTAGTTAGCTCGAAGGAGCACAACCAAGTTTTCTAAAATCGATTCTCATTTAGGGTTGCTAGTTCCTTAGAGATACTCCCACCTAAGTTAGTCAACTTAGAAGTACACGACCAGGTTTTCTAAATCGATTATCAATTAAGGTTGTTAGTTCCTTAGTGATGCTCATGCCTAGACTAATCAGCTTAGAGGAGCACGAATAGGTTTTCTAAATCGATGCTCATTTAAGGTTACTAATCCCCTAGTGATGCTTCTACTTAAGATAGTTGGCTTAGAGGTGTTGAACCAAAAGTTCATTAGTTGAAGTCTCCTTATCGCTTAAAGAAGGACCAACTTCTTAAAGCTCTAGTTAAATAACCTTAGTATCAATTAAGTCTTGAATCTTGTTCTTTAACCTCCAGCATATTTTAGTAGAGTGTCCCTTCTAACCCATATGATACTCACATCGAGCTTCTAGGTCAAAACTGTGTGATTTGTAATTTAGATTGGGGGCTTCACAAGCAATGATCTTCGCCTCCTTTAAATGATGAAAGATTTAGGTCATTGAGATCTTTAGTTGAGTGGATTGTCTCCTTCAAGCCTCTTAGGCTTGTTTTTTTCTCACTCATCCTTAACTCTTTTCTTTTTAAGCCACTTTCATTATTTGAGCTTGCCAACATTTGATCAATATTGGACATCGAGTGTTGAAATCTTTTAAGTATCAAGCCTATTGCTATTTCTAAATTTGCAATTCTCACTCAACTTTCTATTATACTAGAATAAAAATAAAACTAAAAAAAAAAAAATCAAAATAGACAACAATGAGTAAAAGAGTTGGACTACGGATAATTTGTAGGTCAGAGGATCAAGTCACATGCTATGTACCCAAGGGAGCAGGAGGACAATGATGATTTAGGTAAATCTGGTTGGATTTTTAAGCAAGTAAGGGCATTTTCATGAGTTTTCTATTGGACTTAGGGGGTGTAAGGAAAGTATTACAGTGTTTGGAGGTGATTTAGGCGGTAGTTAAATGTGAGTAGTGGAGGATGGTGGTGGTTGTCGTATGTGGCAACTATTGGGCTTTGAAAAAGGTTTAGGTGTTGGCTTTTTAGACATGGTGAGCTCGAATGTAGACTTATTTTGAGTCAAAAGGTAGTGGTTGCTAGTGTTTCATGAAGTGGTTATGATGATGAGGGTTTCACGGTGGAGCTTTAGTTATGTGGCTATAAGGAGTGGCGAAGCACGAGGGTAGTATCAGTGAGAAGCATGGAGCTCTTAGAGTCTAGCCTTGGTGGTTTCTTCTCAATACTAGCCAAGGGGAGAAAAATCTTAAAGAAAGAGAGCTTATGATAGTAGAGAAAGAAAGTTTATCTAGAATCATAATGGGGTTGATTGGAGTTGTGTTTGATGGCTAAACTAGTCTTAGAGCATCTTATTTATATTGTAAGCGCAAGGATTAAGATCTAAAGGTTTGGAAATCGAATTAAATTGGAGATTCGTATTAATGAGTTTTGACTCACGAGATGATTTTTTTCTCATTTTTAGTTCAATTTTGTCCATGTAATCAACTGAATTTAGATAAGAAATTGAGTGAATTCAAAACTAGGTTGTACCTAGTATATGATTCCACTAAGAAATCAAGTGGAATCATGTGGAAAACTCACGCAAAATGGCCTTGAACACGAGCTAGTGGGTTATTCACATAGGGGAGTTTTATAAGGAAAGGGAGAAATCCAAGGAATGAGAAGGAAAAAATTTAGGTTAGGTATGCATGGCACATATGTATGCATCTGACTTAGCACGTATAATACACGTGTTTAATGGACAAACAAAAGCAAGTGCAAAAGCGCCTGCACTTTTTGGACAATGTCCTACATTGAAGGGCCTTCAGCCTTGTTTTCATTTATATGGACCAGGTTGCACTTAGTTTGACCCTTTACCTTTTTTTTTTCAATAAAGAAATAAAGAAATAAAAGTAAAAATAAAATAAATACTAAACCTAATTCCAAAATTTTATTCAAGCCTAATTTAATTAGTTTTTTTTTCCTTCTTTTTTTAAACAACCTTCTCTAAATAATCCAATAACCTTGAAAGAAAATGGTCCATTCAATGCGACTTATCAATGTTGAAAATGACCTATGACTTTTTTTTTTTCAAATACTCTATTATTCATTCTTTTTTAAAATAAACAAATAAATAAAAATTACTGCATCAAAGCTAGCTTTAATTCAAAATTAAAATGCAATGCCCTTTAGTATCTAATCCCACACATATGTCGAAGTGTAATTTTCAAATCTGAACCCAATTTAATAGTTTAATGAGCTTCAATTTGAAAATTAATTTAAGCCCAATCAAGGTCCAAAAATCAAATTTTCGAAGGGATTTAATATTCCTAAACACAACTCAAAAACTGCTAAATTGCTTATCTGTACTTCAATTTTAAAAACAACTTGCTCCTAGTGACCTAAAAAAAATGACCTAAGTCTTATTTTCCTAAAAATTCTATTTTACCTTTTCTTCTCTTTCTCTCTCTCTCTCTCTCTCTCTTTTTTAATAATTTTTCTATTTTCTTATTTTTCTAAATTAGGACCTTCTAAAACTAAATAAATCGATAAATAGGAGGAGGCAAAAATGAGGTGTCTATAAATTCATTTTAATAATCTATTTTTTTATTTTTATTTTATTTAGTTACTTATCAACATTTTCATTACTAATTGATTTAATTGATAAATTGATTAAAGTTATAGTTTTTGGTGATTGAATGGGGATAAATACAATAGCAACTTTGTAGAGTGAAAAGTTATATTTAATATATTTAATTATTAAATGAAGATGAGATCTTCAATAAGACCTCCCTAAAGTGATAAGTTGAATTTAAAATAGGGCTCTTACGTAAAATGATATGTGAACAAAGTTAAAAATATATGAAATCAAATAAAATGTACGATAGGATGACTTTACACAAATAAAAGATAGACTTAAAAAATAAAAGATAAACATATGGAAGTACATATGTTGCACTTTGTAAGTGCAACACTCATATAACAGTACACATGTTGCACTTTGCAAGTACAACACTCGTATGGTAGTGTTTATGTTGCATTTGCAAGATGCAACATTTATATAAATACTAATATTGTATCTTATAAATGTGATATAAAAATGGTATTTTTATAATATTTTTCATCGAATTAGTAATTAGGTAATATTTATTAAATTTAATGGTAAACATGTAAATATCTCTTAATATATATATAGAGTGTAGGTTTAAGATATAAAAACTTGACCAATTTGAGAAAAAAAAAACCCTAAATTAAAGGCATTAAGGTCATAGGCTAAGGAATGATGAGATTCTTTTCAAGCTCCCATTGAACTTTGCATGACTAAAATTTTGATGCTTATGATAATAAAATCCCTTCAACACTTCCTAACATATATGCTTTTGCTTTGCTTTTTAGTAAACTTCCATAGTTGCTAAGTATTCTCTTACCTCTTCCATCTATAATAATAAATTAAAAAATAATATTCACATATAATAGTTAAATAATATAACAATAAATCATCAAATACAGAAAGTAAAGGAAAAAAAAAAAAAAGCTCCAAGGCAATGTCTTGCAATAGGTCATAATTACTAATAGGTCGTATGACCTACTAAATACCTTAAGTGAGCCACACCATCCAATAATATATTTGACTATCCAATAATATATTTGGGTCATGACCTACTTATGTTTTGGGCCTATTCCTAACCATAACCTTAGGGTTTCAATTAATCCCCTCTAATCGTAGCTAGCTATGCTCTACTCATGGAGTAGCTAATCAAGTGCAATAGGATTTTCAATCTAAATTTTGTTTTCTTTATTATTTTTTTTTTCATTTTGTAATTTCTTATTGTATTATTTAATTAAATATATCAAATATTTTTTTATTAAATTAATTATTATGAACCAATTAAATGCTAATACATATTGCCTGATTGACACTAATAGATAATGATGCAATATAGGTCATATATTTGTTAGAAAACACAAATCAATTGATTGGAAAAAGCAACAAGACCTACATCCTATTTTTGTGATTCTCCTAAGAAAATATCGACATTTGCAACAAGGTTGCACTTGGTTTGCAACTTTTCATGATAGTGGACATGACAAAACTCCTTGTACCATGTTTTAACTCTCTTTATAGTATGAGATAAATTTTAAGACTTGTCTCTTTCATTTAATAGTATAAAAATCTTACAATTTGATGATATAAAATCAATTAATACTTCTTTTCAATAATCACTTTAACCCAATCTATCACTACCACCACCATTACCTTACCATTGGCACCTTCACATTGTTACTACTACCATTACTATTGTCGCTACCACTACCCATATAATACCAGCACGAAGTCACTATTATTACTCATACCATCACTATGACACTACGTTTACCATTATAATTACCATCACAAAGCTTAATATGTCATCACCATCACCACTATTATTACATTACACTATCAATATTACCATTGTACTATATAACCATTACTACTATAAAATTGTTACTCTAATGTAGTACATTTTTTTTTTGGGTGTATAGTAAATAGTATACACTGTACCAAATATGGTTCAAGAAACTTATCTAATTCTATTTTTCTTGTACTATTCTTCTTTTATTCTTCTATACCGTTCTGGAAACCAAATACCATACAAGGTTGATCGCACATCTTGTAAGAAAGTAATATATGAAATGCAAAAGTTTCATAACTAGCCCTTAATAAACACCTCTTACCACCATCATATTTACAACTGTTGTTTCAAATATCTAAAATGCATCATCTCCAAGCAGTAATTTAAGTTAGAAAAAGTGTAATTCTTATCTATATTACCAAACTATAAAAGAGCGTTTAGTGTCATTTTTAATTTGAATAAATTGCCCTAAAAGCATTTGTTATTTGATGGTACACTAAACACCTTCAATCATTTAAAATATTTAAAAAAATTTACTAAATAAAAGTATATAAAACAACGGTAAAATAAAGATGTCGTCCATTTTTCTCTCTCCTTTCGCTTCCTCTTTCCACTCTGCTTTAACTATCCGATTTTTAAGATTATAACTAAAATATATCATACTTTTTTCTCATCGTTTGTCTTTCCATTCTTAAAACAACATTTCAATATCTACTTAGCTTTAGAAATCGTAGAAAAATTATTCAAGAAAAAAAAAAAAAAAAGAACACACGAGAAAAGCATATCGAGCTCTCTTTTTGCTTCAACGATTCTTCTTCTTCTTCGGTGTACTGTTACTTGCTCACACACACTTGTCTCTATCAACCAGAAACTGGCGGTTTTCAAGTAGCAGGGAAACTCAAACACCAAAAATTGAAAATAATTATGTTATTATTATCAAGTAGAAGATCAAAAGCAAACCTAGATTTATGTTTTACTGTTGTTTCTTTTTACTTTCTCTTTCCTATGCCTTCATTGCACTTGAATAAGAATTTTAGGTTCTACCATTTTCAGTATTGGTATTCCAAGTATTCATAGCTTCTTTCAAAAGCTTTAATATTTATTACATTATATATTGTAATATAATGTGCACTTTAACATTCTTGTTTAACTGTTTTCACTCTCTTTGCATAATGGGTATTAAAATTCTCATCTTTATTTCAAAGGCTTTAATGTTTTTTATATTATATATTGTGATACAACGTATGCTACTTTTTAGACATCTAACTCAACCTTTTGATGATGAAAGTAAGTTTTAGAACCTACAATTCGTATGACACCTTGTATTAATGCGAGTACGAGACAATTACAAAGCAGAACATTAAACAATCATGACAAATGGTACAATAAGTACAATATGTTACAAATACATATAATTATAATGTAAATCAATTATTTATAATGTGCATTTCATTTTCACTATTTTTGGTGTTGATAATTGTCTTCGTTACTAGTAATCCAATTCGATAAGGTATCGTATTACTTAAATACATGAGAATCCATGCATCCCAATAAGCATATCTTCTTTTGGCCCAATATTTATGGTGTAATGTTATTATTTATATTTCAACTTTACCTCTTTTTACAATTATATACTTAAAATTTTAATTTGTTTAATTATACAATTAATCGAAAATCTAGTTATCATTTTATATATTTTAATTAACTTTAATTTATACTATTAGTCTAATCAATATTATTAATAAATAAGGTGACTGCTCACGACTTTAGAAAAGTTATACGACTCTAGAAAAGTCATACGACTCCCTAAGGTTATAGGTGGCTACTTACGGTTGCTAATAGGTCTTAAAGTCTACATTTTTTAAGTGGATCACTACTTACTGTTTTGCATTAGATGGTGAGCAATCACTTAGCAAGAGTCCCGTGATACCCCTAAAATCAAGAGCGGCCATGTTATTGGCTTATTTTGCTAATTAAACTAATAGTGTGAATTAAGTTAACTAAGGTGTACAGGTGACGATCAAATCATCGATTATGTGTATAATTTAAAAAGTTGAGATATAAACCGTGACAATGATCCCAATATTTATCGTATTATCCTTGAAGCACCCGACTAAAAACACTTTATTAAATATTAAAAACTAATGAAGTGCAAATACATAAAAGTAATAATGGATAACTTTTACAAGAAACATTCATATTTATACAAATTATTAAGTATTATTGGCCAAATTTCATTGATACTATTCTATAGTTTGTATATACACATGGTAGATATAACCATATATATATATATATATATATATACTATCTATCTTAATAATGCTAGAGTAATTACACATGTGGTGCTTCATTGATTTAGAAATTGATATATAGTTTGTTACCAAAAATATTTTTGGTTATTAGGATAAAAATCCTTTTTCACATAAAAAAAATTATTTCTTCTTGCAAGTGAAAAACATGAAATAAAAAATCTTAATAATTTCCAAAATAAATTTAAAACATAAGCTGTCTTAATATTTTTAACTCTTGCAAAATAATTTCTTTTTAATTTTAAATGTAATTAACTTATAAATTATATTTTAAATATAAAAATACTTCAAAATAGGATTACAAAACTCGTAAAAGTTGAAGAGGTATAATAATAAATATTTAAAATCATTTTATACGCCTCTATGATAATACGTTAATTATATTTTATTTAGGTACTGTCACTCATCAAGAAAAGGAAAATATATTGCAAAAAATAAAAAAATTCCACTCTTAGAAAAATTATCCTAAGATTACGCTATTTGAAATCATCTCTTGAAGAGACGATTTTAGTTTAAAATGAAGTTGTTTCTTTAAGAGCTACCAAAACCTTTCTTTTATTACAACAAACAACCCAATTGCATATACCTTGGTCAAACGCTTATAAAGTGAAGCTAAGTTTAACCTAAACAAATCCAAAACTACTAAACTTCACAACCACACCCATTCTCCTTCATAAGATCCCCACATAACCTATACTTGTATAAATAAAAATTCTTAGCCGTTAAACTTCTTAACACATATTAAAGCTAAAAACCATTTAATATAGTTATTTATCAATTATTAACATTAGCTGGCATAAATCTTTGATGGATTAAAATTTAAGAAAGCACAAGTAATTAAAATAAAAGCTAACAATATATACAAATTGTTCACAAAGTCAATTATAGTCATAATGTTCAATAATTACATATAATCATAATCTACTAATGCCTAAGTCATTTGTGTATGTAGGCTCGCGTCTTGTATGCATCTATATTAGGATAGGATTACACTATCTGATCTGCATCTAGCTACGTGATCTATATGCCATCCCATAAGAAGGTACTAGAGTTGTTAAAGTACATAGAGATCGAGAGTAGGGTCAACCTACGTGACCTCCTTACTAATGTTTGTATCCTGATCTCTAAGCCGTCTCTTAAATGGAGCAATAGGAGTCTGAATCTAACTACTAGATGCCTCCCTCCTCGCCTATCATAATGGTTTTAAACATGATGCATCTTCATAGCTGTAACCAAATGTTCTTTTTTTTTTTTTTTTTTCTAAAATCGCATGCTTACCTTAAATTCATTATTGAAGCTCTACTCACCATCATTCATGCTTTCTTGGATGATATAAGTTCATCCTCAACACTTGTCATGTAGAAAGGTACGAGTTTTGAACTTCCAATTGTGTTCATGTCTACAGTTAACCCATGCCTTCACTTGTTTCTCCTTCTTGGCCTTTGAGCTTTTTCCACATACTAGAACTACCCTTTGCTTCCACCAATGTTATTACTAAAATTGGTGTCATCAGATTCTTTAACAATGTTCTCATAAGCCACTTCATTCTCTACATTTGTATCTTTGTTAGATTCGCTTGTGATGAATATGTTAGCTTGATGGAACATGTGATTACTACTTAGTTCTTCAGTAGGTGGAACAGTTTGAGATTCATACACTTAGGATTCAACTTGGTACCTAACATTACTCTCATATCCTCCTAAACTGTACTCAAGTCTTATAGGGATATTAATTTTATGAACTTCAACATCTATTTCTATTGAACCACTAACTTTGCTATGTTCTTAGGAGGATGCTAACAGTTGCCAGACATTATAGTCATTATTTATAAGCACAACATAGTACAAATCCCTAGTACCTCCTATAAGAGGATACCTATAAATCAACTCGATCTGATGAGTGCTTGTATCAAACAAAAGATGATTATATATTAAACCTACTAACTAATCATAGGTTATACCAACTAGAAATTCGACTACACTGTTGTTGTGCATTTATTGTAGTGCACTTAATCCTCCTTTTTTACAATCTTTCCTTTAGTATAGCAAACCACTCTCGTATTATCTATTTCCTTCTTGTTTATGATAACAACTTCATAAAATTTGCAACGCTGATAAAATCCATGTATTCTATTTACAAAAAATATGGTCATGGATAAACTTACTAATTAACACCTAAAACATAGAAATCACATTCAATAACATCATCACATTGTAGGAATATACAATTCAGTAACACATAATTCATATACTTTATTTAATCTCATTACATATTTATTTACTAACTTACTAATATCGTAATCATATTTAAATTTTAGTAACTCATCTACACTTTACTAAAAAAAATATCTTTAGCATATCTTAATTTTGGACTATCCCATGCAATAGAGTACTTGCATAATATAGCCACTTGGATCAATGTAGTACAATATATACGTTAATACAGTTACTTTCTACAACTATAGAAACATAAAAGTACATAAAAGTGAACAAAAATAGAAAAAAAAAAGTACATTTTTCTTCCTTGTGTTTAGAGAGAGAAGGTGATAAAACTGCAAGTATTTGTTGATGTTTTTGCTAAATTGATGTTAGGAAGTCATGTATGCACAACTACAATGTCAAATTTAGAGTCAATTTGAGAAAAAAAAAAAAATCAACAAAGTAGAGCTTTTAGTAGTAAGGCGTGTGTGAGTTTCATTTTTTGAGTGAGAAAGAGATGTCTATTTGTACGAAATGAGAAGAAGAAGAAGAAGAAGAAGTTGAATATGAAATTGTCTGTTTAAGCTTTTATTTTTCTCTTTGTATCTTTTTTAATGGAAACGACCAAATAAATAAAATCTTATCATTTTTAAGGAAAAAAATTTTAATAGAAAATATAAGCAGCTGATAAAATGGAACGTTATAACCCCGCACTGCATCGGACGCAGGGACTGACGACACAACCCAAAAAGAAAGAAAAAGTAAAAAGAGTAAGAAAAATTGGTGATGGAGGAAATAACAAGGGAGAAGCGAACCCAGATTACTTGCAGGTATATTCTACTTGTTTTCTACTTCACATTAATCCTTGAAATTTTGATAGTATCATATGACGTCGTGATCATTCTGTCAACGCGTGATTGAAGGAGACATAGAATTGTGTCATACCCATATGGTTGGATCGGTCGTTAATGGTGATTTTAGTTAAACATAGGATTGGAACTGAATTCAGTCAATGATGAGTTAAGAACTTGATTTGAGATGAAATGGGTGCTTTAAGCACATAAACCATGTGTTGAATAAAGCTGGAAGGTGCTGAGGTATTGAAGTGAATCAAATAACTGTTTTGGGGGAAGGTTCATCTAGATGGTGGTGACCTTTGTTTAGTGGAACATGTTTGCATAAACCACCTGGCTTTTAAATTCAGTGGGGATCAGCTACAACAATTAGATCATGGTATCAACATAGTGTTTGTATGTAAATTACATAGGACAAGGTACTCGGTAAGCATTATAGTAGGGTAGGATTTATCTAGCTAAAATTGCACTTAGGGTGTGTTTGTTTCGTGGAAAACATTTTTTGTGGACTTTCTTCTATATTTATCATAATCTGAGCTTTAGATTGATCAAATTCTATCTTACTAATTTTAAAATGTTGCAGTTATTATTAGCATTTTTAAGTGGTGAGTGATAGTGCAAGGAAAAAGTGGTAGCCAATGAATAGTGATCATGATTAAGTAATATCAATGAAAAACAAGGAAATTTTCTATTTGTGAAAAAAGGAAATCACTTTCCTCATTGTCTGTTAGAATTTGTGGTTGTTAATCCCCACCTAAGAAGAGTAGCTAACATGGTTTTCTTTCATGCCACTTGCCGCTTAAAGCCACTAGTATCTACAATCTCTTAAAATTATTGGAATGGTGTTTGACAACTGCAAAAATTTTAATTATGATGACATTGAAAAGGATAATGGAAAAACATCTTTTGTGAAAGGAACACACCATTATTGGCAGTAGGGAATTTTATGTGGCTTTATCTTGTTTCTTTAGATTTCTTTTCTCTATTTTTTGCTTTATGTTCGAAAGATATTTCTATTAATTTACTTAATAGTTTACTTCAATGGTTTTGCATTTATTGCAGTAATCCTGCAGTTGTTCAGACGGATAAATAATTGATAATTTACTTTTAAATAATATCTATAAATTGGAGGATATCATTTATAAGCTCAGCATGTGAAGGAGCGAGGAAAAGGAAGGTGAATTGAGCCTCTTCCTTCCCACATTTCATCCGTTTAGGGTACTCTTTAGTCAAAAAAATCCACAAAAAGCTGTAAAGTGATAAATTCAGGCATAGATACAGGGAATCGAAGTTATGTAATTTGATGAAGAATCTAGGGCCATAAATAAAGAAGAATAGTTGCTATGTATTATCATTGGTATTTAGGGAAAAAAAAAAATTAGAGTAGCAAGGAAAATTTATCATTATCTCAATGAAAGGTGTTATCCCTTTCAGAATTAGTAAATGGAGGATTCTTTATAATAATGTCTTAACATGAAGGTCATCTTTTAATTCTGGGAAGAAAGAATCTGGCAAGATGCAGTATTTTTATGGGAGTTCTTGACTCAACCATTTGCTATTATTATTAGCACACTATGAATGATACTGTTATTTCGTAACTTAGGCTAAGCTTTGTTAACTTTTGGGAGATGTCATCACTGCTGAGTGCCACCATTACCCGTGACATCTCTATCTCTCTCTGGGTCTCTTATAAGTTAACTTCTAACTTGTGTTTACTGTTTGATACCAGATCTCCTGCCAAGGCCCTTTTAGAAGAGATAAACTTTCCACGTGTACGTTTTCAGGTATGTTGGCTTAGTCACTTTCTATTATCGATGAGCTAGTTATGCTAACATATCATTTTGTAATTGTTTCGATGATAACTTGGTTATGAGTATTTTCTTTTTCTTTTTCTTTCATTATATATTGCTACTCAATTTACCTCAAATTGGTGCAACTCATATGATTTAAACTCAAAATCAACCTTTCTGTTATCCACATAGTACTTTTTTGGATTGATCCATCAGTATGCTTAAGTATCAGCTTTCTGTTTTTAATTTATCCATGCAAGCACTGAAAAATGACCTAAATAATTCTTTTCCTTTGCTGTTGCCACTTCTCTCAAAGTGCAGTTTAGAGGCCCAGTTTCAATTTTTATCACCCCTCCATAATCTGTGTGTTTCATTCAGAATTACTCTGCTTCATGATTTCATCATCTGCTCTCACTCTTTCTACCTTTGTCTAAAAGGTTTCTAGACAGAGTTAGGTTCTTCATGTAATTAAAATATATCTAGATAGTTTGCTCATGGCCTTGATAGGATCTAGAAAGTATGTAGTTATCTTTTTCTTGGTATTTAGGAAGTTTGCTGTTTCATTCATATCTATATGTTATGATTGGTGAAAATGTAGTAAGCTTCTATCATCTCTGCTGGGAGTATCTTTATATTAGAGAAGAAGGACCTTTATTTTGTTATTTTGTAGTTATGCATCCTTAAGAGATACTATTAGAGTTATACATATTCTTATTTAAGAAAAGATAGAGACGGTAATATGATATAAATATGTATTCATGCAATAGAAATGAATAATAGAGTTATTATCTTAAATAAAATTCTAAAGAGATTGGAAGGTTCTCTCTGGAGTTTTAAAGAAATCAGAGTGTTCTCTTTAACAAGGTCTCAAAATACCGATCATCATAGTTTCCAACTGTGAAAGAAGGAACTGTAACTAACTGAAATACATTGTAAGCAACAATTTCTCAGCGAATTGCCTGTTGGCCAGATTTATAATTCATGCACATAACAACTTGTTATTATAGCTGGCTGTCATGGTGAATCTAGGATTTCTAAAGGAAAGGTGCTGACATTCTTAGAATTGGATTGGGCAAAAGAAGTCGAAAAACAGTATAGCTTAGTGGCTGGGGATGAGTTTCTGGCTTGTCAGGTAGTGGAGAGAAACACAGAGGTGAGTGAAATGCATCTAGAAGAGGGAGAAAGCACTATGATCAGTGGTGGCATTGGCTAATACACACTCAATGGAGTTCGCAAGTGCTCCTACACCTGCAAGGCACAACATGCAGCTTTGCCATGTTGTGACAGAAGCAAAGTGTGTGGAATGTCATGTCGAATGACCTCCACAGACCTCAATGATGTTGAGTGTACTGATGAGTGATGACATCCTATCTAGTCACAAACATGTGCTTCTTTCAACCACTAGGGCTTCAAGCATGCCAGTAGGGCCTCACTTGGAAGCACATGATGAGGGTTCCGTGGGAGGTTGATACAACTTAGGGTTCACAAACAAAAGAGAGATCAAGATTAGATCACTTACTTGATCAGGAAAATCCAATCTTGTGAAGCAAGGTCACCTTCTAGGCACTTCACAAGCCAAACTAGCAGAAGAGTCCAGGAGAAGTCTCCTTTTTGTTCTAGTTCTTTCTTTCTGGCCAAGTTATTAACAACCTTCCTAACTAACTGATGATGCTCTTCATTCACTAATTATGGGAAAACTAACAACTGCAATTACTTTTGCTTTTCTACCCCTACTAATCAGCTTACTAACATCCCTGTACACAACTGATACACCCTCCTTTACGCAATTACCATAAAACACCGCACACTATACAACACTCATGGCAACAATACCTCACACATAACAGCAACACAGATGCACAGCATGTCTTCTCTTATATACATGAAGTAAAGGTTTGTAAGGTTTTGGAGTCGTATAGGAGGTCCTCCAGAATGAAGTTTTAAGCAAGATTTGCCATCAATCAAGGTTAGGGGTACTATCATGTGGCATAGGAGGAACTAACATTGTTGTAGGAGAATGATTCTTTTTTCCTTTATTTTAAGGGGGGAAAAAGAAAATTTTAGGACATATTCAAGGAGTATTGGCACATGCTATTTTGTCTGCCAGTAAATAGCAAATCCTTTGTCTAAGCTGGTAAAATTGTGTCAAACTGGTAACATGAAGTATACACAGGCCATTTCTAGAAATTTTTTTTTTGGATGAAATTTCAGATTGCCAATTCTAGATGTTGCTACCACGTTCAGCAAGCGTAGCCTTAGTGCATCAAGTATCCTTTTCACTTTAGGGTTATCTAAGGCTATTCAGATTAATGTGGAAATCCAGAATCCCCTGAATTTGATTATGCTATGAGGTTGGCCTGAGCCTATTAGAGGCAGCTACATACCAATCCGAAAACACCACCTAGGAGTTGAGATTATATGACACTGGGGGGAGGAAGTATGTTAGAGGCAAAGGGGAACACAAGTTGTGAGTTCTTCTGGTGATAGTAAACCAATGCATTGTTTCACCTGAGAAAATATAATGGATATTGTCAAGCTAAGGAATTGTGTTTTAACTGTGATGGTTCCTTTAGCCAAGGGCGTCTCTGCAACAAAAGCTCTTTTGGTTGGGGTTAGTTGATGATAGGGAGTAAAAGATGAAGATCAGACCAGGATGCACTCATTGTCTAGGGAGGGAGTAAGATTAGGAGTATCTTTATATTAGGAAGGACATGCTATTTTTATATTTATGTATACTTGAGTGACATCATTAGATTTATGTATATCTTTATCTAGGAAAAGTTAGAGATGATAATTTTGTATTATTAAGAGTTCATGCAACATTTAAATACGGTTCCTAAGATAATGGAAGGTTTTAATAACTGGAAAGAATTCTAATAAAAAGAAATACATTGTGAAAACTGATTTCATTGTAAATCGCTCATTCACTAGACCCATAACTAGTGCACGTGAAATTATCTCTTATCTTGCAAATTTATGCTAATATCTATGTCACACGATTTTGTCTCAGAAGACAATGTGAACAGTGTAAGCTTTAATTCCATGCAGTGTCCCAAAAAAAAAAAAAAACCCACATACGTGATTTATATTTTGCCACTATTGGGCTAGTGGATCTGCTAACCATTTCTCATGTTTCAAGGTTTTATTTCTCTAGAAACTGGTCTGTGTATTGTTGACACCCTTTCTAATTGATCCCTAGATGTCATTTGCACCATAACTCCCCACAACTCACCCATGAGCTACTACTGCCAATTCAAAGCAGATTTTCCTCCAGTCTCCTTTTGAACCCTATCCTGACCATGTATTCTTAATTTAATCTCAACAATTTGTGACTTCTTGGTGCATTATTGTCTATGCTGATGAGCAGAATAACCCTAGCTCAAATAACTTCACCCTCAATGTCCACTTCTTTCTTCCTCTCTACTCTTGGTCTGCCCTTCTCCTGTGCATCTTTACTGATTGCTCCAAAACTAACATCATGCGGATCCTATCACAGTCTCCTCTTTCAACCAGACAACAGTGTAAAGCCATCATTAGACACCAAGATACAGTGTTTGATCTGAATTCTTCCTCTATGCTTCCAGCAAACTGCATCAATGTTAGTCATGGGTAGCAGAGTAGGACCTGTCCAGCTTACAGCCAATATGGTTCTCTTTGTTAACTGTTATGCTACTTAACAGGATATTTACAGCTGAAATGCTAGAGGTAAACTTCAAATAAGTCTTCCATATTATTGACTCAAAAGATTATTTAATGTTGCAAAAAGTGCTCCAAATGAGTGTTTTATTGACCTGGATGAAGTACTTATGTAAAATTCAGGGCTTGTTGAAGCCCTTCAGTAGAGCAAAATTTGTAACATATTGGACTCACTGAAAAGATCTTAAACTTGTTCAAAATTCGCTCCAGAAATAGGATAGTAAATGGCAATGGTCCTATTATTCAATTTTCTGCATTATCCCTGCTTGTATCAACTTGTGTTTTCTTGTCTTCAGTTCGTGTGATGATTAGCTAGCTTGGTGGCTGTAATTGGTATCTGTAAAAAAGATGGGAAACTTGCTTTTTAACTACTAGTGGGCTATAGTAATTAGTTAACAGAATGGAAGATTTGTTGTTTTCTGTTTGATGTGCTATTATTTTATGACATCTAGTTGACAAAGCAATAAAAAGGAAATTTTAAGGGATAATATTAATTTCAGGCTGAACCTAGAGCCGCAGTCGGTTTTGTTTTTCCCTTGTATGGATGGGCCTTGATTATCTTTGAGCCAGCTTGGATGGAGGTCAAGCGTGGTATACTTTGGTTAGCCTTGACCTTACCCCTTCTGCTGAAGAAATCCAATCTATCAAACATGATTAATGATTTTCCGGCTCATTTTAATTAGCTTGATGAGCAAAGAGCAAGTTTTAGTTTCGAAAGTAGAGAAATTCACTCATCTTGAGTTTGATGTCAATAGAGAAAGTAATCTGAGAGATTGGTTAACTTAATGTTTTCATGCCAGAGCAGCTGCTAGTATCAAACATCCAACTTGAGTTGTTCTAAAGGGTTCCTTGGCTTGTTGGAATTTTGGATTTTGATCCTTAGAGATCCCCTTAATGGAAATAAGATTAGAGTGTTATTTTTTTTTGTTGTATTTGTATCCCTCATTCAGAGATCAGGAATAAAAAAATGGGGTTAATTATATAAAATATAGCTAAGCGTTCGTATGTTTTCCATTTTCCATACCCATGTAATTTCTGTTTACAGTTACATGATGCGACATAACACTAGTTTTCATGCCTTTTCATCTTGCATGTGATGCTATGTCTGAAAATTTTTTTATTTTATTACCTTCATATAATTAAAAGAAAAAATATCATACCAAGTGAAAAAATGCAAAATTTAGGTTATGTAACTGAAAAAATAACAACACAGGTGTGTAGAGTAAAAAAACTGTACAAACTTAGGTCATGTAACTAAAAAAGGAAATAACATAGGTATACCAAGTGAAAAAGTATGAAAACTCATCATTTCTTTTTTAAATTTATTTAATTAACCCTTAAAATTTGCTTATTGTATAATACCACAGTTCTGAAACTTTGGGAAGATTATGGATTATTTTCAGGTGTTTACATATGTGCTGAACTGGAAGTTCCCCAATAAACTCTCCTGTTATGCATCATTACATCTTCAACATAGATCAGATGCAAAAGATTAATCTATCCATAGCTTGGAAAAAAACAGAGGTCTCAATTCATACTGTGTGTATCATTTCTCTCGCATTATCGCATCTGAAACAGGATTCTGCCTCCTATATAGGATATATGTCTTGACTTGGTTCGATTCTGCGTTTGTGTTTCCTAAAGCTTGTCGTGACTCAATCTTGTTGACATGAGCTATTATATCGACAGTTTTCTACTTCTGGAATGAGCACTCTCGTTATCTCAGCTAGGCAACCGAGGTTTGTGTATGACTTTTCTGAAGCTAATTTATTCATCATGACTTGCTACTGTGGGTGCAGAACCTCCATACTTGTTTCTTGCTATGGCTATAAAGAATATATAAAAGTCCCCATTTGTATGTAGGGAATCAGTTAGAAGATTAAGTTTCAGACCAAACACTGCTGGGCTTGCAGTATATTGCATCTTCACCATCCAAATGTGTTATAATTTCTTCTGGGTGGATGTAGTATATAAAGAGTTGCGAACGATTTTTGCTTTTACTCTTCTCATTAGTTCTGTGATGCAAATTGTGTTGGCTGAGATCTTGCAAGCAACTCTTTATGGACTCTCTCGGAGACACAGAAGATGGGCTCTTCAAGTAAAATGGTTTCACCAGGCTTTTGTCCTAATCATGTTCACAAGCATAATACTTTGGATGTCCTGTTTGCCTACTGTTTCATCTATCTCAATACCACCAACCTTAAGACTGCAGTAAATCTAGGAATTGTTATTAGGTTGCCATGTAATTGCCATGTTACCAGTTCTTATCCACCTACCTTGTTCCCACTTCTGCACATACAAGTTGTAGTTACTCTGGCATGTAAATAAAATTGTTTCATCTGTCTCATAACGTTCATATTTATCTGTATCCTTCTTTTGGTGATGAATCCTTCATATGTGTTCTTGTTATACTATACAAGTTTATGATTTTTCTTTGCATCTGTGTTATACTATGCGAGAATGATTACCCATGGTTTGATCACTTACCGTAAGTTTCTTTTTTACATTCCCTGGATGAACTCATGGCAGTAACTAAACTAGGTGGGATTTGTTAATTTGGTCCAAGCGGAGTTGCCCATGCCAGATTGAAGCTATCATTGGTATTCTTCCAACCCAACGTTACTGTTTGGTTCCCAAAGGATTGCTATGAAGAGGAGGAATAAACCGAAGACGATGTTAATTCTAGAAATTTTCCATATCAACTGCGGCTCTTTCTGCTTCAACTGACGCAACAACACCTGTGTCTTCCCAGTAAGCTGGAAGGACGATGACCTGATTCTGTCACTAACAGTAGTGACTTGACACCTCTGTTGTTGCCCTTTTGAGCTGGCAAACCAACATAGATCTCATGGCGAGATCCACTGCCACTATCCATACCACCAATAAAGTGGCCGCAAACACCACCACCAGATGAGTGGTCTTATGTGCATGAAACCAATGCAAACACCCTTCATCGCTCACGACGGCTCCAAGAGCCCGAAACCTATAAGTAGTTGCGCGAAAAACTATTTCACGACCAACCTTAGGTTGCAACCCAAGGAATGTGAACTCCCACTCAACTTGCCATTCATGCTACGATCACCATTAGAGTTCAGCACCCCCTGTGAGTTAGCATGGAGATTTATGCCCTTGCGCAAGCAAAGCAATTCTGGAGGCCACCTTCCATGTCCGGAGGAGTGGACCCAGCTTGCCTTATTTCGATAGTAATAGGATACTTGTACAAATCTCTGTGATCTAAGTTTCTAAAAATAAAATTGATGGCTAATCTTAAATATATCTCCCATATATAATGATAATGATAAATCAAGACATCGTCTAATAATATCTCCTAAAAATATAATAATAATAATATCTGGAACTAAAATAACAAGGTATATATATGGGTTTTTTTACGATAATGCTAGTAATATATAAGAAACCTCTTATATCTCATATTACTTCACTAAATTTTGATAGTTCTTTCATTGTGTATATAGTTCTTGGAAAGAAAAAGAAAAAAAGAAAGAAGATGTGAATCAAAGATCTAAAACAACTTATTAGTCACAGAATTAGTATTATTATTATTACTTTTTTGGGGGACAAGTAAGATGAAGTTATCAACATTTTCCTTTGAAAAATATTAATTATAAATATATATATCTATATTCTCCTCTATTATATAATTTTTTTATTTCTCTCGTTTCTGAACCGAGTATTCAGATTTATAAATCTTAAATAAAAAATTACGTTTTGGTCATGTAATGACTATTTTGCTCTCCTAAAATGATAAAAGAATGATTTTAATATTATTTAATTATTTTATTTAAGGGTGGAATAATAAAAGAGGGTTAATTTTTCATTAATAATAAAAGAGAGTTTAAAAACATATTCTCGAAAGATTTAAAGGTTTGAAAGCTTAATTTTAAATATAAAAAGGTATATTTACAATTTATTTTAAAATAAAAGGATGAGCTTGTATTTGTTAGATGGAAGATGTTGAGCCTTCTTGGGTTCACAACTTAACATAGCATTTTTTTTTTTAAAGAAAAAAAAAAAAACTTAACATACTAAAATTACCTTCAAGGGCAAAATCTTATGATGGATTATAATGCACGAAAACACATTAAATGATACTGATACGTGGATATCTAAAAGATGATTCATGGAAGTAATCCATGATGATTGAGCAGACCTTATGATAGATTTGGCCTTTGAAGATATAGGAGAATCTAAAAGCCCAATTTAAAATACATGCTATGTGTATGTAAGTGTCGTAAGCACCAATTAGCTTTAGGCAAATTGTAGGGGTAGTATATAATTACTAAAAGACCAAAATGTCATTGAAACTTATTTATCATGAATATTTCATGTACATGTGTTATTTAATGAATCTTTTCTAAGATGAATTAATGTTGTGTCTAGTGATTTAAGCTTAGGTGCAGGTCTAACTTGGCCTGAAACCGGAACTGGCCGGTCTGGGTGATGGTTCTCCATTATCTAATGAATCATTTCTTTGATGAATTAATGTTGTGTCTAGTGACTGATGGACGGATTAAGTATACAATTGCTAAATTGTCGAAGCATGTTCGTGGAAAGTTTAGCAAGGATGAGAATGGTACTTCCACATATATGTAACTTGGGATTAAAATACAAACCTTCTTTGTCTCGAGTTATAAAAAATTATCCTCATCGTGGGCGCCCAAATAGGTCTTCTAGGGCCTTTTGACTGGGCTTTGGTCCAGTCGTAATTTAGTTCCATTGCTTATTATTCTAAATAAATCTCGCACTCTTGGAATAAATTAATTACATAATTAGTTCTAATTGTCAAAAGCACCAACCCAATTCAGCGTAAATAATTTTCATTAATTTTTTTTTTTTGAATTTCAGTCAATAATAATGGATTGGATCCTTTTTCTTTTTTCCTTTTTCTTTTTTTTTTTCAGTTAATTACATTACAATTTAGAGAGGAGGATTTCGAATATATTATGTCCCATTGAACCTAACAAATCTTGTTAGCAGATTAACTATCGTACTATTAAAATATAATAGCCTTTGCAATTGGATCCCATTTTGAACACTACACAAACTGTAGTCAATTATGTTCAATGTGCTACTGCTAGCATGCAATTCTCAGACTTGCTGTGCCGCAGTATTCACAAGCCGAGTGAATTCTGATCGTTCCATAACTAGGTCTTTTATGTATTTACAGTTTACACGATTGACATTCTTCAACTCAAGCCATGGAGTCAATGAATACCTTATGTTTTGTAGTATTCAATAGACAACAAATTACCAAGTCCGTAAAAATTTAAGAGTAAATGGACTAATCTCGATTTTTTTTTTTTTTTTTTTTTTCAAGGAGGTTGTATGAAATAATTGGAAAAGAAAAAAGACAGCTAATACAAGGAGGTATAATATAATATGATAATATCATGATATTTTCAAGACACCAGAAACACGAATAAACAACAAATATAGGTTTTGTTAGTAATCTCATCTGCACATATATAGAAATGTCCCAGCACTTTCTGCACACACATGCCATCTACTTTTTTCCTTCTCTCTCTCTCTCTCTCTCTCTCCAGTCTCCTTTATGCATCACTAGCTTTTAGCACTATATGCACACATTCCTTGACTTTTTTCACGTAGTTCACACTTAATCTGCAGGAATTCAGAGTTTGTAAACTTTGTATCACTTATTACAATATAACTAATTACTTAATATTTGGATTAGACCGGCTATTATGGACGGTAAAATTGAATTTGTGCAAAATAAAAAAGAGTCAAATCAAAGCAAATAGTATTATTAAAATTTGTACCATACGGAGTAAGCTTTAAACTTTTAAACCATATTAACATATCTTTATAACTTTTGAAAATATAAGAATACTCGCTAATAAACCATTGATAAAGAAAAACCCTAAAATTGACATTAACAAAAAATCATATATAATATCGACCGAGAGTTTTAATGATGATTTAAGGATATCTCAATATTGTAAAAAGTTACGAAGGGATAAAAGTATACTACTAAAGTTTGAGCATCCACTACCCCCCTCAGAAGGTTGGAACGGACCGACACTTTTAAACTTGAAATTTATCCAGAAAGAAAAAGTGTTGATCAAATGCTCTGTTATTAGATATTGTTTACTCTCTGGTAGAAATATATTAGCGGTGGCAATTTGATGAATAAAAACACTGATATACGTATGAAGGATTTGGATGATGCCGCCATTAGTTGATGTGCCGGTGGCATACATATGATAGATTCCGTATTTAACCTCTATATATATATATATATATGCACCGATAAAGATATGGATAAGCAAGGTGGAGGGCTCAATGATTGAAGAAGACAATTGAGTAGAGCTAGGAATTTATTATTTTAAAATTCCTTGGTTTTCGGCTTTACAGATGGTACATAAAAAAAAAAAAAAACCTAAGGAAATTATAAAATCTAGTACGAAATGGGTATGAACAGTAGTACATTATCAATTAGATGTTCCTCGACCATGACATTAATAAACATTAAAAGTACGTACCTTTGCCAACCCAAACAGGAAAAAAAAAAAAGAAAAAAAAAAAGAAAGATTTGGAAGAAGTAATCAAATTTGGATCTAGAATAATGAAGAAATATCTTTATTTATCTATTTATATGATATAAAATTCTTGGAATCATCACCAAGGTGGAATGATATTGGAATTATTGGTTTCGGATGAGCTCAAAAGTTGCTCCAAATAGTCAGCTCCCAAATCTTCAAGCACCACCAAATTTTGTTGCTTAATCTCTTTACTATCATTAGTATTAACATTGATGTTCTTGTTTTTTCTAGTAATTGATTTTCTTCTCATGCAGTGTCTTCTCTTCAATGCGACGACTGGTGAGCAACCTTCTTCACATCGATACTTGATTTCCTTGAGTGACTCCCTAACCCTTTCAACAGGGAAGTTCAGGACAGCCATGGAACCCCTCATCGAGAATGCAGCTTGATCGTACGCCAAAGCAGCTGCTTCCGCGCTATCGAACGTCCCTAGCCAAACCCTAACACCATGCCTTGTGGAATCCCTTATCTCCGCCGCGTATTTGCCCCATGGCCTCTTCCTCACCCCCCGGTACGATTTCTCCTTGGCGGGCTCATCGCGCGTGTTGATTTCCCCACTGGTGTTGCTCGCAGTTGGGGAGAAGTTGTTGTAGGAGGAAGAAGAGACCTCTTCTTCCTTGACCCGGTGATGTCCACTGGACGAGTCGTCCGTCTCCGATGATTCTTTTGCTCCTTGAGCTAGAACATTCAAAAGAAGCATTTCTTGGGAATCATTCATGTTGAATGGAAGGGAATTGTGGTTGAAGTTGGAGAGGAGGTCATTGTAATCGAAAAAGTGGGAGTCCGTGGTCGAATCGAACGAGGTTTCGGGTGAGAATTGAGGGCTGTAATGTTGTTGGAATTCAAAGAAACATGAGTCCATGTTGTCAGAGCTATGTTTTTTGTGTGACTCCTAAAACTATAAGGTTCTATTGGTTTTCCTTAGGACTACAGAGGTCCGTTTTCTGCTTACGAGAATGTTGAGATGCACAAAAGGGTATATATACGAAAGAAGAGAGAGTGACACGATGGAGAAAAGTACAAAGGAATGATAAGGATTCATATAAGGGAGAGTATTATTGTAATTTGATAAAATATTTGCGAAACTTTGGAAGATTTTCAATTCTAGGGAAAGGAGGGAATAAAGTATGTGTTAAAATTGTTAGGGTTAACACATTAAGCACGTGAGTCAAATGACGCACGGCGGCGGGGTTGGACCATGATGTTCATCTAGAAGTAACCCAATAGGTTTTGCTTACCTCACAGTACTTACTCTTTTTGGCACAACTTGCTTTGATAATGTCATGTTCCAACAAAGTAGGACAGCTAAAATAGTATTAAGGTGTATTGGGTGATCGCGTTTGATTATTAGAATAGTAAAGTATAAAAAATATAGTATACTACCTTACATTTAGTGAATGCAATTTTAAAAGATTAAAAGTGTTATATTGGAGGTTTTTTGCTAAAATTTTTTATTTTATTTGATAACGAGACATCAATATTATTTATTAAATGGTGAAAAACGTTTGAATTTTATCTTACTTTTTAAACATTTTTATCCAAATCTAGGTCCATTTTGTGAACCAAACATGATATCATATATTTTGTCTTATTGAGTCTCTCGGATATTTTGCGAACAAGACTTTAATCTTATACATTGTAATTGGGGTTGTGCGGTTAACGTTTGTGCCATTAGAACCTGTCCATATGCGTAATTTTCCTTATGGCATGCCATTGAAAAGTCCCTTAAATCTGCATAGGGTGATTTGATGTCCTTAAAATATTCAATTCCAACTTGTGGATATAAATTTGTCATGAATTGAGATGATTATCGTTTTAATTTCTAACTACTCAACCTCTTAGGATCCTGACAGGAAGCTTCATTTGAAACTCAAGATTGACCTTTCTCAAAGAAAAACAGAAGACAAAAAAAAAAAAAAAAGGTAGTGATAAGTAGCTCTTTTTTGGTAAGGACAAAAGTTGCAACGTCAGATGTGGGCACACATGATCAAGTATTATATTCCTCTATTGAATATTACACTATAACGAAAACAATGGGAGAATACGACGAGGGACAGGGCCTGAAACTAGCTATTTGGTCATTTAATATTATTCCCACTGTTAAGTGGATCTATTCTATACCATTGATGATTTTTCAAGTGTTTAGTGAATAATTTCCACTACCAATTTTTTTTTTAGTTTACTGTTTAAGAGGCAAAAACGTTTTCGACAGTTAATTGGATAATAAATTAATGCCAGGGAAAAAAAATATACTTTTAATCTTCACTATTTAACTCTTTTTTCTACCCCCTATTCAAGTCCTCAACGTGGGAGATGTGGCATGATCTAATTCTCCTAAATAGTTAATTTAAATAAATAAAATAATTAAAAGTAGCTAAATTAATTAAAATAGTAAAAATTAAATAAATTTAGAAATATAAAAGGAAAAAATAGGAAAAATAAAAAAGGACAATTTTTATCCACCTGAAGGCTAGGAGGTAATAGGATAGTTGGAACAACTACCAAACAACAATAGATTTGTGACATACAGATAAAAGTAGGTGTTTCAACGCACCACTAGGAAAACAAAACTAAAAAAAAAAAAAAAAAATAAAGACTCTAAAACTTGATTTGGTCACAATTTGGTCATGCGACTTAATTGGGCTATGAAGCTGCTTTTTCTTTTCATATTGATTTTAGGTAGCTTCTTGCTACCATAAGGGGTTTTATTCCACCTTTCAAAAGTGGTTAGTAGCCACCTTTTACCCAAGTGTATCGAACAACCCACCTATTGTCTAGTCGTTAATACAAGACTAAAAAAAAATTTAAAAATATGATTAGCAAAGTTGGCGAAGCAGTCCTTTATAAAGTGGAATGTACTTAAGAATGAAGGATGCTTAGGATGCAAATATGATACTCTAAGCAGCTCTTTAAGCACCCCACTTATAAACTTACTCTAATATATATGAGATTAAATGATGTGAGCAAGTCCGAGATTTGAATTGAAACCTAACAAATTGAACTAAAGTTAGGATATTCAATATTTTAGGTTTTGGAAAAAAAAAAAGATGGATATAAAAGTAAATGATGTTAGAAATGAAATACTAGAATCAAGTTTTTATTTTAACTAAATTGGTATTTGGTAACATTCACAAACATCAAATTACATATAGGGTCTTAAAGGTTTCAATATAACTACCAATGGTGAGTTTGCCATAATAGCTAAGGATTGATAAAGATATAATGATTAGAAAGGTTACTCAATATTTATAAAGAATTAAGTTCTTAGTACAAGTGAAAAAACATAGATACACTAATACTCTCTAAGTTTGTAAATAAACCTTAAATAACCCCCTTAAAAAGCCTCTATGGTAAACTTGTAAATAAGTTAGTTTTATAACATAAAATGTAAAGAAATGAAGCCATTTTGCACTATAAACATATTGGCTAGTTAGATGAAAGCTTAATGTCAGTTAGATGGGAATGATTCTCCATTAATGCTTAAAATGTTATTACGTTACTACAACTAGTTAGATTGAGTTTGACGGGGTAGATGGTTGGAGAATCCTAAAGTAGTAGCCACTCAAATGGAGGGTATGGATAGCAACGTATAAACTACATCTTAATTGTTTATTACATATCTTGATAGCTTTAAGCACCTTGTCATGAGCTTGGTTTAATCCTTGACTCTTTAATAGATGATTTAGATCATTGCTTGCATTATCAACTTAGAGTGGATGAAAATTCATCTTTGAATCTAATGCCTTTTTTTTTTTTCGTTTTCTTGAAATAAGAAATAGACAAACAAGATCCCCTTACCCTTCTTGTTTTTGAGTTAAGCTAAGTTGCTTCCTAAATCTCTCTAATATTCATCAATTTAAGGTATAGCTATGACCATCCTTTTGAAAAGAATATATGTTTTGATATCTACCATAAATGATGCATCTATCAAACCATCATAGCCTATTAAAAATCACATGAGCCTAATTCATCAATACTTTATCAGACATCTCCTTATCTTCATACTTCCTCATAATGAATAAATCTTGACTTGTTTGTATACATTAGCCATCCCTTATCATGAAAACAATGAATTTCATTAGGCTTATGGTGTATGATAGTTGGAAGGTGTATTTTCTTAATAGCTCTTACAATTATATTAGTACAATTTCCACTATCTATAATGAATACATATATCTTCCCATTTATCATGCCCCTAGTGTGAAATAAGTTCTCATATTGTCTATCTCTTATAAGTGACTTATCATTAGTAGTTCATCTCACCATCAATTACTCCAAGTGCCCCACTTTACCTCCTATATGATCGGTCCTTTAGCAAAGGTTGTAATGACCTTCTCAACTTTCTCATCTACCCCTTCATCTTCCTCTTTGCTTACTGCTTTGCAATTTTCCATAACACCTTTCGTCACCATAACATGTTGGTTCAGATATTAAGAAGCATTTGTTCAAACTTTTGCTTATTAACTTAAGTGGGAAATTTTTATTAACCATTATTACTTTATTCAATAGTGTACATATCTTGACTTTAAGGGCCTTAACTCTCATCCTTCTTGTTAGTTCTAGGCATATTTTCACCTATAAAATAGGAGATCTAAGAGATCTAGGAGATTATAGTCTAGATATAGAAATTGATGGTTTTCATTGGATCAACTATCACTATCTCTTCACCTTAGTAGCCGATTGTATCACATTACAAAAGTCTTACAAGGTTGCAACTTTGTATCATTTTGAACGTTGTACTTTAAACTTCTAATAAATCCAAGAAATTTACTTCTTTAGCTTATTTAATTCACACTAAATCATTAACATGTCAAAATCTTTGGCATAACCATTAGTAACACATGCTTACTTACTAAAGTGTTTGCAATTTTACGAACATTTCTTAGCAATAGTGAGGGGGCACAAACCATTTATGTAGTAGTCTCTTCATCTCTCTATAAGTAATTACTTTACCTTCTTATTCCCTTAAGCATTAGAACATTAAGTTCTTCCACTACAGTATTACATATATGGTGTGAAGTCTCATATTAATTTTCCCATTATATTAATAACACTTAAATATTTTCTTCATCTTATGTTTCTACTCAAAGAAATAATCTAGTAAGTTGCTTTTATGAAAGGTTAGAATTTTTCTTATTGATTCTCAATTCTTACATTAGATTCTCCTTTCCAAATGTATATGTGTCATCAAAATTATCCCCATGTTTTCTCATTTCTTTAACATCATAGCATATAAGGACTGTACTCTACTTCCACTATGAGCTTCAATTCTAGGCTCTCTCATAGTTATTAATTGCGCAATCATGTTCATCACTGTTCATAGCAAAAGTTGCACCTTTTCCTCCATAGTAGGTATGGGGTTATTAATCAATCCTTTCTTACTATTGTCATCTTTCCATTGTCCACTACCTACTCCTTAATAAACATTTTCCTCTATATTATTTATAACACAATTCAATAACTTCAATTTTCCTAGGAATTTTATTAAACATCTAGTTTACTTTACTATTCACAATAGACAACCACAACTTCAACACAACATAACCACTACTCAATCTATAAAACACTACTACAACACAATATTAACTCTACAACACCTATAGTAATCAATGATATCATCAAATGCAGCAACTTCTCTAGCTTCAACTCAATAGAAATATTTAACGAACAAAGTGTAGTTTTTTTTTTTTTTTAACTTATCACAAACATGTTGAAACAACAACCTTAATATTAATAAATATAACGTGAGCAAGGCCTATATATGAATAAAATCAAAGAGATACCCATACGTATCAATCAGACCAAAGTTAGGATATTCAATATATATATATATATATATTTGAAGTGTCTAATGAAATATTAGTGAATGTGAACATAATGTTGCTAGAAATGACATAGTGGAATCAAATAAGAGTTAGGTTTGTAAGTTGTAACTAAGTACTATTTAATATTACTAGCATTACAATAGATATACTTTATTAAAGGTTTTGAAATAACTCTTGAGAACTAATAATGGGTTTACTATAATTGTTAAGAATTGATAAAAATACAGCAATTTAAATAGGGTTACTCAATAATTACAACAACTCAAGATAGAGTTCTTAATACAAGAGAAAACGTGGATAAGTTAATGTCTTTTAAGCTTTCAAATAAACCTTTAAGAAGTTTCAATGGCAAACTAATAAATAAACCAAAGTTTTATATCACAAAATATCAAAAGAAAAAAGAAGAATAAAGCCATTTTGTATTAGAAACATAGTGGTTAGTCAGATGGAAGCTTAATGCCAATTGGATAAGAATGATTCCCTACTAATGCTCATGCTTTTATGGCCAATTAGACTAAGCTTTATGGGCTGGTGGGATGGAGGATCTTAGAGTAATAGCCATTCAGATGAATTGTTGAATTGGTTGGATGGAGCATACTTTATCAATGATTGGTTAGATGCGCATTCACTATCTTCTGAATTTTGCAGTTCAACTATATGTTTATGGTCTTTGCATTTCTTAATAGCTTCAAAAATTTCTTAAACTTGGTTTGATATTAGACTCATTGGTAAATGGTTCAAGTCCATGCTTGCATCATTAAGCCCCTTTTAGCTTGCCATTTACATTAAGGATATTGTAAGCATTTCAATAAAATTTAAAAGTAGATAAACTTATGAAGGAAATGAAGCACTAAGTTGTAAAAATGTTTATCCCGTATGCATTGTCAACTCCTTTTGGTCATTAATGTTTGACATACTTATTGTTAGGCTAAAATATTAAATTGACCATCTTGCTTTATGAATGGTCTCGTCAACTTCAACTAAGGTTTAAAATTTTCTTAACAGACCAAATTAAATGATTTGCAAATATACAGTATAATACCCTAAAGTTTGTAGATTGGCTAATTAAGTTAAGATGTCTTTGTTATTCATGTTTTTATATTTGGATGATCATAGTGACTTTATGAGGCTCTTAATCATTTCTTTTTCACTATGTTTAGCAATTCATCTTGGAGTATAGTATTTGCACTTTAATTCTTTATTACTTGAATTTCAAACATTGTAGACTTATTTGATCTATTCTCAAAGTTAGTATTTAATTGGGAAAAATTAAACATTATAAACTAAATCGGTCTATAATAAAACTTTCTTATTATCATGCCAGAGACTTATCTGTTTGTAGATAAGTATTTTTCTTGTTTTACTTTTATTTCTTTTAATTTGTCCAACCATGTAGCTACATGATAACTAGATTTCATTAATTTTTTTTTTGAGTTTATAATTTTTTCCTAATTTTTAAACATTTGAAAATAACTTAAGTGTGCTTTCTACATTTTCAATCTATAGAAGAAAATTGAAGTTGAGGTACTATTACTTTATAGCATTATATCCATGTGTTTGACACTTCATATTTAGTATTATAAGAATATGAATCCATGTACAACATTTTAATCTTTTAATAGAAGCATCAAAGCCTTATATAATATTGTTGGTTGATCTTTTTAACTAATTGATGTCTTTGTTATGGATCCTTTCTGTTGCATTATCTAAAACATTAAAATTTTGAAACCTTTGCAAGAACTTACAAATTTGCTTTTATGCATAATCTTTGAATCTTAGGTAGGTTATTTTCATCCATATATATCTCTTCTACAATATCTAAGACACTAGACTTGGGAAGAACCTAAATCTCTTTCCCTCTCTCGACTCTAGAGCATTCTCTTCTCGAATAAATTCTACAGTAATAACCATCACTTTTCAATTTGTTACCTCCCAAATTGATTATTTTCTTAATGACATGTTTTGTTTGGCATTACTATAGAAATTCATGTTGATTTTGATATACAAATCTTTAGCTAACTTTCTATCTTTGAATATAATTACATTTGCCTCCTTTTTTCTAGTTTGAGTTTTCTTAGTTTTATTTGGCCATTTTTTTTGTCAACTTTGTATTAAATTTCTTTTAGCTAAAGTCTTAGATTTCATTCCACAATCATGCAGAAATATTTCCTATTACTGGGTTTTCTTTCTTCGAATAAGAGATATGATAGCTCTTGTATACCCCAATCATTTTGACTTAAAATACTTATCATACCAAAATTTAGTAAATATCTACCTCTCATAAAATTTTAAATGCCTATTGAAGTTATGCATTTATTGATAGGATGAGGTATCGCCTAATGACTAGTTAAGGCATTAATCAAGTTTAAGGAATACTTGAAATTATTTATAATTACTGACTTAGTCCATATATTTGCTACATTCTCCTTTGTACCAACCTACTCAAATAATATTGAAATATACTATGCTAACAAACAATTAAATAAAGTAATTAATAGGTGTATTAAGAAACTAAAGAGAGAAAAGTATTTTAGATATTTGAAAATAAGAGAAGTAATTATTAAATTACTCAAATAACCTTCCTCATAACTAAGTTAGTAAGTATTATTTTAGTAATTCATCTACCAAAGCCTTTTATACGGAGGATCATGATTAATTACCAATTTAACCTTAGTCAATGCAAATGTTTATTATGGGTGGTTTAGTAGATTACTTTGTTTAAGTTTATATAAAGGAAATTTAACCAACCAATTAAATGGTATCATTTTCAAATTTAGAAAAGATCTAAAAACACTCCATCATCCTTACCCCACCCACCTCCCCATACCCTCGATAGGAATCAGACCACCAAACCCCTAACTTGCGTTCGAGCACAAGGATTGGAAAGCATGATGAGGTGAGTTCTCTCTTTACACCCAACAGTTGAGGAGTTCATGTTGTTACAACTTGCCGATGTAATACCTTGTTCAAGTCGAACCTTCTTTTGTCTATTAATAGTCTTAAACTACCAACTCGATGTACACATCGATAACAACTCGGCCCACTTGACCTTCTACTTAGCTAACTTGAATATGAGTTATACCGAGTACATTTGAGTTGAGTTTACTTCAGAAGAGTTACTAGTTTAGCTTAACAATGTTGAACTTGTAGCTCAGATTGGCATCATGACTCAACAATAGCTAAGCTAACCATACAATTTTTCTGTTTTGTTAGGCGTCCAACCACTAATCTTCCACTATGTGTTCGAGTACCCCTTATGACAAAATCTTCCGTACATAATACCCATTTTGTTGATTTTCATTTATATCATTTGAACATTCCTTGTATCATACTAACTTTAGATATTATCCTTTTTAGTCTTTTCCCTTTTGTAGCAGTTGTCCTCATATTTTAGGTATAAATACCCATTGTAAATGTAGCCACAAAATTAATCAAATATCATACAACCTGATATTGAATATACTTCTCTTTTTCGTGGGCATTGCTATTTAGTTGGTTACTTGTTTGTCTACTTCACTTTTATCTTAACTTTTAAATAAGGTTAAGTGGAGAACATCCTCATTGAACCAACTCGTAAGTCATATTAAGTTGAGTCGTAAGTTTACAGTAGTTCTGTAGTGTGTCATATCCTCAGAACTGATTGTAGCTTTTGTTTGCTTGTTTGTTTCCAATATTCGTACCCATCTTTCATGACTGGCCTTATCAATCCTTGATGTGGGTTGTATCAAACCACCACCCACTACCCTTATCCCCCACCCCCCTCTCTTTATTCTCTCTCACCCCCATACCAAGGGATTGGAGGACACCCATCTCTAATTAGTCATTTAGAAAAAATTTTAGAGAAACAAAGGGAGAATGGAGGATCTTGATCAAGTGCACCATATCAAATTCAGTAGGTAATTCATCCTTATACTCTTTCTAAGATCCTAGCTACTAAACATAGTGATTTTGATTATTAATCTTAAGAAATTGAAGGAAATCAAGAGGAATTCTATTCTTAGAAGAGCTATATGTGTAGATCATAAAGACATTGAATAAATAGTGTGATTTTTTTTTTAATACTAATTGATTCTAGGTAAAGATCTAATATAAATTCAATGTTTAATGTAAGGTTTTATTGGAGATCTTATGTATTTAGTAAATTAGAGATCAACTCAAGTTTTGAAGCAATGAAGAGCTTCTAATCAAGGTATATCCTCTTGATCTATAGCTAGATTGTATTTGATTGACTGTTGAATTAGGTTTTAGAATAATAGTTAAAGTGGATTTTGATTTGAAATTCAAGTTGAATGTTATGTGTTACCTCTGCATGTGGCATAACCTATGTGCCATGATTTAGTATTTGATTTGTTTTATTATGTGTTAATTTGGTTGTCTCATGTTATAATGAGTAGTAAAATATGTTTTCATTAAGAAATTATTGATAAATTGATAATAGATTATGTGAAGTTCTTCATGTGGCCAATTTCATTTAGTAATGTGAATGGCGTTATTGCTAATTTATAGAATATGATATGTATGTGTGATGACAAGAAGGTTGAGGAGAAATCAATAGAGAAAGGCATATATTAAGGTTGTGATTAATTAGTGTTGATCTTATGTATTAGTATATCTTGGATGATGGAGTATAATGCATGATCTGGGAGTTGAGATTATAAATAGTTATGATATTGGTGGTGTTTTGATGTTTAGAATGTATATCTAATTATAAAATATATGTGGATATGGAAATGTAGTTGGAAAGATTTTGGTTCAACGTTTAAGTTTACTAACTTTATGGAGATTTTCAAGAAAATTTTTGATTAGGATGAACACAGCTTGTCTATGATGAGTAATGTTGAATATGAATGAAATTGTAATGTTTGTTTTGACATTATTGTTAAAGTTTCATTGAAATTGAAGTAGTTAAATTATCTATAATAATGTTGAGTAAGTTAAGTTAATAAGATGCATTGTGTTGATTGATTTTCTAGAAATTTTGATGATGAATTTGAATATAGCTTGAATGTGTTTGATGTTCTTGATTGTTGATATTAATATTCAATTGTTCTCCATGTGGTATGAGTTTGATCTTTTAAAATTAGTTTGTTTGATAGTTTATATGTTATTAACTTATATTTTTTATGAAAAAATTTAAATATGTTCTTGAAAGAAATTGAATATATTAAAAAATGTTCTTGAGGTTATTAATTGGGTTTTTAACAAGTTCTTGATAAAAGCCTACATTTGGTTTTCCCAAGAGGCCTAAAAAGTTCAAAATTTTGGATTGGATCATCTTTTGAGTACTTTGATCTTCAACATGTACCTACTTAATTGTTAATCTCCAAGAATACGAAGATCAAACAAAATTTATATTGAAAATTTGAATGAAGTTCCTGGATGAAATTGGTTTCATCTTTTAAAGTTGCTAAAACTTGGAAAGTTTTTTTTTTTTTTTGGAAAAATTATAAAATATTAATATTCTAGGTATACAACGAATATTTAGAGGATATAATAAAGTAATAAAATAAGAAGTAATAAAAGAAAATAGAAGAAAGAGAAAGCTTAACCATTCCCCTTTGGTTCGAACGGTCCATGATCAGTTCAAAATAGAATCATACTGATTCAATTGAACCATACGACAAGACCACAAGTAAATTTTACAAAATATGTTTTTTTAATTAATTATTCAATCTAAGTTGGATCAATTTAATTTTAGAATTAAATTGCACTTACTTAGTTTTGAATAGGACTTTAATTATAACAAAAATTTCACTGAGTAATTAGTGGTTCTTTTAATTGAAAATACTTAATAAATACTAGCACTATGTTTGGTATAAAGGGATAGTTAACTCTTCCCTGGACTTGCTTCCCTGGACTTGCTGATGGTTGTTTACCTCCTCCTATGTTCGCATTTGCATCTGCGATCGAGCACCTACTACATCTGGTACACAAACATGTAGAAACCTATATGACTACCTTACCTTGAGTAAAATGAGAAGAAATATGTATAAGAAGTATCAAAATGTAAAATGTAAATGAAAAGAAGAGGTTTTTTCGTTTTCTTTTTTAAATGCTCAGTTTTAAAAATAAAAAGGGTCAAAGGAATATGAAATAAATATAAATGGATATATTTATTATTTGCCAAAGAAAATTATAGCCATAAAATGGATAAGAGTCAAGACATTTGGAAAGATGCTAAATGTTCATAGCTTAAGTTGCATCGATGTATCCCAAAATTATAATCATGTATGCAATGATAGATAAAACATAAAAAACCGATATTATTTAATTATATTTTTATATTATCTAAAATAATTTAAAAAATATGATTTGGACAAAATCTAAGAGGGTATTTTTGCAATTTCAAAAACTTAGACAAATTTTAAGTATTTTATTTAATTCTTGCTACCCTTTTTTTCTAATAATCAAGTTAAAATTACAAATCAAATATTGAATAAAAATTTTATCTAATTGAATCCAATTTGATAGATTTCGTATAACCAAACCATACATAAGTATTACAGCTCCAACACGCCTTCTATTTTCTAACAGCTAATAGCCATAAGTGCCGATTGAGCCGTTATCTATGACGAAGGTTTTGGAAATTTTGGACCATCACGACAAGTGACCTCTATCATCCCATGGTCCCCTCCTATAGACCCAACTAGGCAAAGAATCAGCAAAAATAAGATGAAATTTCTGTATTATTATATATATATATTTATATATTATAAATACAGCTCACGTGGCGATTATTTGAAGTACAAATACAATGGTCCGGAAGTCCTTTTCGGAAAGTCAAGATATGCTCATGCTGACTCATTTTCACCTGTGTGCACTGTTTACTACCCCCTAGGAAAAGTAACTAGCAACGGTTCTAGTCGAATCTTTACTCCACTTACAATTCAACTAGTGCCTTAATGATTAAAGTGATGACTTTTAGAAGAATGATTGAATGGAGTTAATATAACATCCACAAGGGTTTCGTAAATGAGTTCTCATATAACACTTGTTAAGTAATTAAATATATATATATATATATATATATACATATATATAATTTATTTTTTATTATTGATCCCACATTTTATGAAAAACAACCGGATAAAACTGTAAAAAGTTTCTTATTTAGTATCTTAAGAAGTGCATTTAGAAGTGTATTTAGGATATTGATTAATAATTTCTTATTTAGAAATGAAAATGTTCAAGTGATCAATCTGTTAATGAAATCTAAATGATAGAACAAAAGAATAACCAATCTATTGGAAGGCATGCGACAATTTATATATAGATTTTACATTTTCATGCTTTCACAATTATCGAGATGGAAAATATTAATGGATTCAATGTATCATTCGTAAAGAAGCTAAATAGTACAACCATTTAGTATCCTCATGTGATTGTTTTACTTTAATTGCCTAATGATATTGAAAAAACCACAATAGTTCAATTTTTTCCGACTCTTAATAATCAAACAAAAGAATAATCAATCTATTGAAAGGTATATGAAAATCTCTATATAAATGTGATATTTTCATACTTTTACGATTATCAAGATGGAAAAAATGAATGGATGCACTATAGCATTCTTAAAGAAGCTAAATAGTATAACCATTTAGCATCTCATGTAATTGTTTTACTTTAAGCAGGTAATGCTATAGAAGAAAGCACAATAATTCCTTTTTTTTTCTTCTTCTTCTTCTTCTTATTTTTCTTTTTTATTTATTTATTTATTTTTTGGGTCCCTTAACGAGTATCCCAGCGCTTGTTAATAAAAACCCCGATACAATAATGCGAGCAAGCTATATGATGAGCTAATTATATCCGGAACAGCTGAAACGAAGACTTCATATGTGAAAGTAGTTCAGGAGTTTTAAACTTGTCCGCAATTAAAGCGATGATTTATGTGTGGCTTCTTGTGGCACTGAAAGTGACTCCTATTTACATAGGTTAGTTTAGCTCATATGGCGGTTCATTTTCAGGAGCAACACCACGAGGTGACAATATGACGAGGATACGGAGGCACCTAGTTTAGTGACACTTCAACATTAATATATGCCTTTAATTCACATGGATAAAAAGCATTTTTCGATAGAGACTAGGTCCAGGTACAGACCCTCAATTCTTGCCCTTTTGGACCGTTCAATGTGTACTTTGGTAGAGCATAGTTTCTCTCAATTAAAAAGATTACATTTGTAGGGTCCTTTATTAGGATCTGATAAGGACGTATTACATTCATCACCTTCTCTTCCAAATCTGAATCGGCGGAAAAATGGAATGAAGTAGGCCAGCAAATCTATGATGGATCTTGATTTACCAAAGAATGAATTAATTTACCAAAAGAACTTGTAAAAGGGCTTCTTTTAAAAGCATTGGAGATTTTAAATTGAATGCAACATAAAAAAAATATGGTAGAGCAAAATAAAGATTGTTTGGTCAACCGTACAATAACTCCTTCCATATCATTTTAAAGTATCTAAAAAGATAGTTTTTTGGCATATATTGATCCAAATTAATGATGTTCTATTGCTTGAAGAAAGAGAAAAAAAAAAAGAAAAAAAAAAGGATTACTAGCTTGTACTTAAGATCTCTCTTATTCCAAATTCTTTGTCATTGTTTTTGCTTAGATTCATTTATTTTACTTAGCTTTCATCCAATGTAATCTATTTAAACTATAGACTTTTGGTATACAGTCTTTTTCTAACTAAGTGAAAGAGTATTTGCATTGGTTATATAGATGATGATTTTTTATTTTTTATTTTTGGAACAATTAAGATACTTCATTCATAATAAACAGAAGTCATACATTTGGAAGTCTAGAGGCACGGTCAACAAACAGAAGGTGACTTAATCGGGATGGGGGTCTAGAGACCCAGAAATTATAGCAAATCCTAAATTTTGCTTGGGTGGCAACCAATTGAGCACACACATTTCACATTTGCTTCCCTAAAACAAAATGAATGAAAAGGAACAACTTGTAAAGAAAATCTTCATCACTCTAATGTCACAAATAATACTACTTGCTGTCCAAGAAGTTGTTGAAGGCATGGAGATAGCCTGGACGGTATTTTTTGAATCGATTTCAACTATAATGTCTTGCCATCCTCGATCTAAAGTGACTTGCAAGGCTTTGCTCACTGCTAAGGCCTCATTGACTTGAACATCAGTAGAAGAAATCGGTAAAGCAGTCGCCTGAAGTAAACTACTTGAGCTATCTCAGCAAACAATACCGATACCTCCCTAACTATGTCGAAAATCTATAGCAGCATTACAGTTCAATTTGACTAGCGACCTAGAAGGAAACAGCCAACATTTATATCTTACTGCATCACGTGTCTCTCTACAACTTCGATCTACGGCATTATGATTGGCTGACACGAAAATACTAGGTGTATTCACACAATAATCATTCATGAAACTAAGATCATGCAAAATAGAATGAACCTCGCCATTTGGATTTGGAGAAAGATGATTGAAAATACAATAATTCCTATGAATCTATATATGCCAAAGAATTACAGTTGTCAAAGAAAGTAGTGTTTTTGGTGTCATCGTTCAGTGAACATTGCCATGCATGAGATCTTTAAGCACGGTTGTAATGCGAGTGATGTTGTAATATTCAGGTTTGACATTCAACATAGCAAACCATATAGTTTGCATCTACTCACAATGGAAGAAGAGGTGTTTAGATGTCTCATCACATCTGCAAAAAGAACACAGTGGAATAGTTATAATTTTCCTGCAAAAAAGATTAAAATTAGTTGCCAAAGCTTTATGGCACAATTACCAAAGAGGGTGCTCATATTTGGGTTGGCAAGGATTATGCTAAATGAATTTCCACATTGCTCTATTAACTTCACAAATAGTACTAGATGAGCTACTTTCAGAACCCTCAAATCAATTCTTAATGCAATGATATCCACTCTTCATTGAAAATTTGCATACGTTTTCTTTCGACCACACTATACGGTCAAAGACATCTACCCTGGACAAAGGAATAGTTAAAATAGCTTACATTTCAAAATCACTTAAGAACTTAGCAACCACAGACAAATCACAACAGCCACGACTGTTATCAATTACATTCGACACAGCAATATCTTTAATGTCATGAGGAAGTAACTGATCAGGTAGAATAAAATGTGGAAAAGAAGGAATCCATGGATCCTTCCAAAAACGAATCAACTGTCCATCACCAACATGCCAAAGTAGGTCCTTATAGAATGAATTCCTTCCCTCTAGAATACTTTGCCATACCCAAGATGCCCTTCCTCCTTTTAAAGCTCGCATGAAACCAATACAAGGAAAATGGATACTATTAAGCAACTTAACTCACAGAGCATTAGGATTTTGCAATATTCACTAAGCCAATTTCACCGATAAAGCTACATTAAAGAGTGTAGATCCCTAAAACCCAACTCATCTCTATCCTTTGAATTAGTCAACAAAGTCCAACTTTTCAAATGGATTTTGTTTCCATTTTCCCTATCACCCCACCAAAAGTTGGAGATGAGACTATCTACACAGAGACACCATTTTTCTTGGAAAATAGAAAATCCCCATATAATAGGTTGGAATTGCATAAGTTATAGATTTAAGATTTAAGCATGACATCTTTCCCACCAGTAGAGAGAAGATTCCATTTCCAGCCCAATAGCTTATTTATAATTTTTTCCTCAACAAAAACCAATGCTTAACACTTTGATCGATCTTCATTAACTAGGATCCCTAAATACTTCCTAGGGTTATGATGCAAATTTATATTCATAATTTCAACACAAACTCTCCTAGTATTTTATGGAGTAGATTGACAAAAAAATCAATTAACTTTTATGGTAATTGACTTTTTAACTAGATAAATTATAATATGATTCAACAACTTCTTTTTGATTTTGCAAATTTATTCTTTCTGCTTCAATAAAGAATAACAAATCATTTGCAAAAAATAAATGGGTTAGCGTAGGACTCGAAGCCTTAATCTAAATTCCTTTCAAATGGCCTTAAATATTTGCTTTTTCTATTAGTCTAGAGAGACAATGTGCAACTAAAATGAAAAAATAAGGGGAAAGTGGGTCGCCTTGCCTAATACCTCTTAAAGGTTTGAAAGATTCTATTCTAATTCCGTTGACTAATAAGTTAGAAGAGATTGATTTGACACAAGACATAATCTAATTTATCTAAATAGTTGGAAAACCCATTGTATGCATAATAGCCTCTAAGAAAGACCACTTAACCTTATCATATGCCTTAGCCATGTCAATTTTAAGTGCATATAGATGTTTCTTTCTTTGCTTAGTTATTTTTAGGACGTGAAAAATCTCATGTGTCATGATCACGTTATCTTAGATTAGGCGATCGGGAATAAATGCACTTTAGTATGGAGTGATCAAACTATCTAAGAGAGGTTAATCTATTGGATAGAACCTTGACACAATTTTATAACACAAATTACAAAAACTTATAGGATGCAACTAAGTAATGTCCTTAGGGCATACAACTTTTGGTACAAGAACAATGTCAATATCATTAAAATGAGAAGAGAAAGTACTTGACTGTAGAAAGTTGTTAACAGCTCTATAAATGAAAGGATTGATTAAACTCCAATATGATTGATAAAAGGTCCTACTAAAGCCATCTGGACCTAGCACTTTAAGACTCCTTAGTTCAAAAATTGCCTCTTGAACCTCATCTTCTTCCAATGGCCTAGTAAGCCACTTGTTTTGATTTAGGGATACAATTGTGTCTATAAATTGTAGATTCAATGACCATGGGTGATTGAAATCAAACATATACAAGCTTGAGGAAAATCTTAAGAAGACATCATTGATATTCGATTTATCCTCCAACGAAAGCCCATCCATATCCTTAATTTTTGAAATTGTATTTTCACTATTTTGTTTAAAGTCATCTTATGGAAGAACTTTGTGTTGCGATCACTATATGATAGCCAGCTAATTCAAGAGTGCTGATGTTAGTAAATCTCCTCTTATTGTTGGGTAAACTCAAGTTGTTGGTATAGCTCTAACTGCTGCTCCAACAACAAATCAAAAACATCACTCTATTGTAAAGTAGCTAGTTGAGAGTGAAGCTCTTCAATAAGTAAGGCATTATTGTAGACATTGCGCTTGATCCAATGAATTAAGGTTACGTGACAATCATTAAGTGTTTTCAACAATCCAATCAAATTTTCCCTAACATTTGATTTTGCCTAAGCGTGTGGATTACCTTTGAACAACCCTCCATAGTAAGCGAATTTTGATCAAACCTAAATAACTTCGGTACTCTCTATCCACTAGAATCTAATTTTATCAATAATGGGGAGTGATAAGATCCCTAGGCTAGTAAATTCGTTATCTACATGCATGGAAACATTTTAAGCTAAAATGAATCAATAAGTCCTCTATTTAATCTTTTCTTAACCTATACACATTTCATCTTTGATTTGACATGTATTTTTGACCTTGATGCCCAACATCAATAAGCTCGCAATCTAAAATCATTTGCAAGAAGCTAATAATCTAACTTTGTGGTTTAGGTCTACCCTCACCCTACTCTTCGTTGCTTACTATTTCAATAAAATCACTTACTAACATCCATGACATCAACATACTTAAGGAGATAACTCAAAATCTATCCTAGTGTTAGATGATCATAAAATAGTAGATTAGTATAAATGGATGATATGTGTATTCTCTCTATAATCCCTCCAACCATTAAAGTAGTGTGAGCCACATTTTTGCTGACACTAATTATTTCCATCCTTACTTCATCATGCTACCATAAAACCAAACCTCTCGATAGGTCTATTGGATCAACATACAATTTAAACCTATATCTAAAACACCACCTCAAATTATCAAATGTAAATAAAGACTACTTATATATATATATATATATATATATATATATATATATATATAAAAGTAAGAACAGAAAAAAAAAGTTAAAAAAATTTTATTAAATTGAACTTTTTTTGTAGTGATTTAATTTGGATGGGATTGTAAACTGATGCCAAAAAAATGTGATCCAATTTTTTATTGAGTGCACTAAATGAACTACAATTTTCTTATTCCTTTTCTTACCAACTATCATATTATAACTATTAAGAAAGGGGAATAGGAAACCGATATTTATAATATTATGTTATAATCACCTTTAACAATTTTTCCACCCATATCATAAATAAAGCATGAGAAAGTTTGATAATTGAAAACTTACCTCATGCAACAGGTCTTGGGTGCACCGAATATATAGGTATTATGAATATCATAAAACTTGAAAAAGAATACGGAAAAAAAGGATATATTTAGTTTGCTTAAAGGATAAGACCAACAATGATTAAGAGTAAACTAGTTACTTAGGTTACTGTCCAAATTATATGAGTACATACTTGTCCTTGATGGTAGATTCATTTGTATCAACAAAATTTAATACTAAGGATATATATGTATATATATATAGATATATATTGATAAGATATATCGATAAACTACAAGGTAAGAAAAAACTTCAAAATCTTAAATCCTCTAAAGTTACTTTTCATAAAATTTTTTTAAATTATCCCTTTAAAATATTATCATATCTAATCAATAATTAAGATTAAGAGAAACAAGATAATATTACGACGATATCACAAGATATTTTACAAATCTAAATAACTTCAATAATTGATTTTGTAACTTCATTTAAAATATTTTAAATGATTCATTTCTCTTAAATATTGTTGATAAATGAATTTATCTATATTTACAATAAGTTAGTGTTTGCTTATATAATTTGGAGAGAAAAGTTCAAGAAATATGACTTGTAGTTAGTCATTTTTGCAATAATTCCGTGTTATTGTCTTTTTTTCTTTCAATAAACTCATAACCTATATTCTTCTTTATTATGCAATCGTCAAAGTGTTGTATTAAGATCCTACTTAAAATGCATGTCACCTGAAAGGAAAAAAATAAAAAAAAAAGAAGAAGGAAAAGAGGAATTTGAGGTTCTTGTTTTAGTTTTTCTAATACATGTAAAGTGATTTAAGAGCTTTTTTGGGGTCACATGTGTATTCATACGTAAATGTTAACAAAGTACTTGATAATTGCTTAAAGAAGAACAACATAGATAATGCATTTGTTAAAAAAAACGACATAAGTCAGTCGATTATAAAGCACACAAAAGATATGTTTTGTAACTTTTTCTAGTTTGGCTAATAAACTAATGACCGGTTTACGTTATTTTTTTCCCTTCATCCTTGAAGGGGACTATATATAAATTATCAATATCGTTCTAATTTCGAGCTTGATGAATAAAGTATTTCAGACTCTATAAAATTATTTGAACTAGGATATTTATAGCCAAATCTGATAAAGCAAAAACTTTTATTATAAAATCCTTGAGTTTTAAGGAAAATGTTGCAAAAGAAGGAAATTTTTCATCACAAAAAAGCTTTTGTAGGGAGTTCATTCCCAGTGGACATTGGCTGCGAAAGGATATTTATTTAAAATAAATTCAGGGACATAATCTTACGAGAAATAGGATGCAGAGAGGTGGTCGCTTCCAAAGCTTGATATACGTTAGAGATTTGTAGTATTGACGAGATCCTCGAGAAAATTCAATATTTGGAAATAAATTCAATATGCTAATTTTTTTTCATTATTTAGGCTTAGGTAGCAGCAATAATAATAATTTGAATCAATTATATTTTTGTGAATTTAAAATTGCGAAAATCCAAGAAATAATTCAAATAGTGAAATTAATACAAAAAATATTCGAAAGTGCTGAATGTTATTGCCATCTATATCTTGAATTTTTACACTTTTTAACATGCAATTTGCTGTGTGAAGAAGTCGCTCCAGGGTCCGCAATGATAAATTACAAATATATGCTCTCACAAGTTAATGTTACAACCGTACTTTCATGAATTTGAATCCACTAAAGTTATGAAAATCCATTTCCTACTTTTATATATATATAGTATTGAGTGTAATACATATCTATTGATTTAAAAAATATTACATAAATATAAATTATATAAATACCATTAGTAAATCTCATCTATAACATGCATCACTATAATTCACAAAGAAATTGCATTTATAAGATGCAATTTAATGAATTGAATCCTATTACTAAATCACATTTTATTAACCTTATTTATTATTATTTTTTGAATATATGAGAAATATAATGCTATAGTTTAGTGGTTAAAGCACATATTGGGATTTAGTAGGTTGTGGGTTTGGAACTTGGGAGAAGTAATATTGCATTTTTATTTTGTGCAGGCTTATGCGAATTTATTACATACGATATTGATATGAAATCAAAATCGTATTAATATTTATATAATTAATTTAATATAATTGATATTTATTTATTTATTTTAATGATAAATATGTAAATTTTTTTTCCCCGCCACATTATCGGACGTCGGAGGCCTTCATGTTTTCATATAAAATTTAGCGCAAGACTTCTTTTTGGAGGATGGGGACGTACGATTAAGCCTAAGTTTTAGTTAGAATTTGTGCACCTTACAAATTTTCCGATATTTACAGGGAAATTAGGCAGCGCGACAAATGAAGGAAAATTCCCTAATTTACCCGAAAACTTAGATGACTATTTGTCTCCGTATAAAAAATTGTCAATGTCGTAAGCTCATTTAAAATTAAAAAGAAAAAAAAAAAGATTAGAAATCAACATTGATGCCGGCTTTTAACACGGAACTAACATTTGTGTAACTGTTTTTAAAGTACAAGTTGGTCCGAAATCTTTGAAAATTTCCAGTCATGTCTAAGTGTTTGAAAATACATAGTTGAACCTTTTTTCAGAGCCATTTTGCACATGTTTGGCTTTCTCTAGATCATAAATAGCCTATTGTGCACCATGTCCATACAAAATGAGATAAACTTAGATCTGGGTCTAAATTGAACCTAATCTTGGACTAGCCCAGTTAAGGGTCTAGTTTTTGTTGAATAGAGATCGACTTGGTTTAGGTCGATTTTGGCCTAGCAGTTTAATGGGTCGGTTATCGATTCGTGAATTGATCAATTTTTTTTGTAATTTTTATTTTAGAAAAAAAATATATATTTTTGTTTATTTTTAATTTGTAAAAACAAAACCCTTAAACCGGGATTGACTTGGCTAAGGTCGGTTTCGAGTCGATTCTTGACCCATGAATCAGTCGAATTTTTTTAATTTTATTTTGAAAAAAATATATTTTTATGTTTATTTTTAATTTGTAAAAAAAAAATCATTAATAAATTAATTAAAAGTTTTGACTATTTCACCACATTAATTGCTAAGCATGAAATTAATATTTTCTACTTTTAACAATATGTAATTACTACTATATGCTCACAGTTGGTGAATTAAGTGAAGGAACTTTTTTTTATAGGTAACATTTTAAGGAATATTTGCTAATATAATCAATGCAGGACTAGACTTGTAATGACCAATGATTACGCGATCTTTTATTATTTCAAAAGAAACTTTAAAAAACAATATAATTTATATAAGAGTAAACTAGTATTGTAAAAAGAACAATATCTATATAACATCTATAATACACTTGTCATTTTATATATAGTATAAATATATTCTTTATGACTTTTAGTGGCATTAATTATAACTACACTTGTATTTTTGTAAATCATTAAAATATATTAATTTATAAAAATAGTGCTCTTTCAAAAGTTAGGAAAAATTATATAAAACTTGTTTTATCTTATACTAAAAACTCTTTGGGTGATTAAAATAATATATTTTATACCATACTTATCTACTTTCACTAATTTTAAAATATACGAGTTTTAATAATACTTTTTCTTATAAATTCATATATATTATTTGGTCTGCATATCAACTTATATATATAAGTAACAATATATATTTAATTTTATTTTATATTTTAATAGGGAAAAAACTTACATTTAATCTATTCAAACTTGCTTTTTTTTTTTTGGATTTTTTCTTTTAATTTTTGGGTCAAAATCGATAAGTTGAACTACTGATTTTTTTACTTGAGCTTGGACTCGTCAGTTCGATGGGTTCAACACATTGAATTGTGCTGACTCACCAAGCCCAATAAGTTAAGCTACCGATCAAGCCCATAGTTTAAGAGTCCTAACCAGTTCATGGATTGGACCCGAAGGGTTTAGCTAAACTGCAAACTTGGAAGCCCTACGATGGGTCGATGGAACATGTTGAAGGGTTTAAAATTTGTTTTCTATAAAACACCAATGTTAAGACTAAATTTATACCCGTTCTTGTTTATTTTCCCAAAAGCATTACATAACGTAACCTCAAAAACCAAACTCTTTAAAGAGTTTATCCACATATGATAAATAATTATTGGTTTTGTTTTTTTGGCCAAAATTATTGGGTTGTATTTGCAAATTTGCCTACACAATTGTTCGATTTATACTTGTGGAAGGGGAATTCTAATTTTGGCTGCCTAAAAGTGCGAATTCATGATGTTTTGGAGTATGGCTAACAATTTCCTATATGACACGATAAAATGAATGTAGAACTTGCAATCGGAAATATAATTATAAAAGCAAAATACGAGATTGATATGATATATAATATGAAAAATATGATTATAATATGAATAAATTAATTATTTATAGTCTCTATTTAATTTTATATATTGTTACTAAGGTAAAACTTAATACGAAATAAGAGCATAACAGTTTTAGATAAGGTTATTAAATGACAACTTTTTAAATGAGAAAAAATATTGTTAAAAAAAAAATACAAGGTATCATATGAACGAGTATTTTTAAAAACACACTATCCATATAATCTTAGCCTAAAAATCCTTGGGTTCATTGTGCTTCACGGACTCAAATCTTATCCAAATTTTATTTATTAGCACAAGTGGACAAATGGTAAGAGTTTCCCTCTGGATACGTTTGGCAATGTAGTGAATGACGTCCTCCTTTTCGGCTAAAATAAAAATCTGACGTCCCCTTTCGGCATTCAGTCTATGTATATGGACAATTCTAAGCGAAATGGTGCATGAACCAAGCCTATTTATTACCTTTCCTTTTTAGCATCCGTGTTCTTCTTCTTGGCTCAATGAACCGCATGACATAAACATGTCATCAACGTGGAAAAGAACAATCAAATGTTTTTTCCTATGTGTTTTCATGATTAATCAATTTTATGTACTGCTTATGCTATTGATTAGATGTTTTATCTATATTTATAATATTAGCGTTCGAGAAATTTTTAGTGTTTCATATAAATTTGATAACACCTACGGTTTATAAATAATTATATCCCAAAATTTCTTTGTTATAATCTCATTAAGTACGATAGTTTACTAGATCACTAACGATGCCAAATAGTAATTTAATTTATATTCTTCTTATTGTTTGTTCAAACATTGATATAAATATAGATTTATATTGTATTTTTTCATGTAAACGTTTCGCGGGTTCGTAATGCTACTTCATATTATATAAATGACATTGTTGTCATTTGTGGTGATAGGAGTATTGACCCTCGTGCGAGTTTGCAAAAGGGTAGCAGGTGCATGCATCTCCCCCACGACCGAGACTAACTGATGGTTATAGTTTGATAGACTAATGCGACTTTTCTTTTCGTCTTTTTTCTTTTGAAAGAAAGCACTAGAATAGGTTATTTGTAAAGGAATCATTGTGTTGTGTGTGCTCTTTTCACTGTGAAGTACAGTATATCGAAATCTATAGCTGTATTTTCTTTAAATGATGGAATATTTTCAATATTTTGTCTGTACTGAAATATTTTCAGCGATACTTTATATCTTGGAATAATGTGCCTAAGATTCGCACAATATGTTAATAGGATGTTACCTTTATATCAAACACTTTTTAAGCAATTTGAAAATTATATGTATGATAATATATACTCCCAAGGGTTATAATTTTAGGAGTTTTCAACTTAATTCTAAGATTCATGTTACATGAGATTTCAAAGAGCAAATAAGTACATTACAAGTATTAATTTGGGGGGGGGGGGGACTTTTATATATAGAGGACTTTGACCTATTTTCTTATAAATATTAGGCTTTAAATACTTAATTTGAAATTATAAAGAATTTAATTAAATTTAAATATAAATATGAGAAACCAGCTTCCAGAAGTTTTCATCCCTTTAGATGTATACTATCTTGACCGTATGGGAGATTCTTTTTAGACTAGACCTTTTTTTCTTTTGCCCTACCAAATCTTTTTAGACTAAACTAGTATATGATATCGCGTGAAGAAACTTCATTTTTAATTATATCAGTGGAAGCTCATGTGAGGTATGAGAGTTATCAAATTACATATGAGTTAATGCGAATTTCGGTACATGAATTTTGGGAATTTTTCTTTTTTAGTCGTCAAATGATCTAAATTTTTTGAATGTCCATTTCATTACGAAATTAAACATTTTGTTGCTAATTTTGAGTGCAATAAACGTCTATTGACGCTAAAAAATTTATATAATTATAAATTATTTAAAAAAATTACTAAAATACTATTGTTATATCCCATTTTGAATATGAAATATTATAATTTATACCCATATCGCATCTTCAAGATGTAATATTACTATTTATGTTTCATTACTATATTGTATTTTTAAGATGCTAGATAGTTACAAATGCACGAAGATGTGACATAAGTGCAAATGTATATATAATATATCACTAAGGTATTTTGGTAATATTTTTTTATATAATCTGTAATTGTGTAATATTTCTTAGTTTTGATGATAAACACGTAAATTTCTCTACTAATTTTACTACCTTGTCTAAATTTATTAGTTGACATAAGATAAGGTGGCGTTTTTAACTAAGAATACATCACCCGTATCTTTTCTTGTCATGATAAAATAAAAACTCGAGGAAATGAACCCTCTTGATTTTCATCTCAATTTTCCCTATTTTACGAATCAATAGTTAAGAGTATTTAGAAATTCAAACAAATTTATAGTATCATTATAATATCATTTTTTTTATAATATCATTTGTTGATTATACATGATAATATTTTAAGAGAATAAATTAAGAAAAATTGAAATAATATAAATTTAAAGGATCCAAATCCAAAACTCTAGTTATGTCTTGCCACATCAAATTTTTTATTTAAGAAAAGGAAATGGTGAAACTAAGAAATTCATCATTATTTAGTAGGGCCATTTTCTTTCTTTTTTTTAATTTTCTTCAATAATAAAAGTAAAAGGAAATGAAGGAGAAAAACCACATCTTCTTTGAAAGATTTATGAAATTTTGTTTTAAAATATTGGGCTTGATGAGCTTTTTCCTATTTAATTAGTAAGTTCTTTTTTTTTTTTTTTATTTTGGTATATGTTTGATGTTGGTATTTTGGTAAAATGTTTTTCCTTTTATTTTTTATGACAAGTGATATGTCATCTAAGCGTGGCATGTTACTTAGCACCACCACTATCACGTGTGGTATATATGAGGTCAAACTATACACATATACTTATTTTGGATGCTTACATGCCAAATATGACACGTGTGATTTGCTTATTGACCAAAATATCAACATGTCTACCGGCATCGTATGGAGCGAGACGAGGTATTAACATTAACAACAAAAGTTAAACAAGGCAACCAAATTGGCGTTGGAAAACCTAAATCATTAATTATACAATGATTTAAAGTTTAAATCCCAAATTTGAACCAAAAGGAGAGATGTAAAACCATAGTAAGGATCAAACACACAGTTTTAGAGATAAAAACTTCTAATTAGAGAGATTGAGCAAGGAGTTTTGATTGTAAAAATAGTATTTTAGTTATTAATTGTATAAATATAGATAAAATATCTTTAATGATATGTTTTTAAATTTTTATGTATTGATAAATATTATTGACCTTTGATAGCCGACCAGTCCGAACTTTACAACATGCTATTATTTTCAATTTGTGGTCGCCTATCCTTATCATGTCTTATTATCTGTATAATTACGTTAATTTTCCAGGCTGCCCAGACTGTCCACGTAGAAGCCGTCCATTGACAATATTTATCGTCTCGTCCATTTGTTTGTCCCACCGTATTCTTTACTCTTAAGTGTTTCTCAGGCCTGAACTAGACTTTTCCCTTGAAAATGAAGGATTCTGAGTACGCGGTCTGGACGCCTTTGGGCAGAAGAAGAATACTTATCAATCGTGCTTCATGTAAAAAGGCCAATCACCATTGCAGTGATAAATTAAAATATTTTATCGCCTGTCAGCAAATCGATAAGATGCGCTTTTTAATTTTTAAGCATAAAAATTTTTCTTCCCTCTTAACTAGTCAAACTAAAAGTGAACAACCCATCTTCTCCAAAAAACCAATAGAAATTATTCTTGCCGGATTTTAGGCAATCAAATTTTATATAAAAAGCATTTTTTTTTTCCTGTGTATCTAAAAATAATAACAATACGTCATCTTTTCGGTTTTGAGAGTGACAACTAGTATCTCGTTACTCCTATTTACACAATCAGTTCAAAACTTACTTAGTATTTGTTAAAACCACTTAATTATATGATTTTACCACCTTAGAATTTCCGCCGAGTGAATTTAACTCTGCTAAAGCATCCAAAAATGATGATATAAGTAACATGTTTGTAAGCTAACAGCTCGTTTAGTTGGATGAATGGAACAACAGTGGAATAGAATTATTTTTATAGGGGAATGGAACGAGGATATAATGAACGATATATAAATATTAAGGTGTTTAGAAAAACGTAATTAAGTTGTTATTACTTGGTTCACTTAACTAAAACTCCTTAGGAAATAAGATATGGATAAAAAGTAAAATGCCCTAAATACTCCTCTTATAAGTAAATAGAAATATGCAGAAGCAAAGGAGTAACAAAAACGAAAATCATTATGCAAATGTAAAAGACCCCATGAGACAGTAGACCATGAAACCCTAGCCCCCAATTCCACCGATCCATGACCATGTGTTGTGAAGACGGATCCATAACTGTACATTAAGTGAAATCCCAATTCCACCGATCCAGGCAAAGGAGTAACATCATCATAACCATGCATTGAACGTGAAATCCCAATTCCACCAACGTCAGATTCGCATGCTCTCACCCTCCCTTCGTCCCAACTCACGAACCCCGCCTTAAGTGGCTAGGAACAGGAAGCAGAAGTGGGATATGTTGAAAGGGGTGGAGGGAAAGTCCCTTGGATGAAAGTTACGTGTAGGAAGATGTGGCGAGGAGATTTGAGTGGGTCGAAGGTGATGAAGGGCAGAGGATTGAGGGTGTGACTGTTAGCTGAGCTTTGATTTGTTGTTTGATGGCAGATAAAGGTAAATAACGAATTTCAGAGAGGGTAACTTTGGAATAAAAATAGCGATGCTAGGAATGTAATTACAACTCTTTGCTTTTTTTATTTTTTTTTTTGGGGGGTGGTGGGAGATGGCGGTGTGTGGGTGGGGTGGGGGTGGGGTGTGTTAGGGAATCCTAATACAGTGATCTCACGTGATCCAATTTCCAGCCGAATAGGAGCTGCGGAAGGAGGAATTCAAGTGAACGTCGTAACAGCTGTTTGACGTGTAATAGAAGGAAAATGAGCATTGCATTACCTTTAAGTGAACACAATGTAAATATTTTTTTCTTTCTTATTCTTTTCCTTTTGAATTTTAGAAAAATAAACCTCTATTTCGTCAAATCTAAACTGAACATTGAACCTAACTGGAGTAGGCTAAGGTTAAGAATTCCAACTATTGAGCCCGAGCAATCATGAATTGGTATTGATGTTGACATAGCCGCAACATTTGTGTGCATCAAAATATAACTATCAAATAAGTGAATAAAGCTCCATCTACTAAAATTTCATAAAATGAATCCTTTTTAGTGCCGTATATTTTTCAATTGACATCACACAAGAAATGACATTGATTATTTGATCTAAAATTTAGAGGAAGGTAAACGAAATGTTTATGAAATTATTTTTAAAAATGAAGGCAACGATTGTAATGTAATTGTCTATACCCATATCCTTAAGTTAGCTGTTGAGCCTAATTTAAATCTAAAGTTTGTTAAATTTCTCGTTCCACAATCACTGACATAAAGTAAACCCTAGACTCTCTCTTAACAAAAGTTATTGTTGGTGGTGGGTAAGAGTCAATTTAGCAATCTAGGTAAGGTTTCTCTCCCTCTCTTTCTTTCTTTTAACAATTTAGTTAATTTGTTTTTCTAAGGTTTATCAATTTCTAATACTAATCTCTTTATTCATTCTAGAGATCAAAAGGGGGATTTATGATAAAAATGTGTAATGAGAAGTAAATGATTGTTCAGTCTTATCTTTGATTTCTCCTTAAACTTTGAGAGAATAGAGCCTTTTGCAATATTAGGAAATGTTTGCAATCAATCAACATATTAGGCTTTCGTTCTTGTAAGGATTTTTGCTTCTTCAATAATCTAAGGTAATATAACTAATTTCTTTCCTCTTTTCATTGAGACTCTAAAACTAAAACTATGGGAATTTAAACTAGATTATGACTTTAGATAATAGCCTAAGATTGAATCTATGAATAGATTAATTATTTGTTGAAACTTATGGTTAGATCCATCGAAGTTGGTTTTAGTATCCCTTATTTGTAAGCTTTTTGAAACCCTAGAAAGGGATAAAGGATCAACTTAAAACAATTAATTAGATGAAACCTCTTTTGAACAGTGATTGACCTATCAAAATGCAGTCAAGCAAGAGCATTGCAAGAACCGTGGTTAATTGGCCCTTGGCTAATGGTCAACCAGTACATGGATGACCACATTACGATTGATTGACCACATTTGTTGATTGATTAGCCCTTAGGTTTCGGTTCGATTTTTAAGTTAAGGGATCTTATTGATGACTTTAAGCAGGTTTTGAGCATTTTGGTATTAACAGGAAGAGTACAGTAAATTTTGGTTAATAGGTTTAAGAAGAGGACTATACTTTCGATTTAAGATTGTTAAGTGGCAAATGAGATAGGATTTGACTTGTATATATTAGATTATTAGTGATGGGTAGCTTTAAGTTTACTAAGTGGTTGAACTAGATAGCAAGTACATAGTTTATGTTGTTTGTCTACTGCACAAGTTAGGTTTGTGGAAACTTAATTAACAAATACTTATGTAAAATAATTACTACGTTGTGTTGTATGTGTTGCCAAACAAACTTATGGTACATTGTACACCTTAAGCATAGATAGGTTACAACTTACCAGTTGTTGATAAGAGGGAATCTTGTTTGATATGGTTAGTGAGAGAGAATGATGCTAAAATAGAGGTGCAATTCGGTAGGTTAAGATGCTAATTAGACCATCATAATCAACTTGATCAATGATGTTGGTTAATGGAAGATGCGCTCAACATAAGATGATTTTGACTAATATTAAGCTATGGTCTAAGTTACATGGATCTTGGTTTATGTATTTTTGGAAAATATTAAGTTACAATTCAGGTTGTGACATATATATTGGTAGATATCGAGTTACAGTGTATGTTATATGAATATTTGATCATATTTTGATAAATACCGATGAGCTGTGGCTCAAGTTATGATATTTTAGCAAATATTTTTAGGGTACGGTCTAGGTTATATAAATATTTGATTATATTTTGGTAGATACCGAACTTTAGTTTAGCTTATGGTATACTCGAGCGACGTTGAACTACAATACAAGTTATAGGAAATGTGATTACATGTGTTTTAGCTAATAGTGGATTATGATCTAAGTTATTAGTAATTTTGCTTTATTCGACAATGGACACTAAGTTGCGATTTAGTGATGTATGATAGTGAAGTTTAGGTTGAATTTTAGTTATCAGTATTATGATGGTTGTGTAGAATTGATTAAATATGCTAAATTAAATTGTTACTTCTTGTATTTTAGTAATTTATGGACATGTTATGAGTGTTGCATATGTGTAATTTATGGTTTTGTAGTAAATTGATTATGTTCTATAATTTTTTTTTTCTCTTTTAACTAATTGTTGCTAGATTCAAATTCAATCATATAAGCAAGAATATCTATATAACAAGTAAAAAACTAAAAAATAACTAAAGGATTAAAACTACAAATAAAAAAAAAAAGAAAGTGCTTCTATAATCTAAATGGATCACTTGACTTAATTTTAAATATAAGTTATAACTATCATGTGTAATTTATGGTGTGGTAGTAAATTGATTATGTTATATAATTATTTTTTTTCTCTTTTAAGTAATTGTTACTAGATTCAAATTTAATCGTATAAGCAAGAATATCTATATAACAAGTAAAAAACTAAGAAGTAACTAAGGCAACGTTTGGTTGTAAAAATTAAACAAGACTAATATAAGAAGAACTGGATAGTATAATATAAGCTTATTGTATCATGTTTGGTTTGCATAGTATTTGATACAAAATTTATATTAAAAAATTAATTATTTATATTATAAAATAAATAATTTTTTGTAATTTTTAATAAAAATAATATTAATTAACTCAATATTATAACATGGATGGATATTTTTAAGAATGAAAAATATTTTTTATTTTTATCCAGTAAATATTATTTTTGCACCATGGTATGGATGGGACAAAATTTGAGTCTTTCGTCTAGTTCAATAGCCTAATTTTTGTCCATTCATTAAGTAAAATTGCAAACCAAACATAAGGCAAAATTTTTTGTCAAGTCTAATACCATAAAAATTATGTAACCAAACACTATCTAAAGGACCAAAACTGTAAATAAAAAAGAAAAAAGAAAGGACTTCTAAAGTCCAAATGGATCACCTAAGTTAATTTTAAATATAGGTTATAACCACCATGGTAATAAAAGTAGATTGCACAAGCATTTCCAAAGGTGGGTTATGGTATCTTTATTAGTCATTCCCTTGTAGTGAGTTGTGTGGCTTACCCAAAGGGGTGCTAGTGATACTAACCTTATTGGTGGTTACTAGTTTCATTTTCTTTTGTTTTTTCTTTTTCAATTTCCAATCATGAGTGAGCTATTGATTTTAGTTAAGAAGCACTACATAAATTACCTACATATGTGAAATCGCATCACGGATAAGCTGTTATACTAATGTATCATATAACTACAAAGAACATAACACATGCTCGATTAGTTATCTTATTTAGATAAGGGTAGTAAGCATAAAAAATCTAGTGCCTTGAGTACAAAACATGGATCCATTGATCCTCAAATGTAATAACCATATATTCAATGATATCCAAGACCATAACATAAGAAATCGTTTCATTTATATTAAATACTCCATTTGGGGTTTAGGATAGTAAGCTTTGGACAAATCAGAAATGGAATGAGAAATTGGCTAGACTATACCACCTTATACCATATACTAACCATACAAGCAACACTCATTAAGTGGAACTCTTTGACTAAATGCTATACCATGAGTGAAAATTTTTCAAAAAACATAATAATTTGGATTTTTCTTACAATAAATTTTAAAGGTGATTTTGCATGCTAAAGGTGCAAAGAAGGATGGAATCTAGGGAGGGAGAAAGGGAGATATAAAGGGTTCATTCTTTTTTTTTTCTTTAATTTACTTCTAACTCTTAGAAATCTATAGATGGCCTATTAAGTAGTTTAAATAAGGAAATGAAGAATAAATTATTACTTTTTATCCTCATTTTAGTTTAACTTTCTAGGTTACTTAAGTTTAGCAACAAAATTTTACAAATAGGCTTCGATATTGCAGTAAGCTTACTTGTCATAGGGGTTGGGTACAAAAGACTTGTTGTTTTTAGGGATTCCATCGGGTGGGTTACTATAAGGTATGTAACCCACTCGACCTGATAATAACTATATAGGGTCTGGCCCTATATGGTTGTGGGAGGGGTTTTGGAGGTTTTCAAAACCTTATAGGGTTTGTTGAAGGATGTCTAATGGCAACTTTTTTTAAACATTTCGTGTAACCCATATTCAATAAAACCTACCAAAATTCAAGAGAAAATGAAATTTAACAAGTGTACAGGTTGGGTTTTGGGATTAAAAAAAAAAAGACCAAAAGCTCCAACCATATAAGAAATAAGGTAATATGCAATATATATAATACTAATATACTATATGTTGAGCTTAAAATAGATGCATTTCCTTGAAATCTTACATTGTAATCTCTTATGTAAATCTAATTCCTTCTTACTCAATTTTTTAATTTTGAGATCTAGATACGTTAAAAGTTTTGAACTTGATAGGATTTTGTGTGTCAATTTTTTATATTTGTTTTGGGGGATAGATATCCCAAATTTCCAATGATTAATTTGTCATGTTTGTCTATAGAAACAGATAATTTGTTATGTGATTATTGGTTTTATTAGTGTGTTCTTTTCATGCACATTGTATAAAAAGTTGGGTTTAAAGAGCCAAGAGCTATAGAAGTTCGAGAATAATAATTAAGCTTAAAGATTTTAAAGAGGTCTTTTGGACCAGTATTTGCAAATTCATTTGTTTCTCTATAATTTATGATAAGTTTGTAAGCTAATCTATGGTTTAATTTCATACGCCTTGATACTATGCGTAGTTTGCTACATTTATTAAGTGTTTTTACTTATCTTGATACCATTGTCACTTAAAAAGTATGGATCTTTAGTCAATGAATCTTAACATTACATTTGTTTGGTATAATTGATTGTTGTTTAGTAAATTCCATTCAGCAATTATCATACCTTCAAAATGGATAGAGGTTGATCACTCTCAAATAATTATAATCTAAAGAAATTGTATCTCTTCAATATAATTAATTGGTTGAGTTGAGTTATTAAAAGGTTTTGAAAAACTCCTTAGGGGTGGGTTTTAGGAGCATAATGAAAACCCTATAAGATTTTGGGATGAATTTGGGAAGCCTTATAAGGTAAGTGTCAGGTTTGGTTTTTGTAAAATTCATCCCAAACCCACTTTGATGGCATCCCTATTTGTTTTAGCCATTTACAATGAACCCTTCACCATAATGAGTTAAATGTAGTAAGGAGCTTGCTAAAGAAGTCTCTTAGCACTAAGTTTTGCATGATCTTTTACCTACGCATTAATATACATTAACATTTTTGTAGTACCTATCCCATGCAAATTCATGCTGTGAAATCACGCTTATAAGAACCATAAACAAGAAAAAGTATGTTGTAGTGAAGTCGTAGCTACAATTAAAAAAAAAAAAAACACTTGCCATGATAAGGTAATTAGTTGCAATCCATTAGTGTGGTAGGCCAATTTTCTTATAGTATTATAATGTATCTATTTTTGTTTCAAAGATGAATCATTTACATGCCCTAAAAGATTAAGATTTTGTTTTTATATGTTTTAAGGTTAAGTTCACATATTTATTAGGGATTTAAATTCTTTTAGCATGGTTACTTAAGGTAATCATCACCTTGTTCACTTGCAATACAATAACATTGAATCCCAATTCCTTGAAATCTTGAATTAACATTGCCCTTTATGCCTTATGAATCCCAATTACAAACTCATTTCCCCTTCTTAATTCCAAAAATATCCAATTGAAAAAATATATATAAATTACGGTAATTGAAATCAATGTTCTCCATCATGTACCACCCCTACACATTGCTATCATGAACCACCACCACCCACTATAGTTAAGTCACAAACTTGATATCAAGAGAAAGTGAGTCTAGATCCAAGAGAGAAAGAGTTGATATCTAAGAGTGGAAAGAGAAACGAAGAGAGGTGAGATGGCTAAGAATGATAGATAACAAGATTAATGCGTCAGATTAGGGAGAGCTGAGATCTGAGAGTGGAAAGAAAAAGGGAGAGTTGAGAGATCTAAGAATGGAAAGAGAGAGAGATAGTTTAGAGAGAGAGAGAGTCAGAATAATCATATTAAAGAGAAAGAGAGGAAAGAGAAAGATCGAAGAAGATAAATGAAAAATTGTCATGTTACCTTTTATTACGAGTTTATTCTTGTTTTATTATTTTTCTCTAACTAAATAGTGTAAAAGCCAATATTGACGTTCCATTCTCAACAAATCCCAATTATATTCTCCTTTTATTCCATTTGACGAACTAAATAGACCCTTAAAGTTACAGAACTAGGTTCTAAGTTGTGTTGGGTCAACTTCTCTCTGTGTTTTTGAAAGCAATATTTATTTGAATATTACCTAGTTTTTGGAAAAAGTTCAACTTTTAAAATAATTAACGAAATCATTATTCGACATTAGTAAGATCCTTTTATGGCCAATTGAAGTTTCTACTGGTGGCATTCATCTAAAGTCAATTTATTGCATTCATGCTATGACAATTTGTTTCATAGTAATAGGGATTGCTATGGCACTTAATGTAATGTTCACGAGACAAATTAAAAAAAATAAAATAAATAAATAAATACAAGAGAAAGGAAACACTTGCAACCCTACGAAGTTTGTGGTCCTCTTATTGTACCTAATTGGTGAAGTGTTTAGATTTCTTTTTTAATTCATAATTTATTTCAAAATATTTCCTTTTTTCACAAATACATACATATATAATAATTAAAGAAGTTTTTGCCTTTCTAAATTTTGCCATCTCTTTAAGATGCAATTCATTCATGATAAGCCACGAGGAGTTGTGCGAGGTAGGGTGGGCTGGATTTGGTGGTGGTGTAGGGTTGGGAAATACTTCTTAATGACGTATGAGTACTAAAATGTACACATGATTTCCTATTTAAAATGATTGTTTGTTAAGGATCTTGATCATAAGGATTTTTTTTTTAACTACATTATATATTATAACTTAAAGAGAAAATATTCAAACCTTATTTATCTAGTTAAAAGACTGGTATTTATACTATTCAACTGTATAGCCTTAATATGACCATGGGATCTAATGGCATTGAAGCTTGCATTATGAGAATAGAGGGAAGGAGAAGGGGGAAAAAGGAAAAAAAAAAAAAAAACACTAAAGTTTAGCTTGACAAAGAGAATCGCCCTTAGCTTTATTTCATTTGCGCGGAAAAACCAAATGGTATTTAAATTGGATGACATTAAAAAGGATAGAATTGATATCTTAAAAAATTAAGAAAAAAATGTGCTATAAACCATTTTATGTAAACAACATAAATACATAGAAAATTCAAAAATAAAACGAAATTATGTGCATGTGCATATATGAATGCGGAAGCTAAATGATAATGCTAGTGACTAGTTTAAGCATCAAATTGCCATAAAGAAAGCAATGCATAACCATTTGCTCCCTCTGTATTTTATCTTTTATGATCAATAATCTTTTTGCCACTTGATACATCTCGTGCAATAATTATTATGTGTTTATAGTTGCCATATTTCTTAAAGCATATATGATTGTTAGATTAGTCATGACACTTGAAAAAGAGGTAAGAGTCGTCTTTCACTTGATATGGGTTAGGTTTAAGCTCGAGCATTGTGCATGGAATGAGGCCTCTTTAGGTCGGATTGCTAGATAGCTCAACTCGGAAGGAAGTTTAGTGTACGCTAGCTTAGAAACTATCTTAATCATGGTTAGAAGTTGGCACTTAGATGGAATAAGATGAGGTAAGTCCAAGCTAATGATCCAATCCTTGTCCTTGATTGGTTCTCGAGTTGGTATTCGTTGAATAAGTCTATGTAGGCCTCTAGCTTAACTTCATGTGATTGGTTCGAGAGGTTGATTCTTATCATCTACTTAGGGGTCGGAGAGATTTGACCTCAAATCTATGAGCTCTTCTTTAGTTGAGTCTATTGTGGTGTCTTTTATATGGTTTAGAATTAGGTTGGATACATTAAATGTGGAAGAGATGCCATAATCTTCTAGGACCTCGATTTGATAAGCATTGCGGTTGATTCTCTTCAGCATCTTGAAGGGACCATCTACTCTAGGTGATAGCTTATTCTTCCTCAGATGGGAAAATTGTTGATAGTTAGATTTTACCCTAAAATGCTACTTGGCTATTCGAGTGATGAGAAGACGACTAATTCTATTCTCGGTTGATGCTGACTAAGACTTAGTCTACTTGATGGGCCTTAAAGCTTGGCCTATTAATATGTCCGGTTTGAACTTACGAAAGTGGCACAATTGATTATGATTTGGTATGGTTTCATTACATAGCTACCAACTACTCCTATATTTTAAACTTATTCTTGATTACAAGATCTCTACATAGCCCACTACCAGTGATTAACTACTACTTCAAACATCCAATATTCGCTTATAAGTACAAAGAGAAAGTATTGTAAGAACTCTCTAAAGACCTTCAATTCTATATTTAGTTACCTATTTCTCTCTTAAACACTTATTGATTTAGGTATTGGAGTAGTTACACCAGATTAGTTCCGGTACCATTTAGCCTTCTGTATTTTTGCAGGAACAAAGTCTTACCTTAAAATCATCCGACAACATTTAGTGTTGTTTGTTTTTCATTACACACCTACATGACAAAGATTAGAGTGACAAAGAGCGTAGGTGTTAGTTCTTTACCCCATCATCAAGCAGGGGAAAGTAGGCATACTGATGAATAATGCTTGGCTAAGTTAGAGCAACCTTTGCTTCAACTTAGCTAAAGAAAACCAAGAACTCAACAAAAAACATATGAGATCCTTAACCTTCTCCATAAATATGCCTACCTGAATCAAAACCAAGAACACAACGATAACAATGTCAAGAATAGTGGTGATTCAATTTATTCTCCTGAATTACTGAGAAAATAAGTTGAATTTACACTAGGGCCTTCGACCTTTGCTATTAAGAAAAGTGACAGAGGAAAGCAACTATAGTAGGTGCACTATGTAGCACCCTTGTATGTTAGCACCCTTGCTTTGAGGAGTAAACAATTCCAAATAAAGAAGAGTACTTTTGTCCATGAAATTTTGGACAAAGTAATACCATGTCATATTAAGCTACCACAATTTGAGACTTATGATGGAATAAGAGACCTTGAAGACCATCTTGAATATTATTGCACCTTGGCTAAGCTTTACGGCTTAAGTGATGTTTTGGCTTGCCAGGCTTTTTATGTAACATTGAAGAATGTGGCTAATACATGGTTTAAACATTTGAAGCCGAATACAATCTCACGTTTTGAAGATTTGAAAGAAGTGTTTTTCTAATACTTCCTTGCAAGTAAGCTTCTAGTTAAGGATTCTTTTGTCCTTAACATCATAAAGCAAAAATTAGATGAATCTATCAAAGACTATTTAGCTAAATTCATGGTCGAGATGGTCCAGATTTTGGAGCTAGACATGAGCGTTGCTTTCAATGCAGTTATTGATAGAGTTAAACCCCATGGAGACTTTTTCAAGTCTTTAACTAAAGAAAAAGCTAAAAACTTTTATTGAGTTTAAGGCCAAGGCTACGTCTTACATCCTCTAAGAAGAAAACATTAAAGCTTGTCAAGAGGTCAATCAAGGTAGAGGAAATCAGAAAGGAGACAAGAAGAAGAATGCAAAAGATCGACTCAGAACAAATGATGACTAGTGTTTCAAAGGTTATAATGTCGAGAAAAGAGGCCATGCATTCTTACATATATTGTACTTATGCTACTGAATCGTCCAATTGTGGACATATTGATGGAAGTACGCGATCAAAGGGGCATGTTGCAATGGCAAAAAAGGATGAGAGAAAATCCTTTACAACAGAATTCTAATAAATGTTGCAATTTCCAGCAATAGATTGATGAGTGTATCTAACTCAAGAATGCAATTGAGGATGTAATCCAATGGGGGTATTTGAGCAAGTTTCTCATACACAATGTCGAGAATATTGAGAGACTAACTCAAAATGGACATAGATGATGAAGTTCATACGTCTTTTGTCACTAACTTTGGGATGTACTGTCATACGGTAATGCCTTTTAGGGTAAAAAATGTTGGCATGATCTATCAAAGACTTGTTACTAAGATGTTTAAGCCTTAGATTCATTGTAACATCAAAGTATATGTTGATAATATGATAATAAAAAGTACGACAGAAAATTGACATTTTACTGATCTTGACGAGACATTTAATGATTTGAGAAGGTATAATATGGAGTTGCATCTACATAAATGTGTTTTTAGTGCTACTTTAGGAAAATTTTTAGGTTATATGGTCACCCAGCATAGCATTGAAGCAAACCTAAGGAAGATTGATACTATTCAAAACATGAAATCTCCTTGCACAATCAAGGAAGGTCAAGAGCTAACTAAGTGGATAGCCGCCATAAATAGATTTGTGTCAAAAAGTGTTGAGGGATGTGCGAAGTTTTTTAAAATCTTAAAGAATTTGAAAGATTTTTAGTAGATGAATGAGTGTGAAAGAGCATGCAATGAGTTGAAAGAGTTTCTTGTGTCATCACCAATACTCTCACAATCAAGGAAGTTTAGGAGCTAATTAGGTAGATAGTTACCTTAAATGGATTTGTGTTGAAAAGTGCCAACAGATGTGCAAAATTTTTTAAAATCTTAAAGAATTTGAAAGATTTTCAGTGGACAGATGAGTGTAAAAGAGCATTTAACAAGTTGGAGAAGTTTCACATGTCACCACCAATATTCTTGACACCCTATTCGGAAGAAAATTTGTATCTGTATCTGTCAATCAGCAGTTGAGAACTTTCCTTTGTCTTGGTTCGAATAGAATGCAAAGAGTGTAAGCCAATTTATTATGTGAGCCATGTTTTGCAAGGGCTAGAATACTGATAGACAAAAATTGAGAAATTTGTATTGGCGGTGGTTCTCTTAACAAGAAAGTTAAAGCTATAGTTCAAGGCACATCAAATTGTTATCCTTACTGATTAGTCTTTGCAACAAGCTTTACAGCAACTAGACTCCTCAAGAAGAATGATGAAGTACACTTTAGAGCTAAGTGCCTATAGTGTACAGTACAAACCCATAATGACATTGAAAGCTCAAGTATTGGTAGATTTTGTGGCTGAATTCATTAGTGAAGAGGATAGCATAGAGATGGCCAAGAAGTCGATATAAAATCTATATGTTGATGGTTCCTCTACTAAAGAAGGATGTGGTGTAGGTCTCATTCTATAAGGACCCCATAATGCGAAAGTTAATTATGCTTTGAAGTTTGGGTTACCAGCTAACAATAACGAAACCAAGTACGAAGCCTTAATAGCTGGACTCAAATTGGTAAAAGAAGTTGGTGCTGAGAAAGTTCAAGTTTTTTCTGACTCATAACTTGTTATAAATCAAGTTAAAGGGGAGTTTACGGTAAAAGAAGTAACGAGCAAGTACTTTTTGATAATACAAATGCTCAAGGAATAGTTTCAATCCTTTTCAATTGAAAAAATACCAAGAAGCAAAAACATTGCTGTTGAAAAGTTGTTGAAGTTGGCTAATATGACACTCTTTGATTTAAATGACAAGCTCTTTATTGAGTATCCCTTCAATAAGAGCTTATAAACTGTTGAGTAGAGTTGCGAGTTCGCTTCTTACCCAAAGGAGAGATCTTGGATGGGCCCAATCATAGAATATTTAAAGGATGGTGTTCTTCCTGATGATAAAATAGATGCATGAAGGTTAATTTGTCAAGATGTAAATTATACGCTAATAGACAATCGATTGTATAAACACAACATTTCCCATCTTTACCTTCGTTACCTTCTATTGAAGGACTCATAACAAATACTATCCAAATTACACGATAGTATTTGCAGCAACCATGTGAAGGGTTAAACCTTATATGTCTACATATTGCAACTTAACTATTATTAGCCGACTATGAAGAAAGATGCAAGATTATTTATTCAGCAATGTCTACAATGGTAAAAACATGTGGCATTGAGCTATGTGTCTTCTACTGAACTGCATAGCCTTACCAATCCTTGGCCCTTTGCCTAATGGGGCTTGGACATACTTAGACTATGTCTAAAGTCTATAGCCTAACGACAATTTGTAATAGTTGTCATGGATTATTTTACAAAGTAGGTGGAGGTTAAAGGAGTGGCTACAATCACTGAACAAAAGGTTAAAGCTTTTGTTTTCAACTTCATTTTATTGAGATTTGGAGTTTTATTTATGATAATCACAGATAATAGACTACAGTTTGATAATGATAAATTCTAAGCATTTTGTAAGAAACACAACATTCTTCTAAATTACACGTCAGTGGCTCATCCTTAGACCAATGGGCAGGTAGAAGCCTTTAATAAGATCATTTTGCATAGATTGAAGAGGAAAGTTCACCAAGTTAAGAGTAAATGGGCTGATGAATTGTCGAGTGTTTTATGGGGATATAAGACTACCTATAGGACTTCAACAGGAGAAACACCCTTCAAATTAACATATGGGTCGAAAGCTATACTGTCGATTGAATTAGATCTACCTAATCTTTGTATGTGGAACTTTGACATAATGACCAATCAAGTTAGTCTTATGGCCAATTTGGACATGATCGAGGAGATAAGAGATGTTGCAAGAACGAGAGTTACTACATATCAACACAAAGTAGCTAGATATTATAATCAAAAGGTGAAACATAAGGTGTTTTAGCATGGAGATTCGATTTGTAGAAAATTAGAGGCAACTGGCATGCGAGATAATTAAGGGAAGTTGAGTGCAAATTGAGAGGATCTTGTTAAGATTCAAAAAGTTATAAGCTAAGGGGCCTATTGACTAGAAAGGTTGGATGGGACAATAATCCCTTGAGCATGGAATGTTGAGAATTTGAAGCCTTACTTTGCTTAGTTCCTTTGATGTTATGGTTTGTTTCTATTCTAAATGTTGTAAGGCAATGACCTACATTTTGTCTTAATTATGAAATGTTCATTTCAAGTTTATTAGTATCTCTACTTCCTGTTGTTTTCATTCCTGATCAATGCATAATTAACAGATTAATGAAGTTCTAGCCATATAGCGAATGCACCATTATTTAATAAGTTCAAACTTATAATGGTCGATGAGCTTAACAATTATTGGTGATTAGTGTCAACATTTCTTTATTAATATGTTGAGAAATGAGAGAATAAATTGTATTATGCCTTATAATAGGTAATCTCATGGCAATGATAAAATGCTAGTTTGCATCCTCTAAGATCAACGAATGCTATGTCTATGAAAAGACATCTAACATCTACATAAAATAAAATGTGCTGAAAACTAATAATACGCTTGAAATAAAACGTGTTGGAAATAAAAGCTGTAAAGGCCAAATATCACTTACAATGGATAGTTGGCATCCCAACATATTAAGTCCACAACAATTACAAGATAAAGTACAAATTAATAGAATCTCAAGAATCAAGAACATTCTTGCTCTTTGATTAGGTGGAAGTATTGTCTTGATTAGAAGAAGTTGGGACCTTCTTGGAGCTTACTTCTTTTCTGGTACTAAGGGTTTTAGAGCAGGTGGATGTCTCTTTACAAATGTAAGGGGTCTCCTTAGATGATCGTTCCTCATCATAGACAAGAGCTTCAACATTGGCTTCATCATTGTTACCCTGCCCTTGAACCTTAGTCTCCGCTTCTTCACCGACTTCTTCATTACCATTATTAGCATCATGGTCATCAATGTCGATAAAGTCCAAGCAAGATAGGTGATAATCAGGGTAAACTTTTAAAATCTCTTTTTCCACCTATTGGAACCCCCTACAAAAGCTTCTTACTAAGTAATCTCTCGTATTACCAATTAGGAGTCATGATTCCTAGTGCTTCCTCCACTAAGAGCTTCTTTTTTGCTGCCTCCCTTAATTTGGCAACATAAGACTCGAGCTTAGAGCCATTTATCTTCAACTCCTTTCTTAAATTGGTTATATTTTAATTTGTGATTTTTCATGATTTCCCCTTGATATTTGAGTTTATTTTTAGATAATAATACTTAATTGATTAAAATTTTGTTCTATAGGTTTTGAAATGATCTACATGAGAAAACCAGAATATAGAATCAAATTTCATTCAAATCGAAGATAAAATGAGTAAAATATGGAGGTTTAAAGATTGATTCAGCCGAATGACATGATTGTGCGATTTCTAAGCAAAATTGGAGCTGATTTTCAACTGTTACAGCTTAGGACATAACCATGTCCTTGGTCATGTCATTTCTAGTTTAAAAAAAAAACAAAGAAACAAACTTGAATCACAGTCTAAGATATAACTAAAAGATACGGTTATGTCTTTTCTAACTAACCTATTTTTTTTTTTTTTTTATCTTTTCATATATAAAGCCTAGTTAAGGTTTATTTAAGAGAGAGAACTTTTTGGCACAAATTTTGGAGAGTTTTTCAAGCTATAGACACTCAAAAAAGCAAGTTGTAAAGAAGATTTCAAGATTCAATTTTTCTTTAGATTTCATGATTCATCCTTTTATTTTTCTCTACTTTTTGTTTTTAGATTATTATTTTGCGATATGCAGTGAGTAGATCTTTGATATCTAAGTCTTGTGAAACTTAGATCTATTCATGTGATATGATTAGTATTTGATTGATTTAATTCTTTAGTCTTTTTTTTTATTTAACTATATTTGCTTCATGATTTAAGTTATTATTTTCATAGGTAGTAACCTAGAGTTAGATATCTTATAAGAGAATTAAGAGATTTCTTATAAGATTAAATCTAGGCATAGTTGATGAGGATTATTACAAGATTAGAAATAATTTACAAGATTCTTTCAAAATTTTGAATTAAAGTGTAGAGAATTCATTGTTCAATAATGTAATCTTAGATCATATTGTTGAGAAGTGATTGTAATAGGTGATTTTAAGGTTAAGGTTAATTGGTTTGAGAAAGTGATTAACTTTAGGATAGAATTCTTCTAGTCAAGAAAAATTAAAAAATGAATTAGATTATCTTTAGAAAAATCACATGTTAGATTTAGGAGAAGCAAGATTTAGGTACAACATTGAATTTTGAATTAATTTCCAATTGAATTGCTTTCTTATTAATTTTTGAATTGCAACTTAGTTAATCTTTAAATTAGTTTTAGCAGTAATTTAGATTTAATTTTTTAATTTTCTTGAGATTTAATTTGCTAATTAGATAATAGAGAACTAATGAGTACTAGTAGTTAGAGTCTCTAAGGGATCGACATTTGGATTCATATCTATTATATTATAAATCTATAGGTACACTTGCCTATATCAAGTTTTTGGTGTTATTGCTAGAGACTTTTGACATTAAGAAAGCTAGTAGATTTATTAATCTAACCATTTTTTTTTTTTATCTTTTCTCGATTTCTTTTCTTTTCTTGAATTCTTTTATTTTCTTGGAGTGATCTTTAACTAAATTCTTTGTTTTCTTTGGTGTAGTGTATGATAAGAAATTGGCTAAAGGATTTTATTAAAATTGATCATAAGATTGAGGGGACGACTTTATGCAATTTAAGGGAATTATTTGTTAAAGAAATAGTGGAGGTGATAGATTAAGGATCTCTAATTAGATTGAAAGACAAAGTGGAGTTGTTAGAGGGTGAAGTTAAGGATTAAGTGGTAGAACAAGAATTTGATCACAAAAGCTTACCTGACGACATCATGGCCAACAATGGGGAACATAATCAAACCATGTTAGACTACTCTTGACCATCATTAACTGGTACCCAGTCTTACATCTCAGCTGACCAACTACTGCAGAACATTATTTAGATGGTGTAGTAGTTTGTACAATTTGATGTCCTCTAAGATGAAGATCCCAATGTACATATTTCTAGTATTTTGGAAATATGTGATACTTTTAAGATTAACAAGGCAACTGATGATGCTATTTGGCTACGCCTCTTTCCTTTTGCTTTACATGGCCGAGCTAAGCAGTGGTTGAATTCCTTAGCAAAAAATTTGATCACAACTTGGAATGAATTGCTGGAAAAATTCTTGGAGAAGTATTTTCTACCTACGAAAACTACAAATCTTAGAGTCGACGTCTCATGGGTGCACTTTAAGGACTTGTTAAGGTGATGTCCACATCATAGGCTCCTTGTTTGGATGGAAATGCAAATATTCTACAATGGTCTTAACCCTTCTACAAGGCAAATGATCGACGCAGCAGTTGGAGGTACACTTAACACCAAGATGCTCGAGGAAGTCCAAGCTTTGATAAAAGGTATGGCTATGAATAATTATCAATGGAAGAACCTCAGGGGGAAGCAAAAATTCACAAGCATATTTGAGCTCAGTACTATACAATCTATAACCACTTAAGTGGAGTTGTTGAGTAAGAAAATTTAATCCCTCTCGACTGGTTCGCAACAACCATAGTTCAGCCCTAACAACTTCATCCAAGAGGAGATTGTAAGTAATGAACAAATGGAACAAGTGGATTTTCTGGGGAAACCCTCAAGATCCCAGTGTAATTCCTATAGCAACATGTATAACCTAGGATGGAGAGATCACCCTAATCTTTCATGGGGAAGTCAAAATGAAGGTCAAGGCTAATAGGTTAAAATCAAGGTCAAGGCTAACAATGGCAGGTAAGGAATTAGCCTTAGCGAAGACCAAATTTTCCTTTACCCAGATTTCAACAACACTAACTGCCTTAGAGAAGAAGTAGGAAAGCCTCTTGGAAGAATATATTCAATCTAATGAGGTTAGAAAGCAACAAACAAAGGCCTCTTTAAGGAATGGCGATATTATGATCCTATGGTAGGACAATGTAGTAAGGATGTGTAACCATCGTATATCCCAAGTGGAAATCTTAGCCTAAATTCAAGTAACCTCTTTTGACTTGTCTTGGTTTATTTCTGGTATATATATACACACCTAAACTATTCTATTCGATAAGGTTTATGGCATGAGTTGAAGAGTTTAGAAAAATATATTAATACCCCTGGGTTCTTATTAGCAATTTCAATGATGCTTTATCGAATAATGAGAAGCAGGGAAGTAAGGATATTATTAAGTTAAGAGTAAGGAATTATTAGTTATGTTTGGATGAGTATGGCATGGCTGATCTAGGGTATGTTGGTGGTAGGTGTATGTCGTTAAAACGTTTCCGCAATCTTACTGACCTTATCTAGTTAAGACTTGATAGAGCTTGAGAAAATATAGAATAGAGGGAGCTATACCTAGAAACAAAAATTTTCCACCTCTCTACGCATTAATTTGATCATTGACCCCTTCTTTTATGCACTTACCTTGATGTTAAGGTAAGATCAAGGGAGCTTAAGCCTTTCTAATTTTAACTAATGTGGCTTAACCACCCTAATTTTCAAGATTTTGTGGCTTCCAATTGGTTTTTATCAGAGGAGAATATTGAGATGGACCTTCAAACATTTACAAATAAGTTAACGGAATGGAATAGAGATATATTTGGTCTAGTGCATGTGAAAAAGAAGATGCTTATGAGAAAGATTGAGCAAGTGAGTGAAAGAATATACTCAGATCCAAATCAAGCATTGATTAATAAGGAGCTTTTCCTTTAGGAAGCCCTGAAAGAAGTACTTACTCAAGAAGAAAAACTTTAGGCAACAAAGTTACGTGTTAGCTAGATTTTAAAAGGAGAACAAAATACTTGTTTCTTTCATCTATTTAGTTAGCAAAGAGAGTGAAGGGTAGAATTTCAGGGCTTTTCGATGATTTTAATAATTTGGTGACAAATCATAAGTAGTTGGAGGCCATGACCACAAAATTCTTTTCAAACTTTTATTGCACTAAATGAGTGTTTGTCAAATCTTCCTGATTGGATTCGATTTCTTACAGGGTTTGATAACGTAGTAATAGTGAGTTTATCTAGAGAAGTAACAAGGGAAGAAGTCAAGAGCACTTTATAGGGGATTGCAAACCATAAGGTGCTTAGAGTGGATGGACTACATTCCCAATTCTTTAACGCATGTTGGCCAGTTGTAAGGGAATTGATTTACAATGTTATTGCGGATGTATGGAGAAGTGGTAAAGTCCCTAAAGTAATCAGCCAAACTTTTCTTGTTTTGATTCTTAAGAAAAAAGGTGCTAACAAGCTTAAGGACTTTTGGCCCATTAGCCTTTGTACTACCTTATATAAAGTGCTTTGTAAGATCCTTATTAATCAGCTTAGAGAACACCTCTCAAGGCTTATAAGCTTAGAACAAGCTAGCTTGTGCCTAGATGATTTACATACGATAACATTATTATCTTTTAGGAATTTATACACTCCTTGAAGAAGAAGAAAGGTGACAAAGCTTGGATGCTTATTAAATTGGATTTGGAAAAAGCATATGATAGGTTAGAGTGGGACTACATAAGGCATGCTAGCCAATTGTTTAGTTTTCCTAAACTCTGGATTGAGTTAGTAAGCTTGTGCTTAGCTACAAACACTTACAAGATTTTATTTAATGGATATATGTTTAATGATAATCCAATTTAGAAGCTTTATCACTCCTCTTTCCCATATGTTCTTCCTAAACAATCTTGTTTTTATAGGTCAGGCATCTAAGTAAAATGCTAAAACTATGCTATAAGTAATGAATATGTTTGGAGCCATGTTGGATCAGAAAGTTAATTATAGTAAGTTTCGTGCAATTTTTTTCCAAAAATTCCCTTATGTAGCTTAAGGAAAGTACATGTAGCATCTTAGGAATAAACTTTAATGCGACATAGAGAAAATGAGACAAAAACTATGTGGGTGGAAGGCAAAGATTCTTTTAGCACTAGGAAGGAAGTTGTTAGTTAGTTCCACTTTACATAGTATCAAAAATTATTATTCCTAGATGTAGCCATTGCCTTAGAAAGTTTGTTCCTAACTTGAGTTCGCTATAAGAACTTTCTTTAAGGAACTGTCGAGGGAGAGAGGAAGATTCATTGGGTATCATGGAGGAAAATCAAGCAACCGAAGGCGTAAGGTGGATTAGGCATCTATGATCTTCAATGATGCAACAGAGCTAATTTTATGAAACTAGCCTAGCATGTTTAGAAAAGGAAGCAATTATGGACTATGGTTGTGAGAGATAAATATAAATTGCAACATGGTCAGTTTCATGCCAAAAGTGGCTTTAGGACATTTAAGTTGTTAAAATAGCAAAATGAATTGTTAATAGATAATGTGATTCTCCTACCAAGTAAAATTCCCTAAGTGAAGTTCTAGTCTAAGTGGTGGAATAAAAATGGCTAGGTTCACAAGTTCTTCAATGATCAACTTATGAACAAGGGAGAGTATGGCATGGTTGTCGATACTTAAGGTTCGAAGGATGATTGGAATGGGAGTAAGTTGGGCTTTCCTATCCTAGATGATGTTAAAAAGTTGCTAGACACTTTTGATCCAATAATGGGGAATTAGAGTTAGGTTGAAGATGATTGTGATGTACTTTAGTCACACGAATCGAATGGAGAAATTTCAAAATAAAACTGTCTATTATATGCTATACAGAGAAGAGGAAACTAAAGGACTAGAGGGTTAATGGGATTAGATTTGTTAGTTTCCAACTATTTCTTGTATACAATACTTAGTGTGGAGGATGATTCCTAAAGGGCTTCTAATGAAGGATAATTTATGCAGTTGTGGTATTAACTTAGAGTAATCGTATGTTTTCTATAAGCAATAAGATGAGACTACAGCAACATTTCCTAGAATGTCGCATTGTTAGGTAGTCTTAGCGAGTATTGCAATGGAAAAATCTATTGACCACTATAAACCATGCCTCTTTCATAGAATGGGTCAAGTACAACCTATGTATAAAGAGATTTCCATAGATAGATAGTGCTTATCCTGAAGCTATCTATTTCTTGTTCAAGTTGCAAGGAATTTGGCATGAGTAAAATGAGTGAATTTTTACACTTAGTAATCAGGACAGGAGTTGGGTGGGTATAGTTTGCAAAGAAGTACACAAGTGGTGGTCTATTAAAAGAAGAGAGAAATGGGGGACGACGGGAGTTAGTTTTGCTAGCAAATGGGAGAAACTATCTAATGATGTTGTAAAAATTAACTGTGATGGAGCATTTCATTGGAGGAGGACAAAAGTAGTAGTATTTGCTGTGGGCCATGACCATAAGCAAAGGGTTTAGGGTGGCACTTGGAGGAAAATAATGGGGTTTATGGCCATAAAAGCTAAACTAGGAGCCATGTTATTGGGATTGTAGTTGGCACTTGGGAAGGGATGGAGGACGGTTATACTCAAATTGGATAGCTCCTTTGCCATGGATCTTGTCAAGAAAGGATGCAAAAATGGCCACCCAAACTCGTTCATTGTTAGGTAATGCTTACCGTTATTTGGTCACTTTAATAATATTACTCTTAATAGGATTAGGTATGAAGCAATTTAACTTATTGATGCAATAGTGAAAGAGGGATTGAAGTCGGACTTTAAGTCTATGCTTTTGTTTAATTTTCCTTTGGTTTTTTTGGACTTTGTTTTGTTGACTCCAACATAGATGGGAGTGTTGTTCTAGCTAAGTGTCAGAATTATGTTCATTCTATGCCAAGCTAGTTATTTTGCTTATTTCTGTGTTGAATGACATTTTGGTTCTAATTAATCATATTATCTTATTGAAAAGAAAAAAACTATAGGTTTATGTGGCCAATCTAGCAAAGAGAGGGAAAGCTCAATTGTATGATCATTCACTCAATTAAATCATTTGTATGGTCAACCAAATCAACTTATTTTCAAGTTTATCTCTCTTAGTAGGTTTGATTGACTACCTAAGAAAAAATTTCAAAACTAAACCATTCTAGATAGTTCTATCAAACGAGCTTCATGATTGGTCAAAAAAATTTCGTGTTTTTTAACTAAATATTTTGGTGTCGATTGAATTTGAAATAACTAGAGATATACTAATGCTTAAGTGAGTCATTGATAACTTCTAGGTTATTTGTAGCTTGTGTTTATAGCTAGTAGTCATCTTTTTTCCTTTAGATAATTACTTAGTATTTATCTTATATTAATATGTGTGAAAATGGAGCTAATTTTAACATGGCTATAGTTAATGCATGTTGAGTTGTTAGTTTTTGATTGATTTTATATGTTGCATGACACCAATTGTTTAATAAGATTTGGTAGATGGATTATGGACAAACCAACATGATCAATTGAAGTGGTCTACAAAGTTGGAACGAAGTGGTTGGATTAAGGTTAGGCATGAGATGCCTATCCCTTAACATGTGTAAGGTATGCAAGTTATGGGTTTTTATACTAATGATTGACTTGGTATAGAAATTACTGGCATTGTAACATTAAATTATGTCTTTAAAAGTTGAGTATAATTAGACACTTGTGACTATATAATTCACATAGGACCAAGCTAAAGGGGATCTCCTCACAATTTCAATCTAGTAGACATGTAAACTTATTACATCATCTATTAGCTAAAGGCTAAAACTTGATTAGCCTTGGAAAATAAACCCCCTTTTCCTACATATCTGTCATAACATAGTATAGGAGTAAGTAATCTAAGAATCAATTAAATCAACCATCTACACATAAAGCATTTCTTAATCATAAAGATAATCAAACTTCTTCAACATAAACATCATTGTGATACATAAAACACTCAAACTTAAATGAGGCTACTTATGTTGTCTTAAAAACCCATTTGGCACACTAAAAGATCACTTACACCTACTAAACTACCAAGATTATTCCAAAGGCTCTTATTAAGTGGGTTTTAGTAGGTTACCTCAAAGATAAAGCTCAATGACTTCAGTCTCCTATGTAACTCCACCCAAAGTGTTAGAAAGTGATTGTGCTTCGATCTTCAAGGGTGATTCTAAAATCAAAATGTCTATTTAGTAGTTAATAATGAAGATTAATTCATCTATCCAACTTAAACTCTTAAGAAGTTGAAATCACTTATCTTTCTTTTAATGACATTCATGCCTAAGCCTCCTAATGGCCTCAATGGTGCCTCCAAAACCTAAATAAAGCAAAACAAATTAACAAGATTATCATTTAAATGAAGGTAAAACTTAAGGCTTTTCCTTACCTTTCTAGGTTTTCTAAAACCCGAATGCAAAGAGACACTACTCTTGGCACATGTCCCCTTATTATCCCTCTAACTTTTAACTTTGTTGTATTATAACTTTTCCATTTAGGGTTTTTATAGTTTAGCTTTCATCTAAAACTTAATTAGAGCCTATAATACTCCAAAATATTATTTTTAATTAGTTAACCCAAGGTTTGACTCTTCTCTTAAAATTCAATACATAAGCATTTTGGTCATTTTCAAAAATATGCCATGAAAATTGGAATTTCCTTTTTAAATGACCTTTAAATGGTCCTACTTGACTTATTAATTAATTTACTGGTTTTTTGGTTATTTCATACTAAGCTTCATTGCTCACCCATTTGGAAATATCATTTCAAGTGATTGTGAAGAATATAACAATTATAATTATTTGAGATATGATTTACACTCTAGTGGAGGGGACAATGCTAGTCACGACAAAGAGGATTATAATGATCATTTGTATTAGAAAGACTATTATGTTTTATGTAGTAGTTGCATTTGTTTTAGAGGTAATTACTTGCAAGTTGGATTTTTAGTTGAATTTTGAAGATTTTTCCTATTATCCTTTCATCTAAATTTAAGTATTATTTCAAGGCCTTTAATGAGTTTTTGATGGATTCATTACATTGAATATGTATCTTTTTAGTTGGTTATGAGCCTTACATGCTTATACATGCGATGGAGTTATTGCACCTCAATGTGGAGTGTGACATCTATCATGTTATTTGTGGTGAATAGCTCAATGAGCCTTATTTGTGGACTTATAGTGGCAAATTCTTTCCACTGATTAGGTTTAAACATACAAAAATTAGTTCTAATTTCATTGATTTTACTTGGAGGATCCTCTTCTTTTTTCAAAAAGGTGAAGGAGAAGCATCTTTTTTAGTGAATCCTTCTTACTCCTATATCCCCCCTTCTATTGGAAAGTTATTTCTATTTCATTTCTTTCTTCCTCATTTCCCCCCTTTGTCAACAGCATGCTACGGTTTAACTTGAAGTCTTAAAAGAAGCCTTCCTCTTTGATTTGCCTCTTCAAATTAACTATATACATTTTTAGTGAGATGAAAATAGAATAAACATTTAGAAAACTAATGAATTAAGTGAAAGTACCTTTAGTATTATAGAAAATGGTTTGGAGTATTTGAGATAATTTAATCTCAATATCTCATTACTTCAATGTAAGTTGCCTTTCTATCTCTTTTTGAATACTCAATCTTTCAAGTTGATTATCTTTTGCATAGCCAAGGGTGAAGTAGAATTAGTAGCTATTTTACCTTCTAATAGTATGGGTTTTGATTTGGATGATAGCCCCTAACCATGAGGAACTTGGAAATAATTCTTTGAATTTGTATTAATCATGTCATTATAACAAATTAACAACAACCATTTATCAAATATTTGTCCATATTCCACATATGATATATAGAATGAACTTTCCTTATTCCAAAATGGTATCAAACAATTCAACATGATATGAAAGTTAAGCCAAGACACAATATAGTAATGTTTGGGCTTAGGTTTAATTGAAGTCAACCTAGTTACAAACGAATTAGATTCATTTATAAATATATTCGACTTAGGTTTTTCACCAAATTTATTTACAAACCTATCAACTAAGTTTAATATAACTTTATTTAATACAATTATGTAATTGATTAATATCATTTGTCATGTTTATGTAGACTTTAAGTAGATAAAGAGCCTTTTGTTGATTTATAATCTAATTAAGTACATTTTAATTCGATAAAACTTTCACATGTTATGTTTTTATTTATGAATTTAGTTTTGACAATGATAATGATTTCATTTACATTAATTTTAGGTAGCTTTTGTTGGACTTAATATGACTAAAATTGTAAATTAATAAACGGGTAAATGTATTCTTTAGAGTTAAAAACTATAGAAAATCTGTTATGTATAGATGATTGGCTTTCTAAGAAATAATGTGATGAATTGATTTCATTAATCTTCCCAACACACTGTCTATGCATACATGTAAATACATATGTATGAGAAGCTCTACAATACCCATGATTCCCAGAGTTCCAACTTAAAAGGCATCTAAGATTGAAACGACGGGCTTTAAAATGCTCCGAGTTAGAAATCCTAACACCATTATCTCTTAACTTCTCAATCCTCTTCCTTTTCTTATTGAAGTCAAAAAGCAATCAAAATTGAAGGGATCCATATGCATCCATAAATAGTATAGCATACTTATTATGGCTAGATCTAATATCTTAGTCCTTCTCTAGCTAAAAATCCCATTTTTGATTGAATCGACTAGCTACCTTTCATAGGGCATTACGTTAGGCAAAAAAAGATTTATTGCTTCAAGGCTTTGCACCGAGCTGTATATTTTGAGAGCATTTTAAGGCCTTTTAGCTACGTTACTGGTTCCTACAAGAGTTAATATTTCCATTAGCTAAACCTTGGTTAATCCCCTAGGGCATAACTAATTAATGAACCAAAAACCACCCACATATAATCTATGCTAGATCTGACTAACCTAATACTACTTTAGCATTCTAGATGCAAAAGAAGAAGAAGAACAAGAGGAGGAGAAATGACTTACCATATGTGAATTAAAGCAGCAAATAGCATCTTTATGGCCTACATCTTCATAGTGAGGTTCGCTCTTAGCTTTCATTTTGTTGCCCAATGTAAGAGTAGGTAAGTGCTCAAAGCCTTGCTCTTTACTTAATTTTCCAACCTACTATCTCTTGATTGGCGAGAACAGAAAGTAAGCTCTTCTTTTGAAAAAGAAATTTTATCTCAAAAAAGAAAAAGAGCAGTAAGAAGGCCTAAGAAGGAGCTATGCTAGGTTTAGCAAATGAAGGCCCTAAGTAAGTTTCTTCAAGCACTAGGAAGCTAGCGCTAACTTCAATAAAAAATCATATCTATGCTCTTGATGGGAAGGCCCCATCCTTAATAACACTTAAATTACAACCGCATTAGTAGGGACAAACTAGGTTAAGATTAAAAAGAATTAGGTGAAGCGAATCAAGGGAAGGGAAGAATGAGACTAGAACTTTGAAGTCAGCTTTGATTGATTAATCAACAGGATCAACTAATGTTTGCAAGCCAAATAAGACGAGCTACAACAGACTAATTCACCTACTCTCTTCTAATGAATTTTAAGCATTGCTAGTGAATCCCTTACAAGCGAAGTGACCTAAGAAAGAACTCTTGAAGCTACGTAGATGCTTCATTCAAGATAAAGTCAACTAAAGCTAAATAAAGTGCCTCATTTTCTCACAAGTGTCGATAACTACTACAATCTTTAGGTATGCCATGTGATTTTTATCACATGGGACTCAACCCACAACATTTGGTTTTCGAGACTTACGTTCTATGGAATTGAATTGCTTACAACTAGCATGCATCCTTCAACTAGCTTCAAAGTGCTAAGGTCTTCTAACTTTTGAGCTAAAGGGCAACTTAAGAAGAAACCAATATGACAAAAAAGAGTCTTCCCCTTTTCTTGATTTTTATCCTCAAGCGAAACATGTTTTTAGATGGTTTTTTTTTTTTTCTTGCAAATTTATGTTTTTAGAATAGTTATTAAAGATATCATATTACTAATTGATGTTCCTAAATAAGAATTGGTTAAGATTATAAACACAAAACACAACCTAGTAGCACAGACTATAAGTGTATCTACAATTGTTCCAATCATACAAAAAAATGTGTAAACTGAGATATACACAAAACATTTTTGTATACATATGACAGTATATAATTGATAGGGATAAAATGAAATTTTATGCAATATTCATTTTGTTATGTATAATAATCAATATCAAGTATACCCCCATCAATTACTAAGAGCATGGACAATAACAAATAAGTAAATATTTGATGCTGAAATGGATGGTCTCATTGATCAGATCATAAAAGATTCGTTCCTAAGACCATCTAGCTCATCATTTGATTATTATTGAAATTCCTATTGCATTAATTCCTATAATGGTTAGGACTACAAAAGTTCCATGAGGTAGAAGGAAAGGAACTAGCGGAAGAGAGATAGAGAGGAAAAAGGATAACAAAGAATGGGCACATGTTATCTAACAGTTCACAAGGAGCATGTATACGTGCACAAAAGAGTGACACTTGTTTATATAATTAATATCAACTAATATAGTCTTTTGAAATATCCGCCCATAATATCTTCAAAAGAAGTGGCTCCTGCCCAATCTATCTTCTGGTCATTAGGAAATTGCAACTGGGTATTGGGACATATATATTTATGCAGATAATTTGATCGGGGGTTTCGTGGAAACTGAAAGAAAATAAGGGTAAAATGACAGAGATATTACGACTTTGATTAGTCCTATGCATCCGGATATCTTGTTTGACTGATAAGGATACCAACCCACCATGGTCGTTTTGTGGCGACAGTTGAGTGGATTTTTTCCATTTTATCAATCATGTGGCCCACTAATGAGTGCCTATTTTATTATTGGAAACCTGAAAGAGAAACGTTTTTATACTTTTTAATATTGTTTTGACACATTGTAAATTAGTGAAAGCATAAAAAAGTGAAATGTTATTCTTTTTTTTTTTTTTCATTTTATTTTCACATCTTGACAAGTATGGATTACTGAAATATGGTTTGATTCATTTAGGGCTTAACCAAAATCAAATTGCATTTTAGATTTAGTTTGCAACTTCCTTTAGATCCAAGTTGTTCTAGACTGTTCGATATTCGTTTCGGATAGCATTCGTTTTCTTTAATGTTTCTTTTCATTTTGCAATTTTTCATGGTTATATTTTACTATATTTTATCTTTAATTGTATTTGAATTGAATTTTTTATCCTCAGTCATGCTCTATTTTAAGGAAGCGTATGTACTTAATTTTACGCACTTGGAGACGACGATAGTCTAGGATACATAAATTTTAGGGGTTCTAATGTTGGAATGATTCAAATTCAATAACAGTGAAATAGAATAAATTAATCAACAATCAATATTTTAGAAGTTGGAATTGATAGTCTATCACACAAGTTACAATTTTTCACCTTTTAAATAATATAGTTTGATTTGATTTGATTTAAACCAATATAATTTAATTCTATCCAATTTAGTTCATGGTTTGATTTGGCCAAATAAGTGCCCCCAATTGAACTCTATATGTGATTATGGCTAAGCAATGAAATCACTTCTTTGTTAGCCTAAAAAAAAAAAAAAGTGCCCCCAATTAAAAGTGTTTATGGTTCAATTTGATTATAAAATTAAATTACATGTAAAGTGATTCAATTTAGAATTATAATAAATTAAACCACTTTTGATGATTTAAGGTTTAAATCCAAGTAGCATCAATTATGGTTTAGATTGATTTGAATCACTTTTAAAATCACTTATATTGCAATCTAATGGCATTCCATGGTTTTTCCAATAGAATCACCACTAAGACCAAAAACTTCACAAAAACAAGTAAGTAAACTAAATCAGAGACAATAAAAGAATGTGAAACAATTAAATGGATAATTTCATCTAGGCTATTGATTTGGTGCTTCTCTTATTTCTATTCAACGCCAAGAAAAACTAAGGTGGATGATGGGTTAGCATTTAGATGGTGGGGGTTACAAGAGTTGGTTGGCCACTAGAGTTGGAGGATAAATAATGGTAGTTTCATAGTAGAGTAACTTAGATTAAGAGTTAAGGTTTGGGAGATGAAGAGTAGAGGCCTTAATTAAATTAAAATGTGTGAACAAAGATTAAGAATTTAGCTAGTAATTAAAAATAAGTAAATTCTGGTTTATTTTTTTAAGGTACAAAGTGATTCTATTTAAAATAACAGTACAGTTTAATTTATATAAACTATTTGAGCTCTCAAATCAAATCATAATATAAAAAGAAAAAACACATTTTATATTTTGTTTTGATTTAACGTTGGATTTGATTTGATAAACTACCAATCCAAAGATTTTCCTAACCAACTTAGACTTTAGGACTTTTCCACGACTAATCTGCAGAAGATGTTAAATTTTGCTTTCAATGTTTTGATAACCTATGGACTAACATGCTTTGGGAAGCTTCGAAGAAGATCTATGTTCCTTATTTACCCAATTGTCCTTTGATATTGACATCATATTATACACACGATAGAAAATTCAGATATACTTAAATTAAGAGAAATTCCTCTTTCTTGGAAGGTGCAGCTTGTGGCAGAGACGCTAGGGCACGACTCCTGGCATTGTCAGCAAGCCTCAGGTTTCCTCAAATCCTATGGAAAATAGTAAGTGTCAATCAAAATTGTCAGTAGATTGGAAATGAAAAAGTACTTTTCTTCATTCAGCCATGATGGTGACCCGTTATACCGACTTTCGGTTGTCCTATATGTAGAGCTTTGCATGCATGCAAAGACCACTTTAAATCATTGCTAGAAACACGTCGTATAAATATATTAATTATATATAAATATGGATAAAATATTAATATATAAAAATTAAATTAACTTTTTTAAAAAAATCATACACTGGTATATATCTAAATATCATTATTATTTGTCCCACTCATTAAAAAACATCACATACTAGTACCTATAAGTCTTTTTCAATCAACATGACTATTTAAACTTTAGAATTTTGTTTATACCTAAAGATTAAAATTAGTAATTATCATATTCATTTTGCCTTTAGCTTTTCAGCTTTACTATTATTCCTCTCATTGTCTACAATTATATTCCTTAATTAATGAGTTTTTGTTACTTCATTTTATTATATATGTCTAAGGTAGTAATTTCAATAACAAAAGTTCAACTAGATATGATGTTTAACAAATTTAAATTCAAGGTGTAAATTTTACAAATAAAAGTTTGATTAAGTGTAACATTTAATAATTTCAAATTTTATGTGTAAAATTTCAAGTAAATGTCATCTCATACCATTAATTTTTCCTTATATGAATAATAGTTCAAGGCTCCAACTGATACCATTAATTTTTCCTTGTTCCAAGTAGGTGTCATCTCATAGATCCATATACACAATCCATGTGTTTGTGTGGATTTGTAGCAAACAAAGAAATAAATCAAGAGAAACAAGTAGTACATCTATGTATTGTACTTAGTGAGAAAAAGTTTCATCAAATATTACACACCATATGTACATACATATGCCAAGAAAGTTCAAATATATGATATTATCCATATATACATACTATCATATCTAAATTCTATTGATATTTATTCATTACTTATATATATACATAATGGATAATATCCATTAAATCTTTTTTGTGCTTGATCGCGGCACATGTAAGTAGCTTAACATAAGGAGAAGGAATAATCAAAATTACCTCAAAAGTTAACCATCTTCTTCCTCTATATCCTTTCATGGGGTTTACCTTGTTACATATTCTTTCCACCATAGTTAATTCTTATGCAAACATAAATGTGTGTACAACATTAACCCCAGTCGAAACGACATCAACATTTTTAGGTTATATTTGAATTCAAATATTATTATTTGGAGTTGAATGAGGGACTTAATTCTGGAACACATGTGCTAAATGAAGTGCTACATGTAAGTAATTGTGATTTGTTTTTCACAAAAATTGGGCTATGCTTTGACAAGGGTTTAAGTGGGCTAGGTGTGATAATTAGTGGGCTGGCCTAACATTTCATGTTCTCTTTCAAGATGGATGGTAAGTTTTTTGCTCATAAAGAAGACCACTTTGATTCAGAAAAAAAAAAAAAAGAACTCACTTCATGCAAATGATTGTGAGTGATTTGAAAATTGTAATGCATGAAATTACATATCCTAAGTATGCCTATCTTTCCACCAAAATTGATTTTGTAATTTCTCATCAGAATCATGATAATTTAGATTCCTTTCATAAATTTTTCCACTATTAATGGTTTATCTTGTGCTAATGGTGGAATGTATTTTAGAAATAAAATTCTAAATCGCAGAAAACTAGATGTTTCTAAACTTTTCTAGTCATGATCCATTGGCATAGATTTACATAATTGAACAATTTTTTTTAATTGATTTCGATAAAATAGATGACTACCAATGGTTGAAAATGTCTTTTTTTTTTTTGTTTTTTTTTTTCATGATTCTATAAAAGATTGATCAATTTCAATCGAAAGCATTGAAATATGGAGTTTTTCAAAGGATGTTATCAAAATTGATATGCTTTTTTAAAATCGTCAATGAGGAATATTAAAAAAAGATAATGTTGTTCCAAAGATTAAGAACAAGAAATTAAATAAAGATGACACTACTTTCTATCGACTTTCCTTGATATGAAAGCATTTGTTGTTTACTTTAGCCATTTTAGTGCTATGACTTCAAGTCGATGAGGGCAAATTTCACCATGTCTTAATTCATCTACATCATGGCTAATATACAATAAATAAGCATGATTTTGTTCCAATAAACTTTGCTTTAAAATGGAATAGAATGTCAAACTTATTTATATTTTTCTTAGTTGCATGTGTAGCATGTTCTTTTTTTGTATATTGTATGACAATTATAAATATTTTGGCTTAATTGAAATAACAATTCATTTTCCTTAACAGTTTTCACTCTCTCTCTCTCATCTCTTTCATCTTTATATTCCTTCATTCATCTTTCATGTTCTTCTTCTTATATCAATTCGCAGTATACATAGAACATTTTCTTTCCTTTTTTCCATGGTATCATAGCCTTAGACTATTGTTCTACCATGGCACTTTCTCCACTAGAGGATTTGTCATCACCTTATTACATTCATCATTCAGACAATCAAAATTTAAAGTCAATTGCTCTTGTATTGATAGGATTAAACTATATTACATAAAGTCAATCTTTCTTGTAGGCACTATTAATATGAAATAAAGTAGGTTTTGTTTCTCAATGAAAGCTTTGGATCAATTTGATTATATGTTTCAAATAGGAACTAGATGCAATAATTTCATTGTTGCTTAGTTGTTTAGGTTTATTTCACCACAAATTGCGTCTATAGTGATTTACATGACCTCAATGAGGGAGATACGAGACAAACTTAAAGTTTGATTCTCTCAACTAGATGATGCATGGATTTGCCAATTATATAATCTTCTCAATTCAGTTGTTTAAGGTAACAAATTGGCAAACGATTATTTCACTAAATTAAATACTATTTGGGAAGAACTTAGAAATTATAGGCCTTTACATCATTAATTGTATGGTTCTTTTCGAAAAGAATGTTTTAATAGATTCGTTGATATGATACAAAAAGATTATGTGTTCAAATTCTTAAATAAACTTGATGAGAATTTTTTTACACTTAGATCTCAAATATTAGTTTTGAAGCCCTTCTCATCCTTGGAGGAGTCACCCAATCTAGTGATTAAAGATGAATTTCAAAGATTTAATCAACTTAAAGAAGTTCCTTTTTCTAATGCATCGGCAAAGGTTATAGTACATGATAGTAAGCAGAAGCCTAGAAGTGATTTATAGTGTAGTTACTATTGTAAGCAAGGTCATTTAAAGAAAAAATGCTACAAGCTTATAGGTTTTCCTCCTCGTTACAAATTCAATAAGGCAAGGATTGAGCTGAGAATTGTTTGAGTAAATCAAGTTATGACTAATAGTAAGGCAGCTAGTATTAATATTGCTAAAGGATTAGTTGGAGTTGTAATTGGAGAATAGAATCGTTCGAGTGATAGTAAGTTGAATGTTGCAAATTTTGGACCTTTAGGTGTTAACTTGACTAAGGATCAAGTTCTTCAATTGTTATCTTTACTCAATGTAAATGATTTTAGCTTGAACAATAGTTCTAAGATACTCTCTTCAACCAATGCTTTTCAAGCTATTTCTTTTGTGTAGAATGTGTCTTCTCTTAATTTTACTTCTACAAGTTCACCTATTGCTTCTAGTTAGCCTACTATTATGTTAAGTGATGGTTATATCTCTACTTCTATTAATTGGATAATGGATTCTAAGCTATTAACCACATGATCAGTAGTTTAAATCTATTTCATACTTACTCTCCCATACATCATTGCGATGTTCAATTACCAAATAATCACAAGCTTCAAGCCACTTACAAGGGATCTGTTTGTTTAGGATCCAATTTTGTTTTTAATGATGTTCTCTTTGTACCTGATTTTTGTTTCAATGGTATCTCTATTTCTAAGTTGTTATCTTCCAATTAATACACACTTTTGTTTACTAGTGATCATGCTTATATTCAGGACTCTTCCATAATGACAATGATTAGCCAAGCCATAGCTAAATGCTGCTGTTCACTATTGTAATACTCATGACAATTCTTTTGTTTCTCTTACTATGAATAAGTTGCCAAATAGTTTGGATGATTGGCATTTTAGGCTTGGTTACCCTTCTTTAGACAAATTGAAACTCATTTGTGATCCTGATGATTCTATACAATGTAATAAATTTGATTATTACATCTGTCCAATGGCTAAATAGCTGTATAATTCTTTTCCTATTCATGTCACACCTACTTCATCTTCTTTTGAATTAGTTCATCTTGATCTATGGGTTCCATATGCTACACCCACTTTAGAGGGTTATTGATATTTCTTAACAATAGTAGATGATTTTACTAGAGTAACTTAGGTTTTTCTTATGTGATCTAATCATGAAGTTGCTTTAGTTATGCTTGCCTTTTATGAAATGGTGCTTACTCAGTTTGATAAAAGGATAAAGATTGTTTGAACTGATAATAGCAAGGAATTTTCTTTGCATGAATTTTATTCTTCTAATGGTATCATTCACCATTTATCTCGTGTTGAAACTCCTCAACAAAATGGTCTTGTTGAGAGAAAACATAAACACTTGTTATCAGTTACTCGAGCTCTTTTGTTTCAATCTTCTTTGCCTATTTGTTTTTTTAGGTTGGAGGAGGGAAAGAGAGTTAGGGGGTGGGTATCAGGTGTGTTATTTTGACAGCTACATACATTGTGAACAAACTTCCTTCTCTAATCCTTATAAGAAACACAACCCCATATCACATGTTGCTCCAAAAGCCTCTATCTTATACATAAATGCATGTCTTTGGTTCTTCATGTTTTGCTTCTACACTGAAATGCAATCATATAAGCTTTGATTCTCATGATAATCCATGCATTTTTGTTAGTTATCTAGTTGGGATTAAAGGCTATAAATTATATAACTTAGTGGAAAAGAAGTATGTTATATCTAGTGATACACATTTTATTGAACACATTTTTCCTTTGAAAATCCCCATCATTTTGATAGTCTTTCCTTTTCTATGAATGCATAATTTTCTCCATGTACTTTATCTTTTGATGATGTTTCTTCATTTATGGATCATGTGTTTCATCACTTTGACAAATCACTTGATGTTTCTACTATAATGGATCCTAGTTCTTCTACTAATTTGTCTTATGTTGCTTCTATCTTTGCTTCACAAAATGTTTCTATTCCAAGAGTTGATGCTTTTGCTAATGTTCCCTTACATTGGAGTATTAGGCTTACTTAAATTCCTCACTATCTGTTTGACTATCATAATGGTTTGAGCTTGGCTTTGACTCATGATTAGTCTTTCTTACATACTTTGATTACAAATTCTTATTCCACTAAACATCCTATTTAGAATTATCTCTCCTATGATTTTTTTGTCTACATGTTATCGTGCTTTTTTAGTTACTTTATCTAAACACATTGAACCTTTTACATATGCTCAAGCTATGAATTTTGATAATTGGCATAAATCCATGGTTGAAGAATTAGACGCTTTAGTTAGTAATAATACCTAGACAATTGTATCATTGCCACCTAATGAACATACTATAGGGTGTAAAAGTTGAAAACAAATGCTCATGGTAGTGTTGATAGATTTAAAGCTAAGTTAGTTGCTAAAGGGTATAGCCAAAAGGAAGGTTTTGATTACACAAAAACTTTTAATCCAGTTATTAAACACACTTCTGTTCGATTTTCTTTTTTCTTTTTCTTTTTCTTTTTTTTTGGCTACTACCTATAAATGGCATATACATCATATGGATGTGCACAATGCTTTCTTAATGGTGATCCATTTGAAGAAGTTTACATGGATATCCCACAAGGATTACAAGTTTTTACAAATAAGAGTAGTCATGGACGATTAGTGTATCAATTCACTAAGTCATTATATGGCTTGAAACAAGCTTCTTGGCAATAGAATGCAAAGCTCACATCTTGCTTACTGTTTAATGGTTTTAAACAATCACGCAGTGATTAGTCTTTGTTTACTAAAGGTTCGGGTGAGGATTTCATAGTTGTCCTTGTCTATGTTGATGATATTGCTATTGTTAGCAAGAATATTGCAGTGGTTACTGCTTTCAAGCAATTTTAGCAACTCAATTCAAGGTAAAAGATTTAAGTGAACTTAAATACTTCATAAGGCTTAAGTTGGTACGATTGGATAAAGGTCTCTTTTTCTCTTAGTGTAAGTTTGCCTTAGATCCACTCACTGAAATTGGTTTTCTTGCTTTTAAAGCAATCACAAATCCAATTGTGGTTGATCATAAGTTGTCTCGTATGATGATTCTACCTTGGCTGATCCCATTACTTATTAGTAAATTGTAGGAAAGTTGCTTTATTTGTTGATTATATGACCTAACATAGCATACTTAATTCATCTTTTAAGTCAATTCAAGGATGCTCCTCGCCTTTCACATCAGTAAGCTTTGAGATTGTTACAATATATTAAACAAAGTCTAAGACAAGGTTTATTTTTTGTTGTTCATTTGGATTTTACTTTGCATACATATAGTGATAGCGATTGGGATGGCTAACCTCATTATAGGTGTTCCACCACTAGATTTTATATGTTTTTCAGCACTTATCTCATTAGTTGGAAGTCTAAGAAATGGAGCACTATCTTACGAAGCTTAGTTGAATTTGAGTATAAGGCTCTTGCTACTATTACTTGTGAAATCATGTGGTTGTTGACCTTATCGCATGATTTTCAAGTTGATTGTAAACTACCTATTTAAGTGTTTTGTGACAATCTACTTTGCATATTGCATGGAATCCTGTTTTCCATAAGAGAACTAAACCTTTAGAGATGGACTGGCATTTTGTACGTAATAAGTTGATTGAAGGATTGGTTTTGCCTATCTATGTACCCAACAAACCTCATATTGTAGATTTGTTCACTAAAGGCTTACCTTCTTAATTAGTTTCAATTCTTTTTGCATAAGATGGTAGTGATCAATATTTATTCTCACTCTCCATCTTTTGTTGTGGGTGGCGAGGTGGGGTAGGGTGTTGGTTGTGTAGGTGTTAGATTTATCTATATTTTTCTTAGTTGCATGGGTGGCACGTGCTTTCTCGTTATATAAGTATGACAGTTGTTGTAAATATTTTAGCTTAACTGAAATAACAAGTCATTTTCCATAACTATCTTTACTCTTTCTCTCTCTCTCTCTCTCTTGTCTCTTTCATCTTCTTCTTCCCATACTAATTCAAAGAACTCATAGAACATTTCCTTTCATTTTTATCATAGAACATGAAAGTTTCATCCTCTATAAGACATTGAATGGGGTGGAAATGGACAATCCATCCACTTAAGATCATTCATTGAGATAAAAAATGGACATATCAACCCTTTAAGAATGCTAATTGCATAGGAAAATGGCAATTTTCATCTTCCCAATACATTACTTAAGTGGATTCACTCTCTTTTTGGTGAATAATTCTTATTTTGATCTTAACATAAGGTCAGAGTTTCCAATAAGAGGCAAATAGTAATGACGATCATACAAGAATAACAACAAAATAACAAACTTTTACAACAAAATGGAAGGAAAATAACTAATTAGATTAGTGCCATATCATCAATTTATATACTTAATTAATCTACCACATATGGATTTTTCTTTCTTAACTAACCTTTTATAGAGTTCAACCTACTCATTTTCTTCCCACCAAACCAATTCTCACAAACATTATTATATAAATTTAGAAAAAAAATAACATAATTACAAACACACGTTAAAGTATATGAGAGAAATAAGTTATAGTACATACTTGAAGGCTTCTTGAATAGATGACATTAGTGAATTTTAGAATACGAAAACTTTGTGTGAACAATTTCTATTGATTCTTGAAGAAACTGGTTGTGCTCTAAGTATGGTATGAGTAGGTTGTGCTGGATTATTATAGGCTAACTTGATGCTAAGAGGTCATCATCCTCTACCAATATAGGGAAATATATATATTGTAACACCCACTTGCATTTGAACCTTTATTTTTTAATTTAGACACTTAAACTATTAAATCTTTAAAACAAACCTTTTTAGACCCTCCCTTACTAAACCTTTACTTTTGAAATTAAACACTTAGATCGTTAAATCTTTGAAAAAATGTGTTTAGACCATCCCTTGCTAATTTGTCCTTAAATAATTTAATATAAAATACTAATATTGTTTTTTACTATTTTATGAGGAGTAGAATGTTTATTAGGGTATCAAAAAGCCTTTTTTAAAAAAAAATAATAATAATTTGATGATCTAGATGCTCAATTTTAAATGTAAGAGCGATAAATGTGCATAAAGGAGATACAGGAAGATGTATTTGTAATTTGCATAAAAAAGGTAGTTGCCTGTGAATCTAAGTTTAAAAAAATAGTCATAGCTCCATTTAATTTGAAGGACATGGATCCATAATAGTTAGATCCATTCATTTGAGTTATTAGTTTTGTTTTTGCAAAATTATTTTAGGCTGTTGTATAGGCATTCTAACTTCTAAAGTAGTGCTCCAATATATTAAAATAATAAGTACCCAAAATGTTCTTTTCACTTGTAGGAAAAAGCTGAAACTTTTTAAATATATCAAATTAAACTATATAGAAAGGAAAGACAACCATGTTACTGACACATTAGAAAGAATGGCTTAAACAATGCTAGAAGAAAAATGTTATCATTTGATTCTATGTATTGCTTATATTTCTCTTTGGTTGAAAGATGTATCTATATATGACTATGTAAAGGAGAAATTTGCTAAGGGGTTATGGTTTAGTGGTAGTTGATAAAAGTGAAAACAAAAGGAATTGCACAATTGAAGATGACAAAATAGAAAAATATAGAAAGCTACAAAGTATAGTAGAAACAAGAAAGACGAAAGAGGATGAAGGCTAGAAGCTTTAATTGTTAAGTTTGTTAAAATGGTTGGTTCATCTATTAGACTCATAGTGATTAATATTTATACAAGACAAAACTACTTGTGTACAAAATAGTGCAAATAACAACATGTATACTAAGCTGAAAATTTAGTTTTTCTCTTTTCTTAATTCAATTTATATTAAGTTCAACCTACCCATTGTAAATCTCTTAACTAAGCAAAGAAAAGGTTTTTCCTTTTAATAACTTTTTGAAAAAAAAAAAAAAGGAGTCACCACCCGATCGAAATCATGAGAAAAGTGAAATTAGGACCATAGGTAAATGGGTTTGTAAAAAATACTTTAAGAAAATAGAAATAAGAAAGTTTTAGATTTGAATGGTAACTTATTAAAACATAAAGTTTTTTATAAAATATTTCCATGAAATTGCTTAATGGGCTTAAAATATGTTTTTAAATAAATTGGACATTTTATTATATTTTATAATTTTTTTAAAGAAAGGGGAAAAAAAAATTTTTTTTTTTTAGTTTAGGCTATCCTAAATACCTTAATACCCACCAAGTGATATTAAGCCCATGTAGCACTCAATTTAATAAAATTTTAAGTAGTTGGTTTATTCTATTTTTGAAAGCTCTCTTTTCACTTTAAGTTTATTACATTTTATTAAGTTAAAAAAAAAAAATCCAGCCTGCTCTTTGAAAAATTCTAGAAAACTCCTAAATTTTGAAAAGAGCTCATTTGTTATTTTTTATCTATGGAAGAGAAAATAATTTTTTTTGGAAAATACCCATCTTTAATTGAAAATATTATTAAAACCCACAAGCAAAATTAAAGTCAAACATGCCATAAATTATTAACATTCAAAAGAATACAAAATTAACCATTTCACAAAAAATAAAAAAGAAATTGAATTTATTACTAAACTATATTATTCAACACAAATTATTATGCCAACATGCAAAAATCAACATAAACATATTAATAATAAAAATTTACTAACTAACACTAACATATTAAAATTTTTTTATGAAAGCACCCATATCATGTTATTGAAAAGAACTATTATAAACATATTAGTAAAATAAAATCTAATAGACTATCAACAGTTAACATAACATATTAATAATTTATTAACATAACACTAACATAATCATGCAATAAAAAAAATTTATTACAAACACGTAAGGAACATGGAAACAAACTAAAACAAGATCAAAACATGCTCAACATCAATTTTTATTTTTTTAGAATATTCATTCTTTTCTTTTTTTTTCAATACAAATGATTGACATAAAAGCAAAAGGGAAAGAACTTACCTACATAGTAGTTAAAATGCAACCAGTTCAATGGGTTTCCAACCGATTCCTAAGGTATGGTTAGTGGCATTCAACTCTTGAAACCTCTACGCTAATTTATGAAAATCTTGTGCTTTCACTCTTCAATTTCCTTAGAAAATTTAATTTAGCAAAAAAACGTACACAATATAGTTTTTCTTTAAATTTCTCCTCAAAATTGTTCAATTTTCTACAAAATTGGATGAAATCAAAGTATAGGCTTTGTTTGTAAAGATGCGTAAAATGTTCCTAAGAAATTTCTTAAATCGATTTTCTTTATAGTGCAAGAAATCAAAGAGATCAAGTGGATTGTGCACTTGGAATATCCTGATATGAGAAACTAACATTATAGCTTTCTAAAGGGATTTATAATTCATTTCGAATGTTTTTTATACTTCGAATGCATGGAGGAGGTGCTTCTTTATAGCTTAATGCTAAGACTCCTCCCCAAGAAACTTTCATTATTGATCAAGATTCAAATTTTATTCATTAGTGGCACACAGGTTCATTTTTTAAAATAATCTTATTTTGGCAAAAAATTATCATGATTTTATGGAAGATATAGGGAAATCAATTTTTATTGTGGTTTCACTGTTGCATCGATTTAATACGGATTATTACAAAAAAATCTACTTAAACTACTTATTTTATTAATAGTATACTAAATGAGTATTTACTAGACACTCAATTTTGTTGTTTTTATTTCTCCCAATTCCCTTAATTATAATTTACAAAATGGACTTTCCCAAATAAAAGGCTTCCCAAGCTTTTGCTTCTAAATTTTTAATTAACAAAAGATACATGAAATTAGATATACAAAATCAGGCAAGTAGCCGTTTTTATGTACAAAGAAGCTACCAAGAGTGAAAGGAGAAAAAAGGTACGGTCTTTTGACACAATCAAACTAAGTGCCATGTGGCGCCTAATGACCAGCCTACATGAGCCACGTAGCTCCATATGTCCACACACTTGACACCATGTAAGCATCATGTGGCGAAAAATATGGTGCCACTAGGCATATTTGGATCTCGATATGCAGCAACCTATATGGATGCCACATGTCACTCCTCCCCTTCTTCTTCTTCTTCTTCTTCTTCTGTTTTTTACTTTTTTTCTTTTGCCTTTCCCTGATTCTCCTTCTACCTTCTAATTATTTGTCGTTCCAATTTATTTCCAATCTTTTCTTTTTTTTTTAAATAAAAAAAACCCGAAATAAGATCCCATTGATTCTTCGACTTCTAAAAAATCACATTACACCTTTCAAGAAAATGCAAAGTCTAATAAGTATATGTTTAAAATATTTTCAAAATTTATCCCATTTGACCTAATTAGAAATTAGATTTTTACCTATGTTATCCTTTTATGGAAAATTTAAAAAGGCTATAAAATACTCATTTTAAATCCAATTAAGACAAGATTTGAGGTCACTATCTCCTTAAAAATTGTACTTTTAAAGCAGTTCAAACCGGATCTTAAAAATTGGTTTTCAATAAATACTCATTTTTATTCGAGATTCCTAATTAGATAAAATTGGATATGATAATTTTGATTCTAGAAGTTGTTTTGGATCTTATAAAGTTATTTCTACCTCGAGCTGACCTAGATTAACCACCCCACGACACTTTTTTATGGTTTTTTATCTTTTACTTTTTTGGGATTTCTTATTTTTTTTTTAATTTTTTAGTCTTTTCTTGATTTTTCATTTTTTAGGTATATTTTATTCTTACTAATTTTTTTTTATATTTTTCAATTTTTTTCATTTTTCATATTTTTAGCATTTTCCAAAAAAATAAGGGACTATAAACTAGGAGTATACTTAGATATAACAAAAATGGGATATCTACAAAGACTAAAAGAAGACTCCATTTTTGCCCTTGTAGGATCAAGAGAGTTTGAAAAAAAGAAATTGCCGATGGTATCATTTGAGAGGTGAGAAGAGTTTCTAAGTGGGCTACGAATAAATCGGGCTTCTTTTGCAAGCTATCGATCGAGAGAGTTGGAAAGAGCTCCTTGCAGTTCATCTTAGCAAGACCCTTTTGAAAAAATATTCCTTCCTATGGCCATCTAAGAGATGAAAAAAGCTCCGTATGGCCTATCTTAGCAAAACCTTTTGACGAGATATTCTTTCCTAAAAGGGACAATGACACTAAGGCTATCTAATGGGCGAAAAAAGCTCCTTGTAGCCTATCTTAATGACATCCTTTGTTGAGATATTCTTTCCTAATGGGAACGATAGCACTGAGGCTATTTGAGAGAAGGGCTTCTTGCTGTTTATCTTAATGAAACCCTTTAGTAAGATATCTTATCTTAAGGAAATGATGACACTAAGGTTATCTAAGAGGTGAAAAGGGCTCCTTGCAATTTATCTTAAGGGAACACTTTATCAAGATATTCTTTCTTAAAGGGAATGATAGCACTTTGGCTATCTAAGGGTAAGGTTCCTTGCGATCTATCTTAAAAAGATCCTTTGGTAAGATATCCTATTTTAACAAAATGATGGTAATGAAGCTATCTAAGGGGCAAAAGAGCTCCTTGTGATCTATTTTAACGAGACTATTTGTTGAGATATTCTTTCTTAGATGGAAAGCACTAAGGCTATCTAAGGATAGGGCTCCTTGTGATCTATCTTAGTAGAACCCTTTAGTGAGATATCCTATCATAAGGAAATGATAGTACTAAGGCTATCTAAGGAGTGGAAAGAGCTCCTTGTGTTCTACCTTAATAAGACCCTTTTAAGAGATATTCTTTCCTAAAGAGAAAGATAACATTAAGGCTATTTAAGGAGCAGAAAAAGTTCCTTATGGTCTATCTTAACAAGACCTTTTTGTCAAGGTATTCTTTCTTCAAGGGAATAATAACATTGAGACTATTTGAGGGTAAGGCTCCTTACAATCTATCTTAGTGATGCACTTTTGGTGAGATATCATATCCTAAGCAAACGATAGCATTATGGCTATCTAAGAGGTGGAAAAAGCTCCTTATGATCTATCCTAACAAGATTTGTTGATGAGATATTCTTTCCTAAAAGGAATGATAATACTAAGGTTATCTAAGGGGGTAGAAAGAACTTCTTGCAGTTTATCTTAACAAGACCCTTTATCAAGATATTCTTTCCTAAAGAGAGAGATAGCACTAAGGCTATCTGAGTATAAGGCTACTTACGATCTATCTTAGTGAGACCCTTTGGTGAGATATTATATTCTAAGGAAATGATAGCATTAAGGCTGTTTAAGAAGTGGAAAGAGCTCTTTACGGTCTATTTTAGTGAGATCTTTTGACCAAATATTCTTTCCTAAAAGAAATAATAACAATAACACTAAGACTATCTAAGGGGTAGAAAGAACTTCTTGTAGTCTTTCTTAATGAGACCTTTTGTGAGATATTCTTTCCTAAAGGGAACGATAGCATTGAGGCTATTCGAGGATAGGACTCCTTACGGTCTATTTTATCAAAACTCTTTGGTGAGATATTCTATCCAAAGAAAATGATGGCATTAAAGCTATCTAAGGGGTAGAAAAAGCTCCTTATGGTCTATCTTAACGAGACCATTTGTTAAGATATTATTTCTTAATGGGAATGATAGCACTGAGGCTATATAAGAGTAAGGTTTCTTGCGGTTTATCTTGGTGAGATCCTTTGGTAAGATATCCTATCCTAAGGAAATGATAGCACTAAGGCTATCTAAGGGGTGGAAAGAGCTCTTTGTGAACTATCTTAGCATGACCTTTTGTCGAGATATTCTTTCTTAAATGGAACAATAGCATTAAGGCTATTTAAGGGTAAGGCTTGCTATGTTCTATCTTAATGAGACCATTTGGTGAGATATCTCATCATGAGGAATGATAGCACTTGGGCTATCAAAGAGATGGAAAGAGCTCCTCGTAGTCAAAGCTCTTATGAGATATCTTACCCTAAAAGGCATTTGATGGGTTAGGGCTATTATGAGATATCTTACCTTAAAAGGAATTTGATAGGTTAGAGCTCTTGTGAGATATCCTATCCTAAAAGGAATTGAATGTGACTGGTTAAGGCTCTTATAAGACATCTTACCAAAAATGGCATTTTAATGGGTCAAGGCTTTTAGGAGATATCCTACCTTAAAAGGTATATGATGCCCTAATAGGACAATGATCCATAACTTTTTTTAAAAAGGATAGCTAGTACCTTAAAAGGCTAGCAATTTGAAATTTTCAAAAGGACAGACAGCTTTCCACCAAGCAAGCGATCTAGATAATAGGATAATGCTCCACTAAGTAGGTAATCTGGATATTTTAAAACAAAATAGCACTCCACTTAGCAAACAATCCATGGGAATTTAGAATAGGACAACACTTTATTAAGCAAGCGATCCATGGGAATTTCATAATAGGATAGTGCTCTACTGAGCACACAATCTTAAATTTTTCAAAAGGATTTTTTAGAAGAAATTTTAGGTATTTAGAATGGGGTTAAACTTATTCGACCCAATCAAAGGGAGGAACAAAAATGACCTTGAGTGTTTATTGGAGAGAGAATACTTTTGAATCTATGATCTAACTTGTATGGATGGGTTAATTTTCGAGGGGTTAAGTTTCGATCAAACATAGAGGATTTGTTAGAATAGATAAAATTGACCACTAGAGTAAATATCTCAAAATGAAGAAGACATAACTAGAGAATATTTGCAAAGATTTGGCCATTGAAGCCAAAACTTAGCTATTGAGCTAACTATTAGAGGAGATGACTCTCTAAAGGTAGATAGCCACCTAGATTAGGCCTTATGAGAAAACCCAAAAAGACCAATGTTTGAGAGCAAAAAGAATAAAAGGTTCCTCTAACCTCTAAATTATTTTGAAATTATTTCATCTCTCTCTCTCTCCTTTTTTTTTTTGAGAAATTTTTTTTTTAGGAAATCAATTTCTTTTTTGAATTGCTAACAATTAAGATAGCCTTATGGACTTTAGAGATTGCTGATAGACGATGGGCTTATCCTATTACTTGATAGTCATTTGCTCTGTTACATCCTCTAAAGCTCAAGCTTGTGCCTAGAAGTCTTGGTTAATGGGTTAAAATAACCTCTCGAGGAACTTAGTATTCTCTTGTTTCTTTTGAAGGATCCCATCACTATATCATTGAATTTTTAAGTCTTATCATAGCTTCTTTTGATGATATTTTTATGCGTATCACTCTTATGAGTCTTCACATAGGCTAAATGACCTTTTTAGATTGTGAGTCTTCACATCTTCTTATCTGGGAATAGGTATCCTACTCATTTAATCATCTAGTCTAGGAACTTTCTCACTCTCTTGGTTTAGATTTCACTCTTGACTTTGGATTCCAAAAATTATCGTCTATCTTACAAGTGATACGCTTTGGTCAATTAGCTAAATCTTTTTTGAACTTATAATGCAATATGAGCTTTTGGTTAATGGTTTCAAAAGGATTAATGAAGGGGCCTATTTTGAAAGAATTGTCTTCTTAACTTGGGTTTATATGTCAAGAATCTTTAGGAAAAACTAAAATGGGCCTACCCTAGTTTCATGAACAATTCTTAACCAAAGATCATCCTATCTCTTTAATCAGAAGAGCCTCCTAAGGGGTAGTGTTGTAAGAAGGCCCTCAAGCTATAAGTCTCATTTTTTGTTGTTGATGAGCCTAAGCTTCTTTAGACTTTAAAAGGTGTCCTGAGATTTTGAACTTTAATCACCTTTTAATGCTTGTTTCAAACTTATTTCTCTTGTGTTGCTTTTTTATTAAACAAGACATCTTAATGCATCCTTTTTCTCTTTTTTCTTTTGTCTTCTTCTTTTTTTTCCTTTTTTTTATTCTTTCTTTTCTTTTTGCATTTTTCTTGATATTCTCTCTTTGGCTTTTCCCTCTCTTTTTGTCACTTTTTCTATTCTCTCTCTTTGTTTCCTTTTACTCCTTTTAGGCTTCTTCTTGTGAACTTTTAATGAAGGTAATTGCTTCTTACTATGGAATCAAGGCTCTTCTTCCTTTTAAAGGGAATGCATTATTAATGGTAAGAATTATTCATGAATTGATATGACTAAGATAAGCACAAATTAGTTTATCCTTTTTCTCTTGATTAATGACCCTAACCTCTTAATTGTCCCATTGTAGGGTAGTTCTTGACAAGGTTTAATTTTGAGAGATACATCTTTATAGGGCTTAAATGGGCTTACAACAGATAAATGTGTTTGGGGTAATAAAACAACTACTTACAGTCATTGCAACTTGCATATCAAGTTCAACATAAATCTCCTTTAAGGAATGAATCTCAATTTCTCAAATTGATGTTGCTCAACTCTCAAATGTGTTTAGGGAAAGTATTTTGGACTTAGTTAGCCTTTTTCCATCCTAAACTCTTCAATTAGTAGGATACGTTTACTTGTTGGATCTTCAATCTTCCTAAAAAGTGCCCCACATTGGATGCCCCTAACTTAATGGATGTATGTGCCCTCATATTCATCTGAAAACTCATTTGCCTTAGAACTAGTCATTAAAGTTTGATCTCTTGATCTAATCGAAATGCCCCCTAATTGAGATGGGCTTATTAACTTGGTCATATAACTGCTCTAGAAAGATTCAATAATTTAGACTTAATCAACTGTCTTTTAGGTTTGTTACTTTGAATGGGATTGGTACGACCCAATCTCTTTAAACTTCACAAATGCCCCCTTCATTTTCTCATGATTAGTAGCCCCTTAAGAAATAAGGAGACAGGCTTTAGTTGTTTTTTTTTTTCTTTATAAAATGGATAAGATGGGTTTGTTAGGGTCTGGAGTAAGCTGGAAGGTCTTTATGTCTATTTAAGCTTTTTAGGTTGGAGTGGGTAGGAAGATCTTGTTTGAGATTATTAAGCTTTTTATTGGGTTAGGGATTCTTTTTGGATCAAGCTTCCTTGAAGGATTGATGATAGTATTTTTAGCTTACTTAATGGATTGATGATGGTATCTAGGCTTAGCCTTATTAAGGATGGGTTTATCTCCACTATTCTTAAGGGTTGTTCTTAGTAAGCCTTTTGAGTGGATGCCCATTTCTAATGGGGATCCCCTTTTGTCCTTCATCATCAAATGTCAATGGTCTTTTGGCTATTGGCTTCATGGACCAAGTTATTTTTCCATTCGATTTAGAGTAAATGACCATAAGCAATTGGTTGGGTTAGTCTACTAAAAAGAAACTATGAAACCCTATGAGGAGCTCCTATATGTTAGCAAAACTATTTTTTCCTTATTTTTTACTTTTGTAACTTTTTTTAAAACTTGCCTTTAATGAGCTAGCTAAGATCATGGAAGAAAGGAAAGTGGCTTGGCTTAAAATCTTAAAAGATGATTGAAGAAGGAAAATCATCTTGTAAGACTAGCTTAAAACCATAAAAGATGATTAAAGAAGAGAAAGCGCATTAATGGGGTAGCTTAGAACCACAAAAGATGATGTAAGAAGGGAAAGCACCGTGTAGGATGGCTTAAAACCTTAAAGGAAATGTAAGACGAGACAATGCCTTATATGCTAGCTACAATCCTAAAAGATTATTGAAGAAGGGAAAGCATCCTATGGGAGCTAGCTAAAGCCCTAGGAAGAATGGTGACTATTGGAAGTTACAAATCTTAGGGAAAGTGACAAACTTAATTGTGACATGACTGACATGATAGCTAAATCAATAAGATTGAACGTAATGCTATAAATGAGTGAAAATTGCTAAAGTGACAACTATTGAAAAACTATAGAAAAATTTAAAGAAGGAATCAAAGTTTACTCTTTCTTTTTTGTTCTCATTTTTTCCATTCTCTTTTTTTTTTTTTTTGATAATCCCTAACGTGATCAGAACTATAGTCAAAGGTATTAATTTTTTAAGGGAGCAATTACTATTGACAAATTAAAAGGAGATGATTACAACTTAAGGAAAGGATAAATGGTAAATAAGTAATGTTTTATTTATTTTTTCTTTAAATTGACCTTTTTTATTATAATATTTACAAGACACTTCATGTTATAGAAATATTATTTACAGGGAGACCTAATGAAAAAGGATGTTATCAAGGAGAAAATAATCCTGTTAGGACCTAAAGGGGGGCTAAGTAGGATCACCCAAAAGTTTTATATCATGCGTACACTAATGATACAAAAACTACCTTATAAGTCAAAAATTGAAAACTCTAATTAATTAATCACTAGGGCTTCTGATTTTTCAATTTATTAACTTATCATAAAATATAAATAACTATAAATATTCAATGTTCCACGATCCATTAGAATTGTAGAGAATCAATACCTCTTACTAAATAATAAAATAGGAAAAACACATCTTAAAGTTGTAAAGTTTAATAAGGTTGCAAAATTTTAAATAATATGCATTCATTATACAAAATATTCTAAACTAACTATGCAAGCTCGTTACTGTTTCTAACTTCTCACACATCATTCACTAATTGCACTCTACACTTGGCTCTTGTCCCAATTCTAGCTAAAGGTTACTTAGAAAAAAAAACTAAAGGGGAATGAGCAAATCACAGCTCAGTGAATTCATTCATTCTTCACCACTACCGTTCAAGTAAGTTATCAAATATTATTAGCATACATGTGTGTCTATCAATACACAAAATGAGATCACATACGATGAATGCAAACAACACATCCATGAGAGTCATAAACCATGGAAGGTATAGATTTATACCACCTACATGTCGATTATCCCCTATACTTATTTATACAAAGCACTTCATCTTACCCGCATGAGGTTGCCTATGAGATACCATCCCTCGAAACAACACTTGACTATTACTCTAATTAAGAAAGGAATACCAATCAAATAGGTAGATCCCAACTAAGGCCATCTACTATCCAAGGCCCTACAAGCTCAACATCAATAAATGATATCCATGGCCTAACAAGCTCCATCATTAATTAATCATATCTAAGGCCCTACGGGCTCAATCATGTAGGTACTCTTGCCATTAATTAAATAGATATGCTCTATTAGCTTTGCCTCAATAATAAAAATATCATCAATGAGCATTACAAGGCTATGTAGAAATTGTACAAAAATCTTTTATAAGACTGAAAAAAAAAAGTTTCCAAAAACACTTTTCTCACTCTATTTCAAAAATTGGTAAAGCTAGCATTCTCCGTAAACATACAAGCATAGACATGCGATGAATATAATTAGTTATTTTAGCTAAATATTTTTATTTACCAATTTAAGGAGGTGATTACAAGGATGATAGCACATAGAACAAAACAATCACTTAAACAAATAAACAATAGCAACTAGTAAAACAACTAGCAATTGTCAAGCATAAGCAAATAGTAGATCATTAAAACTCCTTTGCTTGGATTAATGCTCACTTTATATATCCTTAGGATTTCTAGAACTTGACAATCGAGTTACTTAAAAGATAATAAGATTTGTAATTATTTGGAAAAGCTAAGTTTCTCTGTTAACTAAATGTCTATTGTAGTTTGCCTAATTTCTCATTATAATCCAAGCATAGCATGAACATTGTTTAATTTATTTATTAGGATAAATGGGAAATATTATTTTACCACATGAGTAATAATATACAACTTAATAATTACTATATGAGTTCAAATTATCCTACTATTTGTAAATTTTGTATTATTATATTCTTATATTATAATTTGATTGTAATATTTGTGAGAAGTGAAATAAGATAGTAGTAACAATGAGATATCGCATAAGTTAGGCATATGAATTTTTAGAATTAGGTAGAAGACTTGAGATTATATTATTAACTTAATGACCTGATTATTAAAACCTTACCCCAATCATAGTGTATTATTATTATGAGAACTTATTGTGTGCATACGTGTTCATATATATAGTCAGTTTTAATTCTTATAGGTGTATGATCCTATATCATCATCATCATCATGATTATTGTGATCCTTATTATTATTATTTCATAATACTATACTATGGTCATTAAATTTTTATAGCTTTGACCATTTATACACATTGAAGTATATCTTCTTCAAAATATTTAGGCGTTAAGCACATATGTAGATGCATATATATAGAACAATAACTTTCAAAATAATTTTGCATCATATAGTTTATTCCTTGTATGTACTTTATGATACATGTTTACTGGTTTCTCTTTTGTAGGAAATATATGTAGAGATATTTGTAAATAATTACATTTGAGTATTTATATATTTATCTGGGGTTTTATCCTAATTATGTACTTTTAGGACCAAATTACTTAAATAACTCAGTCATTTTACTAATACTCTTTAGTTCTCTTAAATCTTTAATCGTGCATAACTTTTTTTCTTTTTAAAACCAATTTTTATGATCTTATAGTTAATTTTTATCATTTTCTAATGTACTTTCACGTAATAAGGTCTGTTTTGAATGTTTTAACTCACATTTTCTAGTATAGGCTGGATTAGTTGTGAATTTTACCATTTTAGACCCAATCACTTTCTAATAGCTATTTATGGGTTTTTTTCAGTAATTTTATTAATTGGGCTTCAACTAAATTTTATTAATGAAATTAAAATTATGTGAGCCTAACTTTTACCTATTTTATTGTTATTAGGCCTAGTTAAAAATTTTATGCTTTCTTATTGGGCTTTTCATGTTAATTTCGAATTTAAACTTAAATCAAGTTTGTTATAATAATTAGTGGGCATTCTAAATTTTTGTTTCGACCTGAATAATTTTATTAAAATTTATATTTGCTATTTTCTTTTTCCTTTTTGGGTTGGATTCTTATGTGATAACCCTAAATGGGCTTTTCCTTCAAATCTTCCAATTTAACACTTTAAGGGACAAATTTATTTGTTCATCTTTTCTTATATTTTTAATTAAACCAAAATTTTAGTTTATAACTTTCCCCTTACCAAACGTGATGGTTGGCTCCTTTATGGGCTTTTAGGTCCATTTTATTCCATCTCCACAAATTGACACATTTAGGCCTTAAATTCCTAATTAATTTAATTCATCTTATTATAATTACTCTAAACAATTCTCAAAAATTAGTGTACATGAAATTAATATTTATATCTAGATTTTCAAAGCTAGACATGGGGGATTTGTAGGGACTTCTTGTAATAAACATTTTTGTATATTTTACTAGTTATGATATAATTTTATTACATATTGGGTTATAAAAATAACTAAATAAAGAAAAATAATTTAAGATCATACAAATATGCATTCCATATATATATATATATAACCTTTGTTGTTCAATTTTGAGAAAAAAAAGAAATACATTTATATAAATTTATATATATGGTATTTTCGAAAAAATATATATATATATATACATAAATATACATATTTTTCATGTACTTCTATTTTAAGCAAAGAAAAATAAAATAAAAAAAATCCCCACAAATTTTTGTGCCTATGTACTCGTGTATGTATATATATACATTTTACAACTTATTACTAGGTTTTAAGAAAATAAATATACATATGTATATATTTATACTTTTCTAAAATATATGTATATATTTATATATATACTAATAAATACTTCGCATTACACAATATTACTTGACTGGAAAAACAAAAATAAGCTTAGGAGACTAGTATATTAAACTTTCGATTATATTCATGTACATATACATTATACAAGTATTGATGCATTTCTAGGAAAATAAAATACATAATCATCACCTACTTCATACTCCTATACTTTACATGAAAAGTGGAAATCCTAATTACAAAATAGCTAGCACATTCCCTCTAACAAATATTACATGATGGTGTTGAAATACAAAAAAAAGGAAAGGACTAAAAGAAAATAAAAAAGAAGGTGGTTTAAAGATGAGAAAAATAAGGTGTACTCTTATTAAGGCTTACAAAGGAGCAATTGAAGGGCTTGTAGGTGACTTCCACTTTGTTGTTCCTAACTCCTTGAGGTCTTCTTTTGCTTGCTAAGTGCTTGCTAGAAATATGTGTGAAGATATAGTATATTGTGAGGTGTAGCAATGGAAGCAAACCAAAGGAAAAGAAAAGAAAAGAAAAAAAAAAAATGGAAGGGAGAGGCGTTTGTTGCATTGGTTAGGGTAGAGAGGGGCTTTTGCATGATGAAGTTTGGAAGAAAAGATGAAAGAGATTTTTCTTGTATTTGGGTTTGCATCTGATGGAAGAAAAGTGGAGTGGGAAAGTGGGTGATTTGACTAGTTTTTGTCATTATGGGATTGCTCGTATGGGTGGCCGCTCCTTTCATTCTTGTCTATCGAATTTGGAGGAAAAAATGGGGGCTTGTTGTCCTTTTAGATAATTAAGTAAAGAGGACCTAGGCTTAGGTTCATGATGGGGTGATTTCCAACTAGTTATGGAAGAGTTAAATTCTAAAGGAAAATTGGCTAGCTTAGTTAGTTTAGTTATAACATAAATTAATTATATTATACCTAATAGTGCATTGGTGAGACAAGGCTACACACATATACACACACATATATCTATATAATATATAATACAATATTCTACAATATATATCATATGATATATTAAACATGCATGGTAGCGTCACTCATATACACATATAAGAATATAAGATTAATTTTTGTAATTTATTAATTTATTATTTTACTTGGCTTAGTTTGTTTATTTATTGCTATTTAAAATTATCTATAATCATTCATTCACAATTTTACATGATTTTATGTATTTAGCGATAACTTTTTCAAACTAAGATTTTATTAATATTAAGATAAATTTTAAGGCTTAGAATCTTAGGGTTTAAGATTTAAAGTCTTTCTTCTTCTCTTTTCTTTCATTTTTTTTTTCTTAAGTTCGGGTTTAAATTATTGTATGTATGCGTATGTAGGATTTATGGGTTTTCCTAGACAATTATGGTTTTCAAATCATATATCAAGGTTTTTTATATTTGTTTTAGGTTTTAAAATAGATCGGCTTCAAAATTTTTGTGATTTTGTTGACTTAAGGAAATATTTATGGCACTTGAGCTTGACTTTATATCTAAAAAAAATGAAATTTGTGGGGCTTACAAATCTAACAATTCATAAGATAGCCTATTGTGGGTAAGGCTACAAAGGCAGTGAGAAAGACAATAACCTAAGAGAATTGGATTATTTACAGCTTAGGAAAAGGATATAGGTCTATTTTGTTAATTTTTTCTTATCATTTTTTTTTTTTAGTTTCTTTTTTGTTTTATGTTTTTTTTTTAAATGAACAATTACCTAACTGATGGGAAAGGTTGAATTTATTATAAGGGTGACAAAGCTTACTTCTAAATTTATAATGTGATGGATTAAAAGGAAAATATAGTGGAAAAGAAATTATAGGATTACAAATATTTACATAATAGGTTACAAATAATTGTAAAATTGCATGTTTACAACTCTTTGACCCTAAAAGGGGAATAAAGGCTCTCACTTTTGAGATTTTTCACTTTTTTTATTTTTAATTTTCAAAGAATCATTCACATGTTAAAAGATAAATAGAATTAATTTGCTAACCTGAGGGAAGAAATGACAATTGAAGATGCTAATAAGGTAAATGCTAATAAGAGGAAACAAAGGTATTAGTGACGATGAATACATGATGGTGATCTAATCTTATAAGTTTCTAACTTAAGGAAATGGTAAAGACATTTTGGTTTTTCTCTTAATTTTTTTTTTCAGCATTTTGTTTTTTTTTTAATTTTTTTTTTGTATTTCAAGACAAGTACTATGTACAAGGTGATCTAATCGAAGGGAAGGTAGTATCTTCTTACAAATGTGACAAGTCTTAAGGCAACAAATTGTAAAGGGGTGTTAATCTTATAGAAAGTAACAATTTTCTTTACATGGTTAACACTCATAAACAACTTATGAACATTAATTACAAAGGTATTAGACTTTAAGTCTATTATGAATATTCATTGTGGGGATATTTACAAAATGTGGCCAAACTTACAAGTAATAATCTATAAGGAGTGAGTAGAAAAAAATGATAGATGACGATTACTAGAAGGGTACTGCATTTTATTACAAGAAGGATAACTTGTTAATAACATTAGGCTATAAGGTTAATAATTAAACATTACAACTATCATACAATATTCAAGGGGGAAATTATTGGTTGTTGACTAATTTACAAGGTGATGGGTTTAAGGATATTTGTTATTTCAATGAATGGAAGCATATGGATGCAAGCCAACAATTTAATAGTAAAGTAGAAATTTACTTAATTTGTAGCTTTATCAATATTCTAACTATGTGTTTAATAAGCTGGACCCTTAGTAGGCTTGCCATCTTTTCATTGTTACAAAAAGGAAATAACCTACAACAAGCTATGGTACATAGAATATGCATAAAATTACAACTCTTTTATTTAATTACAAGATGCCACACAATTTTTCATTTGCAGTTTATGATCATGAGTGTAAAGGGTAGGTTCTAAAGGTTCTCAAGTTTTAAAGGCCTCACATGTATCATAGGCCAATTTGAAACTTAAGTAGGGTTGGCCCACTCGACCTCGAGCAATGTATACCACATCACTTATGACTTACAAAATAGCTTTCCCCTTTGAGGTTTTCAAGATGGTTTGAGTTTGACCACATCTATGCATACATTTTGTGAATGTAAACCATGTCTCAAAATTTATTAGGCCTATGGGCCCATTCTTTTTATATTTTACTCCTGCATCACTAAAATACAAGTTAGTACTACTATTTACAAAACACAAAGGGAGAAAAAAAAAACACAACTAAGAAATAACCAATCAAACAGAAAAAGCCAAATGATTTTATTTTTTTGCAAAATTAAGGCACAATTAATTAATTTATGGGCTTCTTTTATGGTTAGCCTACAAACCTTCTTTAGTGAAGTCACCAATCTATCAAGTTGAAAATTTATCCTAATCTAATTTATGTTGAGTCTAGTTCGCTTAATATAAATCTCTTAATCATGCTCAGAAAATGTTTTTTTTTTTAAATAAATTTTTGAAATAAAAAAGAGTCCCCACCTGATCAAAATTGGGGGAAAAGTGAAATTAAGACTCAAGCAACATAAGTAAATGGGCCTTAATTTCAGCTACTAGTTAATGAGTTTTCTAAAAAATGCTTTTAAAAAATAGAAACCTAAAAATTTTAGGTTTAGCTACTAAATTTTTAAAACACAAAGGTTTCTATAAAAGAACTCCATGAAATTGCATATTGGGCCTTAGATATATTTTCAAATAAATTGGACTTTTTATTATTTTTTATAAAACCTTTTTAAAAGAAAAAAAGAAAAAGGAAAAATAATTTTTTTTATTAGTTTGAGTTACTTGAAGTGCCTACATACTTGCAAAGCGGGATCAAGTCTACATATTTCTCAATTTAAGAAAACTTTAGTTGATTAGTTAATTTTATTTTTGAAAACCCTCTTTTCATTTTAATTTTATTACATTTTATCAAGATGAAAAATAAAACAATGTTTGGTTTGTTTTTTTGAAAAATTCTTGAAAACCCCTAAATTTTAGAAAAGAACCCATTTGTTATTTTTTATTAAAGGAAAAGAAAATAAATTTTTGCAAAAAAACCTAGGGATGAGTCGGTAACCCCATTAAATAGGGTACCTTTCTGGATCTTACTCGATTAAGTAAGTTCTAGGTAGGTATTTAAGGTCATAATATAGGTTTTGGGTAGTATTTTTCCAAAACATGTACTTATAGAGTAGGGTACAAGTATAAGATCAAGGTACTTTATACCTACCCTAGAACCTATATTATGAACTTGTATTATGAAGTATACAAAATACAGGTTCCAAGGTACCTTGTACCTATCTTGTAATAATAATTAAATAAAATTGATAAATAAAAAAAAATATCATTTCATTTGTATGGGCTTAAAAAAGAATAACAAAACACAACTCATGAGTTCCTTAAATTAAACTTGATGTCCTCATGTTAATCTCTTCCTCCTTAGCCTTTCTTTAATGCATTTTCATTCTACTCCATCTTCCTCATTTATTAAGTTTAACTCTACTAAAGTTAAAAAAGAGATAATCTATGTGAATCTACAATGTGATTATTACAAAATGAATGCTTTATATATATAAAGAATATTTTATATACTACTTTCGAAAAATTCATTCATAATAAAAAAAAAAAAAATTGGTTAGAGATTGTAAACCTCGCAAATTCCCTAGAATAAGGGTTATAAGTTAATAAGTTCTTCCAAAAGATACTCTTACTGTTGGCAAGATAACTACCCCTAAACCTGTGAAGCTAAGCTTAAACACCCTAATGCAAATCCCTAAAACCCTAAATGATAGTCTTAACCATAGTTTGACTTCTATACTCAAAAGCCATAAAATCCTATAAACAAGTACCAAAAACTAATGTTAACTCCCAAGGCCAACCTAATTTAACAAAATTAACCCCAAACCCCAATGGAAAAGAGATTAATAGTCGAAGTTTAGGAGAGTACCCCAAAAACAATAAAGGGTAATCTAAACAAAAAATGAATATTGGTATAGATAACCTTAACAATGAATTCAAAACTGTAAAATGAATACTATAGTCCTTAAATGAACCTTCGAATACTAAAATCCTAATTGAAATCCTAATACATGCAAGCCTTTAAATTGTAAAACCCTAATCTATAGTCGAAAACCCTAATCCAACTAGTGTATTCTAATTAAATAGTAAAACTATTCTTTAATTGAAGACGAATCACTTAATTGCCTTAAAACCCTAATTTACCCTCTAAAATTTACTCAAACAATAATAAATTGCCTCAATTCCTTAAAATAATTAGGCAAAATTACCCAATAGGCTTAATCAACTTAATTTGACACATTAAACCCTAAAATGCACCTAATTTGTGCCAAGTGTACTTGTAATTAAGATTAAAAAACTTAATTACACCTTAATTTGCTAATTAGGTTTTATATCATAATTAACTACAAATCAAGAATGATCAATCATAGGAAACCTAAGTAATAATATGAAAATATCTCCTTAAGAATATCAACGTTATACTAAGGAAGACAATATGAACCCAGTACACTTCCGATCCGGACTCGAAGTTAGATATAAGAATTAATAGATAATCCCTAAAACTGCTCAAGATATACTAATAAATCATATAATAATAAAATCCATAGATAAAATGATTGAATCCTAAATCATAAGTCACAAATCTTAAATAATAAGTCGAAAAACCCTAAAGAGAGTAAAATCCTAAAACCTTAATAGTACGTGTAAAACCCTAAAAACCTTAATACTTGGGAAACCTTAAAACGATTGGAAAATATTAATAGATTGAGTAAAACCTTAATTAGAAGTATAAAACCCTAATTCAACTAATAAACCCTAAGTATATCCCTAAATTATTTGCTAATTGCAAATAATTTCTCCAATCGCTAGGAGACCCTAAATCGCTAACCTCATATGTGATCCAAAAACCCTCATCGATCTCAAATAATAAAGGACTCTAACAAATAATGTAATATAGGTAAATGAACTTAATTAATGTGATAAAATATGGCAAGACTCTAGTTACACTCTAATTAAGCCTAAATTACTTAATTAAGTGCAATCACGATTAATTAGCTTAATTACCCTTTAATCCATCTACCAACTCTAACTATATCTTAATTAGTAGCAAGTCAAACTCAATTAAGAGCAAAAGACAAATGATTAATTGGGAATTAAAGGACACTTATCCTTAAGGAGACAAAATCTTCCCTTATTTGGTAAAAAGTAAACAAGGTACAATAGTACCAAGAGTGGACTATGTGTCCTAATCCCAAGATAACCACCGCTTGTCTTCTTTAATCCACCTTCAATATCTGCTATTTTACCCCTCTAAAACACTCATTTGACACCATTCTCACACATACAAAACCTTAGGAAGGACTCTTAAGAAACCCAAACAAAAATCAAAGGAAAAAGGGAAGAAAACAAAAGGAGCTGTTGAACCCTCTGCACACCTTAATGCCTTTTGGCCTTACTGCCACTACATGCCACCAAATGATAAGACATCACCACCAAAAGATCACACATATACCCTAGTTTCTTGTCAACAAAATTTGCATTCAAAGAAGTAAGTTTCAACTTCATTTTTTAGTAGAAAACTTAGAACTCGTGTAGGCTAACTTAAGGTAAAACTCACCCAACTTGACTTTCTTATTTACATAAGTTATACCTATGATATCTTGAGAGTTTAGGATTAGAAATACTAGATAAACATGTTATAATCTTATACATGTCGTTTTAGAGTTATATAATCACACCTTCATTCATGTACTTAGCTAATTTGTTACTTACACTTTAGAAGTATAAGAGATAGTTTTATATAGATAACTTGAAAAGATGTTAATAAAACTCCATGAAACCCTAAGTACCATCCATGCAACTCCCCCCATAACATGTATCTATCTTATTTTCACCATATTGTGTGATTTTATTAACTTAAAACAAGTAGAAATGTGATTGAAACAAGAAAACACACTAGAATAAGTATTGAATGGAAGAAGTTAAATGAAAGCCTAGAAGAACTCTACTTGACCACTACTTTCATGAAAGTTTCAAATATGTAAATTTTGATTTATTACCTTAATAACATGTTTGTTCAGTATTAAGTATGATTTATGATGTAATTAACCAAGTTAAGTAAGGTAATGATGACTTAATAGCCTAAACTAGTTAAGATGGTGATTAAGGCCTTAGGAATAGTATTAGAAACCCCATTACTAAAATGAACTAGATTTGAAACACTTAGTAAAATGGGTTATTTAGTAGGCCCATTAGGATATTTGGCTCATTAGAATAAGTTAAAATCAAATTTAGAGTCCTGGAATGCAAATTAGGCCTAACCTAGCTTAATTAGTGATTAAGGCTTTAGAAATATGATTAGAAACCCAATAAATGAAAAGAACCATATTTGAATCCTAATATAAAATGGACTTATCTTAAGGATTTTAGTAAGCTTAAGCCTAAAATCATAAGTACAGTCGAGTTTAAGGCCCTAAAAAGCAAGATAAAGCCAAAGGCCTTTAAAAGAACCAAGAGTAGAGCCTAATAACTTAGTGACCAAATCTGAACTCTAAATTAAAAAGCTCATAAAATAAAACATAAAAGGCTCGCTAAGTTCAAAAGCCCATTAAAGTCATCTCCTATAAGCCCCTTAGTAAGCAAAAGCCTTAAACTTAATAAAAAGGGCCCGTTTATGTTCATAAGAATAACACTAAAGCCCAAATTAAAAGTTATGTAATTTGATTAGAAACTTAAACTTCAAATATCTAAATAAAGGCCTAAAAGGTTAAATATAAGGCCCAACACCCAAAACTAAGCCTAAAGCCCAAAACTAAGCTTAAATCCTGAAGTAATCAAATTAACACCATTGACCAATGAACTTGTTTGGCCTAAAATGAATTTGTACAAGTCCAAACACCTCAAAAGGACTCCATCAAATAAAAGAACACTCGAAAATGATGAAAATCGACTATAAGAATGCGAAATTCCGACTTAAAATGAGAAAGTTATGACCAAAATACAAAATAAGCGAAATTAGAGAAACTATAGCGAGGCTAGCAAATAGATTAAGTTTAAGATGAGTCTTATTTACTTTAATTACCTTACTTGAGTGATTTAGGATATCAAGTTTGAGATACTAAAGACTATTGGGAATACTAGACTTCAAGGCTGAGTGAGTATACTACTCCCTATTTTACTTTGTTTTATGTTTATAGTTAGTATATTATCTAATTATATATAATAATTGAACTTGATGCATGTCGAGGTATATGGGAACATGTGTATGCCTGTTCTAGTTAACCTATGCTTGCAAAATATCTTAAGATATTTCAAACACCCTTATTTACTACATTAGAATGTAAGGTATTGCTAAATGAGTATTCATTAGACCTCCAATTTTGTTTTTTTTTTTTTTTCTCCCAATTTCCTTAATAATTATTTACAAAATGGACTTTCCTAAATAGGAGACATCTTGAGCTTTCATTTCTATTTTTTTTTTTTCTAGATTTTTAATCAATAAAAGATGCATGAAATTAGATATACAAAACCAGATAGGTTGCCATTTTTATTTGTAAAGAAGCTTAAACTTCTGTACATGATCAAGAATGGAAGGAGAAGAAAGGTAGGATCTTTTAACCTAATCAAACCAAGACACCACATGGTGCCTAATGACTAGCCTACATGGCGACATATGGCGAAAAAATATGGTGCCATGTGGTGTGTTTGGATCCCTACACATGACAATCTATATGCGTGCCTTGTTTCACTCCTTCCCTTCTCTTTGTTTTTTTCCTTTCTCTTTTTCTCCTTTCGACTTTTTGATTCCCTATCATTTCATCTTTTTTCCATTCTTTTCTTTCAAAAAAAGGTCTAAATAATATTCAATTGATTTTTTAACTTCTAAAAAATCACACTATGCTTTTTCAAGAAAATGTGTAGTTTAATAAGTATATGTTCAAAGGGAAAAGTTCAAAAAAGTCCCTAATATTTTACATTTTTTCAATTTAATCATCAATCTTTCATTTAGTTTATTTCAATCATCAACCTTTTCAAGTTATATCAAATAAGTCTCGTTGTTAACTTCCATCAAAGTTTCCATTAATGTTAGATATGTGGCGACATCTATTTGGCCAACATATAATTTTTAAATAAAAAATAACAAGATATTTATAAAAATAATAAAATATAGAAAAATAGGAAAAAGTTAGCAAAATAAATATAAAAATCTACAAAATAATACATATATATTATTTAGTAATATATATACATGTATACATATATTAATATTCAATTAAAAATAAATTAATATAAATCAAGAAAAAAAAAAAAAAAACTCAATGTTACCTTCTCTAGTGGTCGCCAGCTGCCTATTGTCCTTAGGGTAGCTAGAGTTGGCCAGATTTAGAAAGGGGTTGTGCAACCCATTAGTGGTTATGGGTAGGGGGTGCCTTACGTCCACCTAAAAGTTTAAAAAAGAAAAAAAAAAAAAGCAGAAACCTAATTGTGTTAAGATTGTGTCGTTGGCCTAGATTTTCATCTAATCAGTTTTGCATATTTATTATTATTATTATTTATTTCGATGGCTTAGGGTGGCTTCCCACCACCTATAGGGGGTCACATTATCCCCCTTGGGGTTGAGTAATCGCCAATGGCTAGTAGTAGGTTGTGACCCACTTCTAGATTTGCCTACTTCAACCACACCAAGGCTAAGGTACGGTTGGCAACCACCTATAAGGGGTCATACAACCTCCCTTTGGTGGTTACGAGACCAACCCCTAACCTTGGGATAAATGGAGTTAAGTATTTTTCTTTAATTTTTTTATTATTCTTGATTTATATTAATTTATTTTAAATTAAATATTAAAATATATACATGTATATAAATATATATTACTTAATAATATATATGTATTATTTTGCATATTTTATATTTATTTTTCTAACTTGTTTATTTTTTTTTTTGTATTTCTTATTATTTTTATGGATATTAGTTATATAATATATGTATTATTAGTTTATTGAATTAAACTAATTATTTGAATGAATGAGATTTCGCCACATGTCCATGCTAATGACAAAACTAATGGGTAAACTTTTTTATAATATTTTGAAAATGTTGAGGACTGAAATGAACTAAATAAAAAAGGTTAAGGATTGATTTATATATATATGTAAACATTATGGGCTTTTTTATGCTATTCTCATGTTCAAAATATTTTCAAAATATGTCTAATTTGACTTAATTAAGAGCTTAACTTTTATGCATGCTTGACTTTAATTCAAAATTTCAAAAGGCCATAATATGCTCATTTTAAATTTGATTGAAGCACAATTTGATGCTACGATTTCCTTAAAAATTGTACTTTTAATGCAATCTAAATTGAGTCAAAAGAATTGGTTTTCAATAAATGTTTATTTTTATTCAAGATTCCTAATTAAATCAAATCGCATATGCTTATTTTGATTCTAGAAGTCGTTTGTATCTTATGAAATTATTTCCACCTCGAGTCGACCTAAATGAACCATTACGCGACACTTTTTTTTTTTAATTTTTACTTTTTTGAATATTTTGGGTTTTCTTTTGTTTTTAATTTTTATTACATTTTGTCTTCTCTTGATTTTTTTTTCAATATTTTGGTATTTTTTATTCTTTCCTTTTTTTTATATTTTTCAATTTTTATGCATTTTTCATATTTTTTGCCTTTTAAAAAAAAAATATGGGATTCTAAAGTGCACTTAAGGGGGGTAGTGGTAAAAATGGGGTGTTTATAATAAAAATGTGTATAAAATACATAAGGTAAGTCTATATACAATATATGTATCACTTTCCCTTAAGATAGAGAGTAGATATTTAGAAAGTCCTTTAGTGAATAAATCTGATAATTGAATTTTTCTTGAAACATAGATTAACAAGAGAACACCCCCAAGGACTTTATCATAAACAAAATACAAGTTCATCTCCATATGTTTTGTATGCTCATTGAATATTAGGTAGCGTACTATGTGTAATGCAAATTAGTTATCGCAAAATACCTACACTCGTTTATAACATGAAATTCAAAATTCTATCAATAATGTAATAAGCTAAAGAACTTTACAAGTGGTAGTACAAAGTGCCCGATATTCGAACTCAACTAAACTTCAAAAAATCGTAGTTTGTCTTTTAGACTTCCAACTAATAAGAGACAGCCCATGGCAAACATAAAAACTAGTAGTTGACTTATGAGAATCTAGACATTTACTCTAGGCACAATCACTATAAGTTGGGATAGTGAAATCATTGTCTTTCCAAAAGAACGACCTTTGACCAACACTTTATTTAATATATCTTACAAAACATTCCAATGCTAATTGATGACTATGATGTGGTTGATCCATAAAATGGCTAAAAAAATGAATTGAGTCAGTAATATTAGGTTTTGATAATGGAAATATACAAAAGCTTACCAATAAGCTACCTATATCGTGTAGCATCAACAACATGAGGTTCATCAATCTAGGAGAACTTGTAGTTTGCAGCAATTGGAATACTTGCAAGTTTAGAATCCAAAAAGCAAGCATTATTTCACAAATCTAAATCAAATTTACTTTGTGATAAGACAAGTCCAAGAGATGAACATGTAAGTTCCAGACTAATAAAATATATCAAAACACCTAAATTCTTGACCTTGAATTGTGTATTGAGAAAAACTTTGAAGTCATCAATAATTGCAAGATTCTTGCTAATAATAGCATGATCATCAACATAGATTAACATAACTAACAAATTGTCACCAAATCCTTTAGTAAATACAGTGTTACAGTGCAACTATTTGAAACCATATTTGAGTAAAGAATGAGTCATCTTGGCATTCCATTGGCTTAAAACCATATAAAGACTTAGTAAGTTTACAAACAAGCTTATTTTCACCAAGTCTCTCCTTTAATCTCCAAACCTTGTGGAATATCCACATAAACTTCTTCATTTATGTCTCCAATCAAGAAAGCATTGCGAACATCTATTTAGTGGTTCTACCATAGTAGCTAAACAAAAAAATAATAATAATAATAAAATAACTGATCTAAAGTATGTTTGATGATATGACTAAAAATTTCATTAGAGTTCAACCTTTTTCTCTTGGTTGCATCCCTTTGCAAATAATCTTGCTTTATATTGATCAATACCATAATTAATTTTCGTTTTCATCTTATACACCAACTTACAACCTAGAGTATATTTTCTTAGAGGTAGAGTCACAATAGTCTAAATGTTACCAGTTTGCAAAGCATCTAACTCTTCACCTCTCGTTCTATGCTATGGTTCTAAATTCATAATTGTTTACAAGATGAAAGTTTAATGTGTTTAATGAGCTAAATAACGGAAGCTCAAAACGAAGGAGACAAAGATTGATAAGATAAGATTTGATAGATTGAATGAGATGTGGAATATTGACCAAATGAAGAACTAAAATGTGATTCAGCTAAAGCAAGACTATGATGTCAATTGGCTAAATATGAAGGAAGTCATGTCTATCTATTGCTGCATGGAACAGGAACAATGTCACTAGGAATAGAAATATGCAATATATTTATTATAACACATAAGTAAATATGCAAACATGATATGGTAGGGAAACAACACATGCAAATGAACTAATTATCATAAGCTAACCATGGTAGCATCCAAAATTAACTAATTAATAAATCAACACTATTATATTTTAAATTTACCCTAATCATGTAAACTATAAGTAATCAACTAATTGCTCTTAATCATGCAAACAAATTAATACTACTAATCATATAAATCATAACTAACTAACTATGACAAATCAATTATTGAAACATGTCAAATATGCAAGACATTTAATCATGAAAATTATTCATAAAAGCATATCAAATATTTTATTCAATAATGCATACATGCAATTATGTTTATTAATTAAATTACTTATTCACATAAAAATATCTCCACATGCATAACTACCAAATTCCTATGTTTATATATTTTTTATTCTTTATTTCTATTTTTATTTTTGAAATATAAAAGAAAAAGGGAAAAAGAAACTTACCTTATGTGTGTGCAACGTACTAGAGTCTAGTTTAGGTCGTTTTAGGCTAATTCTTGATGTAAGGCTGGTGCTTTTGGACTCTTGAGAGAGTGTCTACTAAAACCGCAAGCTAATTTCCAGAAAATCTAAGCTCATCTCTTCCAATTTCAATAAAAACAACACTTATTGAAGAACAAACCTTAGAATACACATTCTTGATTCTAAATGAATTAATTTCATTCTAAAGCTTGTTGAATGCAATCAAGCATTGGGCTTTAATTTATGGAGAATGAGAAATATCAGACTATTTTTATTCTCTTTAATTTTCTCTATAATGAGAGGAATATTCCACACACTTGAGCATTGGGATGAACCGGCCTTAAAATGCCGATTTATGGGCCAGTAAGGCTAAAACAGGCTTGACCATTAAGGCCATGAGCTAAGACTGGTTCACCAACCCTTAAACGGTTTGCTAAATTTTTTTTAATTTCTTTAATTTTTTTCTCGCTTTACCATAAATTAATGTAAATAATTTTTCGTCTTCTCTTGTGCTTCAATCTTTTTCCCCAAATTAACACTTTGTGAGTACATTACATGTAATGATGCGTGAATGATTTGACAATATATTCCATCCAAATTTTATTCCATTTTGAAATAATGAATTTTGATCACATGAGCATGATGGTACTTTAATAATAAAATATTGAGTAATGTTAAGCAAAGCAAGAGAAGTTGCAAAGAATATACATTTGTCATTCGAATATCAGAAATCGGAATACATATACATTGTTAACGACAATATGGAAAAAAAGAAAATACAATGTGACTATTAACCAGAATTTATAATGGTATATTATAAAATATATTTCTCTGATCGAAGTATAGTTATCGAATAGAAATAGAAAATATAATGCAATCCATAATGGTACATAAAAGGTTCTTAACAATTTACTCTTGGAGAAATTAAGGATAGTATAGTTGGGTGGGGGGGGTGGAAGAGGTTGTAGTGGTGACGGTTAAGGTCACTTCAAAGATACCTATGTATTCACTAGTCGGAATCAGATTGCTATAGTTTGGTATGGTTTTTTAAAAAATCTTGAGTGTATTGGTCAATTTTAAATTAGGTAAAAAAAGCTAATTGTACATGATTATCCATTTACATTTTTTTGAAGAAAAATAATTTTCGTTGTTAGTATTTTGAAATGCCTAAGATTGAATAGCTACTTTTTGAAAAACCATATCGTATATATTTTTTTTTTTGGGTAATTGCAGAAACAAGATTACTAAGTGACAAAACATTTTTGAATGACCCAAAAAAAAAGAAGAGATGAATGGTTAATACTTATTAGGTGTCACTTTGCATTGTAGTGTGTGCTTAAGAGTAAAACTTATTGCTGAGCTTAGGCTTCCATCTAATATGTTCTAGTTAATGAAGTACTCATTCTCTTTACTTGATGTACCATATTGTTCTTGTTATCTACAGGCTGCGTCTTATACCAATCTTTAATGCAAGTACTTAACTCCACACTAACGATGGAAAGGGAGGCTCACCGATCGTCAAGGACGAGGCTTGCCATGCTGAATGCTTGGTCAATGGCTACTGTAGAAACGGGAATGGTGACTACTTGATGGGTGATGCGAGATAGAATTGGGTAGTCCTTTGCTTATTTCTGCCACCACTCTAAGATATTGAAATCCTTGATGGTGATACTTTTAAAGAACTTGGAGTTCATATTTATGTAAGGTTGTAATCGGAACATTAGCCTCCCAAACCATTGCCACTTCAATTTCTATGCTAGCAACTACTTACCTACAAATGAGTAACAGTATTCTATAGGGGGTAGCGACAGAGAGATTGATGACTTGTCACCATATTAACATTGGTAATGCATGAAAAGCTCCTTCTGGTCGACTATCACTATCGAAACCTCTTACTATGCTTCTAAACTATACATATCTTAGGAATCTATTAAAGAATCAATATATACGTAATAATTTTTCAAATACATTTCTAGTGGTTTAGTGTTATAACAAGGGTCTAAAATAGCTGCAACAAGATAAATACAAAGAATTTTTTTATAATAAGAAAACCACTTCAACACCATATCAAGCATGTAATTATATAGGTTTAGATCATCGTACACTTAAAGTAGTACATCAAGAGTGTTGATCATTGTAAGAAACAGTGTTATGCTACAACTCATACGTTGAGTGGTGCTATACATCCATCTTAAATTTTTAGCGTCTCTTCACTTCTTATGTAGGGACAACCTCTCTACTATTATCTTCAACATGTTTTTTATTAAGGCTATCTTATTCTACAAAATTGCAATATCATCCTCAACACACAAGTTAAAAATATGATATACATAACGTATATGAGAAAAATGCCCCTCCCCCCAAAAGCATATGTTGAAAAGGTTTTGTAGATCTGCCTATGTTTACACTTGCATTATCAAACCTAATAGAAAAAATTTTCTTAGCCAAGCTATACTTATTTAGAATTATAGTAATAATTTTATAAATGTTTTCCGCCATGTGGTGGTTATTAAATACCTTCAATACCAACAATTTTTTACTTAGTTGCTAATTATTATCAATTCAATGAACAATTATACCCATGTATGAATTATTATAGAAGGGATCTGTCTATATATTGGGACGTGTGGACACTAACATATCAAGTGAAGCGAACTTACCTATGAGCTCTCGCTTACCATTATGGAAGAGCTCCTGCATGTCTCAGCTGAACGTGTTGCAGCTTACCTGGTACATGCTCAAGTTAAACATCTTCTATTCATATCGACTTTACCATTATCATGTACCTCAGTTGAAGGATGAGTCCATGTTGGCGAGGTACAACATGTATAAGATTTTACTTGTGCTTCTCCTAATCATATCTCATTAATACTTATCTGAATGAACCACCACCCCATGCAATTTGTTGTTGCATCTTGTCTATCTCGACCTCCTTGAGATAATTCAATCTCAGGTGCTAGTTGAGAGTACCATACTCCTTTCCCATCTTCTAAATGTAGCATGTTGTAGTAGTTGCAATATGCTCGCAAGTTCCCCCATTCATTTGCACCTTTACGGAAATGTATAGTAAAAATATTAGATTTACTAGGTTTAGGAAGCTTACTTGAGCCTTAGGGCCTTGAACCACCAAACGATTGACCCATCTATTATTCTTCAATCTTAGGAATTATTTCAATGTCATCCTCCTCATCCTCAAATATGGCCATGGGACAACTCATGCATTGAGGTCCAAATTCAAGTGGTGGTGTAGGTCGGTGTTCCCTCTCCTTGTTGTAGTTGTAGTTGTACTCGTACTCGTACTCGTACTCATACTCATACTCTACGTATAGTGAAACATCCTTGAATTGCTATGGTATGAACAATAATACCCGTTCCCATGACCTTTGCCTTATGTTTCCCACTTAATGAGGAATTGTGCTTCTTTCCTTGAAAAATGTATAGCGGAAGAATTTATCCATAAAGTTGTTTTGATTTTTGTTACTAAGAAGAAGAAACATATGCATGGAAAAATAATTCTACTTTCATGTAGTAAAATTTATACCCCTAAAATATTGAAGGCAACTACCATTATGAGAGCATGAGTGTGTGTGTTAAATTTATTGTACAAACAACAAATATAGAAATGAAAATAGTTGAATGAGAAAATATGTAGTGAAGTTTTCAAATGGGAGGAACATATAAAGATAAAATATTGAAAGCAAAGCAGTATGAGTGCCTGAATGAGGAATGAATAATTTGTGAAGGCTTGAGGTAATGTATGTGTAAACCCTACTTTTAGTGGGCCTAAGACTTGATTAAGAGTACTTTTCGAACGTTCCCAAAGACCAACTAAACCAAAAACTTAAGTTTATATTTAGAAACGAATTAAATTTTTCCAATTCAAAAGCCAATTGTCGATAAAATCCAAGCTTGAAGAACTGCAAGCTCTAAAGTTATTTAAAACCCTAAACCTTAAAACAATTAAGGAATTTTAACCCTAAGTAATTAATCGATAATTTAATTTGAATAATTTTATTCAACTTTAGAAAATTTCACAATTTTATAAAAATCAAATCATAAATTACAAAAAAATACGAGATGAAAACCCTAAAACAATTTCCTATAATGCCATGCCCTTATCTTCATGTATAAGCTTTACACATAAATAAGTAGATGAACCAATCACCTTAGATAACTTATCAATTGAGAGTTAGAATCATTTATCAATTGATAACTTGTCAAAATCTAGTAATAAGATAATTTCCTTATCATCCCTTCACTTATACTACATATGGACAATTTTTCATGAGATTTCATAAGCTTAACTTTAATAAATGAGACAAGACTACTCCATGGCCCAAAAAGACTTTAAATGGAAGATTTGGACAAAGGAGAAAGGGGGGCTATGCTATTGTTTTTCAACCATCAATCACTTTCTCTTACACATCACTATTCACCCCTTAATACTTACATTATCAATAGTTGCAATTGTTGACTTTTGTGTAAGCTACAAGATAATCAATAAAAGCTCCTTGCACACACTTCTTTACTCATTCAAAATCTGCCACTCTTTCCCTCTTTCACTCCCATTTTCACCTCCTTTTTTCTCACTTTAAACACAAATCAAAAGAAGAAATTAAACTCCACAAATTCCCAACATTGCCGCCACCATTTTTGCTTCCATACTCACGGCAATTTCTCTTCTTATTCTTGTGTCATTTTCTTTCATCATCTACGATCTTTTAGAACCATTAGAACCTTCCACAAACCCCATTCCAAAAGACCAAAAGATTCGAGTTCCAAAAGGTTGCAAAAGAGGAAGCAAAGTTAAGAGCTTAAGTGGAACCTTTGTGCATGTAAACCCTACTTTTAGTAGGCCTAAGATTTGATTAAGAGTACCTTCCGAACGTTCCTAAAGATCAACTAAACCAAAAACCTAAGTTCATATTTAGAAACAAATTAAATTTTTACAATTCAAAAGCCAATTGTCAATAAAACCCGAGCTTGAAAAACCATAAGCTCTAAAGCTACTTAAAACCCTAAACCTTAAGACCATTAAGGAATTTTAACCCTAAATAATTAATTGATAATTTAATTTGAATAATTTTATTCAACTTTAGAAAATTTCACAATTCTACAAAAATCAAATCATAAATCACAAAACAATGTAAGATGAAAATCCTAAAACAATTTTCTATAAGGCTATGCCCTTATCTTCATGCATAAGTCTTACACCATAAATAAGTAGACCAACCAATCACCTTAGATAACTTATCAATTGAGAGTTGGAATCATTTATCAATTGATAACTTATCAAAATCTAGTGATAAGACAATTTCCTTATCACCTCTTCACTTATACTACATATAGACAAATTTTCACAAGAAATCATGAGCTTAACTTTAATAAAGGTGACAAGACCACTCCATGCCATTAAAAGACTTCCCATGGCAGATCTAAAAAGGGGAGAAAGGGGGGCCATGCAATTGTCATTCACCCATCAATCACTTCCTCTTACACATCACTATTCACCCCTTAATGCTTACATCATCAAGAGTTGCAATTGTTGACTTTTTGTAAGCTTTAAGACAATACTTTCAAGGCATTTAAACACTCCTTCTCTCTTCATTCCAACCGGCTGCACTCCTCCCCATTTCTCTCACTTTCAAATTCATTTTCACTTCATCTTTCTCTCTTTAGAAACAAACATAAAAAGGGAAAACAACTTTACCCCACAAAATCTATTTTCTTCCATTTTGAAAGCTTCAACTCACGGCATTTTTTTTCTTTGTTCATGTGCCATTTTCTTTCATCATTTAAGATCATCTAAGACCATTAGAATCTTTCATAAACCCCTTTCCAAAAGACCAAAGGATTCGGGTTTCAAAAGGTAAGCAAAAAGGAGGAAGCAAAGTTAAAGGCTTAAGAGGAACCTTAGTGCACAACCACCAAACTTTGCGTTAAGGACGAGTAAGTGATTCTTGTGATGTGTGGATTAATATTTATGTTAGAAGACTTGGATTTCTTGAAGATATGAGTAAGGTTTGAGTTGTTATAGCACAAAAATTCGTTTTAAGAAACAAACCCTAAAACCATTACATGAAGTTGAAATATGAGCATGTAAAGTTGGTGTTTTGTATGGACATTTGTTTAATGCTTTGAATGGAAGATTTTAAGCTAAGGAAATCTTGAAATGAGAACTTTAATGAAGGGTAAGCATGCTGGACGTGAAGGTTCCATGATCATTTGAATGTTGATTTTGTTTCCATTAAGTTAAACATGCTCAAATCTAGACTTAAGTTAAGGAAAAATCCATCACATGAAGTTTTATGAAGAAATCAACTTTGTATGATATGAGCTATGATATGGAGGTTTTATGAAGTATTAGATCTTTTATTTCTTTATGTGGAGCATGAGTTAAAGGATCATTTGATGGAAGGAAACTTAAGTTAAGATTTATACACAAGTAGTTAAGTGCATAATCTATCACCTACACTTAAGGAAATGATGAAACAAGTTGAAAAACCAAGTAAGGACCCCTTAGGACCAACATGACCAACATGAACAGATCTGGAACATGGGTAAATGAGGCCTAAAAATATGATAAAAGTGAAAGAACAAAGTGAAAGGATTAACCAAAGCAAGTATGATTAGCATACAAAGCCTAAAACTCAAAACCGGGCCTAAAACTCTCAAAACAAGCTTAGAACTCTAAGATGGGCCTTCAACAAAAATCTGACCAGCAACTTAAAGTACCAAGAGAAGTTGTTTTGAAGCCCATAAGAAATCCATCTAAGGCCCCATAAGCCTACCAAAGTCATTAACTTTAGTTTGAACCAAAAATAAGCCCATTTGACAACTTAAGCCCACTAAAAGGCCCAAGAAATGGTTGTTAGCCTTAGGAATATAAATCAAAGTTGTAAATCTGATCTTAAGGAGTATTTTAAGCTTAGGATAAAATCTAAAGACCAAGCCCAAAGAATTTCTTAAGTTATTAAAAAGCCCAATTACCAAACAAGGCCCAAAAACATTCCAACACATGAGGAACGCTACTGTTCTGACCCATGGACAAAATTGTATACCTCATTTCGAAAATCTAACCTTACCACATTAAAGTACACTCGAAAATGATGGAGATTGACTATAAGATCATAAAAATCGGATTTAAAATGAAAAAGTTATACGCGATTGAACATTAGGTAAAAACCGGGAAAAATTTCAAAAACTAGTCAAGAGTATAACTTAAGGAAAACTTACATAGTTTCTTAAGTTTGTTTCAATTCCTTATAAAAATTATTTCAATAACCAGGGGACACCGTTTACGGAGACGACTTGCCTCCAGACTATTTTGATTGAACCACATGGCAGAGTGAGTAAATTCCCGATGACTCTTTACTTGATTGTGCTTGTAGAAATAGATACACCTAAACTTATATATATGAATTTGGATGCTTATGGGATATGGGAGATGCATGTGTATGAATTTGTGGATGAATGTGATGACTTGTTAATTATATATAATAATGGGAATTGTTTGTATGAATATCTACATGTGAATTGTATGGAATGAAACTGGTTGATCACCCTAAAAATTAAGTTAATTGCTTATATGATTAAGAACTCAAAATGAATCATGCATTCCCCATATTGCATACGGATAACACCGACTGCCGCTTCACGCAGAAGATGGGAAGGGACTTACAGGAATACGAGTTTCCTGCAGGATTGGGCACTAGCTACGCCAGCATATATATTGAGTCTCTGTCTTAAGTTGATGGGCTTACTAGGCGCCGGGAGACGCTAACCGTCGGCGAGGGGCCGAGTCTTGTGGCTTCTGCTTAGGGCGTGTGTTTGTGGACTGCGAGGGCCACCACACCGCTAGACTTGGGATTTTCAAAGATACGATTTGATTTTAGTAAAGGAAGTATATATATATATGTAGAGTCTTGTTTTGGTATGAGCACGATGGTGCAAATGAAATAAAACCCAAGGTCTAGAACCCGGATTTTGGTTTGGGTCGGTTAATTATCTCCAAACCCCGACTTCAGGGGGCGTAATTCTGAGTCGTATGCGGTTCCTAGGTCACCGCATGCGTTGTTTGGCATACTGGTTGTTCATGCATTCATATGATTGTGCATATAATAAATTTCTGCTATGTGGTACTGATGAGGGCATTTATCTCACTAAGCGTAAGCTTACTCCCCTATAGATTTTTGTTGGTGCAAGAGAACCTCTTCGTCAATCCGGGCCGAGGCATGCCCATGGTAAGTCTCGAGTAGAGACGTGTTGGAGCGATTAGAGAGCGAAGAGGATATTTTGTAATAGATTATAGATATTTAGATACTTTTATGTATTTATGCATAACTTAGATTTTATGCAGTTCCGTTATGAACTGCATTTGTTTGTAATATTATTTTGGTGTGGGTCTCACGAGCCCACACAATTAGTTAAATTATAACATAAAAGAAATTTTAGTTTAATTTGCTCTATATTATTAATCTATGGGCCTAGTAGTAACGTAGAGTGGAAGGAGCCTTGTGTGTCGTATGAAAGGCCTATGATCAGCAAGGGGGTTGATAATAGACCTTTATACGGTACACGGCGACCTATCACGACAACGATACTGTTGGGTCGTTATAGTGCACAACTACCATATTTTGCTTTAAGGACGAGTAAGTATTTCTTGTGATATGTGGATTAGTATTTATTTTAGGAGGCTTTGATTTCTTGAAGATATAAGTAAGGTTTAAGTTGTTATAACACCAAAAAACCGTTTTAAGAAACAAATTCTTAAAACCCTTACATGAAGTTAATATATGAGCATGTAAAGTTGGTATTTTGTAAAGAGACTTGTTTAAGACTTTGAATGGAAGATTTTAAGTTGAGAAAGTCTTGAAACGAAAGCTTGAATGGAGGATGAACATGCTGGACGTGAGGGTTCTATAGTCATTTGGATGTTGAATTTGTTTTCATTAAGTTAAACATGCTCAAATCTAGACTTAAGTTAAGGAAAAATCTATCACATGAAATTTTATGAAAAAACCAACTTTGTATGATATGAGCTATGATATGGAAGTTGTATTAAATGTAAGATCTTCTATTTCTTTGTGTGGAACATGAGTTAAAGAATCATCTTGTGGAAGAAAAGTTAAGTTAAGATTTGGACACAAGTAGTTAAGTGCAAAATCTACCACCTAAACTTAAGGAAATGATGAAACAAGTTGAAAAACCAAGTGAGGACCCCTTGGAACCATCACGAACAGATCTGGAACGTGGGAAAAAGAAGCCTAAAAATATGATAAAAGTGAATGAACAAAGTTAAAAGATTAACTAAAACAAGTATGGTAAGCATACAAAGCCTAAAACTCAAAACCGAGCCTAAAACTCTCAAAATAAGCCTAAAACTCTAAGTTGAGCCTTCAATAAAATTATGACCAGCACCTTAAAACATCAAGAGAGGATGTTTTGAAGCCCATAAGAAATCCACCTAAGGCTCCATAAGCCTATCAAAGTCACTAACTTTAGTTTGAACTAAAAACAAGCCCATTTGACAACTTAAGCCCACTAAAGGGCCCAAGAAGCGGTTGTTAGCCTTAGGAATATAAATCAAAGTTGTAAATCTGATCTCAAGGAGTATTTTAAGCTTAGGATAAAATCTTAAGACCAAGCTCAAAGGATTCCTCAAGTTATCAAAAAGCCTATTTACAAAACAAGGCCCAAAAATACTCCAACACATGAGGAACGCTACTGTTCTGACCCATGGATAGAATTGTACACCTCATTTCAAAAATCTAACCTTACCACGTTAAATTACACTCGAAAACGATGAAGATTGACTATAAGATCATAAAAATTGGATTTAAAATGAGAAAGTTATACGCAATTGAACTTTTAAGTAAAACTGGGAAAAATTATGAAACCAAGTCCAAAGTATAACTTAAAGGGTTTTAGCTTAGTTTTCTAGGTTTTATTTCAAATCCTTATAATATCATATTTGCGATGTCCAGGGGACCCAGCTTTAGGGAGACGACCTATCTTGGATTATTTTGATTGATCCGCATGGTTGAGTGAGTAAATTCCCAATGACTCTTTACTTGATTTTGCTTGTAGAATAAATACACCTAAACTTATATATATAAATTTGGATGCTTGTGGGATATGGGAAATGCATGTTTATGAATTTTTGGTTGAATGCGATGACTTGAAAATTATATATAATAATGGGAATTGTTTGCATTATATATACATGTGAATTGTATGGAATGAAATTGTCTGATCACCCTAAAAATCGAGTTAATCACTTATACGATTAAGAAATCAAAATGAATCATGCATACCTCATATTGGATATAGACAACACTGACTGCAGCTTTACGCAGAAGATGGGAAGGGACTTACAAGAATACGAGTTTCCTGCAGGATTGGGCACTAGCTATGTCATCATATATATTGAGTCTCTATCCTAAGCTGATGGGCTTACTAGGCGTCGGGAGACGCCAACCATCGACGAGGGGCTGAGTCTTGTGGCTTCTGCTTAGGGCGTGTGTTTGTGGATTGCAGAAGCCACCACACCGCTAGACTTGGGATTTTAAAAATATGATCTGTTATTTGGTAAAGAAAATATACATACACACACACACACACACACACACACATATATATATAGTTTTGTTTTAGCTTGAGCACAATAGTGCAAGTGAAATAAAACCCAAGGTCTAGAACCTGGATTTTGGTTTGGGTCGGTTAATTATCTCCAACCCCTGACTTCAGGGGGCGTAATTCTGAGTCGTATGCAGTTCCTAAGTCATTGCATGCGTTGTTTGGCATACTGATTATTCATACATTTATATGATTGTGCATCTAATAAATTTTGCCATACGGTATTGAGGAGGGTAATTATATTACTAAGCGTAAGCTTACACCCCAGTAGTTCTTTTCCTTGCAGGTTGATCGATAGTTGGGAATGGGATAAGAATCGAGTGCAGAGTGCTACCATTGAATCAATATGATAAAAAGCTTATGTAGTTAATTTAGAATGTTCTAAAAAATGACTAATATTTCAATCAAGTTTAGTGTCTTTAGTAAGTTTAGAATTTTCTGGAATTGTTTATCTTATTCCACTATCTTGGTAAGGGATACCGATTCTCTACAGTTTTGAGGAATTATGGAAAAATGGTTATCCATAATTATTTATATTATATAATGAGTCGATGAACAAAAATTGAAGACCCTAGCGAATAACTATTTAGAGTCTTGCAATCTCTGACTTGCAAGGTGATTTTCTTATCATGGGTGAACACGTGATATGGAAATTCTAGACAATACTACTAGGCCCCTCTTAGGGTCGCTACAGTATGTATCATGACCCAGATGATACCTTCATCATAGCAGATCATCGTACATCGTATAAAGGCCAACAATTAGCCCTTCTGTCTATCATTACCTTTCCATATGATGTATTAAGCTACCTTCACTCTTAGTTACCATCAATCACCTTTATTATCTACCATTTCACCCCTTTAAACCCTTCATTTGAATTAATTTTTCACTCTTAAAAAACCTTAGAAAACTCTCTCTACAAACTAAAAATAAAAATCAAAGGAAGAAGGAAAGAAAACCAAGAAGAACTCTTAGATCCTCCTATGTACCTCAGTGCCTTTTCCCATTACAACCACCACATGCCACCAAATTGCAAACAAACACTAGCATTTGAACCACCACATCCCTTAGTTTCATGTCAACAAACACTTGCTTTTGAAGGATTGCGTTTCAACTTTACTTTGAGTGAAAAATTTGCAACTTGTGCATACCAACATAAGGTAAAATGCACTCAACTTGAGTTTCTTATGTACACTAGGTATACCTATGATATCTTGAGAGTTTAAGATTAGAAATACTAGATAAAAATGTTATAATCATGCACATATCATTTTAAAGCCATATAATGACATATTCATTTATGTGTTTAGCTAGTTTGTTACTTGCATTCTAAAAGTAGAAGATAGTTTCATGTAGATAACTTGAAAAGAAGTTGAGAAAACTCCATGAAACCCAATAAACCCCTTGAAGTTTAAAACTTGAAGATAGAGTATCAACATGTCGCCGCTACCTTAGTGTATTTCCCTACCTTATTTTGGAGTTTCACGATAATCTCTAATCAAATGTAATGTAATATGTAACTTAGCTAAGACATAGGTGCATTAAGGTGCACTTTTCATGAAAATGACATAAACCACCCCAATAAACTCCTTGATCACTACTTTTAGGAGGCACAATGTGCTACAACCTGAAGGGTAGCTAAGATGTGGCAATACTATTGTATACTACAGAAGATCCGAGACTAATACCACTACTTATCAAGAATCTTTGTCGCATTACATAAGGCATCAACACAACCTTATCTTCTACTGGGGAGACTCGTACAAAGTAATATCAAAACATAAAATTAAAAGTCTAAACATTTAAAACAATAGATGATATAAAGCATGCGGATGTACGGTATTCCCCTAAACTAAGTTATAGGAGCCATAACTAAATAGTTAGTAGTCTAAGCTACTACAAATCCTCAATAGGTAAAATAAATACTCGAGAGTCCAAACATATAATAAATGTCCACTCGTGCTCTCATCTTTCCTTTAACCATCCTAAAGTTGTTAGTATTAATCTTGGGCATATTGCGACTTGACTCTAGCTATAGATCATGCTAGAACAACAAACTGTAAGGAGGCAAGCAATAACTGCTTAGTGAGTAACCTTCCTATCCTACCAGTAAGCAATTAATAAACAAGTTATTTAAACACGAATATGCAATGCAAATAAACATATGAAATGCACATATCGTACACAGCTTGTTAGTACTATGTAAAGCACAATATTATGTTCATAGTTGTCCAAGTTAGCAAATATTTAGTCACGTTAAGACTGAGTCCCTACATCTATCGTCCAAATGAATATCATCTTCTCTTATTAGACAAAAAGCAACAAACATGGCTTGCTTTCAAGTAGAGGGCGACACTCCCTAAAACTAAGTAGATCCTAAAGGATGTAGTAAGAACATGTTGTACGAGTATGTTATACAATATAACAACACAATAAAATAGCAGATTCAACATATATGATCTCCTACTCTACTACATAGTATTGATGCACTTTTATAATAATGCAGAAATATGCAATGCATGACTGGCTCATATTAAAGTTGAATAATTCTTATCTAGTTTACAAGTGACCAACCAAAAAATATGGTAGATACTCCAATGCCTTATCTACTAATGCAGCAACCAATTCTTGGTTTTGATATATTATAATATTTTGGCGTACAAGTACAACCAATATGAGTACATACAAATACCCTAATTCCCTAAGTACAACCATTTTCATAAATATAATTAATTAATGCCCTACACTATAAGTAAATACAAGATAAGACATAGGTTAGCATACTCACTCAGCCATTACAGCTAGTAGTCCCAATAATCCTTTATCGAGTCGATCCTTGGGTCCACTTCACTTGAAGATTATAATTAAGTACATAAATATTATATCCCAAACTACCAAGTTGTTCCTCTTCATCTTAAACTTCTCGTTTTTACTGTTTTCATGTTTTGGTCATAACTTCTTCATTTTAAATCCATTTTTAGCAATCTCATAGCCATTTTTCATCGTTTTTAAGTGTTATTTCATTGATGAGGTCCTTTTAGGTGATTGGACTTGTAAGAATTCAATTTAAGCCAAACAAGTTCATCAGTCAATGGTATCGGTTTGACTACATTAGAGTTTTGGGACTAGTTTTGGGCCTTATACTTAACTTTTTAGGCCTTTATTTAAGTATTCTAAATTGAATTTTCTATCCAAATTCAATGGCCTTTAATATAACTCTTATGAGCCTAAGTGGGCTCTTTTCACTAGTTTAAGACTTTAACTTACCAAGGGAACTATAGAGGGTATCTCAAATGGGCCTTTTATATTTTGTTTAATGAGCCTTTTAATTTAGAGTTCAGATCTAATTAGTAAGTTATTAGGCCTTAATCATAACTCTTTTAAGGCTTTTTAGGCTTGTTTTGCATTTTAAGGCCTTAAGCCTAGTTGCACTTATCATTTTGAGCTTAAGCCTACTATAAGCCTTAAGTTTGATCCATTTTTATTAAGGTTCTAGATTTAGTTCTTATAATGAGGTCCTTAATACCATTTTTAAGCCTCGAATTATCAATTAAACTAGTTTAAGCTACTAACTCATCATTACCCCACTTAACTTGGTTAATTACATCTTAAATCATAGTTAATACTAATTAATCATATTATTATATTAATTAATCAAAATTTTCATATTGTTTGGTCTTCCATTAGTGGCAGCTAAGATAGGTTTGCTAAGGCTTCGTCTACACTTTCAACATATCATTTAATCCAATGCATTTTTACTTATTGGAAGTTAGTTTTACCACTTAATGTGATGAGAACAAGATGATAGCATGTCATGGAGGTGGTAGCATGCACATGAAATAAAGTTCATTGGATGTTTCTTGTTGTTTTGTTACTAATACCTAATAGCCACTTAGCTATACTACATGTTGATGCTATTATTTGAACTATTAAGCCTAGTTTGTGCATTTTCTTAACTCACCCTACGTTATACTATCCTAAAAATCTAGAATATACATGTTCATGTGTGTGTATGTGCCTTAAGTGTGTAAAACTTGTATAACTCTAAATGAAAAACAAGGTTAGTTAACTTATCGAAGTTATATATGATGTCCTTCCATTTTTAAGTGTGTCGTGAGCTTAGTGTAGATATGAGTATGTGTTAACAAGGGAGTATAGTGTGTAGGGGTGTTGTAGTGCTTGGTGGTTAATGATTTGGTGGTGTAGTGATGGTGGAAATGTAGCCATAAATGGAGGGTGTAGGGGTTAGCTGAGAGAGAGATTGAGTGAGGATTTAGAGTGGTTTTCGAGAGAGATTTTAGTAATGTTTGTAAGGAATGAATGGAATGGAAAGAAAATGAAAGAATGGGAGAGCGAAGGAGGGGAGTGGTGGTTGGTAGAGGATGGGGGAACGAGTGTATCCTTTTGGGTGCATAGTACATGGTCTCCATATGTACCATGGTACCTTACATGCTCTTTGCCATTTTAGGTAAAATCCTGTCTCCCGAATGACACTTATCCTTTAATCCAATAACTTATCATTTTGTCTTTCATCCTTAATCTTGTTTATCTTATTACTAATTAAGATGTAGTAAAGGTTGGTTAAGGACTAGGGTGTAATTAAGGTAATTAATCACAATTGAGTCCAACTAAGCATATTAGGCATGGTTAATGGAATTTTAAGGTTTTATTACAATTTATTATTTTTATTTAATTAATTGAGATGTCCTACATATTTTAGGGTTTCTTTAAGGTTTTTAGTCTTTTTATAATTATCAGTCCATATATGTGTTTAGAACTTAAGGCTCTAGGTAATTGAAGTACTTATTTTCACTTAGTTTCTCTCATTACTTTAAGGTTTTAGGTAATTTGTTAGGGCCTTATAGTCATTTTAGAGTTCCTTACGTATTAAGGTTTTACACGTATAATTAAGGTTTTGGAGTTGAACTTGCTCTAAGGTTTTAAATCTCTTTATTTAGGGTTTATGACTTATTAATTAGGGTTTAGTCCTCTTTGTAGACATCTAATTTTTGCCCTTACCCTCCCTCTTTAATTTTTTTTAGAATAGATTATGAGGTCCTAAATTAAAAAAAAATAAAAAATTAAAGAAAACCCCCAAAATAAGAGATTTAGGAAAAAAATACAAAAATAAGAAAACCTAAAAATATGAAGTTTAGGAAAATACCAAAAAAATAGGAAAATAGGAAAAAGCACAAAAAATTAAGAAATTTAGAAAAAAATACAAAAAAAATGAAAAAATATATATATAAATTGAAAAATCACAAAAAAATTGAAAAAATAGGGAATTTAGAAAATAATAAAAAAAAATTAGATAGTTTGAATAGAATAGTTTTTTTTTTTAATTTAAATAAATCTAAATAAAGAACTGTTAGACCTAAACTTAGATTTGAGTCTAATTTAGGCTGATCTAGTCCATATGTGCAATTTAATTATACATATGGATAAGACACAGGCTAACAGCCTAATGGATAAACACGTAGACATAACTTTAGGGTTTGGTTTGAGTTCTTAGGTTCGAGTTTCATCAAAGGTAGAGAATGCCTTTTTATTTTGTTTTTTTTTTTTCCTATACCTCACATGTTGCCACATGTCAAAGAATCATTGGGCCACTTATCTGCTCATGACATGTGGTAATTCATGATTCGCTTGGACAGCGCATTTTCTTTCCCCCTATTTTTTTCTCCCCTTTCCTCTTCTTCCTTTCATTTTCTTTTTTTAAAAAAAAAAATCAACAATTAAAAGGAGATAAGAAAATGCACAAGGGGAAGGGGGATTTGATTTTGAAAATAAAAGGACACACGGTGCAAGTAGGGGGTAGGGTGGGGTGGAATTCACTTTTAAAAAACATACAGGGTGGGGGTCCACAAAAAAAAAAAAAAAAAGAAAAGAAAAGAAAGGAAACACACAAATAGAGGTGAGATCCTCTCTCTCTCACTTGGACTTTTTCTGTTCCCTCCACTTACACTCTCTCTTTTGAACCCTTTCTACCCTTACTGATACACCATCTCTCGAATTCTTTCTCCCCCTACTAACTTTCTCTCTCTCCACTTTCTGACCCTCTCTCTCTCCAACCATACATTCTCGGCTCTTTCTTTAGGCTTACTCTCTCAGATCCTCGCCATCTTTTTCTCCACTCAAGCCGAATATGCCGCACCATGACTCAAGCCAACGCAATAAGTACAACCACGAGCAAAGATCCAAACCCGAACATACTAATAGACAGCCTCTTATAAACCCTCCTTAGCCACGCACATAACGACATAAGCCACCCCCTCATATGCATGCAACCCAACCAAACCAACATCATCACTCTCAACCTCTCTCTCTCTCTCTCTCACCCAATCTACTCACCATAGAGCTATACCCAGCGCCACTGCTACCACTGACCGCCTCACCCCTACACGCACATAGCCACCAACACATAATTAGCTATACCCCCTCTCACTTCAACCACTGCACAGTATCCCCATCTTCTGACCACTCTTAGCCCCTGTTCATGATCATGATGGCGCTACCTAGTAAACCCACAGTATAGCCACCTAAGTGTGAACCTCCAACATGGCTGGCCCCTCCGCCTTCGTAAACCTACATCTTAACCACCTTTCAAAGCCCAACAAACCCCCTATCGACAAACACTACCAAATCAGGCCATGCATAGCTTCCTCTCTCAATCACAACCGCACCTAACTTTAGATACCTTCTCAAACACCACCGAACACCAAAATGTAGCCACCATTAGCCCTTTTATCAATAAAAACCACATAAAAGTGGCTTTTCCCACTTAAATTGGTGGTCGAAATAGCCTACAGCGTGTCGCTCACCGTTACCTTTGTCTTCCCAACCACTTCTCAATCACTCACATGCCTAGCACATGTTTGGGTTGGGTCGAACTAGATTTGATCCATCAACCCGACCTGACCCGACAAAATTTGACTCATGTCCCTGTTTAGTTCAGCCTTATTTTGTTGTTATATTTCTTTAAAATTTTTATTTATTTATTTGTTTGTTTAGTTGTTTATTCCTTGTAGGATGTTGTAAAATAAAAAAAAAAAATCCAAAACAAGAGAAAAAAAGAGAAAAAGAAAAAAGAAAAGAGAAAAAGAAAAAAAGAAGGAAAAAAAAAAAGAAAAGGAAAGGGAGAGAAGTAATGTATTTTATTTATTTATTTATTTTAGGAATAGATAACATGGAATAAGTAATAAATGAATAAGATGATATAATAAGAATAAAAATAAATAGATAGGTTAGTGAATATAAATTGCTTTTAACACTTAGGAAAACTCAGTTTTTCCAAAAATAAATAAAAGTAAGTGTACCACTCCCAAATTAAGACATTTCTAGAACTTTACATAAATTTCGATTTAGGGCCCTTTAAAAAAATTCTTTAAATAAACCAAACTAGATAAAAATGTAAACCTAATTATTTTTTCAAAAATTAAAATCAATCAATCTACTATATTTTTGGTAAATGAACCATGGAAGTCTGATCCCAAATAACGGATACGTAGGCACACGTACGTAAATATATGATGACTTAAAATATGGAAAGTTTTATTTTTTCCATTTTTAGATATTCATGTAAATTGATTAATTTTAGTTGCATGTAAAATGATTAACCGTTTAGAAACTGAAAAAGGGTATATTTGAAAAGCGAAGTTAAATTTGAGAAGTTAAAAAAGTGATACCTATTTAGGGTTTAATAAATTAGCCCCTGAATCTAGATCTTTGGTTTTCAAAAAGCTGTTTTATAAATTGGTTTTTTAATTGATAGATCGGTAAGTAAGTTATAACCAATCCATTCAATTGGTTATAACTTAACTCTTTTTTTTTTTTTACTCCGGTTGGGTAGCGACTCCAATACCTTTTCAAATTGAAAAATCGGTTTCTTTAAACCCTAGCCAAAGGTCATTATTAACTTGGTAAAGTTTAGTACTGATCAATTTTGAGAAAACTTAATTTCTAAAAAGAACCTGGAGAGTGAAAAACTAGGCTCGATAACTTAGTGACTCTATTACGGACGTCAAGATGGTTAACCACTTGTAAACATTCCAAAATTAAAATCTGTTTTCAAAATACTCATGTTGTTTAGTCATTTGTTTGTTTATTTATTTATTTGTATATTCATTTGTTTATTTGTTGTTGACTTTGTATATATATTTGTTTTTAATTAACATAATTATTTTGCAAATAGAGTACACTAGGGCATAGGGGGTTCATTTGTTGTATCAAAGATGCAAGGTAGATACGGTTAGACCTAGGCCGTCTTAGGACCTTAAGAGGGAAGCCATTGTGTAAGTTCCGGGCGTTGTAAAGTAACAACCATTTGAGACCAATGAAAGTGTTTTTTAAAAACAAGTGAGATCATAAAGCTTAAGGACCTTTTAGAACCTACCTTGATAGCATATACTCCCTCTAAGCTTAAGTTAATACACTACCCTTAAGAAATTGCAACCCTACTAATTGTTCAACAGTTTTTGCAAATAAGTTTTTGGAAATTAAGATAGGGTTGCTACTTAAGGAGTAATGTATTAGCCCAAATGACCTTAACATTTGCATATTTCCACTTTTTTTTTTTCTTTCTTTTATTACATTGATGATTGATTCTTATCCATGAAATGTGTAGACTTAGGATGGCAGACAACCAAGCAAATGATCAAGTGAGCAATAGGTCGTTAGATACTTTTAGGTTTTGCAAGTAGGTGCTGAGAGATGAAATTGCCTATTTGAAGGAAAAGCTAGAATATTTAGAGGCCTACAACCGAGCATTAAGGTCCCTTCTAGCATAAATCATGGGGATACTTATGAGATAATAAAGGACCGTAAGGCTCATATACGGGACTTAATGTAAGGTTTTTTCTAGTTCAGATCTGAATAAAGTTCCAAAATAAATGTTAAGTTCTCTACCTTCATTTTTGTATTCCAATCTTTTTTTCAAAATCATAAAGTTCTCTTTAGTTCATCATTCTTTATTCTTTAACATTCCCATCTTTGTAGATAGACTTTCAATAAACATTTATTTAACCACTATTCCTTAAATAGAAACCCAAAAATCACCGTCCTTATTTGTAAATTATTTTTTGAAAATAAAACTTGACCTGTCTCTCTCTTAAAAAAAATGCAAAAATGTAAAAAAAAAAATCAAATAAAATGGAAAAGTTGCTAACTGTTATAAATCCTTATAGTTTTAAAGATCTAACACAAGCTTAAGCCTTTAGCCCACTTAAGCAACCAACCCAAACACTTGGTTTTCAACCCATACCAAATCCTTCAATCTATTAAAGAAGCCAATACAAGCCCTTTGTCGCCGTCTAATCCAAACACAAGTTATTTAGCCAATACTAACCTTAGGCCCATCTAGGCAACTTACCTAAACACAAGATACTTAGCTAAGCATTTAACCTAAACACAAGCCATTAGGCCGAGCAACTAATCCAAACATAAACCACGACCTATCGAGACAGCCGACCTGAGCACAATCCTCAACCCCTAAAAGTAACCAAGCCAAGCTAGAACCCCTGATTTATTTAGAAAGCCAAGCTCAATCATGAACTAAACCAAAACACAAAATCAAATACTGGGGCATAATTTGGGAAACTAAGGGGCAAAACCAATCCTCATCTTAAGAAAATAAAAAACAAACTCCTCCGTAAGAAATTTATAACTCACTTTTTGAAAAGTTTAGGATGAGAAGAGGTAAGCTATATTCTATACACCAACCTGAAACACTTTGAGAGTTGAGCGACATAACGGTGAGGATACTTTGGACTCATTTCTTAAAAGAGGTTCACTTTGAATATGATACGTAAATTAAAATAAAGTTAGGCATTCATTTCTAAATTGTAAACACAATCATTGGTTGTTTACCTTATTGGACCTATTTGGAGAATTTTCAAATTCAAAACCCTATCAAGAACCACCCCACAATAGGGTAATTCGAAGGTTAAGGTTATTGAATAGAAGATAGGGATAAGATTGGCTTATGCTTGTTTAAGTAACTTTCATTCAAAATGGAGTATTTTATAATCTTTTGGTGGATTGAAGCCCAAAAGAAAAAGTAAAGTCAGGAAGTATTGGGTTAGGAGCATAAATTGGCTTAGTCAATGATTAAGGCCCTAGAAATAAGATTAGAAGCCCAATAGATGAACAAGTCCATATTTGAACCCTAGGAGAAAATGGACTTATCTTAAGAATTTAAGTGGGCTTAGTTCTAAAACAACAAGTAGGATTAGATTTAAGGCCTTAAAGAGTGAATTAGGCCTAAACCCCCTTAAAAGATTAAAAGGAAGGCCCAATAAGTTTAGGACTAAATCTAACTCTAAGTTAATGGACTTATAAAATTGTATGTTAAATCCTATTGAGTCCAAAAGCCCATTAGAACCATCCTCTATAAGCCCCTTAGTGAAATAAGGCTTAAAACTAGCAAAAAGGGGGCCATTTAAGCCAATAAGAGTAAAAATTAAAGCCTAACTAAAAATTTAGGAAATAAAACAAAGATTTATCTTAAAACACTTAAAGAAAAGCCTAAAAGCCTAATATTCAAAATTAAGCTTGAAGCCTAAAATTAAACCCAAACTGTAAAGCGGTCAAACTAAGACCTTCGCCTAACAAAATTGTTTGACTTAGTACAAGGCCTTGAGAGCCAAAACACCTTAAAAAAAAAACTCACCAAATGAATGAATACTCATAAATGATAAAAATTAACTATAAGAATGTAAAAAATAGACATAAAATGAAGAAGCTAAGGAGAAAACAAGTTAAACAATTTTGTTAATTTGAGAATTTATGAATGATGAAGATCATTTTGATGAAAGAATTGAAGTAATTGGTAAGGAGAAAGAGATGATTCATGCAATAATATTTAAATGTAACAATTGATGATATGAATACATAGGTTATTAAGTAATACTAATATAAATAAAAATATTACCTTGGTAAGACTATGGATGATAAAAAGAATCACAACACCCACATGATTTCAAGAGATCAAAGCAATTTGGGTAATTCAAAGAATACCCTTGAAGAATTGAAATTGCCAAGTGAGGCATTCCCCGATTTTGTTAAGGCCAATGATTTCTTTATATGCAAGAGGAATAATCCAACTGAAGCAAAAGATTGGTTGTCTCAAATTGAATTATCATTTGAAACTTATGAAATTCTTGAAGACCTGAAACTAATGTATGGGACTCTTATGCTAAAAGGTGATGCTAGATTTTGGTAAAACTCTAAGAAAAGAATTTTGTCTCCTCCTGTCACCTGGAGTGTATTTAGAAAAGAATTTCAAAGGGAATATATTTCCAAAAGCCTACTTTTAGAGGACTTGCTTTTAGCATGAAGAGAAAATTGGAGTATTATCAAATATGAAGATATGCTTAAGATATTGATGTACTTTATTTGTCCAGAGTTAAGAGTTAGTGATCAATTGCGCATGCAAGTGTTTTTTGGAGGGTTATATCAAGAAACCCGAACTAAGTTAAAAGAATTGTAGTTAAAGACTTACAATGAAGTTACTGAAAGAGCAAAGATGATAGAGTATGTAGAAAAAGGATTCTTAGAAAAGCAAAATGAGAAAAATAAGGAAATCTCTTAATCGAGCAAGGAGTCAATTGATGATGCCAATAAGAGTCACAAGCGACCCATTGCAGCATCCGAATCGCAAGCGAATGAACCAATCACAAAGAAGCTATACCAAATAAGCCATACTATTGGAAATGCAATCAAGATCACTGATCAAAAGATTGCCCATAGTTAATAGGAAATTGTTCTTATTGTGGAAAGATGGGGCATAAAGTGAAATGGTGTTTCAAAAGGAAAAATGCTCTAATATGCAGTAATTGTGGAAAGCATGGTCATGATATTCAACTTAAGAAGAAATTTAGCGACATCTTGAGGAACTCTAGAGATTTAATGTAATTAGTATGAGAAGATTATATATATGAAATAAGTTGTATAGACCTGTTATGATGTATAAAGGTATGTACTAGGTATTGATAAGAAGTTTGTTGATTTTGTGTAAATTATATGCTTACGAATGATGAAAAGAGTTTTAGTAAGGAATTAATCCGGTCAAGTTTCAAAGACAAAACTTTTTGTAAGGGGGGAAGAATGTAAACTTCGCAAATTTAGCCATTTGAGTGTAGGATTAAGCTCGAATACTATAAATAACTTTAGGAGTTGATTAGGCTGAGTAAGATAAAAATTTTATTAATTTATAAATTTGAATATATTATAAGAAATAAAAACCTTAAAATTTTAATTGAAACCTAAATCTTGTATAAAAACCTTAAATTTGTTGTACACGAAAATACTTGAAATAAAACTCGAATGTGACTAAAACCCTAAAACTATAACTTTAAACTTATAAAATGAATAAATATCACTTATTAATGATATAACCATAGTCGATCATAATTATCGACTAAATCGAGTAGTCATGTAAAACTTTTAATGAAAATGGTGAAATAACTTGTAAAAAATTATAATTGTAACATGTACCACTTAAGTTAATAAATTTTATAAAATCCCAAAATTAATTTATAAATGTTATTTTTATTATTTTTATGTTTGGAAAAAATTATATATAATTATTTTTTTATTTTCCTTTTTCTACCTTTTTTCTTTCTTTTTCTTCTTAATTTTCCCTTGTTGCCACGTTCAAAATTCTAGAAACAATAGCAGCCCACTTGATCTTTTTTTTTTCTCTAGGTGTTACATTTACAACACAAAACCAAATGCAATGGTTAAATTATCATATCCTCATTAATGCTTAAGATTTAGTTATTGTTTTATAAATCGCCTTTGCCTTTATTTCTTGTTTCTTCCACTATATGCCATATGCTTGGAATTGGAAGCTTGTAAGTGTAAAACCAAAGCAAAGTCAATTACACACAAAGACAAAAATTGAAAAGAATGAAAGGAAAAAAAAAAATCAATTAGAAGAAGAACAACAATAAGAAGAAGAAAGCTAGGGGAAATTAATCAAATATTTTACTAAAATAATTAGGTAAGTTTATTTATTTTACTTATACACACATATATATCATATAATATGTACATGTATATTAGGTATTTGTTATATTTTATTTTATGTATTTCATGTATGTATGCATCAATTTATATGCATATTGTATATATTATAAAGTCTGTACATGTGACTATATATATATATATGTGTGTGTGTGTGTGTGTATGTGCATACTATTTTTCTTAAGTATAATATGTATGTATAAATGAATATATACATGTTTATGTATATAGTATTTATTTTAGTATATAATGTGTATATACATGTATTAAGTATTTTCGTATATATATCATGTATTTTTGTATTTGTGTAAATATGTATATACTTAGTATTTTCTGTATATATATATGTATGTATATATAAATAGTATTTCATATTATATGATATGTATGTATGTGTACGTAGGTATATGTATGTATATTTTTACTTAGTATTTTCAATTTATAAAATTTTTTGTATATTTTGTATATACATATATATTTGGCTAGACGTGAATGTGTATACATATCAGTTTTAATAATATATTGCATAATGCATAATTAAGATTAGAATAATTTAATAAATAAAGTAAGTCAATATATATATATAAATACAATAAATTTGGAAAAAAACAATAATAATTAAGCAAATTATAAAATTTAATGAATCATAGGAACCTGCTACTTAGGAACCTAGGCTGTAGGAACCCGT